>JARQOD010000008.1:37944693-38121346 GCA_033576555.1 Oophaga sylvatica
AATCATCAAATCTGATGTCTGTTTTGCAGTGGGTAAGCCGACACAAGGTATAAAATGAGCTGCCTTTGTTAACGGTCAACCACCACTAGAATGGTGTTCTTCCTTGAGAGGTTGGTAACTCCACAATGAAGTCCATAGAAATGGATCCCCACGGGCGGGACGGGGTGGGAAGAGGTTGTAACAGACCAGTTGGTGAGAGCGAGGTGTTTTGCACTCTGCACAGACTCACATGAAGTGACATAGTTTAAAACATCCTTCCTCAAGTGGGCCACCAAAAGAAACGAGAAAGAAATTCCTGTGTCTTTAGAATTCCTCTATGCCCAGCTATCTTGGAATCGTGAATGAGTTGCAATACTCTCAATCTGACTGTTTCAGGAATATATAGACGTTGTCCCAGAATCCACACACCATTCTTAAAACAAGACTTACGTCCCTTGGGGGTTGGCCAACAAAGGAATCCGCATGGTATGCTTCCTTGATGTCCTTAATAGGTCTTGATTATGAATCACCCCCAGGAAATCTAGAGTCAGGAAGAATAGTCTTAGGAGGAGTAAGTGGACGGGTCTCTGCTGAATGAAATCCTAGAGAGTGCATCAGCCTTTCCATTGCGCGATCCTGGCCTATAAGAAATTACAAAATTAAATTGGTTTAGGAAAAGATTCCAGCGAGCCTGGCGAGGAGTCAGGCACTTAGCCGACCTGATAAATTCAAGTTACGATGGTCTGTCAGAACGACTATTTGCTGTGCAGCTCCTGAAGAAGGTGTCTCCATCTTTGAAGGCGGCAATAATGGCCAACAACTCTCTATTGCCCACATCGTAGTTCTCTCAGCCGAAGACAACTGCTGGGAAAAGAAGGCACAGGGATGCAAGACATTCTTCTCACCTGTTCTCTGAGAGAGTATAGCTCCAACGGCACAGTCTGAAGCATCCACCTCTATTATGAAGGCAAGTCGGGTTGGGATGTACAAAATAGGTGCGGTGGTAAATTTATCTTTCAGACGGGAAAATGCTTCCTGGGCTTGGGGAGTCCAGGAGAACCTAGACTCTTTCCGGGTAAGTTGGGTGATAGGTGACACTACCTCAGAGAAATTCTAATGAAACGTCTATAGAAGTTGCAAACCCGATGAAGCGCTGACCTCCTTCACATTTCTAGGACTTGGCCAATCCTTGATGGCTTGGGTCTTCTTCCATCCATACTAATTCCTTGTGTAGACAGTACATACCCCAGAAATTGAATTTCGGTCCTATGGAATTCACACTTTTTAAGTTTGATGTAAAGATGGTTTTGTCTTAGACGTTCCAAGACCATTCTCACATGTCCATGATGTTCCTCTGTGGAGTTAGAAAAAATTAGAATATCATCCAAATAAATCACCACAAATGTATCTAAGAGATCCCTGAAGATGTCATTCACCAAGTGTTGGAAAGTGGCTGGGGCGGTACTCAGACCAAAAGGCATAACTAGATATTCAAAGTGTCCATAGCGTGACCTGAATGCAGTCTTCCATCATCCCCAGGTCTAATACGGACCAAGTTATAGGCCCCACGAGATCCAATTTAGAAACATTTTGGCATGCCGCACTCTCTCCAATAACTCAGGGATTAAAGGCAATGGATAACGGTTTCTAATAGTAACCTTATTGAGTTCCCTATAGTCTACGCAGGTCTCAGAGATCCATCTTTCTTCTTTACAAAGAAGATGGGTGCACCTGCAGGAGATGAAGAGGGGCGTATGAAGCCCATGGCTAGATTTTCGTCTATGTAATCCTTTAAAGCCTTAGCTCAGGCCCCGCCAGGGGGTAGATCTTACCAAAAGGTATCTCTGCTCCAGGCAATAATTCAATTGGACAATCATATGGACGGTGAGGGGAAGCTGGTCAGCGTTCTTCTTGTCACATAAATCCACATAGTCCTGGTATACAGCTAGTAGTTCAGGGACTGACATGGTTCCTTTAGGAACAGAGCACGCTGAAACTTCTGGAGTCATCTGTTTCTCTGGAAAGTGTAATTCCTTGGTCTCCCAGTTAATGGTAGGATTCTGAGCCTGCAGCCATGGTAGCCCTAGAATAATGGGAAAGTGGGGAGAAGAGATAAGCATAAAGGACAGTTTCTCTTGATGATCTTTACCCATAAGGACCCTCAAAGGCTCTGTTTCCTGATCCACTGGTCCAGAGGTCAGCAGGGAGCCATCCACAGTTTCCATCTGTACTGGAGTAGCCTTCTTCACTGAACGTATCCCTGTTTCAGAGCAAAGGAGACATCCATAAAATTTCCACTTGCCCTGAGTCGATCATAGCAGAGCTAGACACCCAGGCTGAGTCAACCCAGAGTTTGATGGAAAGAAAGCAATGAGAATTGTTTTTCTTACAACTCAGCTGGGACACCACCGAGGAAACTTGAAAAATTGCAGCATTTACACAGTCATCGTCCTCAGAAGTAACGGAGTTTAAGTCCGAGAAATCAAGATCTGTTGCTGCAGATCTCTCTGGAGCCTGAGGCTCGGACCTGACAGATCTCCTCTCGCAACACTCACAGTGAATGAGTGCTGCAGTAGTCTTACGAGAACGGCTGGGGCAGTTTATAATGAAGTGCCCTGACTTACCACAATAGAAACATAGATTTTCCTTAAAACGATGTTCTTTGCGTGCATCACTAACCCGTCTTTGTAAAGAGTCTACCTGCATGGGTTCAGGTTCAGGTTCCCGTGTGATCCTACTCAAAGGTTCCTTAGCTGGGGAGGAAGGTAGGAAAAGTTTAGTGCGATTGCTTTCGAACCATCTCTCTTGCCTGCGTTCAGTCAGGCGAGCATCAATACGGATGCAGTAGTTAATAAAGTCACCTAACGCAGTGGGAGGGTCGGCACGAGCAAGTTCATCCTTAATTAGTGGAGACAACCCCTTTCGAAAAATAGATTTTTTGGCGGAACTGTCCCAGGTGGTATCAAGGGCCCATCTCCTGAAATCCAAGGCATATTCGCTACCGAGTGCTTACCTTGGCGCAAAGTTAACATGGCTGCTTCAGCTGTTGCACCTCGATTGGGGTCATCAAACACCTGCCCCATGGCTGAAATGAAAGCATCAAGATGATCCAAACATTCATCCTCAGTCTCAATCAGAGGGTTTGCCCACTATCAAAGCCTTGTTGGTAAGTAACATAATTATAGTAAGCACTTAGATCGTTCAGTGGGAAATTGTGAAGCATGTGCAGAAAAAAAAAGATTGCATTGGTTAATAAATCCCCTGAATTTTTCACGTTCACCGCCAAAACGAAAAGGGGGCAACTTGGGAATCCCAGAACTCGGGCTACGGCAGGAGCCTGGACTCGCTCCTCTAGAACCTCAATCCTGGCTCGCAAATCCTGTTGCAGTGCTGTCCAACCGTTCAAATGTCTTAGTCAGTCCTGTAAGTCGTCAAAACGGGAAAAAACTAGGTATTAGACTGAAGAGTCCTTGTAGAGGTTTGTAAGCAAAACTGGTTTTAGAAGTACACCATGTACACATACAGAGACAAGACTTTATCCAGTACCCAGCAGACACTAACGTTGCTTCAATCTGTAATGTATGTGGTACAGTTCATATAGCGTCTTGTGCTTGGTGCATGAAAATACTGAGACATAGGTTGTAAGAAGTCTTGTATTCTTCATACAATTGCAAAAATAAGTACACACGTTGCAAAACAGTAAGCAGATATCACAGCAGTTTTTCAGCAGCATAGACTTCAAGCTTCAGCCATTTCAACTCTTCAGCAACAGCTTCAGAGTCTTCTGCTCTCTTACCGTAAGTCATGCAAACGTGAGTACTGTAAAGAGCAGGTTCAGTAGTCCAGCGTCTTGTGCTTGGGTGCGATGAAAATACATGAGACACAGGTTTGATATAGAAGGTCTTGTATTACTTCATACAAGTTGGCAAAAATAGTCACACAGTTTGCAGATACAGAAGCAGGATACACAGCAGGCCAGAATAACTTAAGCTCAGCAATCACTCTTCACAACAGTTCAGGATCTTCTTCTCTGTTACCGTAAGTCCATGCAAACGTGAGTCTTTCAAAGAGCAGGGTTCCAGAGTCCACACAAAAGTTCCAGAGTTCCTCAGTAGAATAGCTGGAGTACAAAATCCAAGGCTTCCAGGAGTCAGGTCACAGGTTCACTGCAGGCTAGATTCAGAAGCACTGGTTGCTCAGCTGTGGCTGCTTAAGAAGCAAGAGGGAGAGAATCAGGGCGGGAACATGAAAGCTGAAAACTCCATATTGACTGAGGGCAAAATAGCTGCAGCAAGACAGAAAGCAAAATGGCTGACGGAAAAACTGAGTTTCAAGAACATGTACAAAGAACCTTACACCAGTATTAGATCAGATAGACAGGGTGGACAGCAGTGTGTGCAGCCTCTTCTTACATCAGCACCCTGGTATCTCCAGTATTAGATCAGATAGGGAGAACAGCAGTGTGAGCAGCCTCTTCTTACATCAGCACCCTGGTATCTCCAGTATTAGATCAGATAGGGAGGACAGCAGTGTGAGCAGCCTCTTCTTATCTCAATACCCCTGGTATCTCCAGTATTAGATCAGATAGACAGGGTGGACAGCAGTGTGTGCAGCCTCTTCTTACATCAGCACCCTGGTATCTCCAGTATTAGATCAGATAGGGAGGACAGCAGTGTGAGCAGTCTCTTCTTACGTCAGCACCCCTGGTATCTCCAGTATTAGATCAGATAGACAGGGTGGACAGCAGTGTGAGCAGCCTCTTCTCACCTCAGTACCCCTGGTATCTCCAGTATTAGATCAGATAGACAGGTAGGACAGCAGTGTGAGCAGCCTCTTCTCACCTCAGCACCCCTGGTATCTCCAGTATTAGATCAGATAGACAGGGTGGACAGCAGTGTGAGCAGCCTCTTCTTACATCAGCACCCTGGTATCTCCAGTATTAAATCAGATAGGGAGGACAGCATGTGAGCAGCCTCTTCTTACGTCAGCACCCTGGTATCTCCAGTATTAGATCAAATAGACAGGGTGGACAGCAGTGTGAGCAGCCTCTTCTTACGTCAGCACCCCTGGTATCTCCAGAATTTAATCACTCTAAAAACATCATCCTACACATGAAAAATGGAGGACAGAGCTTCGACCGCACATACTCACAGGCACCAATCCTATTAACATTCTAGGACAGGTTCCTGTCATTGTAAGAAGACCTAGGTCATTATTTTATGTACTATAGTGATCATTATTTCATGTACTAGATTATCTCCCAAGGCAAAATAAGCCTGATTTGATAATTAAAGGCATTTATGAATTGATTTATAATGACATTTCTTTTAATTATCTATTTTTTTCCATTTCTGAAGAAGCCCTTTGATAAACATATTTGCCAGTCATGCCCAAGAAGTGGCTACCAGACTAGTCATCGTTCTGTCATGGCTTTTCTCAATAGAAATCAATAGAATTGCATAAGAAAAGTCAAATCAGTGTTATTCGCTGTTCTTCCTCATCCAGGGGAAGTTGGGTCCCAATCCTCATTGCTGCGTTATCGACCTTGATCAAAACCGTATCTTGGTTTTTCACTGGAGAACAAATTAAGCCTTGTCCTGGACATAATAGGATGTGATAGGAGGTAAGATGTAAAAAACAGTAAGTTCTTCCAGTTGTGCTGAGAAAGAGAAAAGATACGGCATGTAGGCAAAAATAATGTTCTACGCCTGTGACAGTCCTGGTGTGAGCAATGAACCTTATGTATTATAATTAGGCATGAAGCACATCCCGTAACTCAAAACTTAGCTCAGCGAGTTGAAAGTTCTCATTAATTTATACTACTATCATTTTAATCTACCTCTACTACATTTCCCCTTGATGATAGTAAATTTTGCGCTTTTCGTTTTCTTGACCTTGGCTGCGGAAATTGGAATTTGTGGAGATGTTTATCTTAAAGGGAAACTGTCACCGTGAGCAAGCGGTCTGATCTGCAAGCAGCATGTTATAGGGCCAGGGGAGCTGAGCAGATTGATATACACAGTAGGATTTTTGGGGTGTGGGGGGATTCAGTATAACTTGTAACTTTTCTTTAAATTCCTGCTCACTTTGGGTTTAAGAGTCCAGTGGGTGGTCATGTTAATGATTGAGCTAGTGAGTAGGACCACCCCCTGGACTCCTAAGTCCAGAATGAGCAATAATTAAAAGCTATTAGAGATGAGTGATTTGATTCACAGGACTCTGGTCTAGCTGCATTGAGTATTCTGTGGCTGCCAAATAGGAGGTTTGAGGACTGCCTTCTGCTTGACGGCATCCCCATTGACTCTTTTGATTAGTTGACTCTGTGCGATTTCATGCCACAAGGATGATGTTGCACTGAATCTACAGATCTGAAAAAGTGTCATGGCTTCTGCCAGGGAGAAGGTGGCGGAGAACCTGATTCCAGCAATGTCTCACTTACTGGGCTGTGTGTTGCTGCTTCAATGAAATCAGTGTTTTATCAGCAGAAGATTATCACTACAGGACTAGTTGTCTGATGTCTCCAAGCCCAAACCCTCCCCCACCACTGATTGGAGGATTTCTGCATATACTGTGCACAGAAAGCTGCCAATCAGTGACGTGGGCGGGGTTATACACAGCTCCGCATTCAAGCTCTGCTAGATCTGTAGCAGAGAAAACTGTGATTGTATCACAACTGCTGCACCCAGTAAACTAAGTGATACATCGCTGGAATCAGGGTCTCTGTCCCTATTCCATGCAGCTGTCAGATTACGTAGCACAAAACTGGTGACGGATTTGCTTTAACAAAAGGTCATTTGTATCTCTTTGGCCCCACCATGAGACCACATGCATTGAGACATTGCTTCAAATAATCCAAAAAGCCAATCACTGCACAACTCTATGTTAACACTTGTGTTACTTGCAGTATATATAATAAACTGAACATATCCAAACTAATATTTTGGCATACAAACAAATATAATGTAAAAAGCAAAGAAAATGTAAGAAGGAACTATAAAGAAATTTAAAAAATTACAAAACTAAACAAAAATGTTAGGTCTTTGAACCTTTGTTTTTTTCTAAGTGATTATGCAATATTAAAGGGTGTGTTCCCATTCTCTGCGGCTATGCCATAAATGCCAATAGGTTAATGTCCTCTTGGTTAATTATGGCATTCAATACAGTCTAAGGCTTCTTTCACATGTCCGTGTCTCCGGTACTTGTGGTGACAGTTTTTACACACACCGGAGACACTTACACACGTAGATACATTCAAGTGAATGGGTCTGTGCACGTCAGTGTGTTTCCACGGACCGTGTGTCTGTGTGACCCACACATAGACATGTCCGTTTTTTACCAGCAGAATGGGCCGCAAAACGTCCCGCACACGGATGACACACTGGGATGTCATAAAGCAAAACACACTTTTTCATTTTTATTTAAAAATAACAAACACAGTTATACTCACCAAACGCCTAATTCCACTGAATCCCTCGTCTCCTGTAATAAACAAAAAAAAACAAAAAAAAAAAAAAAACAATATCTCTCACCTGTCCATCATTCTGTCCCACGCCATGATCTATGTTTGGGGGATAAACAGTTTTCAACCTGGACGGTGCCAAATTGCGACCTTTCAGGCTGAGAACCACTGGTGACTGAGCTGCTGCAAACGCAGCATGATTGAACAGCGGTGACATCGAGGTTACTGCTGGTCAGTGAGGCTTCATTCCCAGCTATGCCGAAATGCGGTGACCTCAGCACCATGGGAAAAAGTCAGTCATAAGGTCGCCGCAGTTCAAGCTCAGTGAGTTCACAGCAGATCATCATGAGAAATTCTGGCTGGGGGGGTCAATATCAATGGCCCCTTACCAACCTGAGAATACCAGCCCCTCAGCTGTCAGCTTAAGCAAGGTTGGTTGTCAAACATGGGGGGGAGGGACCCCATGCCATTTTTTTATTGATTTAAATAATTAAAAATCATCCCTCTATTCTTGATAACCAGCCTTGCTGAAGCTGATAGCTGAGGGTTGCAGCCTCCAGCTGTGAGTTTTGCCTGGCTGGTTGTCAAAAATACAGTGGATTTTTCATGTACTTATTTGTTTATAGCACAGGTGGCAGCTGAGGAATACTCCCCTCAGCCGCTCCTGCTGTCACTGTTATTAGCGGCAGCTGGTGTAGGCTGATGGGAGTAATTATTCCAATCAGCTGCCGCTTGCTGTCATTATTATCACTTGAATACAACTCTCATCATTCTCCCCTGCTCATGCTGATCATTGGCAGGGGAACAGTGCTTACTATATTGCTTCTTCCCTGGCGTCTGGACACTGACAACTCCGGTACCATTTTTTCCGGTACCGGAAATAACAGGACATGTGAAACCGGCCTAAGGGAGTTGAATAAAGTGCTGAGAAAAAAAGTGTCAGCTCTATTCACAACTCGACTACAGTAATGACCATGAGTAGTGGTTTCTCTGAATTGGAGTAAGACTTCTATTATCTTGATCAGGGTGAGCATTCAGAAGACAGTCCACACCTATTAAGCAGTATTCAGAGGATATGATAGAAATATGTAAAATGGAAAGTTCTTTCAAATTGTTTTCCAATGAGTGACATCCCATTTTCCCACCAATCAGTAGAATGACAGTCTCAAGCCCTCGTCCTTCCATGCTGTAGTTGAAAATCAATGGTGGCACATATATGCACTATCCATTGTCTATGGACTGAAGATCGTAGCTAGCAAGAATGGAGGCTTGGGACACTGGTGTTCTGGGGATCCGTGGGGTCCAAATTGTTATAGATTTACAGCATTGAGTGCAGCTGTTCAGGACACCGCCATTGTGGGAGAATTAACTGTTTTACTTGGGATATAGAACAACCATTTCTGCATCATCAGAACATAGGGGATTACAGGAAAAACAATAGTCTAGAACATAGCACCATCTGCTGACTGCTAATGATAGTCCCTCCACTGTACAAGCCTCCAGCTGTTGTATACTCCAAAAACCAGCTCTGTGGACAGGGTGTAAATGTCATTTTGGCAAAAACCCCTTTGATCACTACATTGAATGGATCAATGTGCCACTAATTTTAAACAACTTCTAGGGGAAAGTTCAGTACCCATGGGTGTATAATTCGATCTTGTGCATCCGATTGTTACGGATACCCTTCTGTCTGTGGTCAGCACAACTTCCATACATTACATTCTTACTCCCAAGGATCCTACATCGCTCGTCTATTTTTCAGCAATACCCTGTTCCCCATCGCCACACAGGTGCGCCTAGCTGACTTGTTATTGTGTGTTGCGCTGTTGTACGTTTCGGCGTTTGTTACAAACAATAATGAATAATAATCCAGTGAGCGTATACTTTTCCCTACATGGCGACAGATTACAGCAAATGTAGCATCTTTGTTAGTACACAAGCTATAATAAACGATTTTAGTTTACAGTCAATTAAGTCCACAGTTCCACTCGGCTGCCTAATCTTAAAGCAGATGTTTATCTTCTCGTAAATTCCTTAATAACAGGCATTATCTGAGCTTTGAGCTCCTCCGGGCAGTGTTATCACACAGGGCAGCTCCGGATCTCTAATAACAGCGTAACACATTATACATGCAAATCTACTGACATATCCACGGAACGGAGACCACTCTCCGCTTCCAGGAAATATATATATATATACAGTACAGACCAAAAGTTTGGACACACCTTCTCATTCAAAGATTTTTCTGTATTTTCATGACTATGAAAATTGTAACATTCACACTGAAGGCATCAAAACTATGAATTAACACATGTGGAATTATATACTTAACAAAAAAGTGTATAACAACTGAAAATATGTCTTATATTCTAGGTTCTTCAAACTAGCCTCCTTTTGCTTTGATTACTGCTTTGCACACTCTTGGCATTCTCTTGAATATATATATATATAATTTTGTATTTTTTATTTAAAGGGGTTTTCCCATGAACAAAAGTTGATTTTAATCAATAGATCTTGTAATAATAATAATTTCCACAATTGGATGTGTTTAAATAAAATGTTCCTATGCTGAGATAATTTTATAAATGTGCCCCTGCTGTGTACTGTGTAATGTCTGTGTCTGACAGTCAGGGCCGGCGTCAGCACCCGGCACACCCGGGCAAGTGCTGGGGCCCTGAGCAGGCAAGGGGCCCACTCGCCGTCTGGCACCCCCGCGCCCGTTAGCGGAGGAGAGCGGTGTCAGCGCCGCCACTGGGCCCCCCCCGCTTGCTCAGGGCCCCGGCATCAGCTGGCACAATACTTACCTCTCCCGTGCCTCCGCTGCCGCAGCTCCGGGCTCCAGGGGGCGCCTGCGCTTCCTCTCACAGCAGCGCCGCTGAATGACGTCATCATTCAGCGGCCGGCTGTGGCAGAGAGCGCGGACGCTGGACAGGTGAGACGTGTGTGTGTGTGTCTCTGTGTGTGTCTCTGTGTGTATGTAGTGCGGTGCTTTGTCTGTGTGTGTGTGTGTGTGTGTGTGTATGTGTGTGTGTATGTATGTGAGAGAGTGCTTGTGTGCTGTGGTGCTGTCTGTGTGTGATGATGGGCAGGCATTGCTGATAATGGGGAGGCATTGATGATGATGGGGAGAAGATGATGATAATAGGCAGGCATTGATGATAATGGGCAGGCATTGATGATGGGGAGATGATGATGGGCAGGCATTGATGATGATGGGGAGGTGATAATGATGATGGGGAGGCGATGATGATGATGGGCAGGCAATGATGATGATAAGGAGGCAATGATGATGATGGGGAGGTAATCATGATGATAATGGGGAGTCTTTCCACAGCGCCCTTTCCTGAGCCGTAACAGTGCAGAACGCAGTACAGCGCAGAGGAGAGCTCCATATTTTGTATGGAGCATTATATGGGGACCAGTATCCTGTATGGAGCATTATATGGGGACCAGTATCCTGTATGGAGCATTATATTGGGTCCAGTATTCTGTATGGAGCATTATTTTGGGTCCAGTATTCCGTATGGAGCATTATATGGGGGGTGACATCCTGCATGGGGTATTATATGGGTGATGAGGGGGAGACTGTGGTGCCCATAACATTGTATGGAGGACTGTACTGTCCAGTCTGTTCTGTGCGCTGTGAGGATTTGGCGGTTTTTGAGCTATTGTACAATTTACAATAGATATCACTCATGTAATGGAAGTGAAGTATTCGGCATTGTACTGTACCCATATTTCTCTGCTGTATCTGTGCATCATGAATCATGGTCTGTGTTAAAGGGGCCCACTGAGGCTCTTTCGCCCGGGGCCCATAAAAACCTGGAGCCTGCCCTGCTGACAGTACAGGAACATGGCCTGATCATACCACAGTTCCAGGGCAGCAGAGGAAGAAAAAACAGTATACAAGCATTACAGCATAGGATCACAGCTGATTCTTTCTTTGAAGTAAAACTTTATTTAGAAACAGTCAGTGAAATGTTTTACCTCCCAGAAAGAATTAGCTGTGACCCCCTGCTGTCCTGTCTGTATACTCTTTTCCTTCCTCCTTGCCCAGGAGATGTGGTATGATCCAACCATGTTCCTGTATGGTCAGACACAGACATTACACAGTACACAGCAGGGGCACATCTATAAGATTATCTCAGCTCAGGGACATTTTATTTAAACCCATCCAATTGTGGAAATTATTATTATTCCAAGATCTATTGATTAAAATGAACTGTTGTTTGTGGGAAAACGCCTTTAAGTAATTTGTAAGTTTTTCAGACATCCACCATCAACAAAGAATATAACAAATATCATTCGTACTTCAGGAACGAAAATATCCCTTAACACATTTTGGAAATTGCAGAATTATAGTAATCGTGTTTGATAGAATCTGCTTTCCGCAGTCCTCTTCATTGGTTATATTGCTTGTCCTCAAGAGCTTCTTAATTCCCGGCTACTTTGAGAATTGCAGAACCGGTGCCTCTCTGAAGTCGTATAATGTCCTGGCCGGATGTGGTGGAGAACACTTTCCTTCTTCATCGCACATCAATGAAGAATTATTGTAGGGCAAAAAAACATTATTGCTCCTGTTTATGTTGCTACATTGATGACTTTCCATAAAAAAGTTATTCTGGTAGTATATATTTTTTGTCAGGTGTCTTAACCTTTTCTTTAAAAACCCTTTCAATTCTGAAGTGGTTTGTCCAAAATTGGAAAACTATCAGCTTTGTTCCAAAAATAGTATTATATATTTATACTACTTATGTCTGATATTACAGCTTAGATCAATTTAAATTTTCAACCTGCCAGAGGTGGTGATTTTAGGAGGAAATTATTAAATCGTGAATCCTTCTGGATTTTTAAGTTAAATACACGAATACCACAAGGTATGAACAAACGGCTGGACTTGATACTACAATTAGACTGAATTTGTCCCGGATATTTATTGTATTTCTATGATATTTTTCGCTAGTCCGAATTTATTCTGGTTTTCCTGATGTATTGATGTCCTTGTATTTATATGTTTTTTTGTGACAATTGATTTATTTATTTTTTATTTTATTTTATTTTTTTTATTTTTTTTCCTGGCTTTTATCAGGTTATTTACTATACTGTCTTGCTTGCAAAGGGTTAATGAGTGGAACAACTTTTTGTTTCACTAATTGGTGCAAGGCACACCTGTGCCTCACATGTTGCTGTGCTATATGTTGCCAGCAGTAGTGGTCTTCAGTTAGCCATGAGTAAGACCACCTAGGTCGAAACGCGTTGGTTTATGACCACTGGAGACCCCAGCTGCCTGCTCTTTTTTCATTATGTCCATTTTTCCATTGTATTTTTAACTATGCTTATTAAAATTTTGGGTTTTGAAAAAATATAAAAATACTATCATTACGCTGGAGATTCTTCCTTCATGTATGGTTTCTAGATATGGAAAATGATCCTAAACACACGTCAAAATCCACAATAGATTACCTCAAAAGTCACAAGCTGAAGGTTTTACAATGGCCCTCACAGTCCACTGATCTGAACATCATTGAAAATCTGTGGCTAGACCTCAAAATAGCAGTGCATGCAAGATGACTCAGAAACTTCACAGAACTGGAAGAATTTTCCAAGGAACAATGGATGAAAGTCCCTCAAACAAGAACAGAAAGACTGTTGACTTGCTACAAAAAGCATTTACAAGGTGTGATACTTGCAAAAGGGGGTACTACTAAGTACTAAACATGCAGGGTGCCCAAACTCATTTTTTTACCTGGTGTAAATGCCCTTGTTCTCCTGAATCCGGCTTTACTTTTCTTTTATTCACGCGCATCTCCGTTCCTGAGATATGACCCCCCTCTTTTCCTGTATGTGAGTCTTGTTTTGTTACTGAATGGGCGTGGTCCTCAAGGAAACTCCCACAGAGAAGAGGTAAGGGCCACGCCTACTTTGATAACCAGACTACATTTACATATAGGGAAGAGGAGGCCATATCTCAGGAATGGAGAGACGCAGGAACAAAAGAAAAACAACTTTGGATTCAGGAAAACAGTGGCATATACATTGGGTAAAAAAATACATATTTATAGCAAGTGACTAGTTCCCCTTAAAGGGTATTTTCATGGTAATTTGATTTTATAATACCAGACCCAATTTAACCATGATCATGATGGGTACACCTAAACATTTCTTGGACATGAAATAGTTCTAGAAGTGCGAAACCTGTAACCCAAGACTTCCAATAAAGGCTACAATCTAGTTTGTGTGGGAAAATTCATAGACAAAGATGAATAAAGAGAGTGTAACCACATCTGGTCTGGAACACATTTAACTCATATTTGTGAAATTGCAGCGTCCAGTAGTAACCACATAGTCATTTATTTCCACACATCAGGCTCTCTCATTAAATTATTTTGAGTTCTAGCCACGCGGCACATTCATCTGATTCCTGCAGAAACGGCTAGCTTTGCCTGTGCCATTCGTATCAGCTTAATACAGTATAATTGGGGTGGTACAGTGGATTTTAATGCACCTTAATGAAAGGAAATGTGCAGATTTACTCTTGGCCTACAATTTATCTCTGTTAGCAGGATTACGGCTTTTCTGTACTGTTTGACCCGGGGCAGTTAAGCTGTCATCCTAATAAAATGTGTTTTAGTTTCTCTATGATCTGATATTTGAAACCTTTTTTTGCTTCATTTTTAGAATTTTCAAAAAGTTTACTTAAAAAATACAGAGCAGAAAGGACGTTTCCAAAACATTGAATACATAGTTACTTTCCTGGTGTAAAAGGCTCATGTCAGAAGCTGATTCGATGAAATTCTTTGAGGGGTGTAGCTATTCGGGCAAGTACTCTGGTGGTGAGATGAGGCACTGGCACAAGTAGTGGAAAGAGTTACATACTACTACGTTACATAGTATAGTGAGGTGCTGTCACGGGGCAGTTGTAGAAATACAAGGGATGAGGAACCTGGGCCCCTGAACTGCCCCTAAAGCTAAGGGGGGCCCTGTTTTTCCTTAACTTGGGGGTACACTTAAAGGTAGTGAGGCCCAAGCCACCGACCTGTCCCTGTCTCCTGTTTAGCCCTGAGCTAAACCCCCCAACCCACTCCCCAGGAGGTGAGACAGGGAATAAAGGGAACTACCCAAAAACAACAAAAGGAAGGAAAGACATAACCTTAGGGGTTAAATCAACTAAACAACTAAAACTTAGCTTTTTCTGCTGCAATGCACCGCACAGCAGAGTAAGGCACCAGATCAGGGAAATAGCAGAAGTACCACTGCGCTCAGCAAGCTCCTGACTCCAGCTTGGTTGGTCTCCACAAAGCAGAAATATCACCAACAGTCAGCTGACGACTCAGGTGACCTTTTAAAGGATGATGGGAGTGGTCACTGCCTTCTCCTGAAAAGTCAGAAGCAATGCAATTACACCAGCGGCCACCGGGAGAAAAGACTGACATTAACCCCCGATGGCCTGAATGGAAAAAGGTTTTAACATGGAAAGCATAATCTGCCACAGATCCAAAAGTGGATCGTGACAGGTGCCATCCGCCACAGCTGTGCCAGGGCAGGCAATAACTTGTTGATTGGTGGGCATCAGACTGCTGGGACCTACACCCATCGGTAGAAAAGGTAACTTTTATCCCCGCTAGCATGGAATGGCAGAGGGTATGCTTAACCCCTGCTCCATTCATTAACTAAGGGTATGCCGAGCTCTGCACACAATTTTTCCAACAGCCCCATGGAGAACAAATGGAGTGTAAATGGGTTGTCCGACCTGCCGCACACCTCTGTAATGAGGATAAAAGTTTCCCAATCTACTGATCAGTGCAGATCCCAGAAATGAGACCACACCGATCAGCAAGTTATCACCTATTCTGCGGATAGATGATAACTTGTTTTCACTGGACGACCCCTGTAAATAACAATATATTCACAATTAGTGTTTGTGTTTATTTTGTCTCTTGTGGATGAAAGTCTAGTTTCACAGTTGGGTTTCCCCAGCTGAGGTTAGCCACTTGTCCTTTCTGTTCTATATGACAAACCTGCACCTCTGTCCTTGCAAAAAGGGATGGTGAGTGACCTGAAGGATCACACCTGCTCTTCTCACTTTCAAAGGATGTTAGGAGATGTTAGAGTGACATCAATCGGTACCCATAGATGGGCCCCGATATGCACTCTAAGACTGGGGGTCATAAGATGGCATCATTCAGTACCCATAGACAGGCGCCTAAATCTAGCCTACTTTAACAATAATGGGATTCTCACCTATGTCCCGTCCCAGCTACATCCACAGCATATGCCACAAACTTATGATAGATTAGGTTCTAGCTTTTGGAAACCACTTCTATATGGAGAATGGGATCCCAACATATGTCATTTGCTTTCAATTTTTGGAGCTCCCAAGGAAATGAGTGGCAAGAGAGAGGCAAATTTACGGCCACATGTCCTCTGTCATCGGGCCAGACATGGCCCCATTGTTGAGATGCACGTGTCAGCACAAGTATCATACATTTATGACATATTCTATGAAACTTGAATGTCTCTGTATTATATTCTCTGTTTGTTTGTTTTTTAACTTTAGCAATTTCTTCTTTCTTTTCTACCAGGCACCACTGCATACCTGAGCGAACAAGTGTTCAAAGAACTGCGTAATACAGGTAGGTGGCGTGACCTGAAAGAGTACTGCAGTTTTGTTTGCATTAAAGTTGGTGCGAATCGATTCACTGGACCTGGTCCTTTAACCACGTAAGCAATCTGCAGCCACTAGACGGGAGCCCTGAGAACCGCCTCCTACCTGATAGCGTCTCCTGCTCCTCTTTGGACTAGCCAGCCTGGTGTAACATCATTTTTGCAGCATGACACACAGGTGACATTGCTCTCGGTCAACTGATCAAAAGAGAAGCCGCGGATGCCGTAAGGTAGGCGGTGGCTCTCAAGGGTCCTGTCCAGCGGACACAGATTACTGACATGACCGATGGACCAGATCCTTTGAATCGTCCTTTGAATCGATTTGCACTCATTCTAATTAGCATATTCTGGTTAGTCTCTTACAAGTTTTACATTTTGTAGTAGATGTTGTTGCCCTGTGGTAAGACATAGAGCTTTTTTTACTTAGGGAGTAAGTTTCATTTTATTTTTAAAGGTACTGCCCCGAAAAAGATAACCCACAAAATAGCAATGAAAAATAGCAGAGTTGAAAAGAGCCTTGTACAGCAATATAAAGTACTTCATAATACCAGAAAGACAACGTGATCCTTGACACGCGTTTCGCATAAGCTTCTTCAGATGGAATTTGTGGGGGGGACTGTATGAAGGGGAATGTTATAATGACATGTGTCTAATGAAGTGATTCTAGCCATAACGAGACAGCTGGATATGACTCTCACAGCGCAAAGACTTCCGGGTTCGACTTCTGGTCTAACGTCATCCCAACTCTCTCCGACACGTCAGAAAAAACTTTAATTGGATTTTTTTAATATAATCATGATTGTAGAAAGAATTTTGTATTATTATAGCAGTAACATCTCCTTGTTGTATAGAATTGTATTGACAATTTTTGTGTAGACTCAATATGTACCCAGCTTTTATAGTGTAACTTTTTTATTATTATTATATTATTATACATTTATATAGCGCCATTTATTCCATGGCGCTTCACATATGAAAAGGGAAAATATAGACAAGTACAATAAACATGTGCGAGACAAGGGACACACAAGTACAGAAGGAGAAGGACCCTGCCCGCAAGGGCTCACAGTCTACAGGGATGGGTGAGGATACACTAGGAAAGGGTAGAGCTGGTCGTGCGACGGTTCAGTAGACTGAGGATCATTGTAGGCTGTAGGCTTGTCAGAACAGGTGGGTTTTCAGGTTCTTCTTGAACTCATTTTCATGGCCTCACAAATAGCATGTTATGACTACCAAGATGGTCAGCTTTTTCCTTCTGAAAACCATACACAAAGTGCCAAATATATATCTGCTTAATTATGCAACCACATAATAGCATTAAAAACAACAGCAGATGTTCACCCACATATATCTAATGTGTAATAATATACATAATATAGATTGATGAAGATGAAGAGACCTGAGTAGTCTCGAAACCTTGCAATTTGTTACCATCTTTTCAGTTAGCCATTAAAAGGTATCAACCACAGAGGACTCTCAAATCTAAATATTTTACTGCTGTCTCAGAATTATTCCCCCCCGTTATTACAAGCATCTTTAGTACTTACTAAAGCCCATCTGGCTGTTGTGACCTGCTGTTGACGTGGTGCACAGTCAGACACCAGTTTCTGCAGTGTTCCTGGGATATTTTAGCTAATTTTTCATTGGCCGTGGGTCTCAAGGTTACTAATTTTCTTGGGTTTGCATGTTGCCGCCCATCCTCTTCAAATCCCACCAAAGATTTTCTATGAGGTTCAAGTCAGAGCTTACTGAGGGCCGCTCTTCCAGGACTTCTTCAGAAACCAAGCCTTGGTGGACTTTGAGTTATGGCTGTGAGAATTATCCTGTTGGAAGGCCCAATGGCGGCCAATGTTCACCTTCCTCTCAGAAAAAAAGGCGTTTTCTCCAAGAATTTCCTTATACTTGACTGAACCTTGCCCTTTATATATGTGGATTTTTCCAGTGTGGAAGTACAGCAGCCGAAGAACATCACTGGGCCATTGACTTTCCTGGCTTTTGACGGTCATGGGTTTTTGACCACCTGCCTCCTCATGAATCCGGCAGTGACCATGTCTCCCTGCTCGGGTGGGCGTCACTCGAGGTAGACCACTCTGAGAGCCCCCTCTACCCTCTTATAGCTACGTTACTGCCTTATACGTACTATATGTTTAATTTAGGAAGCATGAGAAATTACACAGAAACTTTCAATTTCCTGATTTGAAGGGAAGTAAGCATTCTTGTGTTTTCTAGAGAGGCAGAAATACAATAAAAAGCAATCAAAAATATTGTATGCATCCCAAAAATGGGATAATAGAAGCAGAAGCTTGCCAAGCAATAGGAGATGCTTGTCTAGCAATGCGATAATAAAAAAAATTACAGATCTCAGAAAATGATGACACAAATCAATTTTTTTTTTTATAGATTTACAATTGTTTTCATCAGTAAAATAAAAAAAAATGGACAATTATGTTGTCAGGTCATTTTTACCGCATGATCAATGCTGTAAAAACAAAACCACAAAAAACAATGATGGAATTGTGTGTTGTTGCTGCTTTTTTTCTCCATTCTACAGTACTTGGATTTTTTTTTCTGTTCTTCAGTACATGGTAAAATGAATGGTGTCAATTAAAAAGAAACTTGTTCTGCGAAAAAAAAAAACAAGCTTTGATGGTGATGGAAAAATAAAAAAAAAGTTATGGCTCTTGGTAAAAGAGTAGGAAAAAATGAAAGTGCAAAAACCAATATTAGCTGCAGTGGGAATGGGTTAATAATATAGCTCTATTGAGGAAGTCACATTTTTCGAATTGATAAGTAATGTAACTCCTGGCTGCATATAGCCAACACTAGAGGACGCTATCTGCCTGCAATATAATACAAAATTCACTAAACTCACGAGAAGCTGTATAAATCTGTACGTAGGTAGCTGTCCCTGCAGGGGAAGCGGCTATGTACCATGTCCGCCCACCTCACCATCCTCGCACTACTAGACACTGCCCCTGAGGAGCTTTGCAGGTACCCACGTTAAATGAGTCATTAATACTGCAGGATGAGGTACATAATTGTCAGTGTCTGCGGCAGCATCTTACAAAGCAGATCTTAATATGAAAAAGGTGACATTTACCCTTTCTGCTGAGTATATAGTCCCAGGTTTTATCTTGGGATCTGCTCTGCTCGGCAGATGTTTCTCGCTGATTTCCTGCTCTCATCACTCCTTCCTTATTCATTTCAAATAGTATCTCTCGGTTATTACATGTATTTGACAGCCCTGTGTGTTGTAATTATATAGATGGGTTTTTTTCCTACCTGCTAATCTTCTGTATAAATCACAGAAATATGTATAAATTAACATTTGCCAATAGAATTCAGCGGCACCATTGAGA
This sequence comes from Oophaga sylvatica, assembly GCA_033576555.1. Lineage (NCBI taxonomy): Eukaryota > Metazoa > Chordata > Amphibia > Anura > Dendrobatidae > Oophaga > Oophaga sylvatica. The sequence continues at coordinate 37,964,155 of JARQOD010000008.1, forward strand.
TTTATATGACCTTGGACAACCTTGCAAGGTCATAATAGGCACCTAAGAACAGTTACATAAAATTTGACATTTTTTCGGTGAGGGAGGGGGTAGACTCTGAATAACAGGTAAAGAGTATTAAGAAAATACTGTGTGTATGGAGACTGGAGATTCGTATAGGGTTTGTTTCATTATTATGCTTGCACTTTCTTTTCCAGTTTACGTTGTTTTTCTCTTGTATTTCATTTGTGCCCTTTCCTTCTAGTTTTTGCTGTTTTTCTCCTGTTTTTCATTTGTCTAGTTTTTGCTGTTTTCCATTCGTGCCTTTTTGTCTAATTTTTGCTTTTTTCTCTTGTTTTTTTATTTGTGCCCTTTTTGTCTAGATTTTGGTGTCTTCTGAATTTTTAAATTTGTGTCTTTTTTGTCTAGTTTCTGCTGTTTTTCTGCATTTTTGATTTTTGCCTTTTTCTGTTTTCCTCCTATTTATCTTTTGTGCTTTTGTCTAGTTTTTGTTGTTTTTCATTTGTGCCTTTTTTTGATTTGTTTTCATTGTTTTTTATATGTGTCTTTTTTGTTTAGTTTTTGCTTTTTCTCTGGTTTTTCATTTGTGCCTTTCCTTTTTTGTCTACTTTTTGTTGTTGTTTTCCTGTTTTTTATATGTGCTTTTTTGCTTAGTTTTTGTTGTTTTTCTCGTGTTTTTCATTTGTGCCATTTTGTCTAGTTTTAGTTGTTATTCTCCTGATTTACATTTGTGCCTTCTTTCTCTACTTTTTGCGGTTATTCTCCTGTTTTTCTTTTGTGCCCTTTTTTGTTTAGGTTTTTGTGTTTTTTATTTGTGTCTTTTTTGATTAGTTTTTGCTTTTTTCTTTGGTTTTTCATTTGTGCCTTTCCTGTCTACTTTTTGTTGTTAGTCTCTTGTTTTTCATTTGTGACCATTTTTTTGCCTAGTTTTTGCTGTTATTCTACCGTTTTCCATTTGTGACCCATTTTTATCTAATTTTTGTTGATTTTCAAATGTACCTTATTCTTCTTTCAAAGCCCTTTTTTAATTATATTTTATTAATCTTATTTTAATAACTTGCCTATTTTTATTTTTTTTAAGTTCGCCATTATGGCAGAGTTTAGTGTTTCCAGATGAGTTTTCCTGATTCAACATTTTGAACTTTTCAAAATGTTGTAAAATTTGTTGCAAATATTCCCAGTCCCCCCAAGAGTGATTTTATGCTCACCAGGTATTTTGTCGCCTTTTTTTATCATGCAAAACACGCAATTTTTGCTCTAAAGAGTCGCAAAAGAAGGTTTAAAGACAGAAACAATAACTTTCTGACTTTACACAAAATTCATAAACATTAACCATTTTTTAAAAATAGCAATAAAAACCACAAGACAAAAAAGAAAAGTAACTTCAAAAGCACAAATGATCTGTTTTCTATGTTTGCCATTGGTTTGGAGTTTTTTTAGTTTTGTTTTTTAATCTTTATCATTGTGATTGTGATTCAGGCTTTGCAGATGTTTTCGGCTGATTCATCAATTGCAGCTTTTTAAAAAGTGGCAAAATTTTGACTCTATTAACTCCAGTCCAATTCTTTCCCCAGAGGTATTTTATGTACATCTGGAATTTTTTCAGTATTTAGCAAAATGTGACTTTTTGCACTAAAATGTCACAAAAAAGGTTAAACAGAAAAAAAAATATTTTGCGCAAGTTTCATGAAATACATGCTTAATTTTCTAGAATAACAGAAAAGTGACCTAAAATGCAAATGATGAAACAGGCCAATAGTGTCTATAGTTCTGTACTACAGAACTGTAAGCACTGTCTTTGCCGGAGTTGGATCTGCCAAAAAACAACCTGTGTGCCTGTCACATTGTCCTCTCTTTTCTGCTTTACACTAATCCATTTGGTAGTATTTTGTGGGTTTATGTTAAAATTTGTCATTATACATTGTACGGTGCAATATCATTGTATGTTAGTATTATATTGAGGTTTTTATTTGGTTTCTTTATGGAGATAGTTTCTTATATGCAGCTTTTTATCCTTTCAAAATACTGAGTGTGGGTCCCAAGTTTACTTGTTATGTAAGTATGTTAATTTTCTAAAACAAGCCATGCATATCACAGTAAACGCAACGTGGAACTTGACCCAATAGGTAACTCTGCCTTAGACAAGTTTTTAAAGCAGCTAACTGACAAAGCAGAGACATCGGCCCAATTGTAGAGAAAAGTACCTGATATATGAATTAAATTCTGAAACAAAATGTGGCTGATTCTACTTCAGCAAGAACTATTGTGAGTAACATTATGGTGGTGGAGGAGAGGCCGAGCTCACAATTTCTGTTGTTGGTCATCTCCATGGCTGAGGTCGGGTTCACGTTTTTCCACACTATACTCCCCCAACCATGTCTTTATGGACCTTGTGCACTGGGCGCAGTCATGGGGAATAGGAAAGGGTCGTCCCCAAACTGTTCCCACAATGCTAGAAGCTACAATTGTCAAAAATGTCTTGTGCTGAAGCATTGAGATTTCTCTTCACTGGAACTAAGGAGCCGATGCCGATCCCAGCAAAGAACTTAGCGTTATCCCTCCTCCACCAAATGTTTCAGTGGACACAATGCAGGCTGGTGAGTAACGTTCTCTTGGTATTCCCCAAACCCTGACTCATCCATCAGATGCCAGATGGAGAAGTGTGATTTGTTAATGCACCTCTTGAGTCCAGTGGTGGCTGCTTTACACCACTCCATCCGGTGCTATGGATTGTGCTTGGTGATGTAAGGCTGCATGCAGCTGCTCGGCAATGATATTCTCAGCGGGGCGCAGTGTTTGTGCTGATGGTAATACCAGAGGAGTCTGGACTCTGCAGTTATGAAGTCAGCAGAGCGTTGATGACATTCCTGTCCTCGATTCCTCAGCACTCAATGACCCCGCTCTGTAACGTTACGGGTCTTCACTTTGTGGCTGACTTGCAGCGGTTCCTTCCATTTCTCAATAGTATCACTCACAGATGATGGGTGGATATTTAGGAGTGAAGAAATGTCATGAACGGACTTGTTCCCGGTGGCTCCTATCATAGAACTCCGCTGGTATCAGTGAGCTCCGCACCACCGGCCATTATGTCACATGTTAGTAAGGGCAGATGGCATGGTGGGGGGCCGGAAGTTATACACTGGGGTCGAGGAGTAGGAGCTAATACACCGGGGCAGAGGGGACGATGTTATATAGTGGGGTCAATGAGACTGAAGGAAAAATCTGTTAAGTCTGTCCCAATACTTATGAATTTATGGTATACAAAGAGTGGGTGACGAGATCTGTATGGCAGCGCACCAAGGAGCCGCACAGCTTCCATGCACTGCTGTACACACTTCGTGCTTATGTGCAGCATGAACCCTAAGTGACAAGTCATTCAATAAGACATATGGAAGTCATGCTTCTATGACATAATACTGTTTGCAACTTGGCATTCGACTGAATATTTCATAAATTTGTTTCTCAAGAATGCCACAGAAACACACAGAAGTACAGTATAGTGGGCACCATGGTATGAATCGATGATGTATAGATTTGTTTCATATATAGGCTTGGACTGGCCCACAGGAGAAAAGGGGAATCCTCCGGTGGGCCGCCCCTGTGCAAGAGTGAGCCACTACCCTCTTATATGAGCAGTACTTGCCACAATATACTTGAATCACTATGTACAGACAAAGGGGGCATTTTATCCATTTAACAATCAACCCAGTTCGTTGTTATATATATTTGTTATTGAGGATAATGTCACATTTGCATGTAGCTGAAAAGGGGGCCCTGAAGTTGGTTACTGGCGGGACTTGGCACCCCAGTCCGACACTGATTGTATGGATCTATAATATGTCTTTTCCTTCTATTGAGATACACCACTTGCTTTAGTAAAAGGTAAATGAACCATACAGCACAACTATTTATTGATATGATCTTGGTTAAGATGCCGGGAAGACAATCTTCAGATGTTTGTTTCATAATCTGCTCCTACACAGTCACCGGGCTGAGCGGGCTAACCGTTTCTTAAAGCTGTGGAATGAGAGGCATTTGTCAGTCGGATTTCTGACAGTTGTTTGCACAGGAGCTGCAGTCATACCGCTAATTGTTCCATAATAATACGCTTAGGCGTGGAGGCAGGACGCCTTAGCACGAGCGCACAGGCATTTTTGCTGCCTGTTTTGTCACTAAGTACAATTCCTCTCCCACTTGGAGTTCTCATATTTAAAGGATATGTTTGACAGAAGGAGAGACAGATTTAATTGATACAAAGAGAAAATTAAATCTTCACCAGTGAGACATAGAAGAAAGACGATTTTTTTTGTATTTTTTTTTTTTATTTAGTGGATTCTGGAGAAAATTCACATTCAATATTATTACTTTATTGCCATAATCATACCCCCTCTAGAAGACTCTTTGTGGAAATCATAGGTTCTCAATGTCAGTCTTTTTCCTGACTCTGAAATAACATTACTTTTGTAGTAATTAAACTTTCCATATAAATAAAGGTGTAACCGCACCATTAGCTGTTCCTCTACTGCAGGGTTGCACAAATCTGGTCTCTGATACAGCATATGGACACCTTTCGGGGCTTTTTTTTACTTAAGTACTTGTAGGTTTGGATGAAAATCATTTTAGCAATTGGGTCTCATTTGCACTCTGACCTCTATCACTTTTATATTGCACTGTCCGTTGATGGCTGCAGAATGAGTTAATTGAGAATCTATGATTGAAGTCTATAGCTGTTTTCTTTCTTCTTCTTCCTCTTCTTCTTTGTCCTCCCCTCTTTCCTTTTCTTTTTCGTACAGCTCCTTTTATTCTTCTTCCTTGTCTTCTTTTTTCTTCTTCTTCATTCTCTTTTTCCTCCTCTTCGTCTACTACTTTCTCCTTTTCTTCCTCTTCTTCTTTTCATTTCTCTCCTACTACCACCTTCCTCCTCTTCTTTTTAATCTTCCTCCTCTTCCTCATCCTTTTTCCTCTTCTTCCTCCTCCTTATCGTCGCTCCTCCTCCTACCCCATTCTCCCCCTTCCTCTTGCTTCTCCTTCCTCTTCTACCTCCTCCTCTTCTTGCCCCTCTTCCTTCCTCCTTTTCTTACTCCCTCCTCCTCTTTGTTCCCTCTTCTTCTTCCTCCTCTCATCATCCTACTTCCTCTTCTTCCTCCTCCTTCTTCCTCTTCTTTTCTTCCTCCTCTTCCTCATCCTCTTTCCTCTTCTTCCTCCTCCTTATTGTCCCTCCTCCTCCTTCCTCTTCCTCCTCCTTCCTCTTCTACCTCCTTCTCTTCTTGCCCCTCTTCCTTCCTTCTCCTCTTCCTCTCTCCTCCTCTTTTTCCCTACTTCTCTTCTTCCTCCTCTTTCCTCTTTTTCCTTCCTCTTCTACCTCCTCTTCTTCTTGTCCCTCTTCCTTCCTCCTTCTCTCCCTCCCTCCTCCTCTTCCTTCCCTCTGTCTCTTCTTCCTCTTCTTCTTTTCTCTTCTTCCTCCTCCTTTCTCTTCCTCCTTTCTCTTACTCATCTGACTCATTTTTTAATCTAGACAGCCTCTTTAAGCCATATATATTTATTTGGATTTATAGCTATTGACCAAGCTACATCATGCAGCTTTTTGTCCTAATTTATTTCGCTGGTAGCGATGCTTAGCGGTGGTCTATAAATAGTCAACATCTTTCTTTAAAGAGCTCTTGCCAAATGTAAGACAATGCACGTTTCTGTATCTTTCCACGCAGCAGAAAAACAATCCTGAAATATAGAAAGGAATGAAGTAAAGCAGAGGTCGATATGCCAGCGACTGAAGATCTGGGAGGGGGTGCTCAGAAGGTGTAATGGAGGGTGCACCAGAAATGGAGGAGGTTGCGGAATGAATGCAGGCGGAGGGGAACAGAAGGATGTTTCTAGCAAAGTAGCAGCAAAGTGAAGTGATTGACAGAGGTGGGGGGAGCAGCAGGCTTGGAGCTCAATAGACTGGCACAATGGAAAGTCCTTGTACCAGAGCTGGGGCGAGAGAGCGCACAGCATTATCTGAGTGAATCCATTCCTCTCGTCTGGAACAATTGCAAATTGTAACCTTTGTGCATGCAGGAGAACAGGCTTGTTCTTACACATGTTGCTGTCATACTCATATTAGCAGTAATGGATTTTCTTTGTCAGATGGAGACAGTTCTGTATATGAGGAGATAACACTGCTGGCAATTTAAGATGTGTGTAACATGACGACTCATTATGCAGTTTAATCAGGAAAGACAACCGAACCTTTGAAGGATGAAACCTTACTACACACCTCCTTGTGACGCTGGGGCTTCACGGCATCTTTGGCAACACTGGCGATTATCATTTTATCGGTTGCGGTACTTTGCAGTTGCAACGTCATTTACTTGCAAAGTGCTGCGTTATCGCAGTGGCACATTACAGCATAATGCATATGAGCAGGTTGCATTGGGTAATGCAAAGCACTGCGACCGTGACAGGCAAGTTATAGTGCTCCTTGTTAGGCTGGAGCTACACACCACAGTGGCCATGCTGCCAAAGATCGTTGTATGGTTCTCCTACCTTGCAGCATAGTGCAAATGAATGAGGTTGCATTGCAATTTGAATGGCACTGTAACCACAACAAGCAAGTAAGGCTTAGGCCGCACTGGCAAAGATTGCTGTATAGTTCTGCTATAGTGCAGCAGAGTGAAGATAATCAAAGTCTTATTTTGACCTGCAAGGTACAACAAAAAGAAAGTCAGAATAAAATCCAACTAGTTCCGACTTTTTGTGGCTTGCATGTTATGATACAGTTAAGTTGCGACCCCATTCATTTGAGTTATGCTTCATTGGCATTCAGTGATCTTTGCTAACTTGATCTGTGCCGCAGTCAAAGTTTCTGTGTTACCGCAGCCTAAAGGATGACATTAATTTAATAACTCTAAGACACTAGCCAGTGTTCTTCTATTTATTTGTATGGTTGTTTAACCTGTTTTTTTTTATAACTGAACCAATGTTTGATCCTTGGAGAATCCTATTTTTCCTTTGAAAATGCCCCATTCAAGTATGCGAAACGCGCGTCGGGATTGCCATTTTGCCTGACACCCTGGGAACCTTTTCCAGCCACATATTAATTATGTTCACTAGGTTTGAGAATATATGTGCTAAGGTTGGCTCTGTGATCCTCTTACCTATAGTTACATGCTAAGCACTTTGCATTGAATCATTGGTGGCTTTGATTTACTTATGGCTGTCATTCATCTATCTAGCTTTATGCACATTTTGTAAATTGTTTATTTTAAAATAATTGTGTATTAAAAATTACTATTTAAACCTTCGATACTCCGTTTGCGCCTGTTATCCATAAGAAAAACAAATTTGCTCATTCAGCTTAACGTCCGAGTGTATGGGAGTGTCAGCACGAAAATGTGCCGCCCTATAAACATGCATTCAATAACAGCCATTGAAGGTGGCTTTACTAATTAAAGGGAATCTGTCACCCCAATTTTGCCATATCACGTAAAGATATGGCTGAATAGTGCATCCCATAACAAAGCTAACAGTAGGTATCATATATCCTGATACCCCCGTTTTCATATCAAAATACCTTTGTAAAGTTGGTATTTTTCGCTGTCAATCATGGCAGTCAGGTCAGGAGGGCGGCGTTTTCTCTGTCCTCATCCCCCGCTCCTCGGCATCAGTTGCGTATCGCCGTCTGTGAATCCCACAGACGGCGTTCGGCTTCCCACAATTGCGCAATTTAAATTCGGGCTGGCGTATGCGCAGCGTGCTTTGCCCAACAGTGGGCAAAGCATAAAATCATTACAGCGCATGCGCTACTCTTTCCATGCCCCGGAAGTCGTCCAAGGAAAGCAGTCATTTCCGGGGCAAGGAAAGACTAGCGCATGCGTTGTAATGATTGTATGCTTTTCCCACTGTTGGGCAAAGCACACTGCGCATGCGCGGGCCGAATTTAAATTGCGCAATTGCGGGAAGCCGAAAGCCGTCTGTGGGATTCACAGACGGCGATACGCAAAGGATGCCGAGGAGAGGGGGGAGGGAGGACAGAGAAAATGCCGCCCTCCTGACCTGACTGCCATGATTGACAGCGAAAAATACCAACTTTACAAAGGTATTTTGATATGAAAACGGGGGTATCAGGATATATGATACCTACCGTTAGCTTTGTTATGGGACGCACTATTCAGCCATATCTTTAGTTGATATGGCAAAATTGGGGTGACAGATTCCCTTTAAGGCTCTGTTTACACGGCCAGTAATTATTTTTGGTTTTGGATCATAAGACAATGTTCCAGTACGAACACATTCAAATGGGAACAGAAGTGTCGTAAATTGTCTTCCGCTTGCCTCCTTTCGATCTATCGATTAATCACAAAATGTTGTCTTTTCCCTTTTTTTTTTTTCGTCCGGCCAAAAAAAAAAAGCAACCAAATCCATATGTGAAATGGATCTTAACGGATGATTTCCATTTTAAACTCGTTTATGGTCCATTTTTGTAATGGATCCAGTTTTTATTGATATTGGATCCATTACAGATATATGAAGAGTCGGAGCTGTTAGTGAAGTTGAAAGAAAATCGCCCACTTCTCATCTCAAGCCGGGGTCGGCATGTGATTTTCTTTATTCCAAGATCTTATCTGAATGTTGTCCCCCAATGCCAGATTCATACGTACCAACATTCAATTAGCAAAGTCTCACCCCTAATCCTGCACACAATCGCCCCAAATTGGGTTTGCCCACCTTTGATGGGGCCCACTGAAGCGCAGCCCTTTTCTTTGCCCCGAACATCTTTGTTTTCAAAACAGATCCAGGAAATTCAGGTTTCTTCAGATGGCGCAGAGGGACCTTTTGCACCACCCACAACCCCTAAGCTCCCAAAATCTCTAGGAAACAGGTGCAATCATGATCACTGCACTCCTTATAGTTACACCATTGCATGAATTGATTTTGGCCTGCACACCAAGTATATTGAGTTTATATGTTCTTGGACATCAATATGCTAGAAAGCCGCAAATATATTTATTCAACTGGTCTCCCAAAGTGTTACCAGCACCAAGGACTGGGTTTAAATCTCATCAAGGACAACATTTTATGTTCTCCCTCTGTTTGCATGAGTTTCCACCAAAAACTGATAGGGAACGTAGATTGTGTGGACAGTGATGATGAGCTCTGTAAATCACTGCGGAACATCTTGGCACTATATACAGTTGGCCGAAAGTGGCAACATCCTTGAAATTGTTCCAGAACGTATTTCTCCCAGAAAATTATTCACATGTTTAGTAACAGTCATGGCCAAAAGTTTTGAGAATGACACAAATATTATATTTTCACATGATCTGCTGCCCTCTGGTTTTTATGTGTGTTTGACAGATGTTTTTATCACAGACAGAAATATAATTGCAAACATATGAGTAACAAAAGCTTATATTGACAGTTAGAATGAGTTAATGCAGCAAGTCAATATTTGCAGTGTTGACCCTTCTTCTTCAGGACCTCTGCAATTCTCCCTGGCATGCTCTCAATCAACTTCTGGACCAAATCCTGACTGATAGCAGTCCATTCTTGCACAATCAATGCTTTCATTTTGTCAGAATTTTTAGGTTTTTGTTTGTCCACCCGTCTCTTGATGATTGACCACAAGTTCTCAATGGGATTAAGATCTGGGGAGTTTCCAGGCCATGAACCCAAAATCTCTATGTTTTGTTCCATGAGCCATTTAGTTATCACCTTTGCTTTATGGCAAGGTGCTCCATCATGCTGGAAAAGGCATTGTTGATTGCCAAACTGCTCTTGGAGGGTTGGGAGAAGTTGCTCTTGGAGGACATTCTGGTACCATTCTTTATTCATGGCTGTGTTTTTAGGCAAGACTGTGAGAGAGCCGATTCCCTTGGCTGAGAAGCAACCCCACACATGAATGGTTTCAGGATGCTTAACAGTTGGCATGAGACAAGACTGGTGGTAGCGCTCACCTTGTCTTCTCCGAACGAGGCGTTTTCCTGATGTTCCAAACAATCGAAAAGGGGATTCATTAGAGAAAATAACTTTACCTGTTATGAATGTGTTAGAAATGAATTCTGAGCAGAAGCTCCCTCTGGTGGTTACAAACAGTACTGAACCATTCAATGAGGATTGGCAATCAGGAATTACAGACTGGCTGGATATAAGGGAGGTTCCCTCCCATCATGGTTGCCGGTGATCAATTGTTCTTGTCTCAACGTTGTTTCCTGGTTCACTTGGAAGCTTGCTGAGTCTTGCCTCTTCTCCTGCTCTCAGATAAGATATTTTCTGTTTTTTGTTTTTGTGCTTACCATTTGCATATTTCTCTGCAATTCTGTGAGGTTAGCCAGGTTCCCCCCCCTGGGGGGCTTGGGCTCCTCTCAGTTCCTCTGGAGCCACTGTTATTTGTTCATTTGCCTTTTCCAGTTTTTTCAGTGGCTGCGGCTTAGTTTTGTTACACCAGAGAACTAATTTAGGTGGTAGAGGTCGTGTGATCTCAGGTGTTTTTTTTTGCAATTAGTAGCGTTGGTATTTTTTAGAGTTTTTTGGGATTGCAGTAAGTATCCTTCCTATCCTTTTCTGTCTAGGCAGATTGGGCCCCAACGTTTGCTCATACTATTTTCTGTCTGTGTCTGTATTTCCTCTTGTCTAACCGCCATTACATGTTTGGGGGCTTCCTATGTTCTTTGGGGATCTGCTCCGGGCAGATAGCTTTCCTCTTTCTATCTTTAGGTGTAGTTAACCTCTTAGGCTGTGACGAGGCGTCTAGGACCAACGTAGGAACGCTCCACGGCTGCCTTTAGTTGTGGTGGTTAGTCAGGGTACTGCAATCCAGTAGATTCCAACCTCTCTGGTGTATTGCCGTTTTTGCCTGCTCTCCTCAGCTACCAAATCATAACAGTATCACCGGCCAAACTGAAAATTATATGGTACTCACAGAAGGGAAAAATAGTAAAAAGGAAAAAAAAAAGGGGAGTTGTCAAAATTTTTTTTTTCTCTGTTGCATTTTTCCCTCTTTTTCTCTGGGTGCTGAGGAGGAATTTTTTTTTTCTCTCAATGGAGTTTGCACAGTTGTTTGTCCGTGTGGATCAGCTTGCCACTGAAGTTCGGAGTATTGCTACCTATCTTGCAGGGTTGCCGGTTGTGGAACCTAGGATCCCCATGCCAGATTTATTTTTGGGGGATCGAGCTAAATTTCTGAATTTCAAAAATAACTGTAAGTTGTTTTTTGCCTTAAAACCTAAGTCCTCAGGGAACGCAGCACAGCAGGTTCAAATTGTCATCTCTTTCCTGCGCGGCGATCCTCAGGATTGGGCTTTTTCCCTGACACCTGGGGACCCTGTTTTGAGTAATGTTGATGCATTTTTTCTGGCTCTGGGGTTATTGTACGATGAACCTAATGTCACTGATCAAGCTGAAAAAACCTTGTTGGCATTAAATCAGGGCTTGAGGAGGCTGAGTTATACTGTCAGAAATTCCGAAAGTGGGCAGTCCTGACCAAATGGAATGATAATGCTTTGGCAGCCCTTTTTCAGAAGGGTCTGTCAGAGAATGTAAAAGATGTTATGGTGGGTTTCCCTGCTCCCTCTGGTCTCAATGATTCTATGTCATTAGCGATTCAAATTGACAGACGTTTGCGTGAGCGTAGAGGTATGCGTGGAATAGTGTTGCCTTGTGAACCAGCTTCTGAACCCATGCAGTGTGATAGAGTGGCTTCTGGGCACAGCGTCATGAGTTTCGAAAACGCAATGGGTTATGTTTCTACTGTGGTGACGCTCTCATGCTATTTCAGTCTGCCCTAAGCGGGGAAGACGTTTTGCACGCTCAGTTGTCTTGGGTAGTGTTCAGACTAAATTTCTGTTGACTGTTACCCTGATTTGCTCCCTGTCCACATTTTCTGCTCAGGCTTTTGTTGATTCGGGAGCAGCTATTAACCTGATGGATTTTGATTTTGCTAAACGTTGTGGGTTTCCATTGATACCCCTACGGAAGTCTATTCCCCTACTGGGGATTGATTCTACCCCTTTGGCTGAGAATAAACCCCAGTTTCTCTACTCAGGTGATAATGAGGGTTGAACCTGATCTTCAGGAGAGTTGCAAATTTTTGGTGCTGTATAATCTGCATGACATTATTGTACTAGGTTTCCCTTGGTTACAGTCTCATAATCCTGTTTTGGATTGGAAATCTGTGTCTGTAACCAGTTGGGGCTGCCAATGTGTTAATGCCAACACTCCTGTTTTTTCTGCCTCTCCCCAGGCTCAGGATGTGTCACGCGGTCTTATGATATGTGTACGATGTCAGTAAACTATTCTTAAAAGAACATCACTCTATACAACATATAGATTAGCAACATCAGCATGTAAATATAGAATAGATTTTACCTGACACGATATCCGTTGAACTCAGGGTTAATCTTGAGGACTTGATACACTGTCACAGGAAAGAGGAGGACCGGGGGTCTAACCTGACCCTAAACTGGGGTCCTAACTAATCCCTCACCTTGGAGGTACTGATAATGGTTCAGAGGTCCAAGTCTCCAGCCTAACCCTGTCTCCTATCAGTCCCTGAACCCTGTAATCAGTCCTAAGAAGGATTCTGATTACCACCAAAGGGATATGGGCTGATCTCTGCTAAATACACAGATTAGACATATAAGACAGACTGGAGAAAACACAGACTTGCATACACACTCAAACACAGAAGGAACATAAATGATCTGGGATATTAAACTCTAAGCAAGGTGAGCTTAAAACAACTAAGGAGTTCTTTAACTTAAGTCTATACAGATACAATCCTATCTGTGGTCTGCATGAAGAATTTCACTGGCAACTCCCAACACAGACAACCAGAGATTTAAAGGAAACCAATCAACAAATAATTAATTGCAGCCGGGAGAAACTGCACCCAGTCCCAGAACTGAGCACAGACAGAATTAACTCCCTAACTGCCAAACACAAAGAAACAGCAACTCAGCTGTGAGAAGTCAGAATGTGCAACCGCGACGATCTTCGTGGCGATGCACACATGACAGTACCCCCCCTTCTACGAGGGGCCTCCGGACCCTCAGGGCCAGGTTTGCCCGGGTGAGTTCTGTGGAAGGTCCGCACCAAACGATCTGCGTTAATGTCAGACGCAGGAACCCACGTCCTCTCCTCTGGACCATACCCCTTCCAATGCACCAAGTACTGAAGGGACCGGCGATTCAGACGTGAGTCAATGATCTTTGACACTTGAAACTCCAAGTTACCATTGACCACCACTGGAGGAGGAGGTAGAGGTGATGGTATGACTGGTGCCACATACCTCTTAAGTAATGACTTGTGGAACACATTGTGGATTTTAAACATAGGAGGGAGGTCCAGACGAAATGCCACAGGATTAATTATGGAACTGATCCTGTACGGCCCGATGAATCTGGGGCCCAGCTTCCAGGAGGGAACTTTAAGTTTTATATTCCTGGTAGACAACCATACCAGATCGTTCACATTAAGATCTGGACCAGAAACTCTCCTCCTATCAGCCATACGTTTATAACGGTTCCCCATAGCACTCAGATTATTCAATACACCTCTCCACACTGAAGCAAGTGACGACGAGAAACGCTCCTCCTCAGGAACCCCAGAAGGGCCCCCGTCATTGAATGTACAAAACTGGGGATGAAAACCATATGCCCCAAAAAACGGGGACTTACCAGTGGACTCGCTCCGCCTGTTGTTAAGAGCGAACTCTGCCAGAGGCAAGAAAGAAGACCAGTCCTCCTGGTTCTCTGAAACAAAACACCGAAGATAAGTCTCTAGGCTTTGATTCAGACGCTCTGTCTGACCATTGGTCTGCGGATGAAAAGCCGAGGAAAATGACAATTGCATCCCCCGACGTAAACAAAATGCCCTCCAAAACTTGGACACAAACTGAGACCCCCTATCTGACACCACATCAGAAGGCAACCCATGAAGTCTCACAATCTCCCCAATGAACACCTGCGCCAGAGTTTTAGCATTAGGGAGGGCAGGAAGAGCAATGAAATGTGCCATCTTACTGAACCTGTCAACAACTACCAGTATGACAGTCTTCACTGACGACTGAGGAAGGTCCGTGATGAAGTCCATAGACAAATGAGTCCATGGACGCTCCGGAAGTTTCAAGGGTAAGAGGGTCCCAGACGGACGGGTATGAGGGGTCTTAGAGCGAGCACAAACCCCACAGGACGCGACAAAAGTTAAAACATCTTTATTAACGTTAGGCCACCAAAACCGGCGAGAAAGGAGATCTAAAGTAGCCTTACTCCCTGGATGTCCTGCTAAAGCAGAATTATGATGTGCCTCAATAACCTTTTGTCTCAACTGATTTGGGACAAACAGTCTCCCTGGAGGTCCTGCAGGGGCGTCCCCCTGAGCCTCTAACACCTCCTCCTCAAGCTCAGAACATACAGCCGACACTACCACCCCCTCCTGAAGGATAGGAATCGGGTCATCCATTTTCCCGGCCCCTGGGAAACTGCGAGACAAGGCATCCGCCTTAACATTCTTAGATCCAGGGCGATAAGTGACAACAAAATTAAACCTGGTAAAAAACAACGACCATCGAGCTTGTCTGGAATTCAGACGCTTAGCAGATTCCAAATACAGCAGGTTCTTGTGATCAGTAATGACGGTGACCGGGTGGACTGCCCCCTCCAAAAAGTGACGCCATTCTTCAAAAGCCAATTTAATGGCCAAAAGTTCCCTATTGCCGATATCATAATTCCTTTCGGCGGACGACAATTTTTTAGAAAAGAAAGCGCACGGATGCCATTTACCAGGGGACGGACCCTGGGACAATATTGCACCCACCCCTACGTCAGACGCGTCCACCTCCACAACGAACGGCTGTGATGCATCTGGTTGGATGAGAACGGGTGCCGAAGCAAAACATTTTTTCAAAGAGGAAAAAGCTTGGCAAGCTTTGTCCGACCATTTAGAAAAATCCGTCCCTTTTCTTGTCATGTCAGTGAGAGGTTTGACAACAGATGAGAAATTACAAATAAATTTCCGGTAGTAGTTAGCAAACCCCAGAAAACGCTGCAGAGCCTTAAGATCCTCTGGCTGATCCCATTCAAGCACTGCTCTCACCTTTTCAGGGTCCATACGGAAACCGGAGGCTGACACCAAGAAACCCAAAAACTGAAGTTCCTGTACGGCGAATACACACTTTTCCAGTTTGGCGTATAGTTTATTGTCTCGCAAGATCTGCAACACCTGTCTCACATGCTCCTGGTGAGACACAAGATCTGGTGAGTAAATTAAAATGTCATCCAAATATACGACCACAAACAGCCCCACCAGATGACGAAAAATGTCATTAACAAAATGTTGGAATACTGCTGGTGCAGTAGTCAGACCAAAAGGCATGACAAGGTTCTCATAATGTCCCTCCGGCGTGTTAAACGCCGTTTTCCACTCATCCCCCTCTTTTATCCTAATCAGATTATACACCCCCCTGAGATCCAATTTAGAGAACCATTTGGCGCCAACAATTTGATTGAAGAGATCAGGAATCAGAGGGAGTGGATACGGATCTCGAACAGTAATCCGATTAAGTTCGCGGAAATCCAAGCAAGGGCGTAGGCCTCCATCTTTTTTCTTCACAAAGAAGAACCCCGCGGCCACTGGGAAGATGAAGGTCTAATATGCCCTTTGGCCAGACTTTCCGAAATATAATCTTTCATAGCCTGCCTCTCAGGACCAGAAAGGTTATATAACCTAGCTTTAGGTAACTTAGCATCAGGAAGTAAATTAATAGAGCAGTCATACACGCGATGAGGAGGCAACTCCTGACACCCCTCCTCAGAGAACACATCCCCAAAGTCCTCCAAAAAAGGAGGCAAAGTACTAGGCACGACCGCACTGATGACTGTGTTCATGCAGTTACTTTTGCAAAACTCCCCCCATTGGCTTATATCTCTGGACTGCCAATTAATCACAGGGTTATGTTTAACCAACCAAGGAAGTCCCAACACAATAGGAGTAGGTAGACCCTCCAACACATAACAAGATAATAGTTCCTATGTATTGCCCCTACCCGAAGGTCAATGTTATGAACCTCATGAACAAAGCTACCTTGGCCGAGAGGCCTGGCGTCAATGGAGAATATAGGGATCAGTTTGACCAATACACTCAGATGCATACCTTGAGCCTGAGCAAACTGAGCGTCAACCAGATTAGCCCCGGACCCACTATCAAGAAGAACAGAAAATCTCTCCACTCTCGTACCAACCACCACCTCCACTGGTACAAGGAACTGAGAAGAACTAGCGGATGAAATACATACTCCCAGGTTGTCGTCCACCACACAACCTGGGATTAACAGTTTTCCGGCGACTTTTTGCTCAACAAGGCACGGGATGGACATCCCCCAACAAAATGTCCCTCTTTCCCGCAGAAGAAACACCTTCTAGTCCTGCGGCGTACCGCCAATCCCCTCCTACGAAATGATGTCCCTCCCAACTGCATAGGCTCCTCCGAACAGACAAGGGGAACCTCAACATAAGGGACTTTAGTAGTAGGTGGAGTAACAACAGGGGGCGGAGTTACCTCGCACCTCTCCCGGAGCCGTCTATCAGTACGGATAGCTAGGGCCATAGCAGCCTCCAGTGATGGAGGAGAATCATACTGAGCCAAAACGTCCTTTAATTTGTCAGAAAGCCCATGACAAAACTGGCTCCTAAGAGCTGGGTCATTCCACTAAGTATCTGTGGCCCATCTACGGAACTCAGAAGCAAATTCCTCCGCCGGACGATCTCCCTGCTGTATCTTACGTAATTTTGTCTCAGCAAGAGAGACCCGATCTGGGTCATCATATACCAAACCCAGGGCAGTAAAAAATCGATCTACTGACTGTAGAGCCGGGATCCCGGAGGAAGGGAGAAGGCCAGGATTGAGGGTCCCCTTGTAGGAGCGAGATAACAATTCCCACTCTCTGCTCTTCACTCCCTGATGATCGAGGCCGAAGCCGAAAATACAATTTACATGCTTCCCTGAAGGTAAAAAATTTGTCTCGCCCACCAGTGAACCTGTCCGGGAGAGCTACTTTAGGTTCAAATCTGGTTTTCTCGAGGGAGACAAAACTTTGGACTTAATGTCCGTCAGCTCCATAGATAATCCCTGCAACTGCAGAGCCAGCTGGGCTACTGGATCCATGGCAACTGGGAATAATTTTATGGGCCAGTGAAAATGTCACGCGGTCTTATGATATGTGTACGATGTCAGTAAACTATTCTTAAAAGAACATCACTCTATACAACATATAGATTAGCAACATCAGCATGTAAATATAGAATAGATTTTACCTGACACGATATCCGTTGAACTCAGGGTTAATCTTGAGGACTTGATACACTGTCACAGGAAAGAGAGGACCGGGGGTCTAACCTGACCCTAAACTGGGGTCCTAACTAATCCCTCACCTTGGAGGTACTGATAATGGTTCAGAGGTCCAAGTCTCCAGCCTAACCCTGTCTCCTATCAGTCCCTGAACCCTGTAATCAGTCCTAAGAAGGATTCTGATTACCACCAAAGGGATATGGGCTGATCTCTGCTAAATACACAGATTAGACATATAAGACAGACTGGAGAAAACACAGACTTGCATACACACTCAAACACAGAAGGAACATAAATGATCTGGGATATTAAACTCTAAGCAAGGTGAGCTTAAAACAACTAAGGAGCTCTTTAACTTAAGTCTATACAGATACAATCCTATCTGTGGTCTGCATGAAGAATTTCACTGGCAACTCCCAACACAGACAACCAGAGATTTAAAGGAAACCAATCAACAAATAATTAATTGCAGCCAGGAGAAACTGCACCCAGTCCCAGAACTGAGCACAGACAGAATTAACTCCCTAACTGCCAAACACAAAGAAACAGCAACTCAGCTGTGAGAAGTCAGAATGTGCAACCGCGACGATCTTCGTGGCGATGCACACATGACAGGATTTTCCTGACTTTTTGACTGATTTTTCTGATGTGTTTAGCGAAAGTAAATCTGCATCCTTGCCCCCCATAGGAGCTATGACTGCGCTATTGAATTAGTGCCTGGTAGTAAATTCCCTAAAGGTAGCCTTTTTAACTTGTCTGTACCTGAACATGACGCTATGCGGTCTTATATCAAGGAGTCATTGGAGAAGGGTCATATCAGACCATCTTCTTCACCCTTGGGTGCTGTTTTTTTCTTTGTGGCCAAAAAGGATGGTTCATTAAGGCCGTGTATTGATTATCGTCTCTTGAACAATATCACTGTGAAATATCAATATCCGTTACCCTTGAATTCTGACCTGTTTTCCAGGGTGAAAAGTGCTACTTGGTTTACCAAGCTTGACCTCAGGGGGCGTATAACCTTATTCGCATTAAGCACGGGGATGAATGGAAGACGGCGTTTAATACCCCAGAGGGGCATTTTGAGTACCTAGTGATGCCCTTTGGGCTCACTAATGCTCCTTCCGTCTTCCAGTCCTTCATGAATGACATTTTCAGGGATTTTGTGGATAAATTTCTGATTGTTTATTTGGATGATATCTTGATTTTTTCCAATGACTGGGACTCTCATGTGAAACATGTTCGGACTGTGTTCCAGATTTTGAGAGAGAATGCTCTGTATGTGAAGGGATCAAAGTGTCTTTTTGGCATACAGAGGATCTCATTTCTGGGATTCATTTTGTCTCCATCTGTTATTGAAATGGACCCGGTCAAGGTTCAGGCCATCTGTGATTGGGTCCAACCTACTTCATTAAAGGCTCTTCAGAGATTCTTGGGTTTTGCCAATTTTTATCGTAAATTTATTGGTAATTTCTCTGTTATTGTTAAACCATTGACTGATTTGACCGAAAAGTGTTCTGATGTGGTGAATTGGCCTCCTGAGGCAGTCTCTGCATTTCAGGAACATAAGCAGAGATTCACTTCTGCTCCTGTTCTATGGCAGCCTGATGTTTCTCTGCCATTTCAGGTGGAGATTGATGCCTCTGAAATTGGGGCAGGTGCCGTTTTGTCCCAAAGAGATCCTGAGACCTCTAAAAGTAACCCTTGTGCCTTTTTCTCTCGAAAATTTTCTCCAACTGAACGTAATTATGACGTGGGTAATCGGGAGTTATTGGCCATGAAGTGGGCTTTTGAAGAGTGGAGACATTGGCTGGAGGGAGCCAAACATCAGGTGGTGGTCCTCACGGACCATAAGAATATGGTTTATCTGGAATCAGCCAAGCGACTTAATCCTAGACAGGCCAGGTGGGCCTTGTTTTTCACACGTTTTATGTTGTGAATGGACTTGAAATGAGTTCTGAGCAGAGGCTCCCTCTGGTGGTTACAAGCGGTACTGGACTGTCCAGTGAAGATTGTGAGGATTGGGAATCAGGTGTTACTGACTGGTCTTATATAAGGGAGTCGCCTTCTCATCAGGGTTGCCAGTGATCAATTGTTCTGGTCTCAATCCTTGATTCCTGTTTCCTTTGTAGCCTGCTGTGTCGTGTCTGCATCTCCTGCTAACAGATAAGACTTTTTCTTCTTTTTGTTTTTGTGCTTGATTTTTGCATTTTGTCCTGCACTTCTGTGGGGGCCTTCTGGGTCCCCTCCGGGGGCTTTTGCCCTCTCAGTTTAGTTCAGCCACTGATGTTTGTACATTTGCTTTTTCCAGTTTTTTCAGTGGCTGCTGTTTTGATTTTGTTACACCAGAGAACTAATTTAGGTGGTAGAGGTCGTGTGATCTCAGGTGTTTTTTGAAATTAGTAGAGTTGGTGCTTTTCAGGGTTTTTTGGGATTGCAGTAAGTGCCCTTCCTATCCTTTTCTATTTAGGTAGTTTGGGCCCCAACGTTTGCTCATACTATTTTCTGTCTGTGTCAGTATTTCCTCTTGTCTAACCGCCATTACATGTTTGGGGGCTTTCTATGTTCTTTGGGGATCTGCTCCGGGCAGATAGCTTTCCTCTTTCTATCTTTAGGTGTAGTTAGTTTCTCAGGCTGTGACGAGGTGTCTAGGACCAACGTAGGAACGCTCCACGGCTGCCTCTAGTTGTGGTGGTTAGTCAGGGTACTGCAATCTCATAGATTCCAAATGCTCTGGTGTATTTCCTTTTTTACCTGCACTCCTCAGCTACCGAATCATAACAGTATCACCGGCCTAAAAAATTGAATGGTACTCACAGAAGGGAAAAATATTGTGAAAGAAAAAAAAAAAGGTTGTCAGAGTTGTCAGAAATATTTTCTGTTTGTTGCATTTTTTTTTTTTTCCCCTCTGTATCTCTGGGTGCTGGGGAGGATTTTCTCTCTCAATGGAGTTTGCACAGTTGTCTGGCCGTGTGGATCAGCTTGCCACTGAGGTTCGGAGTATTGCTACCTATCTTGCTAGGTTGCCTGTTGTGGAACCTAGGATTCCCATGCCAGATTTGTTTTTGGGGATCGAGCCAAGTTTCTGAATTTTAAAAATAATTGTAAATTGTTTTTTGCCTTAAAATCTAAGTCCTCAGGGAACGCAGCGCAGCAGGTTCAAATTGTCATCTCTCTCCTGCGCGGCGATCCTCAGGATTGGGCTTTTTCCCTGACACCTGGGGATCCTGTTTTGAGTGATGTTGATGCATTTTTTCAGGCCTTGGGGTTATTGTACGATGAGCCTAATGTCACTGATCAAGCTGAAAAGGCCTTGTTGGCATTAAATCAGGGGCTTGATGATGCTGAGTTATACTGTCAAGATTCCGAAAGTGGGCAGTCCTGACCAAATGGAATGATGACGCTTTGGCAGCCCTCTTTCGGAAGGGTCTGTCAGATAATGTAAAGGATGTTATGGTGGGATTCCCTGTCCCCTCTGGTCTCAATGATTCTATGTCATTAGCGATTCAAATTGACAGACGTTTGCGTGAGCGGAGAAGTATGCATGGAATAGTGTTGCCTTGTGAACCTGCTTCTGAATCCATGCAGTGTGATAGAGTGGTTTCTGGGACACAGCGTCATGAGTTTCGAAAGCGCAATGGGTTATGTTTCTACTGTGGTGATGCCTCTCATGCTATTTCAGTCTGCCCTAAGCGGGGAAGACGTTTTGTACGCTCAGTTGTCTTGGGTAGTGTTCAGACTAAGTTTTTGTTGACTGTTACTCTGATGTGCTCTCTGTCCTCATTTTCTGCTCAGGCTTTCGTTGATTCTGCAGCAGCTATTAACCTGATGGATTTTGATTTTGCTAAACGTTGTGGGTTTCCCTTGATACCCCTACAGAAGTCTATTCCCCTACTGGGAATCGATTCTACCCCTTTGGCTGAGAATAAACCTCAGTTCTCTACTCAGGTGATAATGAGGGTCGAACCTGATCATCAGGAGAGCTGCAAATTTTTGGTTCTGTATAATCTGCATGACATTATCGTGCTGGGTTTCCCTTGGTTACAGTCTCATAATCCTGTTTTGGATCGAAATCTGTGTCTGTAACCAGTTGGGGCTGCCAATTAGTGTTGAGCGATACTGCTCGATATCTAAAAATATCGGATCCGAATGGTATCGCCGATATCACTAAATATCGTCGATATCCGATTCCGATACCGGAAGTCCCATGTAAGTCTATGGGAACAAAATATCGCAACTAAAAAAACACTTTCTTTCGTTGTAAACACAAAATATACACACATAGAATACATATATATATATATATATACATGTCATTGTGACATATATATATATACATATATTTATAGTTTATACACTTCTACATAGTAAAATAGACTCTGATTCAATTGCCGGGTAAAGCCGTGACATACCCCATAGAAGTCGACGGGCTCGGTGCCGAGTACCCCCAAAACCTCTGGCTCTGTGCGACTCAACTTGGGCGTCACGAACAGGATTCTGTAGCTCGCTATAAGCGAGTCCTGTGTGCCTGAATTTAACTGGTTTTGTGCTTGAGAATTGCTAAAATCATCAGAGAATGTATTTGCCATTTTTCCGCCATATCTGCGTCACGACGAGGCACTGGTGAAGAAGAAGGGCGTGCTCTTCGTGGGTGTACACTCACTCAGTGGCGCGAAAACGATGGCCGACCACTCTAAATGGTACTGCAATGTAAGATCGTGCCCCACAGCTCTTGAGTTCCGCCTCCTCATCCTCCTCAGTGTGCGGAAACTAACACGAAGGTCCCGCCTCACTACAAAAGGGGCCCTTTCCAGATGCTAATGACACATGTGACTTGGCAGAGATGGCTAATGGACACGAGCAGAAGTGTGAAGGGATGGAGCAGTCAGAGCTCTCCCCCCACGGAAGCGACCCGATCGCCACGGAACCACCGTTGGGCACCCGGCCTGGAAACGCTCCTACGCTGCAAGAAGCGGAGGATACCCTAAGAGGCCTGGCCCGACACCGGGAGGAGGTCGCCAGGATGGAAGCCAGCTGGCGTGCCCTAAAACTAAACTTGGAGCGGCGCCAATCCCTCTTACCTGAAGTGTCTGTACCGGATGGTGAGGCACCCGTTCTAGTAGAGGAGTCCGTGCGGGCATCCCAGCCCTTGCAATGTGATCCGGTTGACGTTGTCGCAGTGGAGGCACCCGTTCCTGCAAAAAACGCTGCACCGGCATCACCCCAGATCCCGCTGTCTGCCCCTGTCGCTGAGACAGAAGAAGCGACACCCGTCCTCATGGAGGAGGCCGCGCAGGCACCAGAGGTCTACCTGTCTGTACCGGAGCCCCGACTGTCATCTGTTCCAGAGCCGGCTGCTTCCTCCGCAGGTGAGCGCCGCCAGGACTGTCGGGCGCCAGGAGAGCTGCCGCAAACCGGACATCGTAAGCTCCAGTTTGATGGTGGAGACATGGAGATGCTGGTGGAGGAGAATTACAACCGGCGTCAGGAGGAAGAGTGGAGACGTCGGGAGAGAGAAGCCGAGCGACAAAGGGAGCAGCGCGAATCCCAGAAGCTTCGCCAACGTCACATCGAGAAGGACCGGGCAGATAAGGACCGGATGAGAAAAGATAAAGGAACCCTGATGGAGCCGCGGCGTAAGGGTGCAGTACGGAGCTTTAAATTGAAAGCTGGTTGGGGCTTCATCCAGGAGCCTGGACTTTATTTAGAAGTGTTTGTGACCCAGCGGGACGTGGAGACTCACCTCCCAGAAGGACACCCGGGGAGGGACCTGTTGCCAGGAGACTTGGTAACTTACACCCGACACTGGGGTTACAATGGATGGTATGCCCTAAATGTCACCAGGTGCGACCCCTGGTCCCAGAGTGTCAGGAACCTGTGAGACCCTCGGAGCCTTCAGCCTCCCACATCCAGGCCTCTGCACAAGTGCCCACCCCACGCCGTAAATCTCCCCAGCCTCCCTCAGTGGTCTCCTCAGCAGCCCCAGCTATGGACATGATAATGATATCTGGCCCGTACCCGGCGCCTGTTAGGCCCCCTGGGGTTCGTTCAGTCCGGGACATAGGGCTCCAGACCCGGAGGGAGATGAAAGAGGTGGCCACACAGACACAGATAGCGGGTCACGACTTGACTGTACAAGCCACACGACGTCATCAGGTCCTGGTGGTCCTTGGTGTCTCGGATGTTTGGCAAGCATCAGAAGAGTACCAGGTGGTACCTGGAACACCCCTGCCAAAGAATTATAAATAACCCGGACAAGGTCCCTGTATGTAAATAGTTAAATTGTTGATGTACCCGGACGGGTGAATGTTCATAAAAAAGTTTTTTAATTTAATAAAAAAAACAACACAGTTTTCATTACTTTTATTACAGTCTCATCCTGCGACGCCATCGATCTCCTGTAAAAAAATGAAAAAAAAAAAACAGCAGTATACCACCTGTCCGACGCAGTCCATAGTAACGAGTGTCCCACGACGATCCAGCTCTGCTACATCAGAATGACATCAGAGGCAGGCAGGCAGGCAGAGGCTGTCATCCCGGCGCAGCACAGCTGATTACCTGCTTCCCCGGCGGTGACGTCATCAGACTGACTGCTTTACGGCCGGGATTACCCAGCAGTCACTGCAGTTATCGCGAAAAAACTGCATGTGACCGCCAGGGAGAAGATAATGGCGGCCATCAAGCAGTCCAGGACGTGACCGCCGGAGATCTTCTGCCAGGTAAGTGCCGCTGACTCCTGACAGACCCGACCGACGGACACTCACAGTGACAGTGACAAATCCGATTCCGGTATCCGATATGACGAAAATATCGGTACTCGGAATCGAAAGCCCGATACAGCTAATATCGGCCGATACCCGATATTTGCAGTATCGTATCGCTCAACACTACTGCCAATGTGTTAATACCAACACTCCTGTTTTTTCTGCCTCCCCTCAGGCTCAGGATGTTCCTGACTTTTTGATTGATTTTTCTGATGTGTTTAGTGAAAGTAAATCTGCATCCTTGCCTCCCATAGGAGCTATGACTGCGCTATTGAATTAGTGCCTGGTAGTAAATTCCCTAAAGGTCGCCTTTTTAACTTGTCTGTACCTGAACATGATGCTATGCGGTCTTATATCAAGGAGTCATTGGAGAAAGGTCATATCAGACCATCCTCTTCACCCTTAGGTGCCGGTTTTTTCTTTGTAGCCAAAAAGGATGGTTCATTAAGGCCGTGTATTGATTATCGTCTTTTGAACAATATTACTGTGAAATATCAATACCCGTTACCCTTGATTTCTGACCTGTTTTCCAGGGTGAAAAACGCTACTTGGTTTACCAAGCTTGACCTCAGGGGGGCATATAACCTTATTCGCATTAAGCACGGGGATGAATGGAAGACGGCATTTAACACCCCGGAGGGGCATTTTGAGTACCTTGTGATGCCCTTTGGGCTCACTAATGCTCCTTCTGTCTTCCAGTCCTTCATGAATGACATTTTCAGGGATTTTGTGGATAAATTTCTGATCGTTTATTTGGATGATATCTTGATTTTTTCCAATGACTGGGACTCTCATGTGAAACATGTTCGAACTGTATTCCAGATTTTGAGAGAGAATGCTCTGTATGTGAAGGGATCAAAGTGTCTTTTTGGCGTACAGAGGATCTCATTTTTGGGATTCATTTTGTCCCCATCTGTTATTGAAATGGACCCGGTCAAGGTTCAGGCCATCTGTGATTGGGTCCAACCTACTTCATTAAAGGCTCTTCAAAGATTTTTGGGTTTTGCCAATTTTTATCGTAAATTTATTGGTAATTTCTCGGTTATTGTTAAACCATTAACTGATTTGACCAAAAAGGGTTCTGATGTGGTGAATTGGCCTCCTGAGGCAGTCTCTGCATTTCAGGAACTTAAGCAGAGATTCACTTCTGCTCCTGTTATACGGCAGCCTGATGTTTCTCTGCCATTTCAGGTGGAGGTGGATGCCTCTGAAATTGGGGCAGGTGCCGTTTTGTCCCAAAGAGATCCAGAGACCTCTAAAAGTAACCCTTGTGCCTTTTTCTCTCGAAAATTTTCTCCTACTGAACGTAATTATGACGTGGGTAATCGGGAGTTATTGGCCATGAAGTGGGCTTTTGAAGAGTGGAGACATTGGCTGGAGGGAGCTAAACATCAGGTGGTGGTCCTTACTGACCATAAGAATCTGGTTTATCTGGAATCTGCCAAGCGACTTAATCCTAGACAGGCCAGGTGGGCCTTGTTTTTCACACGTTTTAATTTTGTGGTTTCCTTTCTTCCTGGCACTAAGAATGTTAAGGCGGATGCCCTTTCAAGGAGTTTCCTTGCGGAATCTCCTGAGTTATCTGATCCTTCTGTTATTTTGAAAGAAGGTGTAGTTCTTTACTCCATCTCGCCCAATTTGAGACTGGCTCTGGAGGGGTGTCAGGAGGATAGGCCCGAACGCTGCCCTGTTGGGAAATTGTTTGTCCCGGACCACTGGAAAAAGAGTGTGATGTCTGAGATTCATTGTTCCGCGTTGGCAGGTCATCCCGGAATTTTTGGTACCAGAGACTTGGTTAGTCGGTCCTTTTGGTGGCCTACCTTGTCTCGTGATGTCAGGGAATTTGGGACTTGCTCTCGCTCTAAGCCTTGCTCCCACTCTAGTGGTTTGTTGATGCCATTGCCTGTGCCCAAGAGACCATGGACCCATATCTCTATGGATTTCATTTCCGACCTCCCTGTTTCTCAGAGAATGACCGTCATCTGGGTGATTTGTGATAGGTTTTCCAAGATGATACATCTTGTGCCATTACCTAAGTTGCCTTCCTCCTCTGAATTGATACCTTTGTTCCTTCAGCACGTGGTTCGTTTGCACGGCATTCCTGATAACATTGTGTCTGACAGAGGAGTCCAGTTTGTTTCCAGATTTTGGAGGACCTTTTGTTCTAAACCTGGTGTTCAATTGTCTTTCTCCTCGGCGTTTCATCCTCAGACCAATGGTCAAACTGAGAGAACAAATCAGACATTGGAGACTTATCTAAGATGTTTTGTGTCTGCTGATCAGGATGACTGGGTCTCTTTTTTGCCTTTGGCTGAGTTTGCTCTTAATAATAGGGCTAGCTCTGCCACTTTGATGTCTCCATTTTTCTGTAATTCTGGGTTTCACCCTCGATTTTCTTCGGGACAGACGGAGGCTTCTGTCTGTCCAGGTGTTGACTCTGTTGTGGAGTGTATGCAGCAGATTTGGGACCAGGTAGTGCAGAGGTTGTCCCTCTCTCAGGAGACGGCCCAACGGTTTGCTAACCGGCATAGGACTGATGGTCCTCGGTTTAAAGTGGGGGACTTGGTCTGGTTGTCCTCAAAAAATATTCCTATGAGAGTGGCATCTCCTAAATTTAAGCCTAGGTTCATTGGACCTTATAAGATCATGGAGATTCTTAATCCTGTTTCTTTTCGTTTGCTTCTTCCAGGGACATTTAAGATCCATAATGTGTTCCACAAGTCCTTGTTGAAGAGGTTTGTTGAGCCAGTGGTTCCTACTGCTTTGCCTCCTGACCCTGTTCTGGTTGAGGGCAATATGGAGTTTGAGGTTGAGAAAATTTTGAATTCTCGTTTTTCTAGACGGAAACTCCAGTATTTAGTTAAGTGGAGAGGTTATGGTCAGGAAGGCAATTCTTGGGTGTTTGCTTCGGACATCCATGCTAGGAGACTCATCCGTGCGTATCAAAGAGCTCATCCTGACCGACCTGGTTGCTCAGGTGAGGGTTCGGTGACCCCTCCTCAAAAGGGGGGGTACTGTTGTGAATGGACTTGAAATTAGTTCTGAGCAGAGGCTCCCTCTGGTGGTTACAAGCGGTACTGGACTGTCCAGTGAAGATTGTGAGGATTGGGAATCAGGTGTTACTGACTGGTCTTATTTAAGGGAGTCGCCTTCCCATCAGGGTTGCCGGTGATCAATTGTTCTGGTCTCAATCCTTGATTCCTGTTTCCTTTGTAGCCTGCTGTGTCGTGTCTGCATCTCCTGCTAACAGATAAGACTTTTTCTTCTTTTTGTTTTTGTGCTTGATTTTTGCATTTTGTCCTGCACTTCTGTGGGGGCCTTCTGGGTCCCCTCCGGGGGCTTTTGCCCTCTCAGTTTAGTTCAGCCACTGATGTTTGTACATTTGCTTTTTCCAGTTTTTTCAGTGGCTGCTGTTTTGATTTTGTTACACCAGAGAACTAATTTAGGTGGTAGAGGTCGTGTGATCTCAGGTGTTTTTTGAAATTAGTAGAGTTGGTGCTTTTCAGGGTTTTTTGGGATTGCAGTAAGTGCCCTTCCTATCCTTTTCTATTTAGGTAGTTTGGGCCCCAACGTTTGCTCATACTATTTTCTGTCTGTGTCAGTATTTCCTCTTGTCTAACCGCCATTACATGTTTGGGGGCTTTCTATGTTCTTTGGGGATCTGCTCCGGGGCAGATAGCTTTCCTCTTTCTATCTTTAGGTGTAGTTAGTTTCTCAGGCTGTGACGAGGCGTCTAGGACCAACGTAGGAACGCTCCACGGCTGCCTCTAGTTGTGGTGGTTAGTCAGGGTACTGCAATCTCATAGATTCCAACTGCTCTGGTGTATTTCCTTTTTTACCTGCACTCCTCAGCTACCGAATCATAGCAGTTTTAATTTTGTGGTTTCCTTTCTTCCTGGCACTAAGAATGTTAAGGCGGATGCCCTCTCGAGGAGTTTCCTTGCAGACTCTCCTGAGTTATCTGATCCTGCTGTTATTTTGAAAGAGGGTGTAGTTCTTTCCGCCATCTCACTCAATTTGAGACTAGCTCTGGAAGGGTGTCAGGAGGATAAACCCGAGCGCTGCCCTATTGGGAAATTGTTTGTCCCAGACCGGTGGAAAAAGAGTGTGATGTCTGAGATTCATTGTTCCGCGTTGGCCGGTCATCCCGGAATTTTTGGTACCAGAGACTTGGTTAGTCGGTCCTTTTGGTGGCCTACTTTGTCTTGTGACGTCAGGGAATTTGTGCAGTCCTGCGGGACTTGCTCTCGCTCCAAGCCTTGCTCTCGCTCTAGTGGTTTGTTGATGCCATTGCCTGTGCCCAAGAGACCATGGACCCATATCTCTATGGATTTTATTTCCGACCTCCCTGTTTCTCAGAGAATGACCGTTATCTGGGTGATTTGTGATAGGTTTTCCAAGATGATACATTTTGTGCCATTACCTAAGTTGCCTTCCTCCTCCGAATTGGTGCCTTTGTTCCTTCGGCACGTGGTTCGGTTGCACGGCATTCCTGAGAACATTGTGTCTGACAGAGGAGTCCAGTTTTGTTTCCAGATTTTGGAGGACTTTTTGTTCTAAACTTGGTGTTCAATTGTCTTTCTCCTCGGCTTTTCATCCTCAGACCAATGGACAAACTGAGTGTCATGTGTGCATCGCCACGAAGATCGTCGCGGTTGCACATTCTGACTTCTCACAGCTGAGTTGCTGTTTCTTTGTGTTTGGCAGTTAGGGAGTTAATTCTGTCTGTGCTCAGTTCTGGGACTGGGTGCAGTTTCTCCCGGCTGCAATTAATTATTTGTTGATTGGTTTCCTTTAAATCTCTGGTTGTCTGTGTTGGGAGTTGCCAGTGAAATTCTTCATGCAGACCACAGATAGGATTGTATCTGTATAGACTTAAGTTAAAGAGCTCCTTAGTTGTTTTAAGCTCACCTTGCTTAGAGTTTAATATCCCAGATCATTTATGTTCCTTCTGTGTTTGAGTGTGTATGCAAGTCTGTGTTTTCTCCAGTCTGTCTTATATGTCTAATCTGTGTATTTAGCAGAGATCAGCCCATATCCCTTTGGTGGTAATCAGAATCCTTCTTAGGACTGATTACAGGGTTCAGGGACTGATAGGAGACAGGGTTAGGCTGGAGACTTGGACCTCTGAACCATTATCAGTACCTCCAAGGTGAGGGATTAGTTAGGACCCCAGTTTAGGGTCAGGTTAGACCCCCGGTCCTCCTCTTTCCTGTGACAGTGTATCAAGTCCTCAAGATTAACCCTGAGTTCAACGGATATCGTGTCAGGTAAATCTATTCTATATTTACATGCTGATGTTGCTAATCTATATGTTGTATAGAGTGTTGTTCTTTTAAGAATAGTTTACTGACATCGTACACATATCATAAGACCGCGTGACATTTTCACTGGCCCATAAAATTATTCCCAGTTGCCATGGATCCAGTAGCCCAGCTGGCTCTGCAGTTGCAGGGATTATCCATGGAGCTGACGGACATTAAGTCCAAAGTTTTGTCTCCCTCGGAGAAAACCAGATTTGAACCTAAAGTAGCTCTCCCGGACAGGTTCACTGGTGGGCGAGACAAATTTTTTACCTTCAGGGAAGCATGTAAATTGTATTTTCGACTTCGGCCTCGATCATCAGGGAGTGAAGAGCAGAGAGTGGGAATTGTTATCTCGCTCCTACAAGGGACCCTCAATCCTGGGCCTTCTCCCTTCCTCCGGGATCCCCGGCTCTACAGTCAGTAGATCGATTTTTTACTGCCCTGGGTTTGGTATATGATGACCCAGATCGGGTCTCTCTTGCTGAGACAAAATTACGTAAGATACAGCAGGGAGATCGTCCTGCGGAGGAATTTGCTTCTGAGTTCCGTAGATGGGCCACAGATACTCAGTGGAATGACCCAGCTCTTAGGAGCCAGTTTTGTCATGGCTTTCTGACAAATTAAAGGACGTTTTGGCTCAGTATGATTCTCCTCCATCACTGGAGGCTGCTATGGCCCTAGCTATCCGTACTGATAGACGGCTCCGGGAGAGGTGCGAGGTAACTCCGCCCCCTGTTGTTACTCCACCTACTACTAAAGTCCCTTATGTTGAGGTTCCCCTTGTCTGTTCGGAGGAGCCTATGCAGTTGGGAGGGACATCATTTCGTAGGAGGGGATTGGCGGTACGCCGCAGGACTAGAAGGTGTTTCTTCTGCGGGAAAGAGGGACATTTTGTTGGGGATGTCCATCCCGTGCCTTGTTGAGCAAAAAGTCGCCGGAAAACTGTTAATCCCAGGTTGTGTGGTGGACGACAACCTGGGAGTATGTATTTCGTCCGCTAGTTCTTCTCAGTTCCTTGTACCAGTGGAGGTGGTGGTTGGTACGAGAGTGGAGAGATTTTCTGTTCTTCTTGATAGTGGGTCCGGGGCTAATCTGGTTGACGCTCAGTTTGCTCAGGCTCAAGGTATGCATCTGAGTGTATTGGTCAAACCGATCCCTATATTCTCCATTGACGCCAGGCCTCTCGGCCAAGGTAGCTTTGTTCATGAGGTTCATAACATTGACCTTCGGGTAGGGGCAATACATAGGGAACTATTATCTTGTTATGTGTTGGAGGGTCTACCTACTCCTATTGTGTTGGGACTTCCTTGGTTGGTTAAACATAACCCTGTGATTAATTGGCAGTCCAGAGATATAAGCCAATGGGGGGAGTTTTGCAAAAGTAACTGCATGAACACAGTCATCAGTGCGGTCGTGCCTAGTACTTTGCCTCCTTTTTTGGAGGACTTTGGGGATGTGTTCTCTGAGGAGGGGTGTCAGGAGTTGCCTCCTCATCGCGTGTATGACTGCTCTATTAATTTACTTCCTGATGCTAAGTTACCTAAAGCTAGGTTATATAACCTTTCTGGTCCTGAGAGGCAGGCTATGAAAGATTATATTTCGGAAAGTCTGCCAAAGGGCATATTAGACCTTCATCTTCCCCAGTGGCCGCGGGGTTCTTCTTTGTGAAGAAAAAAGATGGAGGCCTACGCCCTTGCTTGGATTTCCGCGAACTTAATCGGATTACTGTTCGAGATCCGTATCCACTCCCTCTGATTCCTGATCTCTTCAATCAAATTGTTGGCGCCAAATGGTTCTCTAAATTGGATCTCAGGGGGGCGTATAATCTGATTAGGATAAAAGAGGGGGATGAGTGGAAAACGGCGTTTAACACGCCGGAGGGACATTATGAGAACCTTGTCATGCCTTTTGGTCTGACTACTGCACCAGCAGTATTCCAACATTTTGTTAATGACATTTTTCGTCATCTGGTGGGGCTGTTTGTGGTCGTATATTTGGATGACATTTTAATTTACTCACCAGATCTTGTGTCTCACCAGGAGCATGTGAGACAGGTGTTGCAGATCTTGCGAGACAATAAACTATACGCCAAACTGGAAAAGTGTGTATTCGCCGTACAGGAACTTCAGTTTTTGGGTTTCTTGGTGTCAGCCTCCGGTTTCCGTATGGACCCTGAAAAGGTGAGAGCAGTGCTTGAATGGGATCAGCCAGAGGATCTTAAGGCTCTGCAGCGTTTTCTGGGGTTTGCTAACTACTACCGGAAATTTATTTGTAATTTCTCATCTGTTGTCAAACCTCTCACTGACATGACAAGAAAAGGGACGGATTTTTCTAAATGGTCGGACAAAGCTTGCCAAGCTTTTTCCTCTTTGAAAAAATGTTTTGCTTCGGCACCCGTTCTCATCCAACCAGATGCATCACAGCCGTTCGTTGTGGAGGTGGACGCGTCTGACGTAGGGGTGGGTGCAATATTGTCCCAGGGTCCGTCCCCTGGTAAATGGCATCCGTGCGCTTTCTTTTCTAAAAAATTGTCGTCCGCCGAAAGGAATTATGATATCGGCAATAGGGAACTTTTGGCCATTAAGTTGGCTTTTGAAGAATGGCGTCACTTTTTGGAGGGGGCAGTCCACCTGGTCACCGTCATTACTGATCACAAGAACCTGCTGTATTTGGAATCTGCTAAGCGTCTGAATTCCAGACAAGCTCGATGGTCGTTGTTTTTTACCAGGTTTAATTTTGTTGTCACTTATCGCCCTGGATCTAAGAATGTTAAGGCGGATGCCTTGTCTCGCAGTTTCCCAGGGGCCGGGAAAATGGATGACCCGATTCCTATCCTTCAGGAGGGGGTGGTAGTGTCGGCTGTATGTTCTGAGCTTGAGGAGGAGGTGTTAGAGGCTCAGGGGACGCCCCTGCAGGACCTCCAGGGAGACTGTTTGTCCCAAATCAGTTGAGACAAAAGGTTATTGAGGCACATCATAATTCTGCTTTAGCAGGACATCCAGGGAGTAAGGCTACTTTAGATCTCCTTTCTCGCCGGTTTTGGTGGCCTAACGTTAATAAAGATGTTTTAACTTTTGTCGCGTCCTGTGGGGTTTGTGCTCGCTCTTTAAGACCCCTCATACCCGTCCGTCTGGGACCCTCTTACCCTTGAAACTTCCGGAGCGTCCATGGACTCATTTGTCTATGGACTTCATCACGGACCTTCCTCAGTCGTCAGGGAAGACTGTCATACTGGTGGTTGTTGACAGGTTCAGTAAGATGGCACATTTCATTGCTCTTCCTGCCCTCCCTAATGCTAAAACTCTGGCGCAGGTGTTCATTGGGGAGATTGTGAGACTTCATGGGTTGCCTTCTGATGTGGTGTCAGATAGGGGGTCTCAGTTTGTGTCCAAGTTTTGGAGGGCATTTTGTTTACGTCGGGGGATGCAATTGTCATTTTCCTCGGCTTTTCATCCGCAGACCAATGGTCAGACAGAGCGTCTGAATCAAAGCCTAGAGACTTATCTTCGGTGTTTTGTCTCAGAGAACCAGGAGGACTGGTCTTCTTTCTTGCCTCTGGCAGAGTTCGCTCTTAACAACAGGCGGAGCGAGTCCACTGGTAAGTCCCCGTTTTTTGGGGCATATGGTTTTCATCCCCAGTTTTGTACATTCAATGGGGGGGGCCCTTCTGGGGTTCCTGAGGAGGAGCGTTTCTCGTCGTCACTTGCTTCAGTGTGGAGAGGTGTATTGAATAATCTGAGTGCTATGGGGAACCGTTATAAACGTATGGCTGATAGGAGGAGAGTTTCTGGTCCAGATCTTAATGTGAACGATCTGGTATGGTTGTCTACCAGGAATATAAAACTTAAAGTTCCCTCCTGGAAGCTGGGCCCCAGATTCATCGGGCCGTACAGGATCAGTTCCATAATTAATCCTGTGGCATTTCGTCTGGACCTCCCTCCTACGTTTAAAATTCATAATGTGTTCCACAAGTCATTACTTAAGAGGTACGTGGCACCAGTCATACCATCACCTCTACCTCCTCCTCCAGTGGTGGTCAATGGTAACTTGGAGTTTCAAGTGTCAAAGATCATTGACTCACGTCTGAATCGCCGGTCCCTTCAGTACTTGGTGCATTGGAAGGGGTATGGTCCAGAGGAGAGGACGTGGGTTCCTGCGTCTGACATTAACGCAGATCGTTTGGTGCGGACCTTCCACAGAACTCACCCGGGCAAACCTGGCCCTGAGGGTCCGGAGGCCCCTCGTAGAAGGGGGGGTACTGTCATGTGTGCATCGCCACGAAGATCGTCGCGGCTGCACATTCTGACTTCTCACAGCTGAGTTGCTGTTTCTTTGTGTTTGGCAGTTAGGGAGTTAATTCTGTCTGTGCTCAGTTCTGGGACTGGGTGCAGTTTCTCCCGGCTGCAATTAATTATTTGTTGATTGGTTTCCTTTAAATCTCTGGTTGTCTGTGTTGGGAGTTGCCAGTGAAATTCTTCATGCAGACCACAGATAGGATTGTATCTGTATAGACTTAAGTTAAAGAGCTCCTTAGTTGTTTTAAGCTCACCTTGCTTAGAGTTTAATATCCCAGATCATTTATGTTCCTTCTGTGTTTGAGTGTGTATGCAAGTCTGTGTTTTCTCCAGTCTGTCTTATATGTCTAATCTGTGTATTTAGCAGAGATCAGCCCATATCCCTTTGGTGGTAATCAGAATCCTTCTTAGGACTGATTACAGGGTTCAGGGACTGATAGGAGACAGGGTTAGGCTGGAGACTTGGACCTCTGAACCATTATCAGTACCTCCAAGGTGAGGGATTAGTTAGGACCCCAGTTTAGGGTCAGGTTAGACCCCCGGTCCTCCTCTTTCCTGTGACAGTGTATCAAGTCCTCAAGATTAACCCTGAGTTCAACGGATATCGTGTCAGGTAAATCTATTCTATATTTACATGCTGATGTTGCTAATCTATATGTTGTATAGAGTGTTGTTCTTTTAAGAATAGTTTACTGACATCGTACACATATCATAAGACCGCGTGACACTGAGAGAACAAACCAGACATTGGAGACTTATCTGAGATGCTTTGTGTCTGCTGATCAGGATGACTGGGTCTCTTTTTTGCCTTTGGCTGAGTTTGCTCTTAATAATAGGGCTAGCTCTGCCACTCTGATGTCTCCATTTTTCTGCAATTTTGGGTTTCACCCTCGATTTTCTTCGGGACAGACGGAGGCTTCTGTCTGTCCAGGTGTTGACTCTGTTGTGGAGCGTATGGAGAGGTTGTCTCTCTCTCAGGAGAAGGCCCAGCGGTTTGCCAACCGGCATAGGACTGATGGTCCTCGGTTTAAAGTGGGGGACTTGGTCTGGTTGTCCTCAAGAAATATCCCTATGAGAGTTGCATCTCCTAAGTTTAAGCCTAGGTTCAATGGATCTTATAAGATCATAGAGATTCTTAATCCTGTTTCCTTTCGTTTACTTCTTTCAGGGACATTTAAGATCCATAACGTGTTCCACAAGTCCTTATTGAAGAGGTTTGTCGAGCCAGTGGTTCCTATGGCTGTGCCTCCTGACCCTGTTTTGGTTGAGGGCAATCTGGAGTATGTGGTTGAGAAAATATTGGATTCTCGTTTTTCTAGAAGGAAACTCCAGTATTTGGTTAAGTGGAGAGGTTATGGTCAGGAGGACAATTCTTGGGTGTTTGCTTCAGACATCCATGCTAGGAGACTGATCCGTGCGTATCACAGAGCTCATCCTGACCGACCTGGTTGCACAAATGAGGGTTCGGTGACCCCTCCTCAAGGGGGGGTACTGTTGTGAATGTGTTAGAAATGAATTCTGAGCAGAAGCTCCCTCTGGTGGTTACAAACAGTACTGAACCATTCAATGAGGATTGGCAATCAGGAATTACAGACTGGCTGGATATAAGGGAGGTTCCCTCCCATCATGGTTGCCGGTGATCAATTGTTCTTGTCTCAACGTTGTTTCCTGGTTCACTTGGAAGCTTGCTGAGTCTTGCCTCTTCTCCTGCTCTCAGATAAGATATTTTCTGTTTTTTGTTTTTGTGCTTACCATTTGCATATTTTTCTGCAATTCTGTGAGGTTAGCCAGGCTTGGGCTCCTCTCAGTTCCTCTGGAGCCACTGTTATTTGTTCATTTGCCTTTTCCAGTTTTCTCAGTGGCTGTGGCTTAGTTTTGTTACACCAGAGAACTAATTTAGGTGGTAGAGGTCGTGTGATCTCAGGTGTTTTTTTGCAATTAGTAGCGTTGGTATTTTTTAGGGGTTTTTTTTGGATTGCAGTAAATATCCTTCCTATCCTTTTCTGTCTAGGCAGATTGGGCCCCAACGTTTGCTCATACTATTTTCTGTCTGTGTCTGTATTTCCTCTTGTCTAACCACCATTACATGTTTGGGGGCTTCCTATGTTCTTTGGGGATCTGCTCCGGGGCAGATAGCTTTCCTCTTTCTATCTTTAGGTGTAATAGGGATGGTTGGCGTGCACACAAACCGTATATTGATTGAGGTGCTGGTAGAATGGACACATTAGTCCAATATCATATAAGTAAATTTCACCGCACACTCATTGAAATTAGATTTGCAATGTGAAAATTTATTTTAACAATATCTGGGCAAAAACAGGAATACAAGGTCTGAAGCGATATCAATACAACGTTTCGGCTCTGCCAGAGCCTTACTCATGTATTCGCTGTAGGTAAAAAAGAAATATATAAGTATTGTACAAAACATAACAAAATTGTATAAATGAACAAAGTCTATACACAATAACCATAAAAAATAAAAACTTCTCCAAGTGTTATGTGGATACAAGACAAAAAAAGTAGGTTAAATACGAATTAAATATATCCAGTCTAGATAACTGGTACCAATATGAGTTTTCATATAGGCATAGAAAAATAGAAAAGAAAGAAAATAAAAAAGAAAAGGAAAATTATATGATAACAATAATTACCTCAGTCCAAGATATGAATAAAGATGAGTGCATATAGAAAAGAATAATCCACAGTCTATATGGTGGCTGTAAAGAATAGTAACAATGTTATAGCTAGGACAAACATCAGGTATATGCAGAGTAGCAAAAGAGGAAGGTAATACCTTTATTTAGCAGCCTTAGTAGGGGAAAATTAGCCCAGTGAAGCTGTGATTAAATATATTGGAATAGTCAGTGGCCGCAATATTAAATGTTACCATGTTCAAGAAAAAGTTTTTTTGAAAAAAGTACCTGTAGTCCAGTTAGCTAATGAGCCAGAAGGCTTGTCTTATACCTATAAGATACATTTTGTCCCCATAAATATAGCAGCAAAGTTGTAGTGTATTAGTGAAAAAGTACCATTGCCGCAAAAATGCCGCTTGATGGTAATGCTGGTAGAAAATAGCCTAGAGGCACTTTACCTGGTTGATCGCTAGTCCCGGTGTGAGGAAATACAGCGGCGCTCCCGCGCCTTGCTGTGATGATGTTGTGTGCTTCAGAACTGAAAAGCGCTCTTTTTGTGAGCGCTAAGCCGGAAGTAGAGTAACAAAACCGGAAGTGACGTTACGTCACCTCAGCGCTGACTCTGGTCATGCGCAGTGGCTGTGTTCAAAGGCTAAAGTGTAGCTGGCCAGGGTAGTGCTGACTATTGAGTTAGTAAACATATAATAATGTATAATTTATGGATTTTTTGAGTGGAAATAGTTATGGCGGCTGGTAGTGGTATCTATGATAAAATATAAGATACAGAATAAAGAAAATAATAAGGTATAATATGGGGGCAAAAATGGAAAAATAAAATAAATAGGGGGAATAAATTAATTGATAAATAGGAGGAAGGGCAGATATTAGAGGGTTAGGTAAACTCACCTAAGGCAATAAAGTATTAACGGGTCTGTAAGGGAACAAAAATACATTAGTATATATTGCTATTGTGGTTTAAGTCATACAAGCCAATCAATTTCTCTGTTAAGGCCTTTTGGTGCCAACGTATCCAGTTTGTGTATCCAGAACGTTTCCCTCTGTTTAAGCATTTTGATTCGGTCACCACCTCTTCTTGGACGTGGTACACTTTCTATGACTTGGAATTTAAGTTGTGCCACTGAGTGTCTAGCTCTAGAAAAATGGTCGGGTAATGGGAACCAATTTTTTTGGCATCTAATTGTGGATTTATGGCCAGCAATGCGGTCCTTAATATGCTGGGTCGTTTCTCCAACATATAAAAGGCCGCACGGGCATTTGATAAGATAAACTACAAAATTTGAATTACAAGTAAAGAAGTCCTTGATAGGAAAAGATTTACCGGTTCTTGGATGGGTAATATTATCAGAA
Source organism: Oophaga sylvatica (assembly GCA_033576555.1). Taxonomy (NCBI): domain Eukaryota; kingdom Metazoa; phylum Chordata; class Amphibia; order Anura; family Dendrobatidae; genus Oophaga; species Oophaga sylvatica. The sequence continues at coordinate 38,001,840 of JARQOD010000008.1, forward strand.
CGGATAATATTTGAACAAGCCGCACAATTGAGACATGGGAATGTACCTGTCGACGGGGGGCTAGGACCACCTGGCGATCCCTTTGTGTTGCGCTGCCAATATCTGCCCTTACCAGCTTATCTTTAATGTTTGGTGGTCGTTTGGTGCACATGAGAACAGGTGCTTCAAATGATGGTATATTGGGGTAGGCTTTATTCAAAAGCGGCCAGTGTTTTTTTATTATTGAATAGGCTTTAGGCATCAAAGGATGGTAAAGGTGTACAAATGGTATCCTTTCTTTAGGAGGCATATGAAGACGAGGAGAAGGTGGTGTCAGAGCCCGGTTTCTTTCCTCCAGAAGTAGTCTGGTTGGATAACGTCTGTTTTTAAATTTGGTAGACATAGTATCAAGTCTGGTTTCAAGTGTCGGTCTGTCTGACACTATGCGTGATACTCTATGGAATTGGGATCGTGGCAAACTGTTTCTGGTAGACTTAGGATGACAACTAGTGTACAATAGAAGGTTGTTCCTGTCCGTAGGTTTACAGTAAAGGTCTGTTGATAAATGACCCTGGGAGAATTGTAATTCCGGGAAAACAGAATTGAGGTAGGAGTGGAATTCCAACAGGGAGGAGGTCGAACCTGTCCACACAAAAAATACGTCATCAATGTAACGGTGGTATCCCAATGCAAAACGGAGAAATAGTTCATTGGAATATATGTAAATAGTTTCAAATAGATTCATATATGCATTTGCATAGGCCGGCGCCACGTTCACGCCCATGGCGGTACCACGTTTCTGGACATAATATGTGTCCTCGTATAAGAAATAGTTCTCATGTAGTACAAGGTGGAGGAGATCTAGACATAGTTGTATGGAATCAGTGGACAGGTCCGAGGACTCCAGTAGTGTTTTAACTGCTTCAATACCTTTATCATGAACTATAGACGTGTATAGACTATTCACGTCTAAGGTGACGAGAATGCTGCCAGGTGGTATTGATTTTAGTTGCTGGATAATAGTCAAAAAATGTCCTGTGTCGAGGAGGAAAGACTTTGTACGTTTTACTAGTGGTGTAAGTATTTTTTCTAAGAAAACAGATAAAGGTGATAATATAGAGTCGGTTGAGGCCACAATTGGTCTACCAGGTGGATTATGTAAAGATTTATGAATTTTGGGTAAAATGTAGAAAACAGGCGTAATAGGATGAAGGTTGGTCAGAAAATCGACAGTTTGTTGATCAATAGTCTGGCGATCAAGGTAGATTTTTAAAACAGACTTAATCTTATTGCTAATTGTGAATAAGGGATCACTAGGGATAATGCTATAGGTGTTATGATCGGAAAGTTGTCTCTGAATTTCATTCCTATAGTCCATTTGGTTCATCACCACAATAGCACCTCCCTTATCGGCAGGTTTAATTATGATATCCTTATTTTTGCTTAGGGTGTTTAGAGCCTGTTTTTCTAGTATTGTTAGGTTAGAATGTGGTGGAAAAAGGCCAAGCTGTGCCTGGTGTGAAAGCATTTTAATGTCACGGTGGACTAAAGAGATAAATGTCTCGGTTGCATGGTAGGTATGTGGTGGTGAGAATTTGCTAGGATTACGAAGTCCAAGTTGAGAAATGGAGAGCTGAGAGGAAGATGGAGTACTAGGAGGTATTCTATCATCAAGATTAGAGAGTGTACCAAAATGCGTTTTTAATCTAACGTTTCGGAAAAAGCGTTCCAAGTCCCGTTCCAGTTGAAAAGAGTCCCATTTAGGTGTTGGACAAAAAGATAATCCTTTTTGCAACACTTCAAGTTCTGCAGGGGAGAGCAGGTAGTCTGAGATATTGACCACTAGGTCTGACCTCTCACCTGAGAGCGGGTCATTATGCGGTCTCCTTGATCTCCTTGTTGGTCTTCGTGTCGATATCCTCCCCTGCGTGGTCTGGATAAAAAACGATTTCGTCCTGAATTGGTAGATGAATCGCTCTCTGAACTGAATGAACCATTGCCTCGTCGGTATTGTGGTCTGCGCCAAGGACCAGCAGAATCGCTCCATCTATATACTCTGTTTGTGGAATAATCATCCAAGTCTCGCTGAAATTTCTGCCTTTTTCGTTCCTGAAGGAACTTCTGATGGTCAGATATAATCTTATCTGTTTTATTCTTTAAAGTGGTCCACTCAGCTGATGGAATGGTGGTTGATAATTGCGCCTCAATCGCTTGTATATTCTGTTTTGTTTCTAATATGGATTTTTGGAGATACTCAATTGTTAATAGTATAATATCCAAGGAACATTTATTGAGGATGTTTTTGTACTTATCACAAAATTCAGGTACGTCAGAGAAAAGGGTTGGCCGGAGATTACTCCTAAGCCCTCTAGGTATTTTGTTCTGCCTATGATATTCTGCTAATGTTATGCAGTGCAGGTCATAGGAGGTCAATTTTCGTCTCTGCTTCTCATAGTCTCTGGTTTTAATTTCATGAGTAGGGGTTTTTTAAGAACTCATTGGAACCAGTGACTCTAGATAATATATTGGAACTTGTAGCCAAATCATATGCGAATGTCTCGGTAGACATATGGGTAAATTTAGGAGGAGGCTGGTGCTACTGCCAATAGAAATAATACAAAATAGGGATGGTTGGCGTGCACACAAACCGTATATTGATTGAGGTGCTGGTAGAATGGACACATTAGTCCAATATCATATAAGTAAATTTCACCGCACACTCATTGAAATTAGATTTGCAATGTGAAAATTTATTTTAACAATATCTGGGCAAAAACAGGAATACAAGGTCTGAAGCGATATCAATACAACGTTTCGGCTCTGCCAGAGCCTTACTCATGTGTGTATAGACTTTGTTCATTTATACAATTTTGTTATGTTTTGTACAATACTTATATATTTATTTTTTACCTACAGCGAATACATGAGTAAGGCTCTGGCAGAGCTGAAACGTTGTATTGATATCGCTTCAGACCTTGTATTCCTGTTTTTGCCCAGATATTGTTAAAATAAATTTTCACATTGCAAATCTAATTTCAATGAGTGTGCGGTGAAATTTACTTATATCTTTAGGTGTAGTTAACCTCTCAGGCTGTGACGAGGCATCTAGGACCAACGTAGGAACGCTCCACGGCTGCCTTTAGTTGTGGTGGTTAGTCAGGGTACTGCAATCCAGTAGATTCCAACCTCTCTGGTGTATTGCCGTTTTTGCCTGCTCTCCTCAGCTACCAAATCATAACATTTACCCCAGTCCTCAGCAGTCCACTGTCTGTACCTTTTGCAGAATATCAGTCTGTCCATGATGTTTTTTCTGGAGAAGTGGCTTATTTGTTGCCCTCCTTGAGACCAGGCCTTGCTCCAAGAGTCTCCGCCTCACAGTGCGTGCAGATGCACTCACACCTGCCTGCTGCCATTCCTGAGCAAGCTCTGCACTGCTGGTAGCCCAATCCCGCAGCTGAAACACTTTTAAGAGACGGTCCTGGTGCTTGCTGGTCTTTCTTGGGTGCCCTGGAGCCTTTTTGGCAACAATGGAACCTCTCTCCTTGAAGTTCTTGATGATGCGATAGATTGTTGACTGAGGTGCAATCTTTCTAGCTGCGATACTCTTCCCTGTTAGGCCATTTTTGTGCATTGCAATGATGACTGCACATGTTTCTTTAGAGATAACCATGGTTAACAGAAGAGAAACAATGATGCCAAGCACCAGCCTCCTTTTAAAGTGTCCAGTGGTTTCATTCTTACTTAATCATGACAGATTGATCTCCAGCCATGTCCTCATCAACACCCACACCTGTGTTAATGGAGCAATCACTGAAAAGAGGTTAGCTGGTCCTTTTAAGGCAGGGCTGTAATGATGTTGAAATGTGTTTTGGGGGATAAAGTTCATTTTCTAGCCAAATATTGACTTTGCAAGTAATTGCTGTTAAGCTGATCACTCTTTATAACATTCTGGAGTATATGCAAATTGCCATTAGAAAAAGTGAAGCAGTAGACTTTGTAAAAATTAATATTTGTGTCATTCTCAAAACTTTTGTCCATGACTGTACACACATTTATTTCCTTTTTGAATACTGGAACAACACAAAAAAAAACAGAAAAAAAAGCAAATTGGACATAATTTCACACAAAACTCCAAAAATGGTCGGGACAAAATTGTTGGCAACCTCAACTTAATATTTGGTTGCACACACTTTTGAACAAATAACTGCAATCAATCGCTTCCTATAACCATCAACAAGCGTCTTACCCCTCTCAACTGGAAATTTGGACCACTCTTCTTTTGCAAACTGCTCCAGGTCTCTCATTTGTGAAGGGCGCTTTCTACCAACAGCAATTTTAAGATCTCTCCACAGGTGTTCAATGGGATTTAGATCCGGACTCATTGCTGCCCATTTCAGAACTGTGAAATAATTCATCGCCCACTTGTGTACTTTTTGGATATCATAAAATGTAACCTTTGATTAATATAAAAGTAGAATTAACATATACAAAAGACTAACACCAATTGCGTAAAAAAGCATATGGGAACAATGTCTGACTTTGCTCTGACTCTTATTCTTTGCTACCTTTCTGCCGAGATTGGCACCTTAGACCTGCGCAAATGGCGCTCTCGTTCACCGACAGCTGACCTTTCTTGCCCTGGTGTGCCCTGTATGACAGAAGGACCAAAAGAATTTTTCAAAAAGTCCTAATGCAGTTCATTAAAAAAATGTAATCATGTATCATTCAGAACAACGTAAAAAAACTGCTAGACAGACTGTAAAGCACTCTAGTGGAAAGACTGGCACAAGGTATCACATATGAGTAGTTGGACTCTTTGGTTTAGAAGCTGATACAAAACAAGGAAGGCCCATTACCATTACGTGGTTCCATTAAATTGGAGGCTCGTACACAATGGATTATTTAACAATGCTCATTACCATTACATTATTCAACACGTTTCCTCATTTCCAAGGTTCATAAGGAGTGATGAGCCTTGGAAGCCTTAGCTGGTCATTAGAAAAAAGGATGATATTTTGGATAGTGACATCATTTGATAAGGTCCCTCTATATGCAAAGGGTATAATACCTCCAAATGGCCTTCAGAACTCTCCCGTGCTTTGTTTCCATCAATTTCTGAGAGCTACTTGAGTTATGTTTGGTGTCATTGTACTGCTGGAAGACCCATGACCTAGGACGCAAACCCAGTTTTCTGACACTGGGCACTACAATGCAACCCAAAATTCTTTTATAATCTTCAGATTTCATGATGCCTTGCACACAGTCAAGGCACCCAGTGCCAGAGGCAGCAAAACTACCCCAAAACATATTTGAACCTCCACCATATTTGACTGTAGGTACTGTGTTCTTTTTATTGTAGGCCTCATTCTGTTTTCGGTAAACCATCGAATGATGTGCTTTACCAGAAAGCTCTATCTTGTCTTATCTATCCACAAGGAACATCAAGATCTCTGGAGATGGACTTGTTACCTTGAGATTGCTGATATTTTTCAACAATTTTGGTTCTCAAATTCTCAGACAGTTCTCTTCTCCGCTTTCTGTTCTCCATGGTTAGTGTGGCACAAACAGACACAGAATGCAAAGATTGAGTCAACTTCTTCCCTTTTTATCTGGTTCCAGGTGTGATTTTCATATTGCCCACACCTTTTACTTTCCACAGGTAAGTTTGAACGAGCATCACATACTTGAAACAAAGTTGTTTTCCAACAATTTCAGAACGGTGCCATCAATTTTGTCTGGCTCATTTTGGGGATTTTGTGTGAAATTATGTTCAATTTGCCTTTTTTGTTTCTCAATTTTGTGTTGTTCCAAAATATACAAAGCAAAGCAAATAAACATGTGTATAACAAAACATGCGTAAGTGCAATGATTTTCTTGAAGAAATACTTCATTTTCTGAAACAATTTCAAGGGTTCCAACACTTTAAGCGATGACTGTAAAGTCGAGCATTATAAATAAGCCGGAAGGAGAGTAATAACTGTTTGTAAAATATTTTTTCTAGTAAACAAAAGGGTTTAATATAAAAAAAAAAAATCCATGTCACAATTGTATTTTCCTTTTATGGTTCCTCCAGGCAGGCCATGAAATGGCTCAGATCTTTTTGTTCTTCGTAACTTGTGATGTGTAAAAAGAATTCTGCATTTCCGCTTACACTTCCAAAATACATCACCAAGGGCTATTTATGAGGACCTAATTGATTTTGAGATTATTCTATTTAAATATTTCCCCTTGTCTTTCTGCCGTCAGTTTCCATAAGGATAAAGTCAAACTTCAAAGTTTGTAAAGGTGACACATCCTTTAATTGTGGATGCTCCGTACACCAGATTTACCATCATATTAAAAAGTGACTGCATTTGATCATCGTTAGATCAAAGGTTCACTCAAACATTTCAAAGTAACCGAGACTCAATTCCAGGTCAATATGAGATCGGTGTCTCATCTGTGTGTCGCTACTTCCATTCCTAAATGTATGATTTCCCTTCGACATGAATGACATGCTTGTCTGGAGTTATGAGGACGGCTTCAGTGCAAGAGATGCTTGAGATTCATGTACTCGTGGGCGCTGTCTACTTCAAGATGTACAGGGCCAGATTTATCATTTGGGAGGAATTCTAAGTATTTTTTTTTTTTTTACTTTTGTGATTCGTTGACGTTGGTGCGTGTGGTTCATGAATTTTGCTCAAAATCAAAAAGAAAGCTCTTTATTTTTTTTATTTAACCATTTTTTTTTTAGTTTTTATTGCAAACTGTTGCATTTTCTGCTAAAATGATGCAACATTTGTTTTGCAAAAATTCCAGGTGTATATAAAATATCTCCAGGAGGGAGACTCTTGTACATTTGAGTAATTAATGATTTGGTCGCAAAACACACAGAGTACAAAAAACAAACTCACAATGGCGAGCATTAAAAAAAAATTGAATGTTTTAAATAGATTTTAAAAAATAAGTAAATTAAAAAGGAATGTTGCAAATCAAAAACAGGCTAAAAACATAAAAAAATAGACTACCTGGAACTACTTGGACAACACTGTCTTAAATATTATATTCCCCTTGTAAAATGAAGAAACCATATGCTTGCCTCTGTGAGACAGTGAGAGTATGTGTGTTGAATGGGGTGTACATTTCACCTAGATACTTTGCTGACTGGTTTTAAGGGAAATGTATGGCTTTGTAAACCTAGTGGTAGAGAAAGGTCACTACACCTTACATTCAGTACACACTTGCAGCTCAGGCCTGAAACCACTCAGCTGTTAATTAGGAGACAAGAAGTAGGTGTCTGCGAACACAGACAGAGAGCTCGCTTAGTCTGGACAAGGAGTCCAGGCACAAGAAGGAGTCTCCAGGAGTATGAGCTGTCTCAGTCTGGGTGCTCGATGTACCCCGGACACAGGAGTAGTCTCTGTGAGAATCCATGCGGATAGCTGCTGAATAGGAGGGGAGCTCTCTCAAGTCTGGACGCTGGATATGCCTTCAGACACAAGGAGGAGACTCTGTGAAACTCCATGCTGGTAAATGCTGAACATATGTGTTGTTTTGGGGACAGGCTGTTAGAGTCTGGACCCGGATAGAGGGGAAATCTATCTAAGTGTAGTAAGTGGCTGGACAAGCCCAGGGCTTATGTTTATGATTTGGTTTTGATTATGTTCTGTTTGCTGTGGACTTTAATAAAACTGGTTGCGGCCAGTTTTTACCAGAACTGCTGTCTGTGAATGAGCTGTTTCCGTGCCACTCCGTCTACCCGGACGGCGATCCCAGAGCTATATCCCCTGAAAAGCTTACAATTGGTGCTGGAATGTGCGTGCAGCACAGTGGCTTAGAGACAGCAATAAAGGAGAGAAGTCTGTTGAAGCAGCAGCAGAGAAAAAAAAAGTGTGTCAGCAAAAACGTCTGATTGGAGCAGTCTTAAAGAGACAGTAGCCCTAATAGACTTTGCAAAGAAAAAAAAAAAAAGTGTGTCAATAAAGGAGAAACGTCTGTTGGAGCAGTCTTAAAGAGACAGTGGCCCTAATAGAGTTTGCAGAGAAAAAAAAAAAAAAAGTGTCTGCACAGCAAGACTGAATTTTCTGTGGAAAAGACTGTGGAGTGTGTATGTCTTGAGTGAAGACTGCCGTTGTTGAGACAGAGAAGTCTGACAGCATGGATGACAGCATGGAGGCGCTGTTTGAACAAATGGCGCAAGTTAATGTGCAACATAAGACTGCCGTGGTTGAGACAGATAAGTCCGGCAGTATGGAGGAGCTCGTTGAGTACCTGGTCCAGGCCCAGCAGAGCATGGAGCGGCAGCGCCTGCAGCACCAGCAGCGCATGCAGCAGGCCCAGCAGCAATTCCTGCACAGCAGCAGGAGAATAACCGGTTGTTTTTTGAGCAGGTTGCAGCACTACAAAAGACTTGCAGCGCATCGTCCCAAAGTAATGTTGCAAAGTCACCTGCATTGTCCGCTGTAAAGAAGGCGGTAAGACGGTCCCTGAAAAAGATGACACCTCGTGACGATGTGGAGGTATATCTCACTAGGTTTGAAGGACTGGAATAGAAGGAGAATCTGCCCCTATCTGAAATGGGCCATGATGGTCGCACCCTATCTGATTGGAGAACCCCAAAGGGCCTATGCTGACCTGAGCGAGCAGGACAGCCAAGACTATGCCAAGCTGAAAGCGGAGATTCTTACCCGGCTGGGTGTTACGGTGACAGCCCGTGCCAGGGGAGTTCATGACTGGAGATGCAGTTGGGAGTCTGCAGTCAGCAAACCTGATTATGGAGTTGAAAAGGTGATAGTGGACCGCTACACCCAAGCACGTCCTCCTGAGGTACAGCCAGAGGTCGGACAAGGAGACCACCAGGACGCCAATCGTCTGGTCAGCCTGATGGAGAGGGCCTTCGCCACCAAAGACTGCCTCCGTGACCAGCCGTCTGAGAGGTCGTCACTTCAGAGTTCCTGGACGCCGAACTCTCCCGGTAAGAGCGTTCCAGCTGTTGGGGTCGTGTGGGTGGGAGAGTGTGATGGACAGTGTTGGAGATGTCGTGAAATTGCAGCCAACTGTCCAATAGAGGGGGAGCCTATGTGTTGTGATGTTGGCGGATCCCTCTCTCCCTGCGCAGAGCCTGTGTGTGTGTCCACCTCAGCCGAAGAGACTGGACCACAGGGGTCCCCGGTGGTTGTAAATGACTGCCCAGCACAGGCCCTCTTGGACTCAGAGTCCAGTGACTTCCGTATGGGACAGCCTGATTGATAGGGACTTTATCCCTGATAAACACCTGAGTGTGGTGTGCGTCCATGGAGACACCAAAGTCTACCCAGAGACTGTCGTGGACTTGATCCCAAACGCGGGGAGGTTTCATGTGAAGTGGGGGTAGTGAAGAACCTGGTGCCCCCCATCATATTGGGTAATGACTTTCCCCGGTCTAAGGATCTCTGGGGGAAAAATGTTTCTGATGGACAGTGTGATGAAGCTCCTATTGAGGGTGCGCAGTCCCGAGGGGCGGAACACAATCCTAGTGGGCCGTTAAACTTATGTGATAATGATGATGATGATGATGATAATGATAATGATGATGATGATCATGATAATGATGATGACCATGATAATGATGCTGATGCTGATAATGATAATGATGATGATCATGATAGTGATGATGATAGTGATCATAATCATGATAATGATATTGATAATAATGATGACTGTGATAGTGATGAAATTCCTTTGCAGGTGATGTTGGGAGACGAGGATGGTGGTTCTCAGGAACCGAGTGTCCCTGACTTACCTGTGTCCTGTGACAATTTTGAGAGTGAGCAGTGGCGAGACCCCTCTCTTAAAACGGCCCAGGAAAATATAAATGTTCTAAATGAGGTTTCCCAAGAGCCTGGCTCTGAGGAGAGGTTTCCTCATGTTGCCATAAACACTCACCTGTTGTATAGGGACACTGAAGTCCAGGGAGAGGTCGTGAGCCAGCTCCTAGTACCTGAGCTATATGGAAGTATAGTGCTGGGGTTGTCACATAGTCACATACTTGAGGGACCACCTGAGGGAAACCAGGGACCAGATGGTGAAGTTAATGTTGTGGATGACATGTTAACTAAGGTTCCAGATCAAGATGTGAATGAGAATGAATTGTATAACCCTGACAGTGAGCAGGATGTGAATGAAAATGAAGTGTATAACCCTGAAAGTGAGCCAGATGTGGCTGAGAAAAAGGGGTCAGACAGGGATAGTGGTAGTGATAGTGAATCATCTGATGACAATCAAGCAACCAGTGCAAATGAGGAAGGCATGGTAGCAGAGGAGGTTGAGAGTACTGAGAGGAAGGCTGATGCTGACCTTGCAGTCGGACAGAAGATGGCATCTGAAGATGTTTTACAGTTGGCCGGTTCCCTGGCGAAGACTAAGGTGAAAGGAGGAGAGCTGAGCTTTAAAGGCAGGACTCTGAAACTGAACACAGCCCAAGTAGATGCTGTTGGAAATGTGAAGTTACCAAGGTATGGTGTGGATCTGTATCGTGCCAAGGACTCTGAGGGAGATGCTGCAGAGGTGGAAAAAGCCATAGAAGTGGTAGTCACCAAGCCAGATGCCTCATCAGAAGCTGAGGTCTCAAGTGAAGCTGTGAGGAACAAGACTGAAGATATGGGGACTGACTCTGTCCAGGAATCTGTTTCTGCCGAAGACAGCGGCGTGGACGGGTTGCGGTTCGGATCAGTAGCTGCAACTCGTGAAGCTCAGGCTGGAAGTTTGGCGCCCGGAGCCCCAGCGGTGTTCCCGAGTGACACCAAGGATCTGGATAAGTCACAAGATGAGATTTTGAGACATCAGGCTGGCGTTGGTGAGCTCAAGCGCACTTTCATGGAGTCTACATCGGAGCCACGTCCCAACAAATGGGAAAAGCGATGTGTCACTCCGTTGCCGCTGCAGACACACGGGAGCTCAGATGGGATGCAGAACGTGGTGGAAGAGAAGAATCCGGCGGGTTCTGAGTATACAGATGCAGCTATCAAGGAGAACTTGAAAGCCGGAATAAATGGAAATATTGGAGACCATAATGATGTGACTGAAGAGGTAGAATGTAAGACTGACGGTAGGGCTTCTGAGCATGTTCTACCAGAAGAGCCTGAAGAAGGGGCCGAAGACATAAAAGACGTCCAACAGGTACCAGATGAATTGATGACTTCTCAGAAAAAACTCCAAACTGTGATGAAGGAGTGTGATGAAAGCCATGAGCATCTTCGTGAGAAGGTCAATGAAGTAAAAGGAAGGATACAGGGAATCTCTTCGTTGCAAGAGCAAATGCTGCTCAATAAGTCTAAGGCTCTATATAAGAATGCTGTTGTTACGGTAGAACATTACAATTCAGCTGGAGACTTAGCGGATGAATTATGTGTACTGCAAAAGAAAAACGATCAGCTCCTTCTACAGTCCCAATCATTTGAACAGTGTAGCTTAAAATGGTCAGAGACCATGGCAGAGGAGCTTAAGGTCTGTGAAATAGACTTTATGAGTCAACCGATATTCAAGAAAATAGATGTGCTAAAGAGGGTTCAAGGGGAACTAGAGAAAAGTGAAAAACCCCCTATACCTTCTGTGATAGTTGGTGACACATGGTCAGTGCACCAAGGACAGGAGGTACGTGAGTTTCTGAGGAAGAGTCAGCAGAAGTGTTCTGATGTGCCGGGTCGTACTTCTCTGGCCAGGCACTATATCGAAACTGAGCCCGGCCCTAAGGTCAAGATGAAACCGTGCAGGATACCCGAGGCCCGCAGAGAGCATAGGCCTGGGAGGGTACAGGGTAGTGCGGATGCTTCAGATGAAGAGAAAGCTGATGTTGGCTATGGCTCAGGTGAAGATACAGTTGACAGTAGTGAAGATGAAGCTGATGAGGGCCATGACTGGTCCAGAGTTCACTGTCTCTTTTGGATTGTTGACCAGCCCTCCGGTCTGGATGACCAGCCCTCCGGTCTGGAGAAGAGGGGGGGGATATGTGAGACAGTGAGAGTATGTGTGTTGAATGGGGTGTACATTTCACCTAGATACTTTGCTGACTGGTATAAGGGAAATGTATGGCTTTGTAAACCTAGTGGTAGAGAAAGGTCACTACACCTTACATTCAGTACACACTTGCAGCTCAGGCCTGAAACCACTCAGCTGTTAATTAGGAGACCAGAAGTAGGTGTCTGCGAACACAGACAGAGAGCTCGCTTAGTCTGGACAAGGAGTCCAGGCACAAGAAGGAGTCTCCAGGAGTATGAGCTGTCTCAGTCTGGGTGCTCGATGTACCCCGGACACAGGAGTAGTCTCTGTGAGAATCCATGCGGATAGCTGCTGAATAGGAGGGGAGCTCTCTCAAGTCTGGACGCTGGATATGCCTTCAGACACAAGGAGGAGACTCTGTGAAACTCCATGCTGGTAAATGCTGAACATATGTGTTGTTTTGGGGACAGGCTGTTAGAGTCTGGACCCGGATAGAGAGGGAAATCTATCTAAGTGTAGTAAGTGGCTGGACAAGCCCAGGGCTTATGTTTATGATTTGGTTTTGATTATGTTCTGTTTGCTGTGGACTTTAATAAAACTGGTTGCGGCCAGTTTTTCCAGAACTGCTGTCTGTGAATGAACTGCTTCCGTGCCACTCCGTCTACCCGGACGGCGATCCCAGAGCTATATCCCTGAAAAGCTTACACCTCCCATACAGGCCATTCCAGTGAGAAGACACTGAAGAAAACCCAGTTGGTTATAAGCAGAAATTTCACATGTTGCTCTTTAAAATAAAAAATGTGAATATCTCTGAAATGGAGTGATGCAGCGCAAAACAGGAAAACATGGTTGACGCAGGAGAGCTCAGGGATTTTTACAAGATATTTAACTCAAATTTTTAAAGCAAGTGACTAGTCCCCATTAAGACAGGATTGTCCAAATACTGGACAACCCTTTTAAAAGAGGTGCAAAGGGAGTAACAAACCCCTTATATAAATTTCTATAATTGAAAGAGGTCTAAGTTGGTAATGTTTCTATGTGTGTAGAGTGACAACCAAGCCTGGCATGTCAGAGTGAGGAGACTTACAGGCCATACATGCTCCTCTAAGAAATTAAATATGCAAATTGTCTCTTCTTTGAGGAAGTGAGTAGACCTCTAGAGCCACCTATTTGAAGCAGCGATCCTAAAAGTCAATTTTGACGAGTCTTGCAATATGACTTGGGATAAAAGCCAAACCAGAATCTCAATTTGTAGACACTGTGTTTCGGAGTGTTGCCTCTCATGCCAGGCTTGGTTGTCACTCTCCACAGGGAAAACTTTACCCCTTAGACCTCAGTCCAGAGCCTCTCACCTAGCCAAATCAGATCTCATACTTTTCCCTGATAAGGGGCAACACCATGAAACAACCTAAAGCCAGAAGCCCTGTAGACTCTGTAGTGTTCATTATCAGGTACTATAGCTCGTCTCCCATTCACTTCAAAAGGAGTTGAGCTGCAGTACCTTAAGATGGCCACTATGCAGTGCATGGCACTGTTGTGTGCCAGTTCTGCACATTGCTTTTCTCCAACCCCTACGAGACCTGTTAACAGGTGATTGGTGGGATTGTCGAGTGTTAGACCCCCCGCTATAATAATGAACACCCACTGATATGAAATATCTAAGTCCTGGATAACCCTTTTAAAAAAAATCAAAACATCAGGTATGTGTCTCTGAGGAAATATGTGTCCCCAACAATAGAGGACGTTCTTTCAAAAAACAGAATCCCCTCCAACAACCTGACGATACAGTCATTGTAAATAGGGGGTGAACATGAAGGTTTTAGAAACATTTACTTTTCGCTCTGAATTCGCTGAGCTCTCAAGTCCTCGGTAACGAATGTCTTTTACATTAATTTATTCACTTTGAAGCTTTCTCCAGAACTCATTCCCAACTTTAACACCAGAGGATTTAACTCTTGAGGGACAGAAATTGTCAGAAGTTAAAGAGCAAAAAAATTACTGCAACTTGTGAAAACATTTAAATATTTAAAGATCTAAATAGAAAAGTCAAGGATTTGGGGAAAAAAAATCCAAAAAAATAAGAGAGAACATGAATTTTTTTTTTTTTAGGAAAAAAGGTAAGATTAAAAAAGATTGTAAAAAAAGAGTAGCAATGTTCTCATATGAAGAAATAAATTTAGTGACTCATTGTATATCAGAATGTAGTAAAATATGGTGAATATGTTGTACAGTAGAGTGAATGAGATTTTTATGGTAGATCATTATTTTCTTGACGGTGCCTTGGTTATCCAGATCTATAGTGGATGGGAGGACATTATCAGGGTCATGAAATGATGTTCCATAGGCCTTGTTCACACTGTGTTTGTTCAGGGGTTCTGCCTAATTCCCCTAAAACTGGGATTCAGACAACCACTCGACAGGGCCTCGATGGTCACAGAAATGTACATAGAAGACCATGTTTATGTGCTCATATGGAAAGACGGACATGGACAAATCAAACGTCAAGGGGAAGTGAGAGCAGTCGCAGCCCGGACTTCCTCTTGATGCTCGTTTTGTCCAAAGGCGGGGCCAGTGACGCCAGCACTCATTGGACGCCAGGCTCACGTGATATAACGACCGCACAAGAGCCCTGGGAAGTCAAGTGCTGACACCACTGGAACGCCACTGCCATGGGAAGTAAGTATAAGCTTTTTTTTATTTTATCAGGGCCAAGCGTGGGGTTTCAGAAGAGATTGTCCAAGTAGTGGACAACTTCTTTATATGCTCCTATGGGCTTGAGGGTAACTAACATTCCAGTGTGTACATGTGGAATAACATTATTTCTGGCGGTTATATTCTTTGTATTGTGCATTTTTAACCAGTTTTCCCTTGTCTGGATCAATTTCTTTGTAATTGACTCTGAGCTGGTGGAGGAACGATTTGCTGTAATGTCTCCAGTACATAGTAGAGCACAGGGCCGGATTCCTGCTGTTCATTCCTCAGCACACTGACAAAAGTAGTAGCATGGAGTTTATTATACAGCTGTACTGAGTAGTGAGGATGTGAATCCATCTCAGGTGAGGTCAAAGACTTGTTAGAAAGCTCAGCACGATTTTTATGTATCTCTCTATACTTGTTTTCTTCACTCTGCTCCTCAGTCTTCCTCCCCATACTCTCTCCCTCCACTCATTGTGCTGTCAGTCTGTCTTGTCTTGCACAAAGCATAAATGGCCTATTGTTATGTTTTGGTAGCTGAGGAGAGCAGGCAAAAAACGGCAATACACCAGAGAGGTTGGAATCTACTGGATTGCAGTACCCTGACTAACCACCACAACTAAAGGCAGCCGTGGAGCGCTCCCACGTTGGTCCCGGACGCCTCATCACAGCCTGAGAGGCTAACCACACCTAAAGATAGAAAGAGGAAAGCTATCTGCCCCGGAGCAGATCCCTAAAGAACATAGGAAGCCCCCAAACATGCAATGGCGGCCAGACAAGAGGAAATACAGACACAGACAGAAAATAGTATGAGCAAACGCTGGGGCCCAATCTGCCCAGACAGAAAAGGATAGGAAGGATACTTATTGCAATCCAAAAAAACCCTAAAAAAAGCCAACGCTACTAATTGCAAAAACACCTGAGATCACACGACCTCTACCACCTAAATTAGTTCTCTGGTATAACAAAACTAAGCCGCAGCCACAGAAAAAACTGGAAAAGGCAAAAGGACAAACAACAGTGGCTCCAGAGGAACCGAGAGGAGCCCAAGCCCCCCGGGGAGGGGAACCTGGCCAACCTCACAGAAATGCAGAGAAATATGCAAATGGCAAGCACAAAAACAAAAAACAGAAAATATCTTATCCGAGAGCAGGAGAAGAGGCAAGACTTAGCAAGCTTCCAAGTGAACCAAGAAACAACGTTGAGACAAGAACAACTGATCACCGGCAACCATGATGGGGGAAACCTCCCTTATATCCAGCCAGTCTGTGATTCCTGATTGCCAATCCTCATTAAATGGTTCAGTACTGTTTGTAACCACCAGAGGGAGCTTCTGCTCAGAATTCATTTCTAAAACATTCATAACAGTACCCCCCCTTGAGGAGGGGTCACCGAACCCTCATTTGTGCAACCAGGTCGGTCAGGATGAGCTCTGTGATATGCACGGATCAGTCTCCTAGCATGGATGTCCGAAGCAAACACCCAAGAATTGTCCTCCTGACCATAACCTCTCCACTTAACCAAATACTGGAGTTTCCATCTAGAAAAACGAGAATCCAATATTTTCTCAACCACATTCTCCAGATTGCCCTCAACCAAAACAGGGTCAGGGGGCGCAGCCATAGGAACCACTGGCTCGACAAACCTCTTCAATAAGGACTTGTGGAACACGTTATGGATCTTAAATGTCCCTGGAAGAAGTAAACGAAAGGAAACAGGATTAAGAATCTCCATGATCTTATAAGGTCCACTGAACCTAGGCTTAAATTTAGGAGATGCAACTCTCATAGGGATATTTCTTGAGGACAACCAGACCAAGTCCCCCACTTTAAACCGAGGACCATCAGTCCTATGCCGGTTGCCAAACCGCTGGGCCTTCTCCTGAGAGAGAGACAACCTCTCCACTACCTGGTCCCAAATCTGCTGCATACGCTCCACAACAGAGTCAACACCCGGACAGACAGAAGCCTCCGTCTGTCCCGAAGAAAATCGAGGGTGAAACCCAAAATTGCAGAAAAATGGAGACATCAAACTGGCAGAGCTTGCCCTATTATTAAGAGCAAACTCAGCCAAAGGCAAAAAAGAGACCCAGTCATCTTGATCAGCAGACACAAAGCATCTCAGATAAGTCTCCAATGTCTGGTTTGTTCTCTCAGTTTGTCCATTGATCTGAGGATGAAAAGCAGAGGAGAAAGACAATTGAACATCAAGTTTAGAACAAAAAGTCCTCCAAAATCTGGAAACAAACTGGACTCCTCTGTCAGACACAATGTTCTCAGGAATGCCGTGTAACCAAACCACGTGCTGAAGGAACAAAGGCACCAATTCGGAGGAGGAAGGCAACTTAGGTAATGGCACAAGATGTATCATCTTAGAAAACCTATCACAAATCACCCAGATAACGGTCATTCTCTGAGAAACAGGGAGGTTGGAAATAAAATCCATAGAGATATGGGTCCATGGTCTCTTGGGCACAGGCAATGGCATCAACAAACCACTAGAGCGAGACCAAGGCTTTGAGCGAGAGCAAGTCCCACAGGACTGCACAAACTCCCTGACGTCACGAGACAAAGTAGGCCACCAAAAGGACCGACTCACCAAGTCTCTGGTACCAAAAATTCCGGGATGACCGGCCAATAGAGTTGAGCGATACTTTCCGATATCCTAAAGTATCGGAATCGGAATGGTATTGCCGATATCACTAAAATATCGGCGATACCCGATACCGATACCGGAAGTCCCATGTAAGTCTATGGGAACAAAATATCGAAATTAAAAAAAACCCATTCTTGCCTTGTTGGTTAATTGTACATGAAGGAAAACAAGAAAGAGTAATGTAGAATGTATTGGGGAAGGTTGAGGAGACATTAAAGGCATAGATGTTTAACCCAATCAAATGGAATAGCATAAATATTTTTTTTTTTAAAGATGTTCGGATTGACGAAGAAATTGACAATGTTAACGTTTTTTATATTTTGGCAAATATGTATATTACACAACTTCCATGCTCTTCATCTTCACCTTTTTAACTTTTCACACACTTTCTCCTTCATAATCTTCTGCAGCATCATCTTTTTCATCAAATTATTCTTCATCTTCACCTTCTTTATCTTCTTCTTAAACTTCTTGCTATTCATCTTTGTTAACATTACTCATATTCTTCTTATTAAACTATTATTCTTATTCATATTCTGCTTCATCTTCTTCATCATATTCTTATTTGTGACAGAGAATCCTGTACTTGTAATCTGTCAAAGTATGAATTTTTCATCCTTCCGTTCTTGCTGTCACAAAAGATTTAAATTACAACAGTATTTGTCCGTGTTCAGTTTAGCCTGCAGCAGCAGGCATTTTCCAGGGGCACCACGAGGAGGAACGGACTCACCCCCATACACTGCTTAGTCTTCTTCTGCTTAGAATTTAGAGCATATATTTTGCTCTTCATTTTGGTCTTATACTTCATGTTCTTCTGCTTTTAGATCTTCTGCTTATTGTTCTTGTGTCTCTTGTTCCGTATCTTGTATTTGTAGCACAATCTTGTACCAGCTGATGTTACTGGGACACGGTTACTAAGCAGGAGGTACCTGTGCTCCAAAGCACTACCAAGGACCAGCAGACGTTGCTGGAACTCGGATACCGAGATGGAGGCACCTAGGCCAAAGGCACTGCGGAGAACCAGTTGACGGTACTGGAACCCGGACGGGTAGCAGAAGGTACAAGAGCCAATGCAAGTAACGAGGACCAGCTGACTGTGCTGGAACCCGGAGGGGCAGCAGAAGGAAAAGAGCCAATGGCACAACCGAGGACCAGCTGACGTTACTGGGACACGGTTACTAAGCAGGAGGTACCTGTGCTCCAAAGCACTACCAAGGACCAGCAGACGTTGCTGGAACTCGGATACCGAGATGGAGGCACCTAGGCCAAAGGCACTGCGGAGAACCAGTTGACGGTACTGGAACCCGGACGGGTAGCAGAAGGTACAAGAGCCAATGCAAGTAACGAGGACCAGCTGACTGTGCTGGAACCCGGAGGGGCAGCAGAAGGAAAAGAGCCAATGGCACAACCGAGGACCAGCTGACGTTACTGAACCCCAGTAACACAGGAGCAAGTGTTGACTGTGCTAACAGCACTTCCGAGCAACAACTGGCGGTGTTGGAGCCCAGGGTCAAGGAGGATGTTTAAATACTAGATCAAGTAATTTCCTTGTTACCTGTCAATTTTAAATGTCTATACTTCAAACAAGAGAAAGATAACCTTTACTACCATAAGATGATGATTTCATTTAAACTAATATCTAGATAAATAAAGAATTGACAAACATAAACACATACATTAACATGTTGAACAGCAATGCAAACCACAAAATAAATTAGTTAAGGAATCTGCTATACGGTTGTACATAAAAGCATACAAGTACATATCTGAATCCATTAATGATGGATAAGTAACAGTATGTACACCATTTTTATTGTATAGACAATGAATGTCTGACTTCAAAACATCATCAGCATTACAAGTTATCTGTGATATTACTAAAATGTTCCATTTGCTGAATAATGTCACTAAATATTTTATACAAAATTATACAATTTCCATCATGTAATACTCATAATATGTGGCAATAATCATTTTTATTAACAAACATAACCTTTAAAAAGTGCATAGTGCATAGTGAAAATTGCTATTTATGGCTGACTGTGACTGTCGACTTGGAAGCATGACAACAGATAGATAAGGTATATATAGATGAGACTGCATAGCCACAGATGGTGAATTGCGATGTAATACTGTACCTCAATAAAGTGTGCGTCACTACTACATAATTTTTTTTATATAGCTTTATAAACAGGGTACATGGATGTATGCTTGTGCCTTTGTTTTGACGCACAGACTGCCTTCCTGCTGAGACGCATTGGGTAGTGAACAGTTGTGTGCAGTGTTCACTGCAGTCTCTGCGGAAATAACCACACTTAGACCTTATAACTTTTCAGACTTTCTTTATCAATCTACCAAGATGAAGAAGGCAGGGAGTAAGGCACGTGGTCGTGGAGTTTCTTCAGGGAGAGGACGTGGGGATTCTGTGGCTGCTGCGGCCCCAGTGACACAGCATCCACCAGTTTTCCCCGTGAGCGTTCCTTTATGCGCACTTTTGTAGGAGCTCGGAGTACCCCCTGCTGCGGGAAGAACAAATTGAAGCCGTTGTTGTTTGGATGTCAGCCAATGCATCGACTTCAATTGCTTCCACCTCCTCTCAGGACCACAGCACTGTTGGGCAACCATCTGTCTCTTCACCGCCTGGCAAATTGCCCAGGCAGTCAGAGAGTTCTGTACAGGAGCCAGCTGAGTGTCTGCTTCTGTTCTCAGAATCTATTGGCTTGCAAACAGGGGCCCAGCCAAGCAGCATTCTGTAATGTGAAGAGGGAGTATGCAGTGATGCGCAACAGCTGTGTCTCTCTGAATCTGAAGAGGCGGGTGAGACAGTGCCGATGGTCAGCACACCGCAGAACGCATCTGATGATGATGAGACCCAGGTGCCAGTTTCTGTTGAGCATGGTGCTGGCCAGACCACCCAACAGCAGGTGTTGGAAGAGGGTAGTGGAGATGATGAGGTCCAAGACCCAACATGGCATGAGGAACAGGAAGGTGGTGGGAGCAGCTCAGAGGAATAATAATAATATTTATTTATATAGCGCCATCATATTCCGCAGCGCTTTACAGTTTAGCAGTTTCAGAACACAAGTCATAAGTAACAACGTTAACAATACAATAATTTAAGCTAAATAAGTCGCCCCTGCTCGTGACAGCTTACAATGTACAATGAGATGGGGGAGATACAAAGTATAGGTGTTTATATACAATGGTGCATTTACAATGATGTTCCAGCCATCTTAAGGGACTGAGGGATGGAGATAGTGAATGGGCTAGAGACACACACACACTTACACAGAATACATAGAATGACTTTGATTAGTGAATGTGATAGGCCGCTCTGAACAAATGTGTTTTGAGGGAGCGCCTGAAACCATGCAAATTGTGGATAGTCCTAATTTCTTGGGGTACAGCATTCCAGAGGATTGGCGTAGAGCAGGAGAAGTCTTGGAGTCGGGAGTGGGAGGTACGTATTAGTGCAGAGGTTAGTCGAAAGTCGTTTGCAGAGCGCAGCAGTCGGTTAGGCCGATAGATAGAAATGAGGGAGGAGATGTAGGAGGGGTGCTGCACTGTGGAGAGCTTTGTGGGTGAGAACCAGTACTTTGGTTGAAAGCTGGGAGAGGCCTAGAGAAATGGTTAGTGATAGAAGGAAGATAGAGGAAGACATTGCCCCAACGGTACAAACAGGAGGGAGAGTTAGGCTGCAGACTCGGTTGCCTGTAGCCTCCAGTTTGGCACCTGTTCGGAGCAGTTGTCTTCCAAAAGTCAAAACGTGCGCTCCCAGGACTTGCACTGCGTGGTCCTTTTTTTACACACTTGCACATGATATTTGCTATGTGAAATGCAAGCTGTGTAATCAAAAATTAAAAATAGCTAAAAGTGTCAGTCACCTCAATACCACAAATATGTGGAAACATGTGCGGACAAAGCACGTAGTTGAGTTACAAAGACACACTAGAGATGTAGGCCAACCTACAGCAGCACCTACATCTTCAGGTTGTGTTGAAGCCTCTTCATCGAGCTCACACACAGCTGGTTATGCTTCCTCACAGGATCGCCATGGAAGAACCTCGGCCACTGTTGTCCAGAGACAAACTGTTATTCCACACACAGCAGCAAGTTCCCTGTCATCCTCACACTCCCAGGCCACAAAACAGCCATCGGTAGCACAGGCATGGGATAAAAGACGGCCATACTCCGCAAACCATGCACGAGCACAGGCTCTGAATGCTGGCATTGCAAAACTCCTGTCCCTTGAAATGCTGTGATTCAGGCTGGTGGAGACAGACAGTTTCCGTAACTGAATATCATTGTCAATCCACAATACAATGTGCCAAGCCGATTTCATTTCAGCAGGCAAGCCGTCCCTGGTCTGCAAAAGCATGTTGAGGGAAAAATTAAACATGCGCTACTAAAAGCCCTCAGTAGCAAGGTCCACCTGACCACCGATGCGTGGACCAGTACCCATTGTTATGATCTGCTACAACCAGTAAGGAAAGAAGGGAATTCTGTCCCTACAATACAACTAAGCTGAATCCCTACGATGTAACGGGGAACCTGATCCTGCGACCAGACCCGCTAAAGTCCTCATCTAGTGTGAACGAAGACCTATAGTTGCGAGGGAGTAATCCCTACAAGATCTAGGGACTGTGAGAAAAGGTGGACACCTCCTAACATAAATTGTAGCATGGATAATTAAACAGAAAAATAAATACTTTGTGATCCTAACATCAAGCAAAACTGACAGATTAAGGCACCTAAGCACCCGGCTAGCTTAACAGTAGATAATACAATGAAGTCAAGCAAAGCCAGAAGGGCGGAGCCAGACTAAATAGGGAAAAAAGGTCATGTGACCAGCAAACTGAAACAAAACCTAACAAGAGGGTTCTAACACCCATGGCCAGGGACAATACCTTTCCCTCACTGCCCATTGGGTCAATGTTGTGCAGCCGGGTACTGATCTTGCGAGTGGCGCTGTACGTGTTCTGCCAACTCCAAGGATTGCAGGAATCAAGTCTGTACACATTGATTCCTCCTCCTATTCCAGTTCCTCAGAATCATCGCTGCAGGAGCCGTCACGGTCTACCTCCACATGGACCCGTGAACGTTTACCTGTTGCGACCGATATGAGCACAGCCGTGTCCAAATGTCAACAGGCCATCCTGAAATTAATTTCCATGGGGAATCTTAGCCACACAGCGCAGGAGCTCTGTAATGCCATATAAAGCAGGAGAGCGACGTGTGGTTTTTGGAAGAGAATCTACAGGCAGGCTTGGTAGTGTGTGACAATGGCCGAAATCTGGTGTCAGCTCTGGGCCTTGGCAACCTCACTCACATACCATGTCTGTCATATGTGCTCAACTTGGTCGTGCAGAGTTTTTTGAGGGACTATCCGGATCTTGATGCACTGCTGCACAAGGTCCGCCTAGAGTGCGCTCACTTGCGACGTTCCAGCATGGCCAGATCGCTGATTGCAGCTCTGCAACGCAGATTTCACCTTCATGAACATCGCATCATATGTGACGTACCCACCAGGTGGAATTCCTCGTTACATATGTTGGAGCGGTTGTGTGAGCAGCAGCCAACAGTAATGGAGTATCAGCTGCATCAGGCGCAGTCAACTCGCAATTTGCGCCGTTCACACTTCACCACTACTGAGTGGGCCTCTATAATAAGAATAATAATATTATTTCTTTATATAGCGCCATAATATTCCGCAGTGCTTTACAGTTTAACAGTTTCAAAACACGAGTCATAAGTAACAACGTTAACAATACAATAATTAAAGCAAAATCAGCCGCCCCTGCTGGTGAAAGCTTACAATCTACAATGAGGTGGGGGAGATACAAAGTACAGGTGTTTATATACAATGGTGTTTTTACAATGATGGTCCAGCCATTTTAAGGAAGTGAGGGATGCATGGAGATAGTGAATGGGCTACACACACAGAATTACACATAGAATGACTTTGATTAGTGAATGTGATAGGCCACTGTGAACAAATGTGTTTTGAGGGAGCGCCTGAAACCATCCAAATTGCGGATAGTCCTAATTTCTTGGGGTAGAGCATTCCAGAGGATTGGCGCAGCGCGGGTGAAGTCTTGGAGTTGGGAGTGGGAGGTACGGATTAGTGCAGAGGTTAGTCGAAGGTCGTTTGCAGAGTGCAGCAGTCGGTTAGGCCGATAAATATAAATAAGGGAGGAATGTAGGGGGGTGCTGCGCTGTGGAGAGCTTTGTTGGTGAGAACCAGTAATTAGAATTGGATCCTATAATGAATGGGCAGCCACTGCCAGTGTAATGAGTGGCGAATAACTCTATGAAGGATATCTGCCACGTTTTGCGTGCGTTTGATGAGTCAACGCGGATGGCGAGTGCAGATGATGCACTAGTCAGCCTGACTGTCCCCCTTATCTGCCTGCTTCAAAAAACACTGCAAGCACTAAGGCATGAGGTTTTGGAAGAGGTGGAGGATGAGGAGTCACAAATTCCATCACCTTCTGGACAGTCAGCGCAACGTGGTTCCTCACAAAGGGCTGGAGGACTTTCAAAGTACCATGCTGTATCAACAATTGAACCTCCAGAGTCGCTGTCTATATTTTCATAACCATTACAAACTTTTAATGTATTTACAAAGCACATAATGTACATTTTTTGTCTATCCTTTTGTAATGCTATTGTGTTTCCATAAACTGATGTTACAGAATTATGATACAAAGTTTTTAAATTTTGAGTTTTAAATTTTGTAAATTTATATGTATTTGAAGGACTTTGTGAGGAGGATGAGGAGGAGTCAATGGAGGAGGAAGACATCGCTCCAGAGGGAGGTAGACAATGCTCTAGTCAGTATGTAGACCAAGGGTGGGGTGATGCACAGCAGGCGGAGATGACGCCTCTTGCAGGGGACAACGTTTCTTGGCCAGTTGGGAGTCTGCAGCACATGGTTGATTTCATGCTGCAGTGGCTGAGAAACGACCGCCGCATCGAACACATTCACACCACGTCTGATTATTGGGTGTACAGTACACCCTCCTAGACCCTCGCTACCGGGACAACTTACAAAGCCTCATCACACCGTTGAACCGGGAGCGTAAAATGCGGAAGTACCAAGACACACTGGTGCAATCCATAATGTTCTCCATTCCAGCCGAGAGCACTGCTGCTGCTACTGATTTACAAAGCAGCTCTGTGCGTCGAGGCAGTGGAGACAGCTCTGCAACAAGAGGGAGCACAAGCAGCGCCTCTGCACAGGGCAAGAACAGTATGTTCCAAATGTGTCGAAGTTTTGTGGCAGCGCCACCAATGTCTACACCATCCGAGACGGCTCCAGTCAGCAGGAGGCAACATTTCCGTAAGATGGTGACAGACTACATGTCTTGCCCTCTCAGTGTACTCTCAGATGGCTCTTCCCCATTCAAGTTTTGTGTCTCTAAGCTGGATACATGGCCAGAGCTTAGCCAGTATGCATTGGAGGTGCTGGCTTGATCTGCTGCCAGTGTATTATCGGAGCGCGTCTTTACTGCTGCAGGTGGTGTACTAACAGACCGTTGCATGCGACTATCCTACGATAATGTAGAACGGCTTACTTTTCTGAAAATGAACTAGGCATGGATCTCGCCTGAATTTGCCTGTCCGGTTTCAGATTAACTAACTGGTTGGCAACGTTTTCCATGTCTCCTGTTATGTTCATCTTTCTACCACCTGAGCTATACTCCCTGGGCTACAACACTGCCAGTTGCTGCTCAGAAGTGTCGTGTCCACAGACCAATACACAAGCTATAGTGATAGTGGGGTTCAGTAACGCCTGCTGTTCCCCTGCTGTGTGTCCGGCAAAAATTACTGCTACCTAGCTACACATGTTTAAAAAAACATGACATGTTAAAGTGGCTAGTGCTACACATAGATATCAGGCTACACCCTTATTTCTAAGCTGTAAACAAGTGAAACGTCAAATTTAAAACCATTCAATGATTAGTGTTGGTAACAAATCTGTAACTAAATAATTGTGACATATTATGGCAGATATCCACATGTCTAACACAAATGCTAACACAAAAGCATACTTATGCTATAGGGTACTGATGGTGAACCTTCTCACTCCATAACTTTGACCAATCCAACTCACATCATGCCTCAAATGCTGCAATGTTGGAAGTGCATAATGTGGGTTGAACTTTGACAACAGCTGCAGTGCGAAGGTTATCCTTCTGTGTTCTTGGCTTTTAAATAAAAGCATACAAGTAAATATAATAATACATTGTTGATTAAGGGACATGATGTACACCTGTAATATTGTGCAAACAATGGATGTAGGACTATTCCTCTTCAACATTACTTATATTTGTGTCATTTGAAAAAATACATATTTTAGTTAAAAATTAAAAACCCATGTTCAGTAGCTGTGAAAGGCCCGTTTGTGTACTTCTATATTGTTTGCAACCAATGTATTGTATACGGATGGAAGCACGTCACTGTAATAGATTTGAATTGTTTTAAATAGAATAAAGCAGCACCAATTTTAGAAAAATGACAAGGATGAGCCAGTGACAGACACTCAGCAGAGTACACGCAGCGGTGGTTGAAGAAGTAAATGGAGCGTGATGTGCACTCAAAAAAGTAAAAAACACAGACTGAAGTGAACACTGAAACACAACTGTCCACAATCTGTGAAAGGCTACTCCTTTGTGTACTTCTATAGTGTTTGCAACCAATGTATTGTATACGGATGGAAGCGCGTCACACTAATAGATTAGATTTATTTTAAATGGAATGTAGCAGAACCAATTGGAGATAAATGAAAAGGATGAGCCACTGAGACACGCTCAGCAGAGTACAAGCAGCAG
Organism: Oophaga sylvatica; assembly: GCA_033576555.1. Classification (NCBI taxonomy): domain Eukaryota; kingdom Metazoa; phylum Chordata; class Amphibia; order Anura; family Dendrobatidae; genus Oophaga; species Oophaga sylvatica. Next base: position 38,027,957 of record JARQOD010000008.1, read on the forward strand.
TGCTTGAACAAGTAACTGGAGCGTGATGTGCACTCAAAAAAGTAAAAAACACAGACTGAAGTGAACACTGAAACACAACTGTCCACAATCTGTGAAAGGCTACTCCTTTGTGTACTTCTATAGTGTTTGCAACCAATGTATTGTATACGGATGGAAGCGCGTCACACTAATAGATTAGATTTATTTTAAATGGAATGTAGCAGAACCAATTGGAGATAAATGAAAAGGATGAGCCACTGAGACACGCTCAGCAGAGTACAAGCAGCAGTGCTTGAACAAGTAACTGGAGCGTGATGTGCACTCAAAAAAGTAAAAAACACAGACTGAAGTGAACACTGAAACACAACTGTCCACAATCTGTGAAAGGCTACTCCTTTGTGTACTTCTATAGTGTTTGCAACCAATGTATTGTATACGGATGGAAGCGCGTCACACTAATAGATTAGATTTTTTTCCACTAAAATGGAGCAGCACCAATTAGAGAAAAATGTGAAGGATGAGGCAGTGACACACGCTCAGCAGACTACAACCAGCAGTGGTTGAAGAACTAACTGGAGCGTGATCTGCACTCAAAAAATCAAAACCTCACAGACTGCAGTGAACACTGAAACACAACTATTCACTATCTGTGAAAAGCTCCTTTCTGTACTTCTATAGTGTTTGCAACCAATGTATTGTATACGGATGGAAGCACGTCACACTAATAGATTTGATTTTTTTCTAATATAATGGAGCTGCACCAATTCCACTAAATAAAATAAAAAAAAAAAAGAGTCAGTGACACGTGCAGATGCCTACAAACAGCGGTGGATGCAGAGCAAACTGCAGCGTCACCTGCACTGTCACACACACACCTTGCACAGAGCTGTTAAAACAACACTGGCAAAATGAAGCTTTACACAGCGGTTGGTAAACTAGCCTGCCTCAAGCACAGTAGTACACAAAATCGCAATATCTAACTGTCCCTCAGAGTCAGCACAGCAGCGTTCTGTCCCTAACTGAGTTCACAGCACAGTGACGCTAAAATGGCTGCGGCGCCTTTTATAGTGCATTCTGACATCATTTCAGCAGCCAATCACAGCCATGCCATTAGTTAAGATGACCGCATCATTACAGGATGTGCCCACACTTCGTAGGATTCCTCATTGGCTGACTAAAATCACATTGCCTCTCAAAGAATTATGGGAACTTCCGATTCCGGTATACGATATTGAAAAAGTATCGGAATTAAGTATCGGAATTCCGATAACGCGAATATCGGCCGATACCCGATACTTGCGGTATCGGAATGCTCAACACTACCGGCCAATGCGGAACAATGAATCTCAGACATCACACTCTTCTTCCACTGGTCTGGGACAAACAATTTCTCAACAGGGCAGCGCTCGGGCCTATCCTCCTGACACCCCTCCAGAGCCAGTCTCAAATTGGGCGAGATGGCGGAAAGAAACTATACCTTCTTTCAAAATAACAGCAGGATCAGATAACTCAGGAGAGTCCGCAAGGAAACTGCTCGAGAGGGCATCCGCCTTAACATTCTTAGTGCCAGGAAGAAAGGAAACCACAAAATTAAAACGTGTGAAAAACAAGGCCCACCTGGCCTGTCTAGGATTAAGTCGCTTGGCTAATTCCAGATAAACCAGATTCTTATGGTCCGTGAGGACCTCCACCTGATGTTTGGCTCCCTCCAGCCAATGTCTCCACTCTTCAAAAGCCCACTTCATGGCCAATAACTCCCGATTACCCACGTCATAATTACGTTCAGTTGGAGAAAATTTTCGAGAGAAAAAAAGCACAACGGTTACTTTTAGAGGTCTCAGGATCTCTTTGGGACAAAATGGCACCTGCCCCAATTTCAGAGCCATCAACCTCCACCTGAAATGGCAGAGAAACATCAGGCTGCCGTAGAACAGGAGCAGAAGTGAATCTCTGTTTAAGTTCCTGAAACGCAGAGACTGCCTCAGGAGGCCAATTCACCACATCAGAACCCTTATTGGTCAAATTAGTCAATGGTTTAACAATAACAGAGAAATTACCAATAAATTTACGATAAAAATTGGCAAAACTCAAGAATCTCTGAAGAGCCTTTAATGAAGTAGGTTGGACCCAATCACAGATGGCCTGAACCTTGACCGGGTCCATTTCAATAACAGATGGAGACAAAATGAATCCAGAAATGAGATCCTCTGTACGCCAAAAAGACACTTTGATCCCTTCACATACAGAGCATTCTCTCTCAAAATCTGGAACACAGTCCGAACATGTTTCACATGAGAGTCCCAGTCATTGGAAAAAATCAAGATATCATCCAAATAAACAATCAGAAATTTATCCACAAAATCCCTGAAAATGTCATTCATGAAGGACTGGAAGACGGAAGGAGCATTAGTGAGCCCAAAGGGCATCACTAGGTACTCAAAATGCCCCTCTGGGGTATTAAACGCCGTCTTCCATTCATCCCCATGCTTAATGCGAATAAGGTTATACGCCCCCTGAGGTCAAGCTTGGTAAACCAAGTAGCACTTTTCACCCTGGAAAACAGGTCAGAAATCAAGGGTAACGGATATTGATATTTCACAGTGATATTGTTCAAGAGACGATAATCAATACACGGCCTTAATGAACCATCCTTTTTGGCCACAAAGAAAAAACCGCACCCAAGGGTGAAGAGGATGGTCTGATATGACCCTTTTCCAATGACTCCTTTATATAAGACCGCATAGCGTCATGTTCAGGTACAGACAAGTTAAAAAGGCGACCTTTAGGGAATTTACTACCAGGCACTAATTCAATAGCGCAGTCATAGCTCCTATGGGGGGGCAAGGATGCAGATTTACTTTCGCTAAACACATCAGAAAAATCAGTCAAAAAGTCAGGCACATCTTGAGCCTGGGGAAAGGCAGAAAAAACAGGAGTGTTGGCATTAACACATTGGCAGCCCCAACTGGTTACAGACACAGATTTCCAATCCAAAACAGGATTATGAGACTGTAACCAAGGGAAACCTAGTACAATAATGTCATGCAGATTATACAGCACCAAAAATTTGCAACTCTCCTGATGATCAGGTTCAACCCTCATTATCACCTGAGTAGAGAACTGGGGTTTATTCTCAGCCAAAGGGGTAGAATCAATCCCCAGTAGGGGAATAGACTTCCGTAGGGGTATCAAGGGAAACCCACAACGTTTAGCAAAATCAAAATCCATCAGGTTAATAGCTGCTCCCGAATCAACAAAAGCCTGAGCAGAAAATGTGGACAGGGAGCAAATCAGGGTAACAGTCAACAGAAATTTAGTCTGAACACTACCCAAGACAACTGAGCGTGCAAAATGTCTTCCCCGCTTAGGGCAGACTGAAATAGCATGAGAGGTGTTAGAACCTCTTGTTAGGTTTTGTTTCACTTTGCTGGTCACATGACCTTTTTACCCTATTTAGTCTGGTTCCGCCCTTCTGGCCTTGCTGGTCTTTATTGTATTATCTACTCTTAAGCTAGCCGGGTGCTTAGGTGCCTTACTCTGTCAGTTTTGCTAGATCTTAGTATCTCTTAGTATTTGTTTTCTGTTTTATTTTTCCCTGCTACACTTTCTGTTAGGAGGTGTCCACCTTTTCACCCAGTCCCTAGATCTTGTAGGGATTCCTCCCTCGCAACTATAGGTCTGCGTTCAGACTAGCTGAGGACTTTAGCGGGTCTGGTCGCAGGATCAGGTTCCCCGTTACATCGTAGGGATCCAGCTCAGTCCTATTGTAGGGACAGAATTCCCACCTTTCCTTAGTGCTTGTAGCAGATCATAACAGTAAGTCCAGCCAAAAGAAAAAAAAAAAAAAAAAACTCTAAAGAAAGATTTTCTGTTTTCCATCATGGTGTCAGTTCAGGATTTGGTTCAGCGCCTGCAGGGACTTTCTCTGGAGGTGGCTGAGATAAAGCAACACGTGAGTAGTTGTTCTGGAGCACATTTCGTGGAGCCAAAGGTACGTTTGCCTGATTTATTTTTTGGTGAACAACAAGATTTTTTTTCTTTTAAAAATGCTTGCTTGTTGTATTTCCGTTTGAGACCCAGATCCTCTGGTGAGGAATCACAGCGCATAGGGTTCATAATGTCACTTTTGCGCAAAGAACCTCAGGATTGGGCCTTTTCTCTGCAGCCTAGTGATCCATCCTTTATATCAGTGGATAGTTTTTTTTTCTGCTTTGGGGTTGTTATATGACGATCCGGATCGTGTTTCATCAGCTGAGACAGAATTGAGACGTTTGAGACAGGGATCAGGTAATGTGGAGAAATATTGTACTCACTTCAGAAGGTGGTCCACACAGGTGGGCTGGAACGATTCAGCTTTGAAAAGTTTATTTCTTGCAGGGTTAAGTGAAAGGGTTAAAGATTTGCTGATTGCTTATCCTATACCTGGTAACTTGCAAGAGGCTATGCAATTAGTCATAATGGTGGATAGGAGACTGCGTGCAAGGGTTAATGAAGAGTAAATCTGCCTTGTCAGCTCCAAGTTTGGAGAAGTAAGGTACTGACATTGCAGAGCGATGGAAATTGGAGCAATGACACTTCACTCTCGGGAAAAAGAACGCAGATTTGCTAAGGGCTTGTGTTTCTACTGTGGTAAATCGGAGCATTTTATTAAGAACTGTGCGCTTCGAATGAATAAAGAGAGAAAAAAAAATGAGGTCAGTTTCGCCCGTATAGCTTGTTTAAACAATAAAGGTGTCTTTCTTTCTGCTACCACTGCTGGTGAGGAGGAATTAATGGAGTTTCGGGTATTTGTGGATTGTGGTTCAACTCTCAATGTGATTGATGGGAAATGTTTGGAAAACCTAAAATTAAAACCCAAACTTCTGTCTTTCCCTATTAATGTGGTGTCTGTGGATGGTTCTCACTTGAAAAATGTTACTCACCATATCTGTGAATTTCCTCTTACTATTAATGGTGTTCATCAAGAGAATTTGGATTTGGTGGTTTTGAATAATTTGCCCTCACCGGTGATTTTGGGGTTACCCTGGTTAAAATTGCACAATCCGGTACTGGATTGGTCTACCAATGAAATTAAGTCCTGGAGTCCCAATTGTTATGACAAGTGTTGTAACGGGCGTATTGCTGCTGTAGTTAAGGGGGAGTTACCTGTACCTATTCAGGATTTTTGGAAATTTTTTTCTGATAAAGAATCGCAGGTATTGCCTCCTCAGAGATTATGATTGTGCAATTGAATTTGTCCCTGGAGCGACTCTTCCTAAAAGTCGTTTATTTAATTTGACTATTCCTGAGAGAAAGGCTTTGGAGGAATACATACAGACAAGCTTGGCCGCCTGTCACATTAGGCCTTCCAAAACTCCTGTGGCGGTTGGATTTTTTTTTGTTAAAAAAAGGACGGCGGTTTAAGGCCTTGTCTAGACTTTCGTGAGATTAATAAGATTACTGTACGCAATCCTTACCCACTGCCATTGATTCCTGATTTGTTTAATCAGTTAGTGGGGGCCAAGTGGTTCTCAAAAATTGATCTTCGAGGGGCATACAATTTGTTGCGCATGAAGGAGGGGATGAATGGAAGACTGCGTTTAACACTCCACTGGGTCATTTTGAGAATCTGGTCATGCCTTTTGGACTTTCCAGTGCTCCGGCATTTTTTCAGAATCTTATTAATGACATCCTTAGACCTTTGATCGGCAGAAGTGTGGTTGTGTATTTGGATGACATTTTGATTTATTCACCGGATTTGGAGTCTCATTGGAGGAGTGTGCGTGAAGTATTACAGTTACTGAGTGATAATTCACTTTTTGCCAAACTAGAAAAATGTGAGTTCGCTGTACAGAGACTTAGTTTTTTGGGCTACATTGTCTCCAGTGAAGGTTTTGAGATGGACCCGGTGAAAGTGCAAGCTGTGCAGGAATGGCCTAGACCTATTGGTGTGAAATCAATACAGAGGTTTTTGGGGTTCGCCAATTATTATAGAAAATTCATAAAAGATTTTTCTGTGATTGCCAAACCTCTGACCGATCTCACCGGGAAAAGGTGCTGATGCGGTTCAGTGGACTACTGAGGCCATTGAGGCTTTTGTGTTGCTAAAGGAGAGGTTCAGCTCTGCTCCCATCCTTACGCAGCCTGATGTGACTAAACCATTTTTGGTTGAGGTTGATGCTTCTTCTGTGGGGGTCGGCGCGGTGTTGTCTCAGGCAAAGACGGATGGAGTACATCCCTGTGCTTTTTTTTCAAAGAAATTTTCTGAGTCTGAACTAAATTATGATATCGGTAATCGGGAATTGTTGGCGATTAAACTCGCATTTGAACACTGGCGTCATTTTTTGGAGGGAGCGGAATTTTCCCGTTCAAGTCTTCACCGATCATAAAAATCTGATCTACCTTGATGCTGCCAAACGCTTGAATGCCCGTCAGGCTAGGTGGGCACTGTTTTTCTCACGGTTTAATTTTACCGTTACTTACATCCCAGGTACTAAAAATGTTAAAGCTGATGCTTTGTCTCGCAGCTTTTCTCCTGTGGTGGGTACTGAGGAGGAGGAGGAAAACATCTTGCAAGAGGGGGTTGTTATTGCTGTTTTGGACTCCGTGCTGGAAGATGAGATTCTTAAAGCACAGGAGAATGCCCCATCTAACATGCCGCATGGGAGGTTGTTTCTGCCTGGTACCCTGAGGAGAGATTTGTTTGATGAATGTCATGACTCTCGGTTGGGCAGGTCATCCTGGAATCTCTGAGACCAAGAGACTTGTGGGTCGCAGTTTTTGGTGGCCTGGATGGCAGAAGGAAGTCATTAAGTGGGTGCGTCAATGCACTGTGTGTGCTAGATCTAAGTCTTCTCATACTCCTGCTGCAGGGTTGCTTTGCCCTCTGGAGGTCCCTAGTGCACCTTGGACACATTTGGCTATGGACTTTATTACTGACCTTCCCCCCTCTGAGGGTTTCACTGTCATCTGAGTGGTCGTGGACCGTTTTAGCAAGATGTGTCACTTGGTTCCTTTCATCAAATTGCCCTGCGCTAAGACTCTCGCTAAGGCCTTTGTCAAGGAAAATAGTCAGACTACATGGTGTTCTACTGACATTGTTTCCGATAGGGGACCTTAGTTTGTGGCTCGTTTTTGGCGCGCTTTTTGTGACAGGTTGGGCGTTCATTTGTCGTTTTCATCCGGATATCATCCGGAGTCTAATGGCCAGACAGAAAGGAAAAACCAGGATGTTGAGCAGTTCTTGCGTTGTTTTGTGACTGATAATCAAGAGGGGTGGTCTGAGTTTCTGCCACTTGCTGAGTTTGCTCTTAACAACCATACATCCGCTTCTGCTGGTTGTTCGCCTTTTTTTTGTTGTACTGGGAGACATCCGTCGTTTGGGTCATTTTCCAAGTTGGGATCGGCTGTACTGAAGAGGAGAATTTTTCTGGTCTTTTGGAGGAGTTTGGACTGATGTGCGTGGTAATCTTCAGGAGGCTAACAAAAGATCCAAAGTGTATTTTGATAGAAAACGACAAGAGGTTTTGTTTGCTATTGGTGACATGGTTTGGTTGTCCTCTAAGAATCTGCGCTTGAGGATTCCGTCTAAGAAATTGGGTCCCAAGTTTGTAGGGCCCTTTAAGGTGCTTCAGGTTATTAACCAATCTGCTGTTAAGTTGGAGCTTCCCACCTCCTGGAAGATTAATCCGGTGTTTCATGTTTCTCTCTTGAAAAAAGCTGAGGTCTCAGATGGAGACGTCTCAGCCACTGTTCCCCTGGTGGTGGAGGACGGGCAATATGAGATTTCCCGCATCCTAAATTCTAGACGGTTATAGAGGGAGTTTACAGTACTCGTCGCTTGGAAGGGTTATGGACCCGAGGATAACTCATGGGTGAGGGCGGATGATGTTTCTGCGTCTAGACTTGTCAGAGCGTTTCACAAGGTTTCCGGATAAGCCTAAGTCCTAGGGGATCCGGAGGATCCTCTTAGAAGGGAGGGTACTGTTAGAACCCTCTTGTTAGGTTTTGTTTTCACTTTGCTGGTCACATGACCTTTTTACCCTATTTAGTCTGGTTCCGCCCTTCTGGCCTTGCTGGACTTCATTGTATTATCTACTCTTAAGCTAGCCGGGTGCTTAGGTGCCTTACTCTGTCAGTTTTGCTAGATCTTAGTATCTCTTAGTATTTGTTTTCTGTTTTATTTTTCCCTGCTACACTTTCTGTTAGGAGGTGTCCACCTTTTCACCCAGTCCCTAGATCTTGTAGGGATTCCTCCCTCGCAACTATAGGTCTGCGTTCAGACTAGCTGAGGACTTTAGCGGGTCTGGTCGCAGGATCAGGTTCCCCGTTACATCGTAGGGATCCAGCTCAGTCCTATTGTAGGGACAGAATTCCCACCTTTCCTTAGTGCTTGTAGCAGATCATAACAAGAGGCATCACCACAGTAGAAACATAAACCCATTGCGTTTTCGAAACTCAAGACGCTGTGCCCCAGAAGCCACTCTATCACACTGCATGGGTTCAGAAGCTGGTTCACAAGGCAACACCATTCCACGCATACCTCTACGCTCACGCAAACGTCTGTCAATTTGAATCGCCAATGACATAGAATCATTGAGACCAGAGGGAGCAGGGAAACCACCATAACATCTTTTACATTCTCTGACAGACCCTTCCGAAAAAGGGCTGCCAAAGCATCATCATTCCATTTGGTCAGAACTGCCCACTTTCGGAATTTCTGACAGTACAACTCAGCGTCCTCAAGCCCCTGATTTAATGCCAGCAAGGTTTTTTCAGCTTGATCAGTGACATTAGGTTCATCGTACAATAACCCCAGAGCCAGAAAAAATGCATCAACATTACTCAAAACAGAGTCCCCAGGTGTCAGGGAAAAAAGCCCAATCCTGAGGATCGCCGCGCAGGAGAGAGATGACAATTTGAACCTGCTGTGCTGCGTTCCCTGAGGACTTAGGTTTTAAGGCAAAAAACAACTTACTGTTATTTTTGAAATTCAGAAATTTAGCTTGATCCCCCAAAACAAATCTGGCAGGGATCCTAGGTTCCACAACCGGCAACCCTGCAAGATAGGTAGCAATACTCCGAACTTCAGTGGCAAGCTGATCCACACGGTCAGACAACTGTGCAAACTCCATTGAGAGAAAAAAAAATCCTCCTCAGCACCCAGAGAAAAAGAGGGAAAAAAAATGCAACAAACAGAAAAAAAAAACATCTCTGACAACTCTGACAACTTTTTTCTTTCCACACTATTTTTCCCTTCTGTGAGTAACATATAATTTTCAGTTTGGCCGGTGATACTGTTATGTTTTGGTAGCTGAGGAGAGGAGGCAAAAAACGGCAATACACCAGAGAGGTTGGAGTCTACTGGATTGCAGTACCCTGACTAACCACCACAACTAAAGGCAGCCTGTTATGTTTCGGTAGCTGAGGAGTGCAGGTAAAAAAGGCAATACACCAGAGCAGTTGGAATCTATGAGATTGCAGTACCCTGACTACTCAGACTAGCGGTGGACACCGCGTCCAATGCAGAGACCTATCCTCACTACCGGACTCCTTCACAACAGGTTACTAGTGCAATAGAGGCATTGTCCTCTTCTCATCTCACCCCACCAACACAGGCTATATCCAGCCCTTTCTTTCTTCCCTATGTGGATCAACCCCCTTCCCAGTAGTATCTGTGACTGATGAAGGTCCATGATATAGGACCGAAACGTTTCGTGTTACTACTGTGAATAAAAATCTTTATTCTCACTATACTAAAGTTGAGTGCCGAGTTCATTTTCTATTAGATACGGTTTGGGAACCTACTCTGGCACCTTCTTGGTTGTGCACACGGTTATTTTTTCATATGAAATAGCATGAGAGGCATCACCACAGTAGAAACATAACCCATTGCGCTTTCGAAACTCATGACGCTGTGCCCCAGACACCACTCTATCACACTGCATGGGTTCAGAAGCTGGTTCACAAGGCAACACCATTCCACGCATACTTCTCCGCTCACGCAAACGTCTGTCAATTTGAATCGCTAATGACATAGAATCATTGAGACCAGAGGGGACAGGGAATCCCACCATAACATCCTTTACATTATCTGACAGACCCTTCCGGAAAAGGGCCACCAAAGCGTCGTCATTCCATTTGGTCAGGACTGCCCACCTACGGAATCTCTGACAGTATAATTCAGCATCATCAAGCCCCTGATTTAATGCCAACAAGGCTTTTTCAGCTTGATCAGTGACATTAGGCTCATCGTACAATAACCCCAAAGCCTGAAAAAACGCATCAACATCACTCAAAACAGGATCCCCAGGTATCAGGGAAAAAGCCCAATCCTGAGGATCGCCGCGCAGGAGAGAGATGATAATTTGAACCTGCTGCGCTGCGTTTCCTGAGGACTTAGATTTTAAGGCAAAAAACAATTTACAATTATTTTTGAAATTCTGAAACTTAGCTCGATCCCCTAAAAACAAATCTGGCATGGGGATCCTAGGTTCCACAACAGGCAACCTAGCAAGATATGCAGCAATACTCTGAACCTCAGTGGCAAGCTGATCCACACGGCCAGACAACTGTGCAAACTCCATTGGGAGAAAAGATCCTCCCCAGCACCCAGAGATACAGAGGAAAAAAAAAAAAAAATGCAACAAACAGAAAAATATCTCTGACAACTCTGACAACCTTTTTTCTTTCACAATATTTTTTCCCTTCTGTGAGTACCATACCATTTTCAATTTTTAGGCCGGTGATACTGTTATGTTTCGGTAGCTGAGGAGTGCAGGTAAAAAAGGCAATACACCAGAGCAGTTGGAATCTATGAGTTTGCAGTACCCTGACTAACCACCACAACTAGAGGCAGCCGTGGAGCGTTCCTACGTTGGTCCTAGACGCCTCGTCACAGCCTGAGAAACTAACTACACCTAAAGATAGAAATAGGAAAGCTATCTGCCCCGGAGCAGAACCCCAAAGATAATAGAAAGCCCCCAAACATGTAATGGCGGTTAGACAAGAGGAAATACTGACACAGAAAGAAAATAGCATGAGCAAACGCTGGGGCCCAAACTATCTAAATAGAAAAGGATAGGAAGGGTACTTACTGCAATCCCAGAAAACCCTGAAAAGCACCAACTCTACTAATTTCAAAATCACCTGAGATCACACGACCTCTACCACCTAAATTAGTTCTCTGGTGTAACAAAATCAAAACAGCAGCCACTGAAAAAACTGGAAAAAGCAAAAGAACAAAACTCAGTGGCTGAACTAAACTGAGAGGGCAGAAGCCCCCGGAGGGGACCCTGAAGGCCCCCAAGAAGTGCAGGACAAAATGCAAAAATATAGCAAAAACACAAAAGAAGACAAAGTCTTATCTGTTAGCAGGAGATGCAGACACGACACAGCAGGCTACAAGGGAAACTGGAATGAAGGATTCAGACCAGAACAATTGATCACCGGCAACCCTGATGGGAAAATGACTCCCTTATATAAGACCAGTCAGTAACACCTGATTCCCAGTCCTCACAATCTTCACTAGCACCGCTTGTAACCACCAGAGGGAGCCTCTGCTCAGAACTCATCTCAAACCCATTCACAACAGCAGCCGTGGAGCGCTCCCACGTTGGTCCCAGACGCCTCGTCACAGCCTGAGAGGCTAACCACACCTAAAGATAGAAAGAGGAAAGCTATCTGCCCCGGAGCAGATCCCCAAAGAACATAGGAAGCCCCCAAACATGCAATGGCGGCCAGACAAGAGGAAATACAGACACAGACAGAAAATAGTATGAGCAAACGCTGGGGCCCAATCTGCCCAGACAGAAAAGGATAGGAAGGATACTTACTGCAATCCAAAAAAAACCCTAAAAAAAAGCCAACGCTACTAATTGCAAAAACACCTGAGATCACACGACCTCTACCACCTAAATTAGTTCTCTGGTGTAACAAAACTAAGCCGCAGCCACAGAAAAAAATGGAAAAGGCAAATGAACAAACAACAGTGGCTCCAGAGGAACCGAGAGGAGCCCAAGCCCCCCGGGGGGGGGAACCTGGCCAACCTCACAGAAATGCAGAGAAATATGCAAATGGCAAGCACAAAAACAAAAAACAGAAAATATCTTATCCGAGAGCAGGAGAAGAGGCAAGACTCAGCAAGCTTCCAAGTGAACCAGGAAACAACGTTGAGACAAGAACAACTGATCACCGGCAACCATGATGGGGGAAACCTCCCTTATATCCAGCCAGTCTGTGATTCCTGATTGCCAATCCTCATTGAATGGTTCAGTACTGTTTGTAACCACCAGAGGGAGCTTCTGCTCAGAATTCATTTCTAAAACATTCATAACAGCCTATACAAAAATTGAAAAGCTGCTTCATGTATAACCTCCACAAAAGAAAGGGGGCTCTCCCTCCATCTGGAGAAAGAAATGTTCAAACTCTAGAGGAGAAAAAGCTTCTTTACTATTAGAACTATTAATTTCTAGAATAGTGCCCCTTAGGAGCTGATCACAGCAAGATCCATTGATGGTCTCAATAAAGGCTTAGACAGAAGAAAATAATACATATAATTATGTAAATGTGTAAAGTTCTTTTATGAATGTTTAGTCCAGCAGATCAACATTCTGGATCAGGAGTGAAAGATTAGCTCTTCGGGGGCGGACTGGATCATGCATTGTGGTTGTATATATAACTCTACCTTTTATCCTTTCTCATCCCTCGGTTGAGCTTCCTGGACATTTTATCTACTTTTCAGCTGTTTTAAATATATAATTAATTAAATATATTAGTTGAAAATTAGCTGTTTTTTCAGAGTGTATGCTAACGGGGTTGTCCAGGCTTAGGCTACTTTCACACATCATTTTTTTTTAATCAGGCATAATCCGTCCTATGCCTGATAGGACGGATCCGGCGCTGATTTAAAAAAACTGATGCAACTGATCAGGTCTTTTGCCTGATCCGTCCTGACCTTTTCAACCCGGAAATATAAAATTTCCATGTTGAAAATGCAGGCTTCAATGTCTGGACCAAGGAGGAGAGGGAGAGGGAGAGAGAGAGAGAGAGAGAGAGAGAGAGAGAGACCTTGGACTTCGGATCAGTTTTCTGACAGATTTGTCAAAGCACTGGTCCGGCGCCATAGGTTTCCATTGTTTCCGGCCGCCTGAAGTGCCGATTCAGGCACTGTCAGGCGGCTCCGGAAAAAAAAAAAAAAAAACGTTGCAGCAAGCGTCTTGTCCGGCCACCGGAATGTACAATTCCAACGGATCCGGATGCAACGCAGTGACATCAGGAGCGATCCGGCGCTAATGTAAGTCAATGCTAAAAACACGCCGGATCGCGCCTGATTCAAAAAGCCTGAAGTGTGAAAGCAGCCTTAGGGTACATAGAGTGACTGCAAATACTAATGTAAACTACTGACCAAATACTGAACTGGTGAACGTGGCCTTTAAGGGATGCAGCTGTACAACAGAAATACGGCTGCTTTCTACTATATATTGCACCACAAATGTCCTTCGGTTGCGTGCGGTATTACTACTGAGTCCTGTTCACTTCTATAGAGCTGAGCAGCAAAATCACATGCAGGCCATATACAGGATTTTTTTCTGGATGAGAGCAGAAATGTTTTTATGATAAAGAGAACCCCTTTTACTTTGTTGAACTTACTGATCTTCCCACAGACAGGACGACGGGCTTACCTTTGGCTCGGCCACTGTCTTGGTATTGCCACCTTGGAACATGTGTGTTTTCCTCTCCATTGTCACTGATTTGTGACAGACCTTCATTTAAAAATTTGGGAGACTCCATGTCATTATTGGCCAAGGATTACCATCTTTTTTTATGAAAATCTTCAATGAATGGTTTCAGAAACCTTCAGTACTCCATCTGCATTTTGTTTTAAACAGTCCTTTACTCACCCTACCCAGGTCTAACTCTTAGTTTGCACCTCTTCCTCCCAATATCTGTTATTGTCTGCAGCGCTGACATCACTTTGACCACACTGCAGCCAATCACTAAGTTTAGCGGATGTGCCTCAGTTGACGGCCCGAGCCGCTGAGCTTTGTTAATGGCAGCAACGTCGTCGGCGTGATGTCAGCCCTGCAGACAACATCAGTCACCAGGAGCAATGGTGGAGACCTGGGGAGAGGTGAGTAAAGAGCTTGCTGTTTAACAAACTGCAGCTGGGGTGCATTGGTTTCTGAAACTGGAAATCCCCTTTAAGGACTTGTGACCTGTCCATATTGGCAACCTTGTAGGTCTGTGTCTCCTTAACTTCCTACCAGCTTTCAAGTTTTTATTAGTGGTAGTGACGAGTTACTGGTTCTTATTAGTGTCCCACTTAGTGTATGGAGAGTTACTTAAAGGCAATGATAAATTGACAACTGGGTGCTACCAATGGTGATTGGCTGGACGGTGTCAGTTTTTGTAGGACACTCCCCAAATTATGAGAATGGAAATAACCAGATGTCAATTTATTCCTCCATTTTCTAGGAGGAATAACAGTGGAGCAGCACAATGCAGAGCTCTAATGAATGGAAAGCAAATGTTTACTAAACCAAATATTTCAGGAGACCCTGGTTATGCATTTTACATTCTTCTAATCCATTTTTTTTAAATGTCTATCAGTTGTTTTCTTGCAAAAAAAAAATGTTCCATGACAGATATACATTATGCTGTTCTCATAAGATGCTGATTTAGGGCACAGTCAGAGAGCTCTATAAATTGGCCCGAGACTGGACCACAGTGCTCGGATTGGCCAGCGGCTCTACTGGCCCGAGTGTGACAGCTTCATGTATTTCTATGCACCTGGCACGCTCAGATCATAAGAGTCGCCGGTCAGTCCGAGCACTGCGTTCCGATCTCGGTCTGATTTATACGGCCGTCTGACTGCGCCCTAACAATCGGGCTCCTGCTCTCATTGCAGGACTCGGTGAGAGCTCTGTTCCCTCTGTTTAACGCCTTAGATGCTGCAGTCGCTAGGATATAAGTGCACTTTCATGGTAGGCGGGTACCCTACTAAAGTCCATTTACCTAGAAGAAAAAATATGCAAAAAAAATATTATTTAATCCCAAAAATGGAGTCATTTAAAAAAAATTCTCATCCGGCAAATAAACGTAAACAAGTCCTCACATGTGGAAGGAAAAATTAAACAAATTTGGTTTTGGAAATGTACTAGTAATGAAAAAAAAAAGTTCTCTAGGCCCAAAATAGCTGCGTCCTGTTGGGGTTAAACAAGTTCAGTGGAAATCGTGAGTCATGACAGTACTAGAGTTTTAAAATATCTCTGAGAAGAGACATTTTTGCATATTGGGTCTCCCAGAAATTCTGCATAAAGAGAAGAATGTCTTAATGACCAATTAAGATTTTGCTTTTTGTCTTCTTTTTGAAAACATGTTATCCATTCGTAACTTTCAGTCTCCTTTATTAGGTGCATATGAATTGTCTTGTAATCTGTCTCTTAACGCCTCCAACGATACAGAACTGACGAGAAAATAATTAGGATTGTGCTGGAGCTTTAGCTTTGCTCCTACGACACTAATGGAAAAATTTGAAAAACTTGTAATATTTGGAACATAATACATGATTCCAAATTAACTCTCTTATAACACAAAAGAATGAATGTTGCAAGTATCACCTAAGAGAGGTGGCTATCCTATAAGTTAATATCTGACACTTTTAATGAGGCTTGTAACATGACTAGGATTTTTCTTTTTTTTATGAGCCTGAGAACGGAACTCTAAACTTGTGCTAAAAAAAAAGTGACTAAAAGTTGCCAGTAGGATGTGGTCAATCACAGGTCTCTCCAATAGGAGTAACGCTCTCAATAGCCAATATCTCTCCGTCGGAACCAGAAGGCCACAGAGAGTCAGGACTAGTGGCCTCTTCAAGCCAAAGCCAAGGGAGACCCAATATTGCTCCTAGCCAAAGCCAAGGGAGACTCAATCTTGCTCCTAGCTAAAGCCAAGGGAGACCCAATCCTTCTTTTAGCCAAAGCCAAGGCAGATCCAATCCTGCTCATAACCAAAGCCAAGGGAGACCCAATCCTTCTCTTAGCCAAAGCCAAGGTAGACCCAATCCTTCTCTTAACCAAAGCCAAGGGAGACCCAAACCTGCTCCTAACCAAAGCCAAGGAAGACCCAATCTTGCTCCTAGCATCTGGCAGGGCTCCCACCTAAGCAAAACTAGGAGGCATCTACAGTTAGCTTCCCCTCCATGAGAGGAGAGCCAGGGGTCAGGGTGGAGAGGAACCCGATGGTCACACACACACACACCTCTAGACCTTTCAAAAGAGCATCCAGTAGGTAACCGCACCTTGAGAAGTCCTAGACACACAGTGATAGAGTGACACACAAGCGCCAGAAAGGGTGCATCTAATTATAGATTTGCCTTTTCTGGGGTGGCTAGGGGCAGATGTTAGTAGCCAGGGGGGGCACAAAATAAATGCACCCTCCCTAGGATATTATTATCTGCCCCCCACTCACTGACTTTGTCTGTCTGGTGGAGAAAATACCGCGGGAGCCCATGCATTTTTTTTCAACAAATTTACACCTTTAATTAACCCCTACATGTCTGAAATTTTGCACACATACACTCATGTCATTGTTAGTGAAAACCATGTATCAAACTACATGAAATGACATGGTTAACTGTATGTAAACAATGTGTCATTTCATGTCGGGTCTGTAATTTTACAAAAACCGGCAATTGAATTAGCAGCTATTATACTATGTAGAAGTGTATGAACTATAAATATATATATGTGTCACAATGACATGTGTATATATATATATATATATATATATATATATGTATTCTATGTGTGTATATGTATTCTTTCTTTAGTGATGTAAAAACTATCATTGGAATCCATTAGATGTCCGTTTTGCAAGGCGGCGAGAAAATCTCACCGTATGGATGCCACACGGATGCCATACGGATGACACACGGATGTTTTGATGTGAGGAAATCGCATCCTCGCATTGCAAACAGATGACATACGGATCACTTTTCAGGGGACTTTTCTGCGTATTACGGCCGTATAATATGGACCGATTTTTTATCATTGTGTGTGACCCCGGCCTTAGCCTGATTCTCTTGCTCTGAGTTCTGATCTTCTGCTGCCTGACCCTTTGCACCATGATCTGACTATCCCTTTGTCTTATCCTGTCATGGGTGCATCGCCACGAGGATCGTCGCGATTGCACATTCTGACTTCTCGCAGCTGAGTTGCTGTTACTTTGTGTTTGGTAATGAGAGAGTTAATTTTACCTAGCTCTTTGCTAAGACTAGGTCCAGCCTCGCCCGGCTGCTTTTGATTATGTTCTAATTAGCTTCCTTTATATCCCTGCCAGTCTGGGTGTTAGATGCCGGTGAAAGCATTCATACAGACTGCAGATAGGATCGGTTCTGAGAAGACTTAAGCTAAGAGCTCTTTTGTTGTTTCTCCTTTCCTTGCTTATAGTTTATTTCCTAGACCTTTGGTGTTCCCTCTGTGTTTATATGTTGTATGAAAGACAGTATTTACTTTATCCCCTGTCTGTCTCGTTTGTCTATACTGTTTGTTAACCTTTACCTGTCCATTCCCTTTGGTGGTAATCAGGGTCCTTCTAAGGACTAGATTACAGTGGTCAGGGATTAGTAGGAGACAGGGTTTACGCTGGTGGCCTGGACCTCTGTACCATTAACAGTACCTCCAGGTAGAGGGACTAGTCAGGACCCCAGTTTAGGGTCAGCATAGACCCCGGTCCACCTCTAGCCAGAGACAGCGTGAAAAGGATTCAGTATTGACTCACAGGATATTATGTCAGGTAATACTATGCTATATATACATGTTAATGTTACCTACTTATATGTTAGATAGTATGTTGTCCCACTTGATAGATTACTGACATTATATATTTATACATCTGCTAGACAGCGTGACATATCCTTTGGCTTTTGATCCGCTGTCTCTGGTTATTGACCCTGGACTGTGACCTTACGTACGCCTTTGTCTTTTCCCTTGGTTATCTACGTACTCTCTTGGCATTGACCCCGGAATGTCTGGCTCTTCTGCCTCACGGTCTGTTCGCGAGTAGTGACTAGTGTCACAGTAGGCAGACAATTTAATATTAAAAGGAAATAAAACAAGCAGGCAGGATTCTGCTTCTGGTTTAGTAGATTAGAAGAAAGCCTCTCTGAATGGCCTCTTAAGTGGGTCTCATCTGAATAGTAAGAAGTTTCCATAAGACAAGTGCGTGACTCAATGACTAAGCCCTATTTGTGATTAAGATGGTTACATATACAATTAATTCTAAACAAGCTTATACTTACAGAGGGCGATCCACCCGCTTTACTAAATGAACTCCTTTCTTCTAGGTCTTCAATGATAACTAATATATTAAAATGCAATTAGGTATTTTAATTAGCAGAGGACTAAACCAGCCGACATGCAATGGGGAAACCACTAGTTAATGAGCCGTCTAACCTGTGGTCGGTATTAATGATACAGACCCTCCCTGGAATAAGATGTAAGTTTTCATTCTTCTGCCTTCAGGTTGTTCTGATAACACCGTATATAATTGCTATAATATGTCCCGTAGCTAATAACATATTTTCCTAGATATAAAAGATATATATATATATATATATATATATATATATATATATATATATATATACTACAAATACAGATATGAAGGGTTTATTCACTAAATTAGAAGTCCCTTGATATCAGAGATGTAGCTTTGGTTGCCAGCAACTGGAGCAAAGCAAGTACCGTATTTTATGCCCCCGATCCATTGGTGCTCAGTGAGTCTCATCCACCAGTCCAGAATTTTACACCTCATCTTCTAAGCACATATTGTGTAATTTGAAGAAAATACTGATGTAGCTATAGTTTGTGTTTTGACCTCCTATTTTTTCCTGCTTTTTGCTAAAATGTTAAAAATAACATTTATATATTTTTTTTTCTAATTAAATTTGTTTATTACCATAGCTCTTATATTTAACCCTAAGCTTAACTCTAAGCCTAACCTTGGCCCTGAGCCTAACCTTGGCCCTGAGCCTTACCTTGGCCCTGAGCCTAACCTTGGCCCTGAGCCTTACCTTGGCCCTGAGCCTTACCTTGGCCCTAAACCTAACCTCGGCCCTAAGCCTAATCTTTGCTCTAAGCCTAACCTTGGCCTGAAGCCTAACCTTGGTTTTAACCCTAACCTTGACCTTAAGCCTAACCTTGGCAGCAAACTTAACATTGGCTTTATGCCTAACATTGACCTTAAGCCTAACCTTGACCTTAAGCTTAACCTTGGCCTTAAGCCTAACCTTGGCACCAAGTCTAACTTTGGCCCAAAGCCTAACCTTTGTCCTAAACCTATAGTAATCTCTAGTCCTAGCCCTAGTTAGGCAGCGAAGGTTACAAAAAGTGTAAAGATATGAAACCAGGTCTGAATAATGATTGAAGAAATTACTTGCACTGTACATGATTCAGTACTGTCTTCAGTCATCGGCTGCTCATCTTCTGTCACCTTGCTTGCTGGTTATGCAGAGAGCAGCAGTCGGGATGAGTTTATCAGCTGCTGTGCTCTACATAGGCAGCCACCAAGATAATAAAGCTCACTTCATTATGCTGAGTTTTGTCATTTTGGTTGCTGCCTATGCAGAGCGTAACGCAGGACAGCGTTAAAGCCACAAATCCAGACAATCTGTGAGCCCTGCCCCCTTGTAAAGACCATAAAAATTGGCACTAAATAAAAATGCCCAGATATCTGGAACCAAATGCTGAATTAAAACAAAACAACGGATGATGACAGGTGCTCCTTAAAAGGCGTTGACTACAATTAGGAGGAACGAGTGTGCTTTATATCTTTTTCTTTTTTTGTTCCAGAAACAGCGCCACTCTGGTTTAGAGGCTGTGTCTGGAATTGCAGCTCATCTGCAATACGAGAGACAGCCATGATTGGGTATAAAAAAAAAACAACTTTTTTTATAATGTAATCCTGGACATCATAACATGGGGTAAGAATAACATAATGAGGCCGCAGTGACATGTTTAATGGCTCACGATGTGAACAGTTCGTACTCGCAGACAAGAGAAGAAATTGGGCTGTTTTTGAACCATAACACACAATGACAACCGCTGAAACCTGAAGACGCCGCTGCTGACAGACCTTGTTTTACGCCACATTCAAAGTATTGTTATATCTCTATTTTTTAGCTAAAATATCACATTAGAGTCTATGGGGAAATCTGAAGCTGGAAACCAGTGATAAGCGGTTCAGCGGCCACTGACAGAAAGAGGCTGATTGGATGAGACTGTAATTGATTGGGATCTGGGTCTGAGAATTCTGTTTGTGCTGTTGGAAAATGAGGACTCCTGCGTTTCGCCGCTTTACCTTCAGTCATCCTCTGCTAAGGGAAAGCTGCCATTTTGATGTATAATTTTGTAGTCTAATGCATATTTCTTGGCCCCGCAGTTCTTCTACCACTTGAAAATTTCCAGACGACAAAAAAAAAAAAAAAAAGAAATTGAATTTTGCTAACACAGGTCTGGAGAAATAATATCAAGTTTGTAATGACTTTCATCTATGCAGACTCGAATCGTGCACAATGGATCATAAACTGGGGTCAAAATGGAAGTGTAGAGAAAGGAATTAAATTATAGGAAATTGGGAAAATGTATTTTCTGATAATTATTTTTTTTTTTACCTCTTTCTCTCGAATGTGAAAATGTGCTGAGTTTTCTCCTAAGGAAAAAAAATAAGAGAACAAATAACCTATTGGATAGATTTTATAACATGAATTCAGACTTTTTGTAGGAAGGATAAGTAGGACCTTGAGGCAAAATGGTCTCTTTCTCTTCTTTTTGACTATGAAAGAACATTTTGCGCCTCATATTTGTAATATATTCACTCATATCAAAATAAATATGTTTTTATTCAATGACTTGAAAATGTATTCAATCCCTCAGATAGGGCTGGATTCACACTCTGCTGGCAACCCCATCAGATTTGATGGGAAGATTAGCACAGAAAAACATGGAGGACGTTCATAGGACTCTCCTTTATTAGTGGAGAGAGTGGGGGAGGGCAACACAACTCCCACCCTAGAGGGCTTAAAGTGTACCTCTAGTTTGAGGTAAATGTTAAGAAAAAGCTGTTGTGTGAATATGAGTAATCATACTATTTCAGCCGATTATATGACCAATTTTTAGTTGTCTCTGAGCTAGTGGGTGAAGACTAGCTGCAATGATTCCTCCAATGCACAGATACATGAGGCACTCCTACTCTCCTGATTCTATGTAACACATGTTCAGAATCAGCAGCATAGAAAACATTACTGAGAAGTACTGAGCAGTGTAGCAGTGAATCCAGCTCGTGAAAGATAAAACACTAACACCGGTTCTGTAAAGTACAATAATAAGGAATGATTTCTCTAGACTGAACTGCCAGTGATTCTCTACTTTTCTAGGAGGTCATTTTTGCATTCACATCCTTTCTAAAATGCTATCACAGTCTTTTTGCTTCTCTTTCACTCCACTACCCACCAATAGGCAGCTGTAATCTGATCCCTCAGTAAGCCGGCAGTCCATTAAACAATAGGGATTTACATTGTTTTCCCAGTGAATGATGAGATCAGGAAGTATAGGGATTAAAAGAAGTGGCTCATAAGTGGAGAGAAGAACTTATTTCTCTAATAATATATATTGTAAAGTTTCTTATATTCGATTTTGCTACGGCTTTAAGCAAAATTGTTTGAAACCACAGTGACCATGTGTTTGATATTGCAACTAGTGATGAGCCAAGGTGCTCTGATAAGGTGCTAAACGAGCGTCTTCGGCGTGCTTGAAAAACATGTTCGACTCTCCGGGGGCTGCATGTCTCACAGCTGTTAGACAGACGCAACACATGCAGGGATTGCCTAACAAACAGCTAATTGCTGCATGTGTTGCTGCTGTCGAACAGAAGTGAGACATGCAGCCACGGGGACTCAAACATATTATTCGAGCATACCGAAGACACTCGGTTAGCACACGAGCATGCTCAGATAACACCTTATCCGAGCATGTTCTCTCATCACTAATCAATAACTAATCAATACCAATACAACACACATGTGGTTAAATTCATTTTAAAGAAAGCCAGCCCTTTTTTTGTAATTCTGTATGACTCCTTGAATGCGACCATAATTGATATTACGTGGCCGCCCGTTAATGTGAAGGGGTTATACAGGATTTGTAAAACTTATCAGGAGAAAATGGGACAAATAAAAAATTATAAAAATACCAAATACATTTATTTTCACTCCAACTCTACCACTATGGTGGTCCCCACCATTCTTTGGTAACTTTTCTGCATCGGTGACATGCCATACTTCCACATAACTTTGCTGTCAATCACTGGCTTCAACGGTCTAGTGCTGTACAAGCTAACACCACTCCTGAGACTACTATTGGGCTGCATCAGTCACGTACATGTACAGCATGTCAGGAAGTTGAACAAAGACCGTCAGGGACCACCTGAGAAATCGTGCTGGAGCGTTGAGAGAGGGGAGATTAGTTATATATTTTTTATATTTTCTAATGTTAGCTTAATTTCTTTCTTCAAATCCCCAACACCCCTTTTAATTAGGGAGGGGTAATTCAATACTTCTCCAGCTATGGCCATTACAGTGTTTTAAAGGGAATCTGTCACCCCAAAATTGCCATATCAGATAAAGATATGGCTGAATAGTGCGTCCCATAACAAAGCTAACGGTGGGTATCATATATCCTGATACCCCCGTTTTCATATCAAAATACCTTTGTAAAGTTGGTTATTTTCGGTGTCAATCACGGCAGTCAGGTCAGGAGGGTGGCGGTTTTCATGTCCTCCCCCGCCCCCGCTCCTCTTCATCAGTTGCGTATCGCCGTCTGTGAATGTGAATCCCACAGACGGCGTTCGACTTCCCGCAATTGCACAATTGAAAATCCGGCCCGGCGCATGCGCAGTGTGCTTTGCCCAACAGTGGGCAAAGCATAAAATCAGTACAGCGCATGCGCTAGTCTTTCCTTGCCCCGGAAGTCGTTCAAGGCAAGCAGTCATTTCCGGGGCAAAGAAAGAGTAGCGCATGCGTTGTAACGATTTTATGCTTTGCCCACTGTTGGGCAAAGCACACTGCGCATGCGCCGGGCTGGATTTTGAATTGCGCAATTGCGGGAAGCCGAACGCCGTCTGTGGGATTCACAGACGGCGATATGCAACTGATGACGAGGAGCCGGGGGGGAGGACATGAAAACCGCCGCCCTCCTGACCTGACTGCCGTGATTGACACCGAAAATAAACAACTTTACAAAGATATTTTAATATGAAAACGGGGGTATCAGGATATATGATACCTACCGTTAGCTTTGTTATGGGACGCACTATTCAGCCATATCTTTATCTGATATGGCAATTTTGGGGTGACAGATTCCCTATAACAGATGTACTTACTCATTTCTAGGCCAGCTGTATTGAAAAAGAGACTTGTCCAGTTGAGGTTGACCCGTCTAGCTTTCACTTTCAGCTCAGGTTGTTCCATGCCAAACTTTAGTTGCCTCTTCTGCATCAAATTAGATTTTTTTTTATTCACCAAAATTTGCAACAATTTTAAATCTGATCTATTTTGACCTCCGTATTTATGAGGACTTTGTAAGGAATGACTGCGTCCTTGTTTTTTTCCCAACAGTCTCTTTAACAAAATGGACTTCCCGTAAATTGAGGTGGAGGAGGTGGAAAAAACATGGAACATGTAAGTGGAATGTCTGAAAGCATGTTCCTTCATTCCAGCTGGGAAAAGGAGAGGAGAGCAAAGATCGATCCGTCTTCTCAAGTATTAAAAAAAATCAATGTTTAATGTAGAAACACAGGCTGCAATCTCATTATGGAGGAAAGCATAAGTGAAGACATCTCTGCCGGGTTGGAAGCCTCGTCCTGCTGCTTATAGACACAGAATATCTGGAGCTGTTAACCTACAGGCTACTGCAGATATCTGCTAATAGGCCAAATCAGCCACTTAATCATCGTAAGCAACAAGAAAGCCAATGCATATGGTGAATGTAAACCAACTAGTGATGAGCGAGTATACTCGTTGCCGGGTTTTCCCGAACATGATCGGGTGATCTCCGAGTATTTTGGCGTGCTCGGAGATTTAGTGTTTGTCGACTCAGCTGCATGATTTGCAGATACTTGACAGCCTGAGTACATGTGTGGAATTCCTAACAAACAGGCAAACCCCACATGTATTCAGACTGTGTAGCAGCCGCAAATCATGCAGCTGTGTTGACAAACACTAAATCTTTGAGCACGGCAAAATACTCAGAGATCACCCGAGCATGCTGGGGAAAACCCGAGCAACGAGTATACTCGCTCATCACTAAAACCAACCTGACTACTGACAGGTTCCTGATAGACCGGGCATGATACTTATGCTTAGTCCTCATTTCTGAGAAGGAGCAGCAAAAATAGGAGCATTGAAATGAGTAGGTTGGCTGTGGTCCTCCAAAGCTTCGATATGGTGGTCACCACTGAAATATTAATTTTAACGCTAATTAAAACGAACCAATCACATTCATTAGGGATAGCAAAAAATATTGAAAAGCAGCACCAAAATGGTGATGAGGGTGCAAAAAATCATTCTAGTTATATTCCAAACCTCATAATATGGTCCAAAAAATGAAGACAGCACTCCAAGATATAAGATATGAGTAGTTTATTAGCCCATGTGCGACGTTTTGGTCCTAGATGTGGACTTGTGGCTTGAAAAAGGTCCACATCTAGGACCGAAACTTCGCACATGGACTAATAAACTACCCATATCTTATATCTTGGAGTGCTGCCTTCATTTTTTTGGACCATTCATTAGGGATAGTTAGCTGAAAAAGCCCACCTGTTGAAGAGATGTAATGCTGTGTTCATACATTGCGTTTTTGCACCGCTTTTTCTGCAGGCAAAATCTACTCTCTTGGCAGTAAAGAAGCTGTTTAGAAAAATCTGATTTTTCTGTTTTTGCTGATTTTTTTGGTGCTTTTCTGCTTTGTTCTATTCAGCAAAAATGCATCAAAGACGCATGGTTGCATTTTTTGCAGCGTTTTTGCAGTTTCTCATAGTGTTTTATGGTGAAAAAAATGCAGAGGGAATTGACTTACTGCAGATTTCAAACTTGCTCTAGCTCAATGAGATTGTATGGAGGTGTCTGTGAACAGCAATTTTCAAGTTCGGTCACAGATTCTCCATGGGTTTTAGGTCTGGAATGTCACTGGGCCATTCACACACATGAATATGCTTTGATCTAAACCATCCATTGTAGCTCTGCAGTATTTTTAGGGTCGTTGTCCTGATGGAAAGAGAACTTATGCCACAGTCCCAAGTCTTCTGCAGCCTCTACCAGGTTTCCCTTCAGGATTGCCCTGTATTTAGCACCATTCATATTCCTATCCACTCTGACCACAGCCTCCCTGTGCCTGCTGAAGAAAAGCCTCCTCACAGCATGATGCGGCCTTCACCATCTTTGATGGTAGGGATGGTGTTTCAATAGTGATGTGAAGTGTTAGTTTTTCGCCACACATAATATTTTGCATTTAGCCCGAAAAGTTCTACTTTGATCTCACCTGACCAATGCACCTTCCTCCACATGCTAGCTTTGTTCTCTACAAGGCTTCTTGCAAACTACAAATGGGACTTCTTATGGCTAGCTTTCAAAAATGTCTTTCTTCTTGCCACTCTTAAATAAAGGCCAGATTTGTGGAGTACAAGACTAATGGTTGTCCTTTGGACAGATTCTCCCATCTGAGCTGAGGATCTCTGCAGCTCCTTCAGAGTGACCATGGGCCTCTTGTCTACTTTTGTAATTTTGCAGAAAAACTAATTTTAAAAAATGCATGGTGCCTACAGTAAAACAAGGTGGTGGCAGTGTCCTTATGTAGGCCCGCATGAGTGCTGCTGGTGTCGGGGAACTATATTTCATTGATGGGGTCGTGAATTCACAGATGTACTGATTTATATTGAAAATAGTTGCTGCCATCACTCCATGTCCTTGTTAGGCGTGCACTTT
Organism: Oophaga sylvatica; assembly: GCA_033576555.1. NCBI lineage: Eukaryota > Metazoa > Chordata > Amphibia > Anura > Dendrobatidae > Oophaga > Oophaga sylvatica. The sequence continues at coordinate 38,053,950 of JARQOD010000008.1, forward strand.
TACAACATGACAATGTTTCAAAACACACATCTAAGGCCACTTTTGCATTTATGAAGAAGAACAGGGTGAAAGTGATTAAGTGGCCAAGTATCTCCTGATCTGAACCCAACCGAACACCTATGGGGAATTCAGAAGAGACGAGTTGAAAAATGGAAAAAGGTAGATATTGCAATATGTCCCCAATTTGTTCATTCCACACCTAGAAGACTTGGTGCTGTTCTTAAAAATCATTCAGGGGGGATCATAAAAAATACTAGATGTAGTGGTTTTTGATGTAGGATGTATTTATCAACTCATTTGGGTGAAACTGAAGATTTTGTAATAAAAGTTATAATATTAACCTTACTTTCATGTTATGGGTTAAAAAATGTTCTATGAAACTCAGTCTTGTCAAAAGTTTGGAAATTGTTCTTGTATCGAGTGATATATTGATTAAAATCTTACTTTTCAAAGGGGGTGTACTCATGTATGCCGAGCACGGTATATACAATATATTTCTGTTCTCCAACATTGCAGATCAGACTGGATTTTCTATGTAACAGGTTCCCTTTAAGGCACCTTAGTGGTAAGAAAATGTGACTAAGGGCAGCCAGAATATGCCGAAAATGACCATTTTTCCTTATAAAATATATTAAAAAGAAAGATATTGGGTCTGATTCATCATTTCCATTTTTTAAGTCACTATTCTTTGTTGTCTAGTGCGATTATTAATTTTTTAAACATTTTTGCATCAAAGTCTTCAAAATGCCACACAGGGTTCATGAATTTTGTGTATAATCCAAAATACTCTTATTTGTATTTTCAAGTTCTCCTATAAATAGCGGAAAGTTTGGCCCAAAAAAAATGCAATTCAAGGGGGGGACTGGAGTTCACATAAAAGTTTAGCATTTTCTTTAAAAGTCAAACTGTCAAATACATACAGCACGCTTTAAAAAAGGTGAAGAAGGATAAAAGGCAAATGAAAAAGGGTTGAAAACACCCCTAGCTGCACAAAAAGGCATAAATGCAATAATCCATTGGACCCATTATGTTCTTTTTTTATTTTTGGCAAATGATAAACAAACCAAACTAGAGGTACAAATGCAATAAAGAATCGGGACCATTGTGTTTCATTTTGTGGAATTTTTGGAAAACAGTCCCATAAAGAAACCTGTATGTTGTAGCAACGTCAACATAAAAAGCCTTATGACGTTGTTCTGGTCAAGGGCTTTATTTATTTAGGGAAATTCGATCTATGAGACCACGGTTAAACTCGGCACACTCATACGTATTCTTCTCTGCACGGGAAATAGAGAGTAATCACCTAACAGACAGACACCATTGTTCTCCTAGAACTGACAAAATATTTTATGAACAATTTAAAGAGGCTTCCACCCGTGACCTACAATTTAAGGCCTCATAAAACCTCCTTTGGGTGAATTTCAAATGTCAGTTGTGGCTCATAAACTTTCTGCTGCACCACAGCCTCTTGTGATAAGGACATTTCAGCTCTCGTTATATTTGGCAATCGGATAAAAATATCTAATACTGGCAGCAACGGAAAAATTGGGAAGATGCCTTGTCGTTACTAACAAATCCTATCTGCATTTTAACTAAAAATTGGAACATTTGAAGCTGTACCTTTTTTTAAGTATCGGCCTTATTTTTGATGGATGAGAGCGATCATTGTCTGCTTACATCCTAAAGTAGAGTATTGACATTTCTACCAAGTGTAAAGCGGTTTGGAACGGGCTTCTCGTATATTTAAAAAGAGACTTTATTGTCGAAATTGGGTAATTTGAAAAATATTATCAGCTCGAACACTGGAAGAGGATGGGTGACAGCTGTGTGAATAATATTTAGCGGAAAATAACTCACATTTTGGTTTTATCGCTGGAGCTGCAGCTGTGTTTGCCATTGTTTTTCTGTCTTTTAGACGGTGCATATTGTCAGTCACTTTTTATTGTGTGATTATACTCGGGATGTTGCTGCTTTTCTATATTAGATGCATTGATTTCAGATCTACAAAACTGGAACACGCCAGGGGAAATACATTCGGGGAGTGAAGCACAGGGCATGTGTTCCCCGAGGGTTGGAAAACTGAAAAGGCGAAACCACACGTCACTATGCCTTGGCCAAAAAATTCAGAGACAAGGTCAGGCCTGAAAAATGGATTGTGACCTAGTGAGGAAATTTCTCTAAATATGTGATGCTCATAATGTTCAGTAGTGGACAAGCCATCACTAAATACTTCAATTGGTTTTCCGTTGTCAGAAAACCCCTGTGTACCGGCTGCAGTTTGTATTAAAAAAATGCAAACTGTGCTTTACTCATTCTCTTGGGGTCCATTGATGAGTCTCACCGTTGCTCCCAGTGTCTGGTAATTTTTGCAGCGCTGACGTCACGTCTACAGTGATGCACCCAATAATTGACCTTAGCGGCTCTGAGCGGCTCGTGCCATCTACTCAGGCAGAACCATTGAGCTCAGTTGTTGGCCTTAGCTCTGTCAATTGGATATCAGCGCTGCAGACAACAACAGACACCGGGAGCAGCGGTAGAGACTCAGTGATGGATCAGGGGTGAATGAGTACAGCACAGTTTGTATTTTTAAAACAAGCTGTAACTGGGGACAAATGTTTTCCGAAACCAAAAAAATCCTTTTTCAGGAACTAAACCTTTCATACAATTTGCAAGGCTATAGACTTTCTATTGTTTTCCTATTCCGCTGTGTGTTCGCGCTCAGGCAGGAGCTGGACTGTGCACCTTACAAAGGGTTATTGAGTGAAAGGTGGGGAGTCTCAGGACCCAGCACCCCACCGATCCACTTGCAATTAAGAGGAAAAAAATGCAAAAAATTGTGTGAAAAATGTTGTTAGTCTTTTAAAAGAAAAAAACATACCCCAATTACCGATGGTGCTCCTTCGATTTCGGCGCTGTGTTTTTCCCAACGATAACGTGACATTATTTTACTTGACTTCAGTATAAGATATCTAAAACCATAACCCAGTTTGCCTTCCTTAAAAATGATTAATAAAAAGTGATGAAAATTACATACGTAGTCTAAAAATGGTATTAACAAACCCATCAGCTCGCCAAACAAAAAACAAGCCTTCCCGCAGCTCTATTGATAGAAAAATAAAAAATGCTTCAAATGGTGACACAAATCCAATTTTTTAAAAAAAAATTCCACATTTATTTTTCCCCACCTAAATAAAATTCCAGTGTAATTATATGATAAAATGAATCACGTCATTCAAAACTACAACTTGTTCCTACAAAAAAAAACCTTTGTATGTCGATGATGGCTCTTGGAAGAGGGGGAGGAAAAAACGAAAGTACAAAAATGAAAATAGGTCACAACGTCAAGGGTTTAAGGTGTTGCCTGGGATTAGAAAAAAAAATGGCTGCTTTTACTCAAAACAGTACCTCCTCTGTCTACAGGTTGTGTTTGATATTGCAGCTCAGCTCTATTGGAGTGAATGGTGTAGAATTGCAATACCAGACACAACTAATAGGCAGCTACTATAGTGCTGTTTTTTGGAAGAAGGCAGCCATGTTTTTTTCATACAGGATAACCTCTTTTAAGACCTCTGTTCATTGCCCTTCTCCCTTCTTATCGACAGCATAAATATTTAGCAGCAGATAAATCCCGTCTTAATATTATGAACCTTTAATAACTTAGCATTCATTTATAGAAAACTCTTTAATTTTGGGTTTAGTGGCCGTTTAAACTTTACATCGAGGAATAATCCCATCACCACCGCTGAAATGTTCAGTTTTTACCAGTATTAATACATTATACCTAATGAAACATAATGTCTGTAAGGGTTGGTGTATTCATCCGGTAGCTCATTTTATCTGGAAAGTGGAGGAGAGATGGAAGAATATATATAATCATTCATTCATCTTTATGAAGGGAAAAGAGCGCAAAATATATAGCAAAGGGAACGCCAATAAGATGAGAGAGGGCAATCTATGCAGTTCCTTTAGATTAGAAGATTCACTTTCAGCATTTAGTAGTAGTGATGAGCGAGTAGTGAAATACTCGGACTCGCTGTACTCGTTACACGTAGCTCCTAATACTCGGGTATTCGTAACGAGTAGCGAGTCCAATGTAAGTCTATGGGAAATGCGAGTAATGGGCAGAGAATGTGTGTGAGCGGAGAATGTGTGCGGGTTCTGTGGGGCTGTGTGTGTGCGCGGGGCTGTGCCAGGCTCTGCTGGCTCGAGCTCTGCCGGGCTGGTGTCGGGGCTGTGCCGAGCTCTGCCGATGCTTTGCCGGCCTCTGCCGGGGCTGTGTGGGGCTCTGCCGGGCTCGGGCTCTGCTGGCTGAGCGGGCATCGTCCGATGTGACTACTTGTCCCATCCAGCTATGCCTGCTACAGTGACAGCATTAGTGGATGATGGGAAAGTAGTATTCCCATCATCTGGCTAATGTGGTGAATGTTAAAAAAAAAAAGACACACAGAATGTACAACATAATACAGTACATACACATAACATGCAACACATAACAGAGTACATACCGTATTTTCCGGCGTATAAGATGACCCCCCAACTTTCACAGTCAAAATATGAAATCGTCTTAAAAGTGGGGAGGGTCTTCTTATACGCCGGATGTCATCTTATACGCCGGGTAAGGAACATATGGTGGAGGTAGTGGGCGTCTCAGAGGCAAGGTGTTTACCTGATCATATCAGCGAGGGTCTAGGCGCTGGGGGCGGCGTTGGCGGTTCCTTTTTGTGCAGCCTGGGGGGTCTCTGTGCTGGGGGACGGCGGCGGCTCCTCTTTGTGCAGCCTGGGGGGTCTCTGTGCTGGGTGACGGTGGCGGCTCCTCTTGTGCAGCCCCCCCAGGCTCTGTGCTGGGGGACGGCGACGGTGGTTCTTTCTGCAGAGTCTTGGCTCTGCAGTCATTTTCTCAATCCCCTGAGGCCCCGGCAGCTTCATTGCTGCGATGCGGTGGCTTCCAGGAAAATGGCCGCTGAGGGCGGCGCATGCTCAGTTTCAGATCTCGTCTCCCGAGATCTTGAGACGAGATCTGAAGCTAAGCATGCAGCGGCCATTTTCCCGGAGGCCACCGCATCGCAGCAATGAAGCTGCCGGGGCCTCCGGGGATTGAGAAAATGCCTGCAGAGTCAAGACTCTGCAGAAAGAACCACTGCCGCGGTCCCCCAGCACAGAGCCTGGGGGGGCTGCATAAGAGGAGCCGCCACTGTCCCCAGCACAGAGCCCCCCCAGGCTGCACAAAAAGGAGCCGCCAAAGCCGCCCCCCAGCGCCTAGACCCTCGCTGATATGATCAGGTAAACACCTTGCCTCTGAAACGCCCACTCCCCCCACCATATGTTCCGTACCCCCGACTTTGAAGACTATTTTCAGGGGTTAAAAAGTCGTCTTATACGCCGGAAAATACGGTACTCAACTCACCACCTAATTCCCCGAAGCCCTCGTCTCCTGCAAATAATATTAAAATAATAAACCAAACTATACTCGCCTTTCAATGCAGTCCCTCTTTAAAAACACAGCAGAGTCCAACACAGCCCCCCACACACACACACACCTTCACAGACCCCCGCACACATTCTCCGCACACACAGTCATAGCCTATGACTCATAGGTTATGACTATGACGCTGCACGGCCAGCCAATCACAGTAATGCCACAACAAAGAAGGCCGCGGCTTTACTGTGATTGGCTAACACATGCCGGGCAGGAGATCCGAATACTGCGAGGCGAGTAGTGAAATTTACTCTCTAGGATTCGAGTACCGCGACTACCGCATTACTCGCCGAGTACCGAATCCTAAACGAGTATACTCGCTAATCCTTATTTAGTAGTGATAACTTTGTGGCCATGATGAGCAAGAACATGAATGAAGCCAGGAGTAGCAGACAGGAACATGGTCACAGGGCAGGAACGTGGTCACATTGCAAGAATATGGAGCCAGGACACGATGTAAAGTCAAGATAAAAATGGAGTCAGATATAGTTTGATATCAACCAAGTCAAGGACTAGGAGTAGCACCAGGTAAGGAATAAGGAATGGAGCCAGAAGTAATGGACTGGAACATGGTCACAAAGCAGGAGCATGGTAAGATGGCAAGAACATGGAGCCAGGACAGAAATAAGGAGCCAAAATGGAGATCAAACTTATGAGGAATCCCAGGTGTAGTATCAAAGAGTCTAGGAAGAATTCTAGTCAGAAGTACCAAAAGTCAAGGAATAAGTCATCTTATCCACAGACATGACGGGTGCAGAACGCTGTATCAAGAGCTGTAATATGCGTTACGATAGCTTCCAACATACGTTTTGGCATTATAGGAACACTATAGTTGTGCCACCAGTCAGCCCTACTATGTCCAGAAACATCCATCTGTGAGTGGGATTTGAGTAACCCTTGCTAAATTTTGGCCTCTGTCACCAAAAAGTACTGTTTGGGATAAATCAGGACAGTAACGATAAATTCAAGACAGTTGGCATTCATGTTGTGGCGAACACTAGAGACTTGGAGACCCGGTCATAACCCAAGAACAAGACAACTTGAAGTGGTGTCCTCAAAAACAAGTGTAACTGTGTGCAGGGATTGAAGTGACATGGACCCTTAAAGCCAAAACTTGGAGCCCCAAACATTTCTTTTGATCCATATAAGAAGTCCAATATTATTGAACACCTATTTTAGTTGTTTGGTCTCTGTTGGAGATTTTGAATTGGGGCACACAATTTTTAAGTTACCATACTGGGGCATACCCCATCAGGAGCTACTCTGTGACATATACTCTAAGAGTAAATGAATGAGAAAACTAACTGTGTCATCAGACCTTGATGCAAAGGAACATAAAAATCTACAGCAGCACGTAAAATTTTAGTCGCCCTGGTCAAAATTACTGTTATTGTGAACAGTTATGCTAGTTGAGAAAATGATCTCTAAAAGGCCTAAAGTTAAAGATGACACATTTCCTTTATATTTTAGGCTATATATATATAAAAGTCATTTTTTGCATTTGAGCATCCTTGGAGATTTGTGTGCTCAGATAACTTTGACCAAGGTTTCAGACCTTAATTTGTCTGTTAGGGTTATGGATTTTTCACAATCATTTTTAGAAAAGGCCATGTGAATCAAATTTCCCAGCTTTATAAAAACACACCCTATTCTAACCTTGTGCCAAAAACAGCAGCCACAAAGCAGGATAAGGCTATAAGAAGATAGCAAAGCATTTTCAAGTTTCCCTTTCCTCAGTTTGAAATGTAATTAAGAAATGGCAGTTACCAGGAACTGTAGTGGTCAAGATAAGGTCTGGAAGACCAAGCAAAATTTCAGTGAGAGCTGCTTGTAGGATTACTAGAGAGGCAAACCAGAAACTCTGCTTGACTGCAAAAGACCTTCATAAAGATTTAGCTGACTCTGGAGTTGTGGTACATTGTTTAACTGTTCAGAGACAACTGCACAAATATGGTCTTCATGGAAAGGTCATCAGAAAAAAACCTCTCCTGCGTCTTCACCATAAAATTCAACATCAGAAATATGCAAAAGAACATCTAAACAAGCCTGATGCATTTTTGGAACAAGTTCTACTATCCAATGAGGTTGAAATACAACTCTTAGGCCACAGTGATCATAGGTATGTGTGTAAAAAAGGGCACAAAATTTCAGGAATAGAACATCTCACCAACCATTAAGCATGGGGGTGAATCAATCATGCTTTGGGGTTGTGTTGCAGCCAATGCCATGAGGAACATTTCTCGGGTAGAGGGAAGAATGGATTCAATGAAATTTCAACAAATTCTTGATGCAAACATAACACCATCAGTAAAAAAAAGCTGAAGTTGAAAAGAGGATGGCTTCTACAAATGGATAATGATCATAAACACATGTCAAAATCCACAATAGATGACCTCAAAGGTGCAAGCTGAAGGTTTTACAATGGCCCTCACAGTTCCCTAATCCGAAGATCATTGAAAATCTGTGTCTAGTCCTCAAAATAGCAGTGGATGCAAGATGACCCAGGAATCTCACAGAACTGTAGGAATTTTCCAAGGAAGAATGGATGAAAATCTCTCAAAGAATTGAAAGACTCTTGTATGGCTCTAAAAAGCATTTAGAAGCTTTGTTACTTGCAAAAGCGGGTGCTATTAGGTACTAACCATGCAGGGTACCCAAACTTTTGCCCATTTTCCTTTTTGTCATCTTTAAAATGTAAAAAATTGTATTTTTGGAGGGCCTAAAATACAAAAGAAGTTTGTCATCTTTAACTTTAGGCCTTTTAGAGATCATTTCATCCTCAACTTGCTAAACTGTTCACAATAACAGTAATTTTGATCAAGGGTGCTAAAACTTTTACATGCCAATACATCATATACATATGTACATGCAATATAGCCCAAAACAAAAAGAAATAAAGAGGAGTGAAAACAAATTATCAATTATCCACATGATAGATGATAATTTATAGATCAGGGAGGGTCCCATTGCTAGGATTTGCACCAGTCGACAGAACAGGGAACTTTTAGCTTCATTGACCTGGAGCCCCGGTTCGCATGCTTCATGTTTATGGGCTTTCTGAGCACTGTTACTGCCACTTCATTTTGTAACGAGGGTAAATGTGCCCCCATTTGTCCAATCCGTGCAGGTCCCTGTGGTCAGACCCAGCGTATCAGCAAGTTATCATTATTCCTGTGGATTAGTAATAATGAGGTTGTTCAAGAAAAACAAATTAACTATTGCAGGATCCCGCACTGATTGGCAAAATGGGGGCAATTTTATCTCTGTTACAAAATGAAATGGTAGGTCAGCAGTGCTCGGAAATCCCATAAAAATGAAGCAGCTGTCAAGCATGACAACCGCCGCTACAGGTTAATGAGGCTAAAAGCGCCCCGTTCTGTCAGTGAGGGTTCCTATGGTCGAACCCTGCCAATCACAAAGTTATCATCTATCCTGTGGATTGGTGATAAGTTGTTTTCTCTGGACAAGCCCTTTAACTATTGCTTCACCAAAACAAGTGTTGTCCAATTGAAACAGAATAACACTAAAGGAAAGAGAAATAAATGTCATCTTGAATTGACCCCTAGAATCAAATGGCATCCCAACGTGCCGGTGTGGGGGCAGCAGGTAACGGTGCTAACAAACTTTCACAGACTTTGAATGACATATACATTTTTTTTTGCAAAAATTCCAATCCATTTCCCTATAATCTCGCTGGTCTGGTCCTCTAACACTATCATTATATTCATGAACCAGGAGTCTCTGGATGGAGAAAACTGTGGCTTCTCAATGCTTCGATGATAACTAAATGATTTCAGGGTTTCCTAAAATAAGCCCTTTTAAAGGCTTGTTTCTATTTTCCCCATACAGTAAGTGCTGGGCGCGCTTGTGTGGTTTCCATTCATTAATTTCCATGAGAGTCTTTAAAATTGCTGAAAGCTCCAGCTTGGCGATTTTCAGAAGTCCTGACAAAATGAATGTAGATAGCCATGCATGTATGGCCACCTCTCCTCTACTAGCCATGGGCAACGGGGACCCAGTCTTGAGATGGATGGAGGTCACAGTGGTGGGACCCACATCAATCATACATTTATGGCATATTCTGTGGATATGCATTAATTTTTAAAGGTAGGAAAACCATTTAAATCTGTTGAAAGGAGCAGGGGCTCGTTATCAGCATCCGGTGAACCCGGGCATGTACTGAGGCCTATTCAACTCATATTTCCACTGGCGGCATTCACTGTACATTCATGGCAAATGCCTGTACTGTGTGTGTATGATGTCAAAGTCTACTCAATATAGCACTGCGCCAGCTGTGTTATACAGCTAAGGCCGGCGTCACACTAACCCACTAAAAAATCTGACCGTTTTAGTCGGTCGATGATCACTGCAAAATGTCATGAACACTCATCTGATTTTCCGGGAATGATGAGATTTAGTCGCATGTGGCCGTACTTGTAACATCCGATTTACATCCGACGACCGTTTTTTTGTTGCAGCTTACCAAAATGGACCAATAACGGTTTTGAGGCCTGATACTAATTTAAATCATCAGCCAAAGCCATATTTAATGGCTCTGCAACAGGTGTGACCCTCCCACCTTTGCACTGGTGTCATCTGGTTACTTGTGGTTAGTGCTTTCTTGCAGCTTTATCAGAAACATGAGCAACAGACTGATCTTTACTACCACTGAGCGTGTGCTGTTCAATTGGGTTATATATAGACGTTTTGGGGAGCCATATCCTGTGATTGCAGATCCCAGAAGGCGCAGAAGAATGTGGGTACATCCACTTTTGACGCGAAGGATAAGTAAAGGCCATTTCAACCGTCTCTATTTGTCGCTGCGTAGCCACGGCGATAAGTTTTTCCAATATTGTCGCATGAGCCTTGCTACCTTTGATAAGTTGTTGGAGATTGTGCGCCCTGGGATCACATTTCAGGACACCAGGATGCGAAAAGCAATTTCTGCAGAGGAACGCCTTCTCCTAACATTAAGGTATGTGTGTCACCGATATGTTGATGATGTTTGCCTCTACATAGCTACTTTGAAAGTGTTGTAACACACTTATTGTACTCTTTTATTGTCAGTAATGTCTTTCTCAAGCTTACCCATCAACATGGTTTGCTTGTGCCTAACCCACAGAAGGCATGGCTTGTAATAGCATTTAGTGCATGCATGCTTTTACAAACTGAGGCATTGTAAGTGTTGTGAATGCTGGTGCTCTTGTTTTTGTTGCTGATGTCTACATGTTTTCTCTTTTTTGTGTGTTGCAGATTCCTTTCCACTGGCCTGTCATACGCTGCTCTGCACTTAGAGTTTTTAATTAGGAAATCCACAATTTCAGGCATTGTGCGCTCGACTTGTGTTGAAATTTGGACAAGACTACATCAAGAGGTCATGCCTGAGCCAAAAATGTGCGACTGGTTGCGGATTTGAAGAAACGTGCCAGTTTCCACAGTGTATTGTAGCCCTGGATGGGAAGCACATTTGTGTTCGTAAGCCGCCCAACTCAGGCTCCCAATTCTTCAATTATAAACAATATTTTTCAGTAGTGTTGTTGGCCTTGGTCGACACAAACTACATGTTTATAATTGTAGACATTGGGGCCTATGAAAGGACTGGAGACTCCAGAGTCTTCAATACTTCCATAATGGGTCGACGGGTACGCAATAACCAATTGGACCTTCCACCAGCAAGTCAACTTACAGACTCTAATCTAGAACCTGTGCCTTATGTTATGGTAGCGGATGAGGCGTTTCAATTAACACGTAAAGTTATGAGGCCATATGCCCGTTGCAATCTTAACCATCGCCGTAGAATCTTTAATTTTCGCCTGTCACGTGCACGACGCCTGGTGGAGTGCACATTTGGAATTCTTTGTGCTAAATGGCGGGTACTACAATCAGCCATTCAACTGAGTGAACAGAATGTCAATGTGGTAGTGAAAGCATGTGTGGTTCTACATAATTTCTGTAGAATGCATGAATGCTCCTCAGCTGATGTGGCTGACATAGGGTCTGCAAATGTGTATATGCCTATGCGACCACTCATCCATACCCGTCGTCCACCTTCAGGCCTTAAAGTACGTGATGTGCTGACTCATTATTTTGTGTCCCCTTAGGGTGCAACTCCCTGGCAAGAGGATGCGTTATATATGTAGTGTGTTTGTGTTTTTGTGCCATAAACAAATTTAGCTTCACCTCATTGTTTATGTTGTGCTGTTTGGACTCTCAATTTGTATAGAAGTTACGCAGCCCATCAGGTATAATAATAATAATGACATACAATCAATGCGACTTCAAATATTTTATATAATTGCAAGTTTTTTGTCGCAATGAGAAAAACAAAATGGACGAATGTGTCCAAAGGGCAAAACAAAATGTTGGCGGCAAAATTTGCACCAGTAACAAATTCAAACAGGTTAACAATATAACAAAAAATTAGTAAATACATCACACCTATAAGTTATAGTAGGTGTGGGGTGGTGAAGGTGGAGGGCCAGCTTGTGGGGGTTGGCTAGACTGCTCTCCAGCCACTGTGTCACCGTGAGTGGTGGCTGAATGGCCAGTTTGATGGATGGTTCTGGCTGGCTCATGATAGGGGTTTGGGTAGGGGAACATTGGAAAGTGTTGTGGGTAATCATATGTATATGACTGCCCACTTTGAGTACAGCCCCCAATATGCCCATGTCGACCATACCCATGTTGTGGCCAGCCAACAACATTGGGTATGGTAGAGTGGGCATATTGGGAATGGCCACTCTTGTTGTCATATGCAACAGATCAGAACTTATTATAAGTGAAGGAGGACTTTATGCTGACCTGACAGTAGATGGCGATGTTGTGTAACGTTTCCTTCTTTAATGTAATGTATAAGAATTAATCTCTTGTTAGTTTCACTTTTGTTTTGTTCCTGTTAGCTGATGCAATGCTGTAATGTCTGTGCATTATTCGTTTACTTCGTGTTCAGAGAAGTAAACACTTGTTATCCCATGCAACTTGCTCTGTGAAGTTTCCTCTGCAAAGGTGTGGATTCAGAAGCTGTGCAACAGGTTATGGGCCCAGACACCCAGACCCAGGCACCCAGATACAGCGTACCCAGATACAGAGAATCCAGACACCACAGATCCCAGGACACCCAAGAATACCAGACACCCAGGACACTGGAACTATCAGCAAGACTCTGGTGAATGCAGAAGAATTCATCCATGCAAGTCTCTCCAAACAAGTAAGATAAGTTAAAAATGATGAATAGCACAGAGCTAAAACTCACAGTAGCTAAACTGAATGATGAGAACTATCAGCTATGGAAGTTCAAAGTAGAGATGTTATTGTCAAAAGATGATTTATGGGAAGTAATCACTACAGATAGACCTGATGAAGATAATCAGACATGGGATAGAAAAAATAGACAAGCGAGCGCTACCATCAGCTTATTAGTGGATGATACACAATTAATACATATAGGAAATAAAGAAACAGCAAAAGGAATGTGGGAACAATTAAGAAAGCTATATGAAAGACCCAGCTTAAATCACAAGTTATTTCTTCTAAGAAAGCTGTACAGTATGAGACAAATGCAGACAGTGACATGCAGAAGCATATATTCTCAATGATGGAAGTGATATTACAGCTAAGATCTATTGGTGAAGATATTAAGGAAAGCCATATAGCATCAATTTTATTGTGCAGTTTACCAGATTCATATACAGCTTTAATAAATGCACTAGAGACAAGACCAGAAACTGACATTACATTAGAGTTTGTGAAAACAAGACTCATAGATGAATATCAGAGAAGGAAAGAACAAAGCAATGATTCTTCTACTGAAAAAGATAATGGAAATGCTCTTAAAGCTACAGAACTTAAAAACCCTATAATAAAGAGACAAGAGAATGCTTCAGATGTAAGAAAAAAGGTCATTTAAAGAAAGACTGTACTATATGGAAAGCAGAAAAGAAATTACACCATAAAGATAATATACAGAAGGTGAAAAACACAATTTCTGATTCATGTGAAAATAATTGGAATGGCACATTTAAAGTAACTGATAAGAAATCATCACTTGGTTGGTTTATTGATTCAGGAGCAACGAGTCATATGACAAGTGACAAGAATTTATTTACTGATCTTGATTTAAATAAGAAAGTAGCCATTTATCTTGCAGATGGAAAATAACCGCAGAAGGTATCGGACAAGGTATGCTAAATTGTTCAAACAAGTTCGGACAAGATTCAAAGATACTTGTACAGGATGTGTTGTATGTTCCAAAATTGGAAGGCGGATTATTATCTGTGAAACGTTTAACAGAAAAAGGACTTACAGTAAAATTCAAAGATAATGAGTGTGCAATTATTGCAGGAAACAAGTTGATAACGAAAGTCAAGGCAGATGAACAATTATATCATTTTGACAAACCAAAGGAACAGATGAAGGTATGTACACATGATCACACATGTGGCATAGACGTCTAGGACATAGACACCCGGACAGTATAAGGGAACTACAGAGAAAAGAATTGACAAAAGATTTAAAGATATCAGATTGCTCAATTACCATAAGATGTGAATGTTGTATAAAATCCAAAGCCACAAGGATATCTATTCCAAAAGAAAGTGAGATGAAAAGCGAAAGACCACTTGATTTGGTGCATACTGACGTATGTGGACCCATGAAAGTGACTACATCAGGAGGCAATAGATACATGTTGACTTTTATAGATGACTACTCAAGATACACAGTCACATACTTAATTAAGAACAAAAGTGAAGTTTTTGATAAACTTGTAGACTATGTAACAAGATCAAGTAACAAATTTCAAAGGAAGCCAATTGTCATCAGAAGTGATAATGGAGGTGAATTTACAGGTCACAGAATAGAAGACTACTTAAGACAAAATGGAATAGAACATCAGAAAACTGTTCCATATACACCTGAACAAAATGGAGTAGCAGAAAGGAAAAACAGAACTCTAACAGAAATGATGAGATGTATGCTGACAGATTCTAAACTACCAGAGAAATATTGGGGTGAGGCAGCAATGACAGCTACATATCTACAGAACCGACTTTTTTCCAGAAAACTGAAGAAAACTCCATATGAACTGTGGCAAGGTATGAAACCAAGTGTCAATCATTTAAAAGTTTTTGGATGTAAAGTTTTTATATTCATTCCAACAGAAAAACGTTCCAAACTTCAAAACAGATCCATGGAAGGAATATTCGTTGGATATAGTGAAAACTGCAAAGGATATAGAATCCTAGATCCCAAAAACAGAGTTACGGTGAGTAACAGTGTGACATTCATTGAAGATTTAAATGAAGACATTATGATTTCAGTTGAAACAAAAAATGAGAAAAACAATAGTGACATAACTGAAGAAATATCTGATGAGAAAGAAGTAGAAATTAATGAAGAACAAAATACTGAAACTGAAGAATCACAACTACAAACAGACACAGAACCAAGACGTTCAATAAGAGAGAACAAAGGAAAACCACCAAAACGTCTCTCATACAAGGCAAGTACAAGTAAAATGTATGAATCTATCTCTTGGGAAGACATAGCTCGACTTCCAGAAGAAGAAGACTATGATGAAACATTTGCTCCAGTTGTCAAACACACTACAATAAGAACTTTACTTACAGTTGCAGCAGTGGAACAGATGGAACTAAGACATCTGGATGTAAAAACAGCTTTTATGAATGGAGATTTAACAGAAGACATTTACATGGAACAACCTCCAGGATTCAAAGATGAAAAAAATCCAAACAAAGTTTGCAAACTACAGAAAAGCATATATGGTTTAAAACAAGCAGCTAAAGCGTGGAATGACAAAATCACGGAAGTACTAACAAATGAAAAATTTCAAAGAAGCAAAGCTGATCCATGCTTGTACACAAAAAGGCTGAGTAATAGATGGATTTATGTACTCATATATGTAGACGACATTTTGATTTGTTTTAAACAAGAAAGGGATAAAGAAAACATTCTAAAAATCCTGAAACAAAATTTTGAAATCAAAGACTTGGGAAATGTAAAACAGTACCTAGGAATACAGATAGAAAGACAAGAAGTACTGTGGTTAAGAAAATTGTTGACAGAATTAGGACAATCACACTTGGAACCAACAAAACTCAAAGAGGACCAAGGAGTCTTGAAGTTGGAGTATTGCCCTACTGAAAAAATGACAGCAGACATTTTCACGAAGGCGTTGAATGCTGATAAACATCAGAAACTAATAAAAAAGTTGGGTTTGATTGAATAAGTCCTTACTGTTGAGAAAGGGTGTTGTCATATGCAACAGATCAGAACTTATTATAAGTGAAGGAGGACTTTATGCTGACCTGACAGTAGATGGCGATGTTGTGTAACGTTTCCTTCTTTAATGTATTGTATAAGAATTAGTCTCTTGTTAGTTTCACTTTCGTTTTGTTCCTGTTAGCTGATGCAATGCTGTAATGTCTGTGCATTATTCTTTTACCTCGTGGTCAGAGAAGTAAACGCTTGTTATCCCATGCAACTTGCTCTGTGAAGTTTCCTCTGCAAAGGTGTGGATTCAGAAGCTGTGCAACAACTCTGTCCCATCTGTTGTACCTGGTGAGGTACAGCTGGGTAGGAAGGTGCTTGTGGAGGAGGAGGAGTTGGTTTCTGTGCTCAAGGAGGAGGTGGAGGAGGAGCTTGATAATGATGATGAGGAGGAGGATCAGAGGCAGATGCAGACTCCCCCCGCTGGCTTCCCAACAACCGTAGTAGGTTTTCTGTAGAAAGCTGCCACCTTTCCAGAAAACCTAATACGGTGTTGGGATCATTTGGAGGTGTTCCTGCATCAAGAACAATTTGTAGTCCACCTGTGATCCGCAGTCTGTGCTCACGGGGAATACCCCTGAGGTACCGAGCAAGACTGCGTCCAAGGCCTCCTCCCCATCATCATGGGCAGCATTGGACAAATAGTCCAGAACTCCTCTGTCCACCTGCCTCCTTGTGCCAGACCCAACTCCTTCTCGTCTGCGCCTGGCTCGCCTTGAAACTATGGCAGGAGGCGAACACACATCCTGCGGCCTACTAGGGCTGCTGCTCAGGGATTGTCTTGTGCCTCTTGAGGCAACCTTTGAGACTCCTTTGCTGGTGGTGGTGGTGATGCTGCTGCTGCGCTGGCTGACGAGGAAGGTCCAGCCTCCTCAACAACATCTCCCACGGGGTCAATGAGTGCCTCAGAGTCCGAAGGAGTCTCTCGCTCTGTAAGGTTAGACTCCGTGCTATAGAGGGAAAAAATACAATATTAATATTTTAAAGGCAAAACAATAATAGGCTTTCTACAGACATGCACTTACGGTCGCAGTTCCATAACTGGGGCTAGAAAATTGAGTCTATTGAAGTAGACTTCCTTTTTTTGCTTGTAGCGGCTGCCCCACTGCGCCCCCTCATCTGCCTCTCTCTGCAGTAGCAGTCTCTACAGCTGCGCCACCGCCTTGTCACATCTGTCCCTGGAAAATTCACCACAAAAAAAGAAAAAAAAAATTATATGCCATTCTAATAGATTTTAAACAT
This sequence comes from Oophaga sylvatica, assembly GCA_033576555.1. Taxonomy (NCBI): domain Eukaryota; kingdom Metazoa; phylum Chordata; class Amphibia; order Anura; family Dendrobatidae; genus Oophaga; species Oophaga sylvatica. The sequence goes on from JARQOD010000008.1 coordinate 38,070,955, forward strand.
CAGTACCTATCAGCATCAACATTATATTTGTTTGGGCTGTTATGTGTACACAACACCCATAAAGTAGTATGTTGTCTAACTAACAATATCATAGTAGAAGGGTACATGCATAGAAACAAAGCTGTATGAGGTATGTGTAACAGTAATGACCATTACTTTGGGACAGAGCTATGGCCTTAACAAAAGGGACACACATTAAATACATGACCTACACATTTCTTGTGTGATCAAGGTGTGTACAAACATTTTACAGCCTAAATGGTCGACCATTACTGATGGATGGCAATATTGTTATCTTGATTCTGTAGTCACATAACTCTTTGTGTATAAACATTTGAAGGTGTTGTACAGCAATTCAGCTTTGGGACAATATAAGGGTAGATGGACATTATATGACATTGGTGTTGGTACATACAGAGTAGTAATAACATTTTGTAAGCGTTTGCATTATTTCACTTACTGATGCGCTCTTGTTTTCCCTAGATCGGTCACCAAAATCAGGGAACATCTGCCCACAGATTCTCCGCCAAGCCGCCTCCTTTCGCGACCTGTTTGAATAATTGGCATCGCGATGGTCCCATAATTCAGGCCTCTCCTGGACCAGTACAATTAACATCTTAACGTTAATGTTGGTGCCCATGGTTCTGACTCCGTGGAGGCGTTTTCCTGTTTTGTTTTGATTTAAGGTACTCTCATTAGCATGTGGAGCCTTCCTGACAATTACTGATGCAATTTCCTGGCACCTGGAATAGTGGTGCGATTTAATCGCAACTCACACACGCGGTCCGTTTGTAATCTGATTTTTCATCGCTCCCATAGACTTGCATTGGCGATAGTCGACCCACAATCGGTGACAATCGTAGCATGCTGCGATTGCACTCGCACGTTTAAAACGGACCACAAAAAATCGGATACTGGGAGCTGCTCCATAGATTAACATTGGTCCGACTGCAATGCGATATTTCATCGCATTGCAGTCGTCCGATTTTGTCGCCAGTGTGACGCCGGCTTAACTCTCATTGCAGCAGTGTAGCTGCTCAGATGCCATTGTCAATTATGACTGTGATATTTGTGTAAGGTGCCATAGGGCAGTAGTCATGGTCGTGCTGATGCTTTAAAATGCCCTGGCACTTTACAGGAAAACCGTGCCCCAATCTCAGTGTAGTGTCCCATGTAAGGTGCGTTACACTCACTTGTAGGCCGTAGGCCTCTACTGTCTTCAATTCCCCATACCCAGGAAGAGACACACACAACTCCAGGGACACTAGGTTCATTTTAACACTCAAAAGTTTACCTGTCAGTTAAAGTACATCAGATTGTATCACACAGTATCGGGCACAGCACCCTTCATTTCTTCTTTCAGCAAGGCTGGTTTTACACTTACCATGTTTTTGCGGCCCGTTTTTTCGGCCCCAATGCATTTCTATGGGGCCACAAAAGCGGGCCGCAAAAATTCTACTGAGGACCGTGTGCCGTATGGCAGTGAGGGCCGTATATACGGCTGGAAAAAATATCGAGCTTGCTCGATATATTTCACGGCTTACAGACACGGCCCCCATAGAAAATTAATGACTTCCGCAAAACCTGAAGTTATGGTGTTCCGTAACTTCCGGTTTTGTGGAACACTGTTTTTTTTCTTTCCAATACTTTTCTTTAATATTGGAAATGGCGATCCACAAGTTTTTTGCGGTCCGTTATTGCGGCAGACCTTGAAAATTGCGGCGATACGGCTCACAAAAAAGGCCCGCAATAACGGGCCGCAAAAATCAGGTAAGTGTAAAACCAGCCTAACACAGCACATTTCCCACTTTACTTTCTGTTCCGCCTGGGCCTTCCCTACGCTTACTGTTCCCTTCAGCCCCAGAGATTTTTCATCCTGCACTGCAGTATTACCGAGATCCATTACCTTTCTTTCACCTGATTCCACGTCCATCTTCCTCTGTATGGAAGGGGTTAAGATGCTCTCCATAGCACCTGTTTCATTCCTTAGGCTCTGGACATTGCATTTTCTGTGGTACCCCTATAGAGGAGGTCCCATCCATCATTTCTCAGCGCTCATTTAGAGATAAATATGCTATGCACTTGAGCTGGTTGCTCCTCTACGAATCCCATGGAGCTCTGTAGGTTATCTCTTTATTACGTACACACTTTTGTTGAAGGATCCATATATTATGGGTGAGTTTAGATGTCTTGTCCGTACAAAGGACTAACTCCATCAATTCAGACATTGCTGCTGCCATAGTAATACCCTGGATACATCCTGGATTTGCATCTCTTTCCCCAGGTCACAATCTGTCACATTTGGGTGATCAGGAGGACAATGGCAGATTTATGATTTGTGATCACTAGCATTGACCAGAGATTTGTGTGTTGTATAAAGGAGCAAGCCAAAAGTCAGCCCTGAGAAGCGTCTTGTGTTAATCGCCTGTTGGCCGTGTTTTATGGGCCTCAGTTCAGGACTCTGAGTTAGAGGAATTAGTGTCATTGTCAGAAAGGATTTCTACTGACGCCTGGCGTAAGTAGCAGATTCTCATGGAGCCTCTGGATATCAGAGGTCACACGACTTAAAACTAAAGGAAGAAGATTGGATATTTACTTTTATATCCACTTTATGTTGTCAGTGGCAGGTTGTCGACAATTTTTGCAGTACTTCGGTATTTTTTTTGCAGAATTTTGCATCAGTAACATTAAGCAGGTTGTATTGTGTCCTCGTAGAAAAAAAAGGTCACATAGGTACGTGGCCAGGATCCTAGGGAACAATGGAGCAATTATATGGGGGGTGCCTATTTAGCTGACCACATGTAATATCTTTTGCTATAAAAGGTGCTGAGGATTTGCTTTATACCTTCATTGGTATGGACTAAGACTGATTGATTTATCATTGCCTTTCGTTTCAAGGTAAATTAGAAATAATCTTTACTTAATAATAACCTTTATTTTTCTATAGCGCTAACATATTCCACAGCGCTTTACAGTTTGCACACATTATCGTCGCTGTCCCCGATGGGGCTCACAATCTAAATTCCCTATCAGTATGTTTTTGGAGTGTGGGAGGAGACAGGAGTACCCGGAGGAAACCCACGCAAACACGGGGAGAACATACAAACTCCTTTCAGATGTTGTCCTTGGTGGGGTTCGAACCCAGGACTCCAGCGCTGCAGTGCTATCCACTGAGCCACCGTGCTGCCCCAGAAATGTTATTGTATTTTCTGCATTCTCTTCAGTAACCGAGTTACGTTTTTGTGGCTTTAATGTGAAACTCAGTAGCAACCAGGTTAGAGCCTGACAGCAGGTATACACTTTCCCTACAGTGCCCCCTCAGGAAAGATGAAGCATTACACATTTTCCGTTGAGAAATGATGTATTATAAATACAAATTATCACCGATCCAAAGGATACACCCAAGGGACTGCTAGGATAACCGATTGCTGTACTCCGTGGTGCGCATGTGGGACCATGCCATGGCTCTATTGAAACAGGACTCTCAAAAGCACAGTACTTAGGATAGGTGAAGGTCAGAGCGGTGGGATCCATGGAAACGTGATAACTTGCATTCAGTGTTCAACAACTTTAAAGGACTTTTCTCAAGTTTGGAAGTTATCCCCTTCTGCTTGGACCCCATAAATTCCAAGAACTGGTGCTCTAAGGAATTGAGGTCGATCATGCACACTGCCGCTCCCATTTATTCTTAATCAAACCGCTGGAGATAGGCGAGCGATGCACTCGCTGGTCTTCGACACTCTCATAAGAATGAATGGAGCAGCAGTGCACATGATCGACCTTGGTTCCATTCACGTAGACTCCTGCAGATCAGGCATGATCTTTGGAGATCCCAGTAGTCGGATCCCCCCAGTGATTGGGAACATCCTAACTTGAGACTACCCCTTTTTAAATCAAGGTCCTTTCTGATGTGTTGATTTAACAAGTTGATGCTAACTTAAAGTGGTATTCCCAGAATTAAAATATATCCCCTTTCCTTAGAATAGGTAATATCTTACTGAAAGCTGAAGGTTCAACCACTGGAACCCCTAGTGATCCCAAGGATAGACCTTTCTAATCCCGAGTACTTGGTTCTACAGCCCCTTCTTGAATGGAGTAGATGTGCACATGCTTGACCTCCGCTCCATTCATTGTGTGGGACTTCCGGAAAAAGCCTTGTACAAAGCTTCACTATTCCCGTCAGTCTCTCAGACAATTAATGAAGGGTAGGTCGAGCATGTGCATCTCTGTTCCATTCAAGATGAGTTCTATTCATGGATTCGTAAGATTTCTGGTGGTCCTAGTAGTCGGACCACCAGCAATCAGTAAATTACGCCCTATCCAATGAGTAAGGGATTTGTCACAGTTTACTGAACCAAGGTTATTAAGGGAATGGGTGAACTTCAGTACCAAGACAGGTTATCAAACTTGAGGTTATTCAGTTTGGAAAAACAAAGGCTTAGGGGCGGTCTGATTATAATGTCAAAATATATGAGGGAACAGTGCAGAGATCTTTTTCATTTAGATATGCAACGGTGTCAATGGTCCTCCTAGAGAAAGGGAGGTTTAATCATAATCCAGCCTGTGATTCTGTACTGTAAGAGCAGTGAGATTATGGATTCTTTTCTGCATGAGAAGTCAGATTATGGATTCTTTACTGTACTAGCAATGAGTTTATGAAACTCTTTGCCACATGATGTTGTCATGATTGATTTACTAAAAAAGAATGAAAGGATGACCTGGATCCCTTTCTTGAAAATACAATATAACAGGTTATGGGTACTAGGTTCTGTGATGGAACATTGATCCAGGGAAGTAGTCTGATTGCCATATGTGGAGTCGGAAGGAATTTTCTGCTAGTATTGGGCAATTAGCATTTGCCTCATGGGGTTTTCGCCTTCTGATGGATCAACATGTTAGGGTACTGCTTGTGTTTGATGTTTCCCTTCAACTTTAAAAACTATGAAACTTTCAGTTCTAGAAATACTCCTTTAAGTATGAGGGTCCTGAATAAGAGAACCTATATCAGCATCTGATATGGTGTGGACATCCATGCCCTGGTGTTTACTAGGTGGAAAGCAAATATATTAGCACATGAAAGAAAACTCTCTCTTTCTGCATTTCTACGCCTGACATTGATTATTATTTGTAGTAAGCCTGCATAAGGAAAAATGAGAACTGGCTTGAGGGCTTTCACTCGGATTATAAATGTTTATTTTTCCAATTTACATGGAACTTGGAATTAGGAACACATGGTTGGTATTTGGGTTGTCTTGTATGTTCTCCAGTTTATGTGTCTGGTGTCGCCTCACTTGTTCGGTTCCATAACTGCTCCCAATGTGTTATTTATTGGGTATTTCTTTCATAAACTTAATGGCCAAATGATAGCGATGCTTGAAATCTTCTAAAGAATGATAAAAGAGCGTGAATCCAAGGCTTCATTTCAGTTATGTTCACAAGTTGCAACAACCTTTGAAGTCCAGATTGAAGTTCTGGCACTCAAAGAAAGGTTTAAGTATCATAGGGAGGGTGTGTAAACATTTTACACTAGTGTGGCGATAAAGAAATGGCTGAAAATAAAAAGTTCAATACAGTTCCCATCATAGGAATGTTGTACTTTATCTCTGAAGGCAAAGAAAACACCAAAATTTGGGAACATGGCTAATAGAAAGAATGGGAAGAGCGCCTCATAGGGTATTGCTTAGGTAACGTAAAGAAAGGTGCTAACCATATGACGTGGTATTCACTTGGACATAATATGAATTCCTCTTTGTGAAGCTGGAGATACCAAGAACAGTGTCAGACTTGGATTGCAAGGTTCCACCAGTAACATTGACTCTGGGATCCCACTGTTCAGCTACATGCAAATGTTACATTACCCTCATACACAAATTTACCTATGCTTTTATATAATAAGCTAGGTAGTTTGCTGAATGAATGATGACATGCTGATTTTGTTTGTACATAAGAAATCAAAAGCATTGGGCCAACTACTGATCATGTTGGGGGTAAGTGGCCTACTCCTGCAGAGGGGTCCACCGGGGGATTCATCTGTTCCCCAGTGGGCCAGTCCGATTCTAACCAATGATGTAGTCACTGTAACCTTTAAAATTTTCTTCTGGTTTTCATACAGAATGTGGTTTTATTAAAAAAAATACCAGACTCCTGTAAGAGTTATTACACTTTTAAATTATTTTCATAAATCAATAGTACAAGTGAAGATCACAAACTTTGTAAAATATCTTATTAGAGAAAAATTCAGTTTGTCCAGCTTACCAGTCATTTCTTCTCTCCCGGCACTGATCATTCAATCTCAAGAACTGCATAAATCTGTCTACAAATTTAATTCAGTAAGGCCTCTTTCACACTTCCGGCGGGCGCCTCACGGCGACCCCGGCATTTTGCCGCAGCGCCGCATCAGAAAACCTGATGCACCGCCGGCGGCCGCATGCGGTTTTTTGCCGGATGGTTTCTGATGCTTGGAGACATCAGAAACCATCCGGCAAAAACAAAAAACGTTACATGCAGCGTTTTGTCCGGCCGCCGCAATGTACATTTGCGCCCCATCCGGACAAAACCGCATGCAACGCATTGACATGCGGCGCCATCCGGCGCTAATGCATGTCAATGCGAAAAAAGCCGCATGCGGCGCATCAGGTTTTCTGATGCGGCGCTGCGGCAAAATGCCGGGGGCGCCGCAAGGCGCCCGCCGGATGTGTGAAGCCAGCCTAAGGGATCAAATTATACCTGCTGCTTATAAAAATCCAAGGAGAGGGGAAGAGGGAAAAACGCAGATCTGCACGCCCTCATTGAATAACATTGGTGCAATCGCTTTTTTTTTTATCGGATTGCACTCGTTTGAGTTGAGCTGGACGGCAGGCAGACAGGTGAAGCAGAACACACCATAAGAGACAGAGTCGGGAGTGTGGACAAACACAGGAACGGAAGACGATATAGTAAAGCCAGGAATTACAGCAGCATTTGTAATGTGAACAAGTCCAAAGGAGTGTTTGTTATGCTTACAGCAAATAAAAGGTTAATCCGCTAACAAATGGATAGCCAACGATAGGAGAGATGAGATGCTAACTAATTCATACTCTGATCAACAAGTTTTTGAAATGTGAACAAGTGCAGATAACTGTTCACTATGCTTACAGCAGACGAAGTGTTAATCAGCAGGTTGAGCCAGGAAGTATATGCAGGTTGTAGAAAACATGGCAGTTTGCAGAGAAGATAGCTGGTTGGTAGAACTGAGGAGGCTACATTTGAAGAATAGAGTAATTGAAAACTCTGATACTCTATACTCAGATGCACTTGAGGGAGAGTGTCGGCCTTAAAAGACTCTGGGTGATGATGTTGTAACGTGGCATAGGGCGGTAGACCATAAACGAGGAACTCATCTCTTACGCCCCAGCACATTACATGAAAGTGGGAGTCCAGGCTGGGTGTGTGGACTTATGTTAAGGCGGCGTTACTCCCTGAACGCATGATACTGGTGACTTCGGTTGGCCAAGACCAGATTTTGAACAGTTCAATGAAGGAGACCACCATTCAAAACTAAACTATTTACTGAAAGGTAACTGGTGGGAATTATGTCCAAAATATAGTGAGTACACAGGTTAATGAACATTTCCATCAACACATGGAGCATTTTCACACACAGTCTCAATTCCTTCCTCTGTACTCACTAGTCCTCTGTCTCCACTGGTTCACCTGCCTTCACCACAATCCAGCTCAGCAATTCATTCCAGCTGATGAGTGTCCTATTATCAACCCACAGTTCCGTGTCCTCTCTCCTCTTAAAGGAACTAGATTGCCAGTATGGCCGGTACTTAACTTTTCTGCTTTTGACACCTTGGAGCTCCAACAGGGGCACTCTCTTCATCTCATGTTCTCTGTTCCGTCCTGGCCCATTACCTTTTTGAGTTATAAACTTGGGGCCATACTGCTAAGTGTCCTGTCCCTGGACCCATTTCTGGTCAGTAACTCTGTCCTGCAGTCACTTTTCTCTCTCTCTCTACTTAGGATCGCGCTATCCTCTGACTCGGTCTCCATTCACATTGGGCACACCCACATCACGCTGTTCTGCTGACTGATTGGACCTTAGGACTGTTTCTGTGGCATGCTGGGCCCTATCTGACATCCTGTCAGGAAACTGTCTCTGTCCCTTCACCTTATCTCCTCCTACTCTTAGCTAGTCCCAAACATTAACCCTAAGGCCTCTTTCACACATCAGGCTTTTTGAATCAGGCGCGATCCGGCGTGTTTCTAAAAAAACGGATCCGGTACCGGATGCGTTTTTTTAGCATTGACTTACATTAGCGCCGGATCGCGCCTGATGTCATTGCGTTGCATCTGTTTTTGCCCGATCCGTCGGAATTGTACATTCCGGCGGCCGGACAAGACGGTTTTTGTAACGGTTTTTTTTTTTTTTCCGGAGGCACCTGACAGTGCCTGAATCGGCACTTCAGGCGGCCGGAATAACCTATGGAGCCGGACCAGATTTTTGACAAATCCGTCAGAAAACTGATCCGGAGTCCAAGGTCTCTTCTCTCTCTCTCTCTCTCTCTCTCTCTCTCCCTCTTCTTTCCTTTTCTCTCTCTCTCTCTCCATTACTCTCTCTTCTTTTATTTTCAACATGAAAAGCTTCTTTTTCCGGGTTCAAAAGGTCAAGCCGGATCAGGCAAAAAACCTGATCAGTTCCATCAGTTTTTTAAAATCAGCGCCGGATCCTTCCTATCAGGCATAAGACGGATCATGCCTGATTCAAAAAGCCTGATGTGTGAAAGTAGCCTAACTCTCCCTACTGTCAGGCAAAATACAACCTATCACTAATAATCGCATGTCATAATATACATTAGACATTAGAACCATTTGCTTGTGTTCAGGGGGAAACATGAGCAGTATGTCCATCTCCTTATAATGTCAGTAAAGTTCATTAAAAAAAATGTGAAATTAAGTGTGGACCACTGCAGAGGAAGGCAGCCATAGGAAAAGGGTGTGGGGGACCGGTGCCAAAGCTGGGAAAGGTGCTTAACACACAACAGCTTATTCTGAAAAGTAATTTGAAGTGATAAGTATGGTACCTGTAAACCTTGAGCAAATTTTGCACAAATAATTTTTCAGTCTTCAGCTGTTCTTCCTAGCTCCCCCTTACCGATGCTAATAATGCAGATCATGTGATATCAGCTATGTGTAGAGGTGCTACCTATCATTGTATCCTGCCTCTGATGATAATGTAACTGCTGAAAATTATTCCACATTCACTGTAAATTTTTCCATAGGGCTTTTTTTTTACTGCTTATTATACCCTGAATTTATCTAAAGCAGTTGCTCATTAATAGCGCTGTCTGGACCAATTAAAACTTTGCACAAGGGACTAGATGTGTAAAAAAAATAAACTCCGTTATACTCTCCTACTGTCACCTACCAGTATCCCACCCAGGCTGCTCCTGCTTTGTGCAGCACATCATCATAAAGCATCCAATGACACGCTGCCACCAATCACAGGACGCAGCAGGTGGAGAGGTGTCATCACTGCCTCCTTGTCTTTGCTCAGAGTTTTTTATTTTTTATATATAAGGTCCCCTGGGCAAACTTTAATTTTGCTCAACAACTCCGTTCAGTAAAATCCTACTGATGTATACTCTTGTTCTAGTTTAGTTGTACTCTTTTTGTTCTCCTGTGAGTATTTGATGAAACATCTCCATCTTTTCAGCAGGGTGAACTTACTTATGGTAATTTATGATGTTTTTTTGCTGATTACATCGCCCCTTCTATTATTCTTTGGCACTGACACATTTTCTTATAAACCATTTTGCTGTCATTTATATACGTCTTTGTCTGAAAACTGTCAAGAAAATGAAAAAATATCACCGTGAGGAAAAACAAACGTTGTCTGGACCGTGTCTTACATAACTGTGCATTTCAGCGTTTGCCTACAGAGACAGTCTCTATAATTGTTGGCATAGAAATATAGCTGCCATAGTCACCTCTATCCGTGGGCCGAGGCAGCGTGGAGAGTGTAGACCTATAATTATAGGTGGGATCGGGCTGTATGCCAATTAATGGCAGCGTGAGATATTAGCATTCATTCCCACTTCAATGCAATTAACCTTTGCACAGATAATTGAGAGCAGAAGTCACAGCAGCCAGAGATGTGATACCTGGATTATGGCTCCACTTCTCTCTGATACCCGCATGACAGCACAGTGTAAAACCTGCCAAAATGCCTTGCGTCCTGCAATTCACCCACACATAACTGACTTGAATTGCTTGTTCATGACACAAGTCGTGAAGGAGCGTTGACTAGGAATATCACGGTGACAGCTGCCATTGAAAAATGTAGGGAGCGCTAAAAGAATAAGCTAACTACACTTAATAGGGTTATCGAAAAAACATATTATATCTCCTATCCATGATCACTAAGAGTCTGACCGGCGGAACCCTGAAGGATCAAGATAATGGGAGCGCGAATGGAGCGGAAGTGGGCACGTGCGACCACTGCTCTCTCTTCACTGTCTATAGGAGGGTGGTTGCATGTGATCACTATTAGTAATGAGTGAACGTGCTGGGATAAGGTGTTATTCCCATTCTCAGGTGCTAACCGAGTGTCTTGGGTGTGCTCGAATTATATGTTTGAGTCCCCGTGGCTGCATGTCTCGTGGCTGCTCGATAGCACATGCAGAGATTGCTTAACAGACAGGTAATTCCTGCATGTGCTGCTGCTGTCAAACAGCTGCGAGGCATGCAGCCTGCGGGGACTCGAACATATTTTTCGAGCGCACCCTAGACACTCGGTTAGCACCCGAGCATGATCGGAGAACACCTTATCCCAGCACATCCGCTCATCACTAGTCATACCATTCCACTCACACAGGGGACTTTGGCCCTCTTGTCTCGGCTGCTGGACCTCCAGGGGTCATATATTGAACATCTTTGGTGTGGATGGGTGATACATGTTGAAACTGGCTTAACCATGACCATATTTCAGAAACCTAAACCCCAATCTATCTCAACCAGTTGCCCATAAATTAATTCCCACACTAACCAGCCCATAAATCTTCTTTTTTGGGACCCTCCTGATTCTCCAATCTAAAAAAGTAGTGTCGCTTAAAAGGGATGTCCAGGCTTTGGGTTCAAGTATGTAGTCACTTTATGTGACCGCAGACTTGTGAAGCCTCGCAGCGCACACTGTCAAGATCCTCTGGCACTGGGAGCGGGTGGACGCGTGAACTCAAGTATTTGATTTGTCTGCATGTGGTCACGTGCCAACTAGATGTGTGCGGAAACACTCAATACAAGTGAAATGAGCGAGGCAGGACACATCTAGTTGGAATTATGCAAATCAAATACTTAAATACGGTAATTAAAACAGAATTTTTGCCCCGATTGAGATGGTGTTTGGATTCACTGGGCATGACGTGTGCTTGCTAAAATTTTGGTTCAAAAATATAAATATAAAGCCGAATACAAACATCTGTGATGCGTAATCTGTGGCTGCGGGCTTCCAGACCTGAACTCACTGTGATAAATTTGGCGCATTTCACATCATCTTCATTTACACTGTCAGTATATTAGGATCTGTTCACAACACGTTGCATCTGCATAAACTGTGTCACTAAATAAATGCAACACTGAATTACATAAATGACCTCTTTCTTGCTTGTTAAATTCCAGTAAAGATGATTTTCGTCTTATCTGTTTTTATGGCCGTTAGGAAGCAGATCCTCACCTGTGATTTCTATACAGACCGCTGGTTACTAACACCCTAATTTATCAGCTGTATGCTGAATATTTGTTTCTGTGTTGCCTTCTGCATGTGTGGTCCTGGAATAAATCCCCATGCTCATTATTAATCAAACCACAGGCCCCTGACACTCCAAAATGAGATATTGCAGCACCCCAGCGGTGCCCAAACAAAATAACGCAATAAGGCACCAATTCAGTTTCTTAAAGTGTCCTTACCCTGAATAAGAGGAGTTTCTTCAGATACCATGAAGAAGGGTCAGCGGTGGTCTAGGCTAGACTAAGAGATGGATGGGTAAAATGGAAAAGCATTTACGCTGCTGCCGCCTTCTGAATAAGGGAGCAACCTGTGAGGATTAGCTGACTGCTTTGACACCTCACTGCCATGACTCCTTTACAGTCAGACACCTGACCACTCGAACACCAGACTGCTGAGCACTCGAACACCAGACTGGTGAGCATTCGAATACCAGACTGGTGAGCACTCGAACACCAGACTGGTGAGCACTCGAACACCGGACTGGTGAGCACTCGAACACCGGACTGGTGACCACTCGAACACCGGACTGGTGAGCACTCGAACACCGGACTGGTGAGCACTCGAACACCGGACTGGTGAGCACTCGAACACCGGACTGGTGAGCACTCGAACACCTGACTGGTGAGCACTCGAACACCAGACTGGTGAGCTCTAGAACACAAGGCTGGTGAGCACTAGAACATCAGACTGGTGAGCACTTGACCACGTGACTGCTGACCACTAGATCACCAGACTGCTAACCACTTAAACACAAGATTATGGACCACTCGATCACGAAACTTTTGAGCACTCGAACACCAGACTGCTACGCACTTGAGCACCAGCCTGCTAAGCACTCGAACACCAAAATGCGGGGCACTCAAACACAAGATTACTGAGCACTCAAACTGATGACTGATGACCACTGCACCAAACTGTTGACCATTCGAACACCAGACTGCTGACTACTCGAACACCAGACTGCTGACCGCTTGAACACCTAACTGCTCTAGCACCTGACCACTGTAGCACCTTACTACTGACCACTAGTGTTGAGCATTCCGATACCGCAAGTATCGGGTATCGGCCGATATTCGCGTTATCGGAATTCCGATACTTAATTCCGATACTTTTTCCATATCGTATACCGGAATCGGAAGTTCCCATAATTCTTTGAGAGGCAATGTGATTTTAGTCAGCCAATGAGGAATCCTACGAAGTGTGGGCACATCCTGTAATGCTGCGGTCATCTTAACTAATGGCATGGCTGTGATTGGCTGCTGAAATGATGTCAGAATGCACTATAAAAGGCGCCGCCGCCATTTTAGCGTCACTGTGCTGTGAACTCAGTAAGGGACAGAACGCTACTCTGCTCACTCTGAGGGACAGTTAGATATTGCGATTTTGTGTACTACTGTGCTTGAGGCAGGCTAGTTTACCAACCGCTGTGTAAAGCTTCATTTTGCCAGTGTTGTTTTAACAGCTCTGTGCAAGGTGTGTGTGTGACAGTGCAGGTGACGCTGCAGTTTGCTCTGCATCCACCGCTGTTTGTAGGCATCTGCACGTGTCACTGACTCTTTTTTTTTTTTTTTTTTTTTTTATTTTGTGGAATTGGTGCAGCTCCATTATATTAGAAAAAAAAATCAAATCTATTAGTGTGACGTGCTTCCATCCGTATACAATACATTGGTTGCAAACACTATAGAACTACACAAAGGAGCTTTTCACAGATTGTGGACAGTTGTGTTTCAGTGTTCACTTCAGTCTGTGTTTTTTACTTTTTTTAGTGCAGATCACGCTCCAGTTACATGTTCAAGCACTGCTGCTTGTACTCTGCTGAGCGTGTCTCAGTGGCTCATCCTTTTCATTTATCTCCAATTGGTTCTGCTACATTCCATTTAAAATAAATCTAATCTATTAGACTAATAGATTAGATTTATTTTAAATGGAATGTAGCAGAACCAATTGGAGATAAATGAAAAGGATGAGCCACTGAGACACGCTCAGCAGAGTACAAGCAGCAGTGCTTGAACAAGTAACTGGAGCGTGATCTGCACTCAAAAAAGTAAAAAACACAGACTGAAGTGAACACTGAAACACAACTGTCCACAATCTGTGAAAAGCTCCTTTCTGTACTTCTATAGTGTTTGCAACCAATGTATTGTATACGGATGGAAGCGCGTCACACTAATAGTATTAGTGTGACGCGCTTCCATCCGTATACAATACATTGGTTGCAAACACTATAGAAGTACAGAAAGGAGCTTTTCACAGATTGTGGACAGTTGTGTTTCAGTGTTCACTTCAGTCTGTGTTTTTTACTTTTTTGAGTGCAGATCACGCTCCAGTTACATGTTCAAGCACTGCTGCTTGTACTCTGCTGAGCGTGTCTCAGTGGCTCATCCTTTTCATTTATCTCCAATTGGTTCTGCTACATTCCATTTAAAATAAATCTAATCTATTAGTGTGACGCGCTTCCATCCGTATACAATACATTGGTTGCAAACAATATAGAAGTACACAAACGGGCCTTTCACAGCTACTGAACATGGGTTTTTAATTTTTAACTAAAATATGTATTTTTTCAAATGACACAAATATAAGTAATGTTGAAGAGGAATAGTCCTACATCCATTGTTTGCACAATATTACAGGTGTACATCATGTCCCTTAATCAACAATGTATTATTATATTTACTTGTATGCTTTTATTTAAAAGCCAAGAACACAGAAGGATAACCTTCGCACTGCAGCTGTTGTCAAAGTTCAACCCACATTATGCACTTCCAACATTGCAGCATTTGAGGCATGATGTGAGTTGGATTGGTCAAAGTTATGGAGTGAGAAGGTTCACCATCAGTACCCTATAGCATAAGTATGCTTTTGTGTTAGCATTTGTGTTAGACATGTGGATATCTGCCATAATATGTCACAATTATTTAGTTACAGATTTGTTACCAACACTAATCATTGAATGGTTTTAAATTTGACGTTTCACTTGTTTACAGCTTAGAAATAAGGGTGTAGCCTGATATCTATGTGTAGCACTAGCCACTTTAACATGTCATGTTTTTTTAAACATGTGTAGCTAGGTAGCAGTAATTTTTGCCGGACACACAGCAGGGAACAGCAGGCGTTACTGAACCCCACTATTACTATAGCTTGTGTATTGGTCTGTGGACACGACACTTCTGAGCAGCAACTGGCAGTGTTGTAGCCCAGGGAGTATAGCTCAGGTGGTAGAAAGATGAACATAACAGGAGACATGGAAAACGTTGTCAACCAGTTAGTTAATCTGAAACCGGACAGGCAAATTCAGGCGAGATCCATGCCTAGTTCATTTTCAGAAAAGTAAGCCGTTGTACATTATCGTAGGATAGTCGCATGCAACGGTCTGTTAGTACACCACCTGCAGCAGTAAAGACGCGCTCCGATAATACACTGCCAGCAGATCAAGCCAGCACCTCCAATGCATACTGGCTAAGCTCTGGCCATGTATCCAGCTTAGAGACACAAAACTTGAATGGGGAAGAGCCATCTGAGAGTACACTGAGAGGGCAAGACATGTAGTCTGTAACCATCTTACGGAAATGTTGCCTCCTGCTGACTGGAGCCGTCTCGGATGGTGTAGACATTGGTGGCGCTGCCACAAAACTTCGACACATTTGGAACATACTGGTCTTGCCCTGTGCAGAGGCGCTGCTTGTGCTCCCTCTTGTTGCAGAGCTGTCTCCACTGCCTCGACGCACAGAGCTGCTTTGTAAATCAGTAGCAGCAGCAGTGCTCTCGGCTGGAATGGAGAACATTATGGATTGCACCAGTGTGTCTTGGTACTTCCGCATTTTACGCTCCCGGTTCAACGGTGTGATGAGGCTTTGTAAGTTGTCCCGGTAGCGAGGGTCTAGGAGGGTGTACACCCAATAATCAGACGTGGTGTGAATGTGTTCGATGCGGCGGTCGTTTCTCAGCCACTGCAGCATGAAATCAACCATGTGCTGCAGACTCCCAACTGGCCAAGAAACGTTGTCCCCTGCAAGAGGCGTCATCTCCGCCTGCTGTGCATCACCCCACCCTTGGTCTACATACTGACTAGAGCATTGTCTACCTCCCTCTGGAGCGATGTCTTCCTCCTCCATTGACTCCTCCTCACAAAGTCCTTCAAATACATATAAATTTACAAAATTTAAAACTCAAAATTTAAAAACTTTGTATCATAATTCTGTAACATCAGTTTATGGAAACACAATAGCATTACAAAAGGATAGACAAAAAATGTACATTATGTGCTTTGTAAATACATTAAAAGTTTGTAATGGTTATGAAAATATAGACAGCGACTCTGGAGGTTCAATTGTTGATACAGCATGGTACTTTGAAAGTCCTCCAGCCCTTTGTGAGGAACCACGTTGCGCTGACTGTCCAGAAGGTGATGGAATTTGTGACTCCTCATCCTCCTCACAAAGTCCTTCAAATACATATAAATTTACAAAATTTAAAACTCAAAATTTAAAAACTTTGTATCATAATTCTGTAACATCAGTTTATGGAAACACAATAGCATTACAAAAGGATAGACAAAAATGTACATTATGTGCTTTGTAAATACATTAAAAGTTTGTAATGGTTATGAAAATATAGACAGCGACTCTGGAGGTTCAATTGTTGATACAGCATGGTACTTTGAAAGTCCTCCAGCCCTTTGTGAGGAACCACGTTGCGCTGACTGTCCAGAAGGTGATGGAATTTGTGACTCCTCATCCTCCTCACAAAGTCCTTCAAATACATATAAATTTACAAAATTTAAAACTCAAAATTTAAAAACTTTGTATCATAATTCTGTAACATCAGTTTATGGAAACACAATAGCATTACAAAAGGATAGACAAAAAATGTACATTATGTGCTTTGTAAATACATTAAAAGTTTGTAATGGTTATGAAAATATAGACAGCGACTCTGGAGGTTCAATTGTTGATACAGCATGGTACTTTGAAAGTCCTCCAGCCCTTTGTGAAGAACCACGTTGCGCTGACTGTCCAGAAGGTGATGGAATTTGTGACTCCTCATCCTCCTCACAAAGTCCTTCAAATACATATAAATTTACAAAATTTAAAACTCAAAATTTAAAAACTTTGTATCATAATTCTGTAACATCAGTTTATGGAAACACAATAGCATTACAAAAGGATAGACAAAAAATGTACATTATGTGCTTTGTAAATACATTAAAAGTTTGTAATGGTTATGAAAATATAGACAGCGACTCTGGAGGTTCAATTGTTGATACAGCATGGTACTTTGAAAGTCCTCCAGCCCTTTGTGAGGAACCACGTTGCGCTGACTGTCCAGAAGGTGATGGAATTTGTGACTCCTCATCCTCCACCTCTTCCAAAACCTCATGCCTTAGTGCTTGCAGTGTTTTTTGAAGCAGGCAGATAAGGGGGACAGTCAGGCTGACTAGTGCATCATCTGCACTCGCCATCCGCGTTGACTCATCAAACGCACGCAAAACGTGGCAGATATCCTTCATAGAGTTATTCGCCACTCATTACACTGGCAGTGGCTGCCCATTCATTATAGGATCCAATTCTAATTACTGGTTCTCACCAACATAGCTCTCCACAGCGCAGCACCCCCCTACATCTCCTCCCTTATTTATATTTATCGGCCTAACCGACTGCTGCACTCTGCAAACGACCTTCGACTAACCTCTGCACTAATCCGTACCTCCCACTCCCAACTCCAAGACTTCACCCGCGCTGCGCCAATCCTCTGGAATGCTCTACCCCAAGAAATTAGGACTATCCGCAATTTGGATGGTTTCAGGCGCTCCCTCAAAACACATTTGTTCACAGTGGCCTATCACATTCACTAATCAAAGTCATTCTATGTGTAATTCTGTGTGTGTAGCCCATTCACTATCTCCATGCATCCCTCACTTCCTTAAAATGGCTGGACCATCATTGTAAAAACACCATTGTATATAAACACCTGTACTTTGTATCTCCCACACCTCATTGTAGATTGTAAGCTTTCACCAGCAGGGGCGGCTGATTTTGCTTTAATTATTGTATTGTTAACGTTGTTACTTATGACTCGTGTTTTGAAACTGTTAAACTGTAAAGCACTGCGGAATATTATGGCGCTATATAAATAAATAATATTATTATTCTTATTATAGAGGCCCACTCAGTAGTGGTGAAGTGTGAACGCCGCAAATTGCGAGTTGACTGCGCCTGATGCAGCTGATACTCCATTACTGTTGGCTGCTGCTCACACAACCGCTCCAACATATGTAACGAGGAATTCCACCTGGTGGGTACGTCACATATAATGCGATGTTCATGAAGGTGAAATCTGCGTTGCAGAGCTGCAATCAGCGATCTGGCCATGCTGGAACGTCGCAAGTGAGCGCACTCTAGGCGGACCTTGTGCAGCAGTGCATCAAGATCCGGATAGTCCCTCAAAAAACTCTGCACGACCAAGTTGAGCACATATGACAGACATGGTATGTGAGTGAGGTTGCCAAGGCCCAGAGCTGACACCAGATTTCGGCCATTGTCACACACTACCAAGCCTGCCTGTAGATTCTCTTCCAAAAACCACACGTCGCTCTCCTGCTTTATGGCATTACAGAGCTCCTGCGCTGTGTGGCTAAGATTCCCCATGGAAATTAATTTCAGGATGGCCTGTTGACATTTGGACACGGCTGTGCTCATATCGGTCGCAACAGGTAAACGTTCACGGGTCCATGTGGAGGTAGACCGTGACGGCTCCTGCAGCGATGATTCTGAGGAACTGGAATAGGAGGAGGAATCAATGTGTACAGACTTGATTCCTGCAATCCTTGGAGTTGGCAGAACACGTACAGCGCCACTCGCAAGATCAGTACCCGGCTGCACAACATTGACCCAATGGGCAGTGAGGGAAAGGTATTGTCCCTGGCCATGGGTGTTAGAACCCTCTTGTTAGGTTTTGTTTCAGTTTGCTGGTCACATGACCTTTTTTCCCTATTTAGTCTGGCTCCGCCCTTCTGGCTTTGCTTGACTTCATTGTATTATCTACTGTTAAGCTAGCCGGGTGCTTAGGTGCCTTAATCTGTGAGTTTTGCTTGATGTTAGGATCACAAAGTATTTATTTTTCTGTTTAATTATCCATGCTGCAATTTATGTTAGGAGGTGTCCACCTTTTCTCCCAGTCCCTAGATCTTGTAGGGATTACTCCCTCGCAACTATAGGTCTTCGTTCACACTAGATGAGGACTTTAGCGGGTCTGGTCGCAGGATCAGGTTCCCCGTTACATCGTAGGGATTCAGCTTAGTTGTATTGTAGGGACAGAATTCCCTTCTTTCCTTACTGGTTGTAGCAGATCATAACAATGGGTACTGGTCCACGCATCGGTGGTCAGGTGGACCTTGCTACTGAGGGCTTTTAGTAGCGCATGTTTAATTTTTCCCTCAACATGCTTTTGCAGACCAGGGACGGCTTGCCTGCTGAAATGAAATCGGCTTGGCACATTGTATTGTGGGATTGACAATGATATTCAGTTACGGAAACTGTCTGTCTCCACCAGCCTGAATCACAGCATTTCAAGGGACAGGAGTTTTGCAATGCCAGCATTCAGAGCCTGTGCTCGTGCATGGTTTGCGGAGTATGGCCGTGTTTTATCCCATGCCTGTGCTACCGCTGGCTGTTTTGTGGCCTGGGAGTGTGAGGATGACAGGGAACTTGCTGCTGTGTGTGGAATAACAGTTTGTCTCTGGACAACAGTGGCCGAGGTTCTTCCATGGCGATCCTGTGAGGAAGCATAACCAGCTGTGTGTGAGCTCGATGAAGAGGCTTCAACACAACCTGAAGATGTAGGTGCTGCTGTAGGTTGGCCTACATCTCCAGTGTGTCTTTGTAACTCAACTACGTGCTTTGTCCGCACATGTTTACACATATTTGTGGTATTGAGGTGACTGACACTTTTAGCTATTTTTAATTTTTGATTACACAGCTTGCATTTCACATAGCAAATATCATGTGCAAGTGTGTGAAAAAAGGACCACGCAGTGCAAGTCCTGGGAGCGCACGTTTTGACTTTTGGAACACAACTGCTCCGAACAGGTGCCAAACTGGAGGCTACAGGCAACCGAGTCTGCAGCCTAACTCTCCCTCCTGTTTGTACCGTTGGGGCAATGTCTTCCTCTATCTTCCTTCTATCACTAACCATTTCTCTAGGCCTCTCCCAGCTTTCAACCAAAGTACTGGTTCTCACCCACAAAGCTCTCCACAGTGCAGCACCCCTCCTACATCTCCTCCCTCATTTCTATCTATCGGCCTAACCGACTGCTGCGCTCTGCAAACGACTTTCGACTAACCTCTGCACTAATACGTACCTCCCACTCCCGACTCCAAGACTTCTCCTGCTCTAACGCCAATCCTCTGGAATGCTGTACCCCAAGAAATTAGGACTATCCACAATTTGCATGGTTTCAGGCGCTCCCTCAAAACACATTTGTTCAGAGCGGCCTATCACATTCACTAATCAAAGTCATTCTATGTATTCTGTGTAAGTGTGTGTGTGTCTCTAGCCCATTCACTATCTCCATCCCTCAGTCCCTTAAGATGGCTGGAACATCATTGTAAATGCACCATTGTATATAAACACCTATACTTTGTATCTCCCCCATCTCATTGTACATTGTAAGCTGTCACGAGCAGGGGCGACTTATTTAGCTTAAATTATTGTATTGTTAACGTTGTTACTTATGACTTGTGTTCTGAAACTGCTAAACTGTAAAGCGCTGCGGAATATGATGGCGCTATATAAATAAATATTATTATTATTCCTCTGAGCTGCTCCCACCACCTTCCTGTTCTTCATGCCATGTTGGGTATTGGACCTCATCATCTCCACTACCCTCTTCCAACACCTGCTGTTGGGTGGTCTGGCCAGCACCATGCTCAACAGAAACTGGCACCTGGGTCTCATCATCATCATCAGATGCGTTCTGCGGTGTGCTGACCATCGGCACTGTCTCACCCGCCTCTTCAGATTCAGAGAGACACAGCTGTTGCGCATCACTGCATACTCCCTCTTCTTCACATTACAGAATGCTGCTTGGCTGGGCCCCTGTTTGCAAGCCAATAGATTCTGAGAACAGAAGCAGACACTCAGCTGGCTCCTGTACAGAACTCTCTGACTGCCTGGCAATTTGCCAGGCGGTGAAGAGACAGATGGTTGCCCAACAGTGCTGTGGTCCTGAGAGGAGGTGGAAGCAATTGAAGTCGATGCATTGGCTGAGATCCAAACAACAACGGCTTCAATTTGTTCTTCCCGCAGCAGGGGGGTACTCCGAGCTCCTACAAAAGTGCGCATAAAGGAACGCTCACGGCCCGGGGAAAACTGGTGGATGCTGTGTCACTGGGGGCCGCAGCAGCCACAGAATCCCCAGTCCTCTCCCTGAAGAAACTCCACGACCACGTGCCTTACTCCCTGCCTTCTTCATCTTGGTAGATTGATAAAGAAAGTCTGAAAAGTTATAAGGCCTAAGTGTGGTTATTCCGCAGAGACTGCAGTGAACACTGCACACAACTGTTCAGTAGGTGTGAAAGGCCCCTTTGTGTACTTCTATAGTGTTTGCAACCAATGTATTGTATACGGATGGAAGCGCGTCACACTAATAGATTTTATTTATTTGTAATAGAGTGGAGCAGCAACAATTAGAGAAAAATTTCAAGGATGTGCCAGTGACACACGCTCAGCAGACTACAACCAGCAGTGGTTGAAGAACTAACTGGAGCGTGATCTGCACTCCAAAAAGGAAAACCTCAGACTACAGTGAACACTGCACACAACTGTTCACTACCCAACGCGTCTCAGCAGGAAGGCAGTCTGTGCGTCAAAACAAAGGCGCAAGCATACATCCACGTACCCTGTTTATAAAGCTATATAAAAAAAATTATGTAGTAGTGACGCACACTTTATTGAGGTACAGTATTACATCGCCATTCACCATCTGTGGCTATGCAGTCTCATCTATATATACCTTATCTATCCGTTGTCATGCTTGCAAGTCGACAGTCAGGCATAAATAGCAATTTTCACTATGCACTATGCACTTTTTAAAGGTTATGTTTGTTAATAAACATGATTATTGCCACATATTATGAGTATTACATGATGGAAATTGTATAATTTTGTATAAACTGTTTAGTGACATTATTCAGCAAATGTAACATTTTAGTAATGTCACAGATAACTTGTAATGCTGATGATGTTTTGAAGTCAGACATTCATTGTCTATACAATAAAAATGGTGTACATACTGTTACTTATCCATCATTAATGGATTCAGATATGTACTTGTATGCTTTTATGTACAACCGTATAGCAGATTCCTTAACTAATTTATTTTGTGGTTTGCATTGCTGTTCAACATGTTAATGTATGTGTTTATGTTTGTCAATTCTTTATTTATCTAGATATTAGTTTAAATGAAATCATCATCTTATGGTAGTAAAGGTTATCTTTCTCTTGTTTGAAGTATAGACATTTAAAATTGACAGGTAACAAGGAAATTACTTTATCTAGTATTTAAACATCCTCCTTGACCCTGGGCTCCAACACCGCCAGTTGTTGCTCGGAAGTGCTGTTAGCACAGTCAACACTTGCTCCTGTGTTACTGGGGTTCAGTAACGTCAGCTGGTCCTCGGTTGTGCCATTGGCTCTTTTCCTTCTGCTGCCCCTCCGGGTTCCAGTACCGTCAGCTGGTTCTCCGCAGTGCCTTTGGCCTAGGTGCCTCCATCTTGGTATCCGAGTTCCAGCAACGTCTGCTGGTCCTTGGTAGTGCTTTGGAGCACAGGTACCTCCTGCTTAGTAACCGTGTCCCAGTAACGTCAGCTGGTCCTCGGTTGTGCCATTGGCTCTTTTCCTTCTGCTGCCCCTCCGGGTTCAGTAACGTCAGCTGGTCCTCGGTTGTGCCATTGGCTCTTTTCCTTCTGCTGCCCCTCCGGGTTCCAGTACCGTCAGCTGGTTCTCCGCAGTGCCTTTGGCCTAGGTGCCTCCATCTTGGTATCCGAGTTCCAGCAACGTCTGCTGGTCCTTGGTAGTGCTTTGGAGCACAGGTACCTCCTGCTTAGTAACCGTGTCCCAGTAACGTCAGCTGGTCCTCGGTTGTGCCATTGGCTCTTTTCCTTCTGCTGCCCCTCCGGGTTCAGTAACGTCAGCTGGTCCTCGGTTGTGCCATTGGCTCTTTTCCTTCTGCTGCCCCTCCGGGTTCCAGTACCGTCAGCTGGTTCTCCGCAGTGCCTTTGGCCTAGGTGCCTCCATCTTGGTATCCGAGTTCCAGCAACGTCTGCTGGTCCTTGGTAGTGCTTTGGAGCACAGGTACCTCCTGCTTAGTAACCGTGTCCCAGTAACATCAGCTGGTACAAGATTGTGCTACAAATACAAGATACGGAACAAGAGACACAAGAACAATAAGCAGAAGATCTAAAAGCAGAAGAACATGAAGTATAAGACCAAAATGAAGAGCAAAATATATGCTCTAAATTCTAAGCAGAAGAAGACTAAGCAGTGTATGGGGGTGAGTCCGTTCCTCCTCGTGGTGCCCCTGGAAAATGCCTGCTGCTGCAGGCTAAACTGAACACGGACAAATACTGTTGTAATTTAAATCTTTTGTGACAGCAAGAACGGAAGGATGAAAAATTCATACTTTGACAGATTACAAGTACAGGATTCTCTGTCACAAATAAGAATATGATGAAGAAGATGAAGCAGAATATGAATAAGAATAATAGTTTAATAAGAAGAATATGAGTAATGTTAACAAAGATGAATAGCAAGAAGTTTAAGAAGAAGATAAAGAAGGTGAAGATGAAGAATAATTTGATGAAAAAGATGATGCTGCAGAAGATTATGAAGGAGAAAGTGTGTGAAAAGTTAAAAAGGTGAAGATGAAGAGCATGGAAGTTGTGTAATATACATATTTGCCAAAATATAAAAAACGTTAACATTGTCAATTTCTTCGTCAATCCGAACATCTTTAAAAAAAAAAATATTTATGCTATTCCATTTGATTGGGTTAAACATCTATGCCTTTAATGTCTCCTCAACCTTCCACAATACATTCTACATTACTCTTTCTTGTTTTCCTTCATGTACAATTAACCAACAAGGCAAGAATGGGTTTTTTTTAATTTCGATATTTTGTTCCCATAGACTTACATGGGACTTCCGGTATCGATATCGGGTATCGCCGATATTTTAGTGATATCGGCGATACCATTCCGATTCCGATACTTTAGGATATCGGAAAGTATCGCTCAACTCTACTGACCACTGACAACTCTCACACCTGACTGCTCTAAAAACTGACTGTTGAATGCTCTAACACATGACCCTTCTAACTAGAGAAGAGCTAATTTGTTCGGATACGGTTCCGAATATGATCTGAATCAAATATTGTTTTTGAAATATTTGTCAAACACAGCCAAACGTCATTAGAGTCAATGGGAGTAGAAATTACCGAATATGTTTTGAACCGATCATAAGACATATATTCAGCACGAATAGTGTTCGAATATGGCCCGAATATGTCAAAATCAGATTCGGGGACAAAATCCAAACAAATTTGCTCATCTCTACTTCTAACACCTCACCTGCTTGCTGACCCCTCGAACACCTGCCTGCTCACCACTCGAACACCTGCCTGCTGACTGACTGACTGACCACTCGAACACCTGACTGCTGGCTTTTTGGCTGAATACATGAATATTTTTACAATATGATACAATGTAGAGCTGTTATAATTTATAGACTGTGTTATTTCCATAAAGAATGAGGACTTATAAGTAGACAGTGACTGATGAAAAGAGCTCCTACGTTAAAAAATAGATTAGGCTATGGCCCCACTTTCAGTATTTGGTCAGTATTTTTCCTCAGCATTTATAAGTCAAAACCAGGAGTGGGTCAAAAATGCAGAAGTGGTGACGTGTTTCTATTATACCTTTATAATGCAATGTGACCTCAGCCTGCATTATTAAAGGGGTTATTGTCTATCTCTGAGGACAATTATTTTCACCTAAATGCATGTAATTTAGTCTTTAAAATATTTTTTTTTCTAATTGGGTTTCATCCCAAATGTTGCATCATTTGCCTCCTACAGCATCTGTGTTGCACTGCCTGTTACTGGCTGAAGAATGAGTTAACTGAGAATCCATCAGTGAGTATGTTCTGATGAGAGCGTTTGTAACTATTATATGTATTTTTTTCTCTCTCGCCTGATTTAAGAACACGGACCACATCAAAGATAAGTGTGCAGGGAAACAAACATCTTGTAAAAGTCAAAACAGTGCAACATTTTTATTGAGACCCAAATGCAAAGATGATTTTTGGTCCCAAATATATGCATTTGAGCAAAAAATAAAAACCTGTACTGGACAGATGTGACGGGCTATTATTATTATACTACTACTATAAGCTAGACCATCTTCCCAGAAGCAGTTTTGATACGAGGTCTAGTAATGACCTTATATATCTCATTATTCAAGAGATCATTTATAAATCATTAGATTAATGGGTTGAGGCAGAAACTGGAATATTTTTCCAATCTCTAATATGCCGCATAACACATGGTAGGTGGGGGTCCCAGTTACTGATTGTGTATGGGGTCCAAATACTCCACGTTCCACCTCTGGGATGGGTGCCAAGGTGCTGGGACCTCGTTGTGCTTGTCCTCTAATTTCCCCTTTTAGTTATTTGCCTATTGTCATGCCACGCAGATATGTGCAGGGACCAGGCACGTGGCAGAGAACGTGAGCATTGGTTTAGGGGGGGCTGTGATCGCATATAGGATCCGTGGATTGACTTCTCCGCTCCCCATGCGCTGCGCACAGTGACTGATGGATGTAAAACAATTTGGCTGCGAGCCCACAGACAATACGCGGTAACTACAGCCGGCGATAAAGAAAAGGTTTGGTTTTGTGCGCTGCACTGGAGAGAGATTCCGTCGTTCCGAGCTCAGATTGATTCTCCCCTCTCAGCTCTTTTCTCTCTCGTCTCGTCATGGCTGATGGGCTCGCGCGTCTCTCCTCTCTTTGCACGATAGTGCTCCATGGCACCTCAGCCGCAGAAGAAGGCAGTGGGGAACCATTGTGAAAACTACTGCAGCTCTGTAAATGGGGGATTAAACCTGGAAATCTCAGAACGGGTCTTGGGCTGGAGAGGAAGATGAGAACCATTTTTTGTTTAATTTTGGAGCCCACGTGAATTTTCTTAACCCTATGCTGCACAAAAAAAAAATGTTTTTACCTTAAAGGGCAATAACATTAGCATTTTCTCCACTCGGCAGGTAGATCTGGGAAATGTGAGAATTTGGCACTTCACAAAAAATGCATTAAGGTCAAATATTTAAATATGTTTTTTGGGGGGGGATTCAATAATGATGACCTATGTGAGAGGCAGACATACCATATGAGCAACTGGTGCAGAGGCACAAAAGCCCAGGAGATGAGGGGAAGCTTTACCCTAAAAAGCAGCTAATCGCTTGCCACTGCCTTTTTGATCGATTTTGCTCATTTTTTTAATGCAATCTCTTAACCCCTCAGATATCACTCCCTATGTAAACCATTGACCTATCGAAAAGTTAGGGGTCATAGCATAGGCAGTAAACGCATGATCAGCAGGGGTCCCATCAACCACAAGAACAGGGGACAACCGTCCCGTGTCCTTGTGTGAATGGAGCTGCAGTGCACATATGTGACCATGGCACCATTCGCTGTCTTTGCAAATGGTGGTCATGCACGTGAACTACTGATCCCATGAACCCAATCACGTGAATGGCACTCCAATCACAAGGGGAACACGTCTCCATTCCCAAGGTCAGACATTGGACACTCGTTCTCCCGATGATTGAGGGTCCTAGCAGTTGGACACTCACTGATCACACATTTATCATCTGTCCATATTGTTGGTGAGATAAACCCTTCATAGATAAACAGTTGCGTGGTGTCTGTTTAGGGTCACTTGACCAGATCAGATTTTGACATTGGGAGCTGTAAAGCAAGTGATTTGGAAGGAACAGTGGAGACAACAGGCGGGATCAACAATCTTCTACTTTATTCACTTAACAGGGTTAAAGATTATTATCACAGATAAATCACACAACAACAATATTCACAATATTATTTACAGGCATCAGGTATTATTTGCATAGAGATATACTGGTTAGTACATTACAAGAGATATGTCCTCAAGATCAGTTTGAGGTCTACAGTCCAACCTTGGTCTAACCGGGAAGGGGCAAATGCTATTGTGATGAACGGCACGGGGGATACGGTTTATGATCCCACCGCTGCCGCCAATATGTCACGATCTGGGGGTGTTTGGTTGCCCCAGTTCCTTTTCCAGGGGAATTTATGATCCCACTTTCCAGTTCCGGTTTTGGAACTTGCAGCTCTCTGGCGCCCCCCTTACCCTCAGGTCAGTCAGGGAACTGCACCTAAGATAAGTAGTCGCTAGACAGGCCGCCTGGATGTATACTGGCTATTAGGCACACTGCAGTGAGGACGATAACCTATTACTGTCCCAGGCGGGATATACACTTATCAAACCCCGTCAGTCACTGACAGAGTCTCCCAGATTCCCCAGAACACATGTTGCCGCCATTAACTCCTGGTTCTATGAATATCGGGTCAGGAGCCAACCCCAATCAGTAGCTTTGGCTTAATTTCGCGCAGAGGTCATGAAGATACGTTTATAGAGCAAGGAGAAACGAAGCTAGTAATTTTATATTTTACTCCAAAAAGTAGGCAGTGTTTACAAAAGTACACAAGATATTATAAAGAGAGACAAATTACGATATGTACAGAGCAATTACAAAATAAAAAGGATAAAAGGTGAAAAACTTACAGTTATCTCATAACATGGTTAGCCATGCGGTGTGGGTGTGCGGGAGGGGTTCCCAAGCACCAGGATTCAGTCCACAGCAGGGATGGTATATGCTGTGCTCCTCCAAGCACTGAACTGCCTGCAAAATGGCTTTCACTGTTTTATAGTTAGTCCCTAAACTAAGGAACTTCCCCGGGCTGACCCCTCTGGGGGGGTTGGGGAACTCCTCTTTCAGAACAGTTATGAAATACTCTATTACCCATATCTCTTAGGGTGAACCTCATAGAAGAAAGACAAATTATCATTATGATCAGCATGACATGGGGATTCATTTAAGTATAAGCATGAAGTGGCTACTTGACCTGCTTATGGAGAAATCAATTCCTTGGATTCTGATAGTTCTGGTCATAGAGATTTCACTGGGATGTAGGTCTATTGATGGGCATGCAAATATGTAACTTTCATATCTACAGCACCAACTGGGGTCAAGATATGCCCTAATATTATGTTTCTACATGAATAATAGAGCACATGTTCTGGAGCAGCCTCAAACCAGATTCAGCTGGTCATTAAAGCTACTCAGGGGGTGCTAGCAAACTAGTATAATGTTACACAGAGTGTTTAGTGAGAAGGAGTTGGGGGTCAAAAACCCCAGAACGTGTGTCTGCGGAGAGTGTCGGTGAGCCATGGAGTGTTCTAGAAATGTGTGATGATAAAGAAAACCATACAGCATATTTATATTATCATGACAGCTAATTTAGAGCACCCTTACAGCTTTCTGGGCCCTGACAATGTCAAATTACGCTTTCTGGGCCGCTGTAGTATTGGTCAGCCAGTCTCATCTGCAGCCTACCCTGCCCACACCCAGTATGATGAGTCTGTGCTGAAAGCAATGGCCCTGCTCACTCACATCCTCTCATTACCAGCTGAGGTGAGAGTTTCTGGTCATGTATTCTTCAGGTATCTTCTGTGCTTGACCGTCGATGGGCGTCTCCTCGATCTGATAAACTAAGGGCTGTCCTCGACTCTTGACTGGCATCGTCTGAGTTCCATGTCTTGACCAACGTTGCTCTCGTCTTGGGTACTTGACTAGCGTAGTCTCGAACCCAAGCCTCGAGTGGAGTCGTCTGAACCTTGTTCACTAGCTCACAACTTCCCACTTGTCTCATTCTCCAAGTATGTCCCAGTAACTCGGCAGTGGTGTCCCTCGGGTTTGGTTTGGCACTGGTCAAGGCCTTCAACTGGTGCGGGGCACGGCTCTTCCTCAAAACTCAGGCCTTCTTTATCATCTGACCGCTCTCGGACTCTTCTGAAGCGATGGTGGCTGCAAGCCCACCTCGCAGGCATACAGCCTACCCTGGTGCAGGTTCTGGTGCCAACTGCTCTTCTCAGCCTGGCCAGACCTTTTATATTCAGAAAGTCCTTCCTGTGTGTCACCTGATCAGGTTGATCGGGCAAATTCACTCCCCTTGCAAATCTCCGAGCACAATTTGGTTCCTGCTTAACATAATTCTTTTTTTTTAACTTTCACTTTCAGTTTGGTCCAGCAGATGGTGGAGTTTGCTTACAGTTACTCAGTCTCTCTTGTCCATCTCTCTACAGAGGGAAATAAAGCGTCATATTGCTCACACTGAAATCCATGGGTGTTGTGAATGGACTTGAAATGAGTTCTGAGCAGAGGCTCCCTCTGGTGGTTACAAGCGGTACTGGACTGTCCAGTGAAGATTGTGAGGATTGGGAATCAGGTGTTACTGACTGGTCTTATTTAAGGGAGTCGCCTTCCCATCAGGGTTGCCGGTGATCAATTGTTCTGATCTCAATCCTTGATTCCTGTTTCCTAAGTAGCCTGCTGTGTCGTGTCTGCATCTCCTGCTAACAGATAAGACATTTTCTTCTTTTTGTTTTTGTGCTTGATTTTTGCATTTTGTCCTGCACTTCTCTGGGGGCCTTCAGGGTCCCCTCCAGGGGCTTTTGCCCTCTCAGTTTAGTTCAGCCACTTATGTTTTGTACATTTGCTTTTTCCAGTTTTTTCAGTGGCTGCTGTTTTGATTTTGTTACACCAGAGAACTAATTTAGGTGGTAGAGGTCGTGTGATCTCAGGTGTTTTTGAAATTAGTAGAGTTGGTGCTTTTCAGGGTTTTTTGGGATTGCAGTAAGTGCCCTTCCTATCCTTTTCTATTTAGATAGTTTGGGCCCCAACGTTTGCTCATACTATTTTCTGTCTGTGTCAGTTTTCTTCTTGTCTAACCGCCATTACATGTTTGGGGGCTTTCTATGTTCTTTGGGGATCTGCTCCGGGGCAGATAGCTTTCATCTTTCTATCTTTAGGTATAGTTAGTTTCTCAGGCTGTGACGAGGCGTCTAGGACCAACGTAGGAACGCTCCACGGCTGCCTCTAGTTGTGGTGGTTAGTCAGGGTACTGCAATCTCATAGATTCCAACTGCTCTGGTGTATTGCCTTTTTTTACCTGCACTCCTCAGCTACCAAATCATACCAGTATCACCGGCCTAAACTGAAAATTATATGGTACTCACAGAAGGGAAAAATATTGTGAAAGAAAAAAAAAAAGGTTGTCAGAGTTGTCAGAGATATTTTTCTGTTTGTTGCATTTTTTTTTTCCCTCTGTATCTCTGGGTGCTGGGAGGATTTTTTCTCTCAATGGAGTTTGCACAGTTGTCTGGCCGTGTGGATCAGCTTGCCACTGAGGTTCGGAGTATTGCTACCTATCTTGCTAGGTTGCCTGTTGTGGAACCTAGGATTCCCATGCCAGATTTGTTTTTGGGGGATCGAGCCAAGTTTCTGAATTTCAAAAATAATTGTAAATTGTTTTTTGCCTTAAAATCTAAGTCCTCAGGGAATGCAGCGCAGCAGGTTCAAATTGTCATCTCTCTCCTGCGCGGCGATCCTCAGGATTGGGCTTTTTCCCTGACACATGGGGATCCTGTTTTGAGTGATGTTGATGCATTTTTTCAGGCCTTGGGGTTATTGTACGATGAGCCTAATGTCACTGATCAAGCTGAAAAAGCCTTGTTGGCATTAAATCAGGGGCTTGATGATGCTGAGTTATACTGTCAGAGATTCCGTAGGTGGGCAGTCCTGACCAAATGGAATGACGACGCTTTGGCAGCCCTTTTTCGGAAGGGTCTGTCAGATAATGTAAAGGATGTTATGGTGGGATTCCCTGTCCCCTCTGGTCTCAATGATTCTATGTCATTAGCGATTCAAATTGATAGACGTTTGCGTGAGCGGAGAAGTATGCGTGGAATAGTGTTGCCTTGTGAACCTGCTTCTGAACCCATGCAGTGTGATAGAGTGGTTTCTGGGGCACAGCGTCATGAGTTTCGAAAGCGCAATGGGTTATGTTTCTACTGTGGTGATGCCTCTCATGCTATTTCAGTCTGCCCTAAGCGGGGAAGACGTTTTGCACGCTCAGTTGTCTTGGATAGTGTTCAGACTAAGTTTTTATTAACTGTTACTCTGATATGCTCTCTGTCCTCATTTTCTGCTCAGGCTTTCGTTGATTCGGGAGCAGCTATTAACATGATGGATTTTGATTTTGCTAAACGTTGCGGGTTTCCCTTGATACCCCTACAGAAGTCTATTCCCCTACTGGGGATCGATTCTACCCCTTTGGCTGAGAATAAACCTCAGTTCTCTACTCAGGTGATAATGAGGGTTGAACCTGATCATCAGGAGAGCTGCAAATTTTTGGTTCTGTATAATCTGCATGACATTATCGTGCTGGGTTTCCCTTGGTTACAGTCTCATAATCCTGTTTTGGATTGGAAATCTGTGTCTGTAACCAGTTGGGGCTGCCAATGTGTTAATACCAACACTCCTGTTTTTTCTGCCTCCCCCCAGGCTCAGGATGTTCCTGACTTTTTGATTGATTTTTCTGATGTGTTTAGCGAAAGTAAATCTTCATCCTTGCCTCCCCATAGGAGCTATGACTGCGCTATTGAATTAGTGCCTGGTAGTAAATTTCCTAAAGGTCGCCTTTTTAACTTGTCTGTACCTGAACATGACGCTATGCGGTCTTATATCAAGGAGTCATTGGAGAAGGGTCATATCAGACCATCCTCTTCACCCTTAGGTGCCGGTTTTTTCTTTGTGGCCAAAAAGGATGGTTCATTAAGGCCGTGTATTGATTATCGTCTTTTGAACAATATTACTGTGAAATATCAATATCCATTACCCTTGATTTCTGACCTGTTTTCCAGGGTGAAAAACGCTACTGGGTTTACCAAGCTTGACCTCAGGGGGGCATATAACCTTATTCGCATTAAGCACGGGGATGAATGGAAGACGGCATTTAACACCCCTGAGGGGCATTTTGAGTACCTTGTGATGCCCTTTGGGCTCACTAATGCTCCTTCTGTCTTCCAGTCCTTCATGAATGACATTTTCACGGATTTTGTGGATAAATTTCTGATTGTTTATTTGGATGATATCTTGATTTTTTCTAATGACTGGGACTCTCATGTGAAACATGTTCGAACTGTATTCCAGATTTTGAGAGAGAATGCTCTGTATGTGAAGGGATCAAAGTGTCTTTTTGGCGTACAGAGGATCTCATTTTTGGGATTCATTTTGTCCCCATCTGTTATTGAAATGGACCCGGTCAAGGTTCAGGCCATCTGTGATTGGGTCCAACCTACTTCATTAAAGGCTCTTCAAAGATTTTTGGGTTTTGCCAATTTTTATCGTAAATTTATTGGTAATTTCTCGGTTATTGTTAAACCATTAACTGATTTGACCAAAAAGGGTTCTGATGTGGTGAATTGACCTCCTGAGGCAGTCTCTGCATTTCAGGAACTTAAGCAGAGATTCACTTCTGCTCCTGTTCTACGGCAGCCTGATGTTTCTCTGCCATTTCAGGTGGAGGTTGATGCCTCTGAAATTGGGGCAGGTGCCGTTTTGTCCCAAAGAGATCCAGAGACCTCTAAAAGTAACCCTTGTGCCTTTTTCTCTCGAAAATTTTCTCCTATTGAACGTAATTATGACGTGGGTAATCGGGAGTTATTGGCCATGAAGTGGGCTTTTGAAGAGTGGAGACATTGGCTGGAGGGAGCCAAACATCAGGTGGTGGTCCTTACGGACCATAAGAATCTGGTTTATCTGGAATCTGCCAAGCGACTTAATCCTAGACAGGCCAGGTGGGCCTTGTTTTTCACACGTTTTAATTTTGTGGTTTCCTTTCTTCCTGGTACTAAGAATGTTAAGGCGGATGCCCTCTCGAGGAGTTTCCTTGCGGACTCTCCTGAGGTATCTGATCCTTCTGTTATTTTGAAAGAAGGTATAGTTCTTTCCGCCATCTCGCCCAATTTGAGACTGGCTCTGGAGGGGTGTCAGGAGGATAGGCCCGAGCGCTGCCCTGTTGAGAAATTGTTTGTCCCGGACCAGTGGAAAAAGAGTGTGATGTCTGAGATTCATTGTTCCGCGTTGGCCGGTCATCCCGGAATTTTTGGTACCAGAGACTTGGTTAGTCGGTCCTTTTGGTGGCCTACCTTGTCTCGTGATGTCAGGGAATTTGTGCAGTCCTGCGGGACTTGCTCTCGCTCTAAGCCTTGCTCTCGCTCTAGTGGTTTGTTGTGATGCCATTGCCTGTGCCCAAGAGACCATGGACCCATATCTCTATGGATTTCATTTCCGATCTCCCTGTTTCTCAGAGAATCACCGTCATCTGGGTGATTTGTGATAGGTTTTCCAAGATGATACATCTTGTGCCATTACCTAAGTTGCCTTCCTCCTCTGAATTGGTGCCTTTGTTCCTTCAGCACATGGTTCGTTTACACGGCATTCCTGAGAACATTGTGTCTGACAGAGGAGTCCAGTTTGTTTCCAGATTTTGGAGGACCTTTTGTTCTAAGCTTGGTGTTCAGTTGTCTTTCTCCTCGGCGTTTCATCCTCAGACCAATGGTCAAACTGAGAGAACAAACCAGACATTGGAGACTTATCTAAGATGCTTTGTGTCTGCTTATCAGGATGACTGGGTCTCTTTTTTGCCTTTGGCTGAGTTTGCTCTTAATAATAGGGCTAGCTCTGCCACTTTGATGTCTCCATTTTTCTGTAATTCTGGGTTTCACCCTCAATTTTCTTCAGGACAGACGGAGGCATCTGCCTGTCCAGGTGTTGACTCTGTTGTGGAGCGTATGCAACAGATTTGGGACCAGGTAGTGGAGAGGTTGTCCCTCTCTCAGGAGAGGGCCCAGCGGTTTGCTAACCGGCGTAGGACTGATGTGTTGTGAATGGACTTGAAATGAGTTCTGAGCAGAGGCTCCCTCTGGTGGTTACAAGCGGTACTGGACTGTCCAGTGAAGATTGTGAGGATTGGGAATCAGGTGTTACTGACTGGTCTATTTAAGGGAGTCGCCTTCCCATCAGGGTTGCCGGTGATCAATTGTTCTGGTCTCAATCCTTGATTCCTGTTTCCTTTGTAGCCTGCTGTGTCGTGTCTGCATCTCCTGCTAACAGATAAGACATTTTCTTCTTTTTGTTTTTGTGCTTGATTTTTGCATTTTGTCCTGCACTTCTCTGGGGGCCTTCGGGGTCCCCTCCGGGGGCTTTTGCCCTCTCAGTTTAGTTCAGCCACTTATGTTTTGCACATTTGCTTTTTCCAGTTTTTTCAGTGGCTGCTGTTTTGATTTTGTTACACCAGAGAACTAATTTAGGTGGTAGAGGTCGTGTGATCTCAGGTGTTTTTGAAATTAGTAGAGTTGGTGCTTTTCAGGGTTTTTTGGGATTGCAGTAAGTGCCCTTCCTATCCTTTTCTATTTAGATAGTTTGGGCCCCAACGTTTGCTCATACTATTTTCTGTCTGTGTCAGTATTTCTTCTTGTCTAACCGCCATTACATGTTTGGGGGCTTTCTATGTTCTTTGGGGATCTGCTCTGGGGCAGATAGCTTTCCTCTTTCTATCTTTAGGTATAGTTAGTTTCTCAGGCTGTGACGAGGCGTCTAGGACCAACGTAGGAACGCTCCACGGCTGCCTCTAGTTGTGGTGGTTAGTCAGGGTACTGCAATCTCATAGATTCCAACTTCTCAGGTGTATTGCCTTTTTTACGTGCACTCCTCAGCTACCAAATCATAACACTGATGGTCCTCGGTTTAAAGTGGGGGACTTGGTCTGGTTGTCCTCAAAAAATATTCCTATGAGAGTGGCATCTCCTAAATTTAAGCCTAGGTTCATTGGACCTTATAAGATCATGGAGATTCTTAATCCTGTTTCTTTTCGTTTGCTTCTTCCAGGGACATTTAAGATCCATAACGTGTTCCACAAGTCCTTGTTGAAGAGGTTTGTTGAGCCAGTGGTTCCTACTGCTTTGCCTCCTGACCCTGTTTTGGTTGAGGGCAATATGGAGTTTGTGGTTGAGAAAATATTGAATTCTCGTTTTTCTAGACGGAAACTCCAGTATTTGGTTAAGTGGAGAGGTTATGGTCAGGAAGACAATTCTTGGGTGTTTGCTTCGGACATCCATGCTAGGAGACTCATCCGTGCGTATCATAGAACTCATCCTGACCGACCTGGTTGGTCAAGTGAGGGTTCGGTGACCCCTCCTCAAGGGGGGGGGTACTGTTGTGAATGGACTTGAAATGAGTTCTGAGCAGAGGCTCCCTCTGGTGGTTACAAGCGGTACTGGACTGTCCAGTGAAGATTGTGAGGATTGGGAATCAGGTGTTACTGACTGGTCTTATTTAAGGGAGTCGCCTTCCCATCAGGGTTGCCGGTGATCAATTGTTCTGGTCTCAATCCTTGATTCCTGTTTCCTTAGTAGCCTGCTGTGTCGTGTCTGCATCTCCTGCTAACAGATAAGACATTTTCTTCTTTTTGTTTTTGGCTTGATTTTTGCATTTTGTCCTGCACTTCTGTGGGGGCCTTCAGGGTCCCCTCCGGGGGCTTTTGCCCTCTCAGTTTAGTTCAGCCACTGATGTTTTGTACATTTGCTTTTTCCAGTTTTTTCAGTGGCTGCTGTTTTGATTTTGTTACACCAGAGAACTAATTTAGGTGGTAGAGGTCGTGTGATCTCAGGTGTTTTTGAAATTAGTAGAGTTGGTGCTTTTCAGGGTTTTTTGGGATTGCAGTAAGTGCCCTTCCTATCCTTTTCTATTTAGATAGTTTGGGCCCCAACGTTTGCTCATACTATTTTCTGTCTGTGTCAGTATTTCTTCTTGTCTAACCGCCATTACATGTTTGGGGGCTTTCTATGTTCTTTGGGGATCTGCTCCGGGGCAGATAGCTTTCATCTTTCTATCTTTAGGTATAGTTAGTTTCTCAGGCTGTGACGAGGCGTCTAGGACCAACTTAGGAACGCTCCACGGCTGCCTCTAGTTGTGGTGGTTAGTCAGGGTACTGCAATCTCATAGATTCCTGCTCTGGTGTATTGCCTTTTTTTACCTGCACTCCTCAGCTACCAAATCATAACACATGGGCCATGTTGGTAATGCGCTGTTGGGTTGGGACGTACATCTCTAACTTCTTTCTATGTAAATATGGATGTACGAGTACCATTGATTCAGTCATTGGGTCTTTCAGCATCAATAAGGATGATGTGAACATTAATAGGTCAGTAGCAAATGAAAAAATACTACATTAAAGGGTAAAGAAGAAAAAATATATGACGCTCACCGAGCCTGCTGCAGTTGTTGCACCAGGAATGTGTCAGGGTTTTAAATTCATCACATGGATCCATGTGTTTAAATAGAAATCTAAATAAAGAAAATTGGTTTTATCGGATGGATATGCCGCCGAATTCCCCTTTCCTCTTTATTTAAGGGGCTGCTCTCTACTTAGTCAGAACTACACCGCTTCCCAGCCTATCGGCTTCCTGCATGCCAGGGAGCAGTGTGCTCCTGCTTGATTGACAGTTCAGACTAGAGGTATCACCCCACAACTGACCAGAACTGTGCACCCCCCAATACTGGTATATGAAGAAACTTTGCCTGTACAGCATCGGACGTGTGCAGTTGCACAGAAGCTGCTCTGATCGGGAGCTAACCGTGCACCATGCAGCTTCAGAGCAGTGCTTACAAGCTCTATTAGAAAGAGCTTGTAAACACTGCACTTATTCTGCCATCGCTTATGGACTGCAAGTAACATAGCTATCGAGAAGTAAGCAATAAAATAAAAAATCCCTCTAATCTTGAAGACGGAGAGGATTTTTAATAAGATGTTAAAAGTTACTTGTTACAAGCGCTTTGCTATTTTACCCATTAAAGAACAACCCCTTTAATAATAAGGTCACATCTACACTAATAAATGATCTTACTAACTGAGCATAGAATTAGACGAGATAACGAATATACACAACTGCTGTACGTCCAATTATCAGAAATAAGGGAGAGGGCACAAACATAGAAAGCAATTCATCGCATGCAGTGATCTCTGGTGGAGGATCGATCTATCGACTGAGAACAGCTCAAGAAAACGCTTTCGTTTCAGATAGGATGAGGAATGATGCTATTCTATAATCAATGGTAAATTAATGTGCTGGGGGGAAGATATAGATTATTATGATCCTGATAAGATTCCATTCATTATAAGCCGTGTTACTCCTTTAAGGATATTTAATGGGTATTAAATCATTTCTGTAACAATTTTAGACATTTTTTTTGCGAAGGGACAATAGCAAAATGAAAATATCGGAGGAGATTCCAACAACCGCCTGAGATGTATGATGTAAGCATAGTAATGGTCTTGCGAAAAATACTGGGAATAGCGTTTAACAATCAATTGCTTACAGGATTGTTTGTGCTTTTTTTGCTGACATCATCCCAGTCCAACCAGAAAGTGATGGAATATCTCAGCTAGGCTATGAAATGAGATGGACTTCAGAATAACTCCTCTGATCAAGACAAGACCCCTATAAAAAAAAGTCATCAAGGTCGGTGATCGCCACAGGTTTCACTCTTGGTGCCCCTGGTAATCAGCCACTACAGAATGAATTGCAGAGGAGAAGTCCCTTTTTGGAAAAAAGGATTTCCTGAAAATAAGTTGATAACAAAGGGTGGAAATCATCGAGACCCCGGCGATTCTCTCACCGATCTTGATGAGGATTCGCCCCTTAATGTATCAGGCTATGCGCATCTTGCCACAAATCTTATTCCAGCCTCTGGAGCGAGCACCATTGCTCGTCATGAATTTGATGAGTATAGGTCATCACGCCCCATCCCAGTTCTGCCCACTTTGTCGGAGCAGGGGTGAAAATGGAATGAACACGTCAAAAGTTACGTCAAGTGTGAATTTTCAAAGCTTTTTTTTACCAGAAATCTAGCAGAAAAGCTTTGATGAACAGCCCCAAGGTGCTTCCCTCTTAAGGTCCCAGTAATGACCTCTAATTTGAGATGAGCAAATTTTTAATAATTTGTTTCGGTCAGATTCATTCGAATCAGCTGGTAGGTTCAATTTGATCCAAATGAAATGAGTCCAAATCAAAATTGTCATGAAAAGTTGTTTCTTTTACTTTGATATCTCTTTAGACCCCAAAGCATAATAAACAATTTTTTGGGAAGGGGGTTAAAAATAATAAAAGGTTATACTCACCTGTCCTGCAGCTTGGCGCGTGGAAATCGGCTCCCGATGACTAGACCTCTCTCGGTCAGGTGGCACACAACACATGCCACTGATGTTTGTCGCTCCCCACATGGGGAGCGCCTGAAGATCGACACGATATAGAATCCAGTGGGCTGGACTCATGCAAATGTAATCTCGAAAAAATTTAGATTCTGGCTGATCTGAATTTATATGTAAATTCAAAGCAAATTTATTTTGAATCAATTTGCTGTCCTGCATCTGCAATATGTTGTAGAATCTAGCTAAGGGTCTGTGCACACATTTATTTGCAGCAGGCATCTCTGCACCAAAAAAAAAGTCTCTCTTGGCAGGAAAAACGCTGAGTCAAAAAAACGTTTTTGCTGTTTTTTTTGTGTGCACTTTATGTGCATTTTTCTACATTCTTTGAATGGGTAAAAAAAACGCTGCAAAAACACTAGAAGAGTCAGCATTCTGTACATTGGAAACTGCTTCAAAACTTCAAGTAAAAAATAAGCATCCTATGCATGAGATTGCATTCATTTTGCTGATACTGAAAAATAATGCATTTTTTCAAGCGTTATTTACCCACAGTGCCAACGCAGGTAAAATAAAGAATTGCACAGTGTCAATTAAAATGAATGGGCAGTCCATGTACATGCTGGGTCCTCCAGAGTAATGGCACTTTGTAGCCACTATCCATTCTGTCTAATTACTGATCATGACACCTGCATCTCATTGATAACCACAAAATTTGCCAACATAGTTTTTAAAAATACATTTTTTTAAACCAGGAAATATACATAGAATGGCTTTTCACACTCTTTAACTCAATCCATATTATCTTATTCGGTCAGGGGAATAAGAAGCTGACAATTTTGATGATGTAGGAAAAAAAAATTATTGGACAGGAAAAAAATTTGCTCTCTCTAATTGCCAACTGGCCGGTATGCAGTGGAACAATCTATCAAAAAATGTTACCCTAACCCCTAAACTTATAAAAAGTTCCACTCACTAGGGGTCATACTCCAACATAAACGTAACAGGAGGTGTCTCAGCAGCCATATATGTATAAGACAGTAATCAGCCACCAACTACCTGTGACGGGGCTGGAGGGTGCGTGAACCCTGTACCTTTATCAAAGTGACCTGAGAAACATGGAAGTATAAGGCTGTGGTTCCACGGTCCGGAACCACAGCGCATTTGACGGAGCAAAAATTCCGCTCCGTCCTAAGCCCCGCCCCCTTTCTGACGCGCGTTCTTTCCCAATGTGTTCAGGACACCTCCGGAACACATGCGGAAAGAACGCAGGGCTACATAGCCCTGTGTTAAATTCCGTTGCGGCGACGCAGCGTCGCCGCAATACGCTAGGACATGCTGCGGTCTGAAAAGACGCGCCGCATGTCCGGATACGCAGGTCTTCCGCCTGCGTGTTGTTACGCATAGTGGAGACGGGATTTCTTGAAATCCCCTCCACTATGCTGTAACATCTGGGCGCTGCGTGTTTGGCGCTGCACCAATG
Organism: Oophaga sylvatica; assembly: GCA_033576555.1. Lineage (NCBI taxonomy): Eukaryota > Metazoa > Chordata > Amphibia > Anura > Dendrobatidae > Oophaga > Oophaga sylvatica. The sequence goes on from JARQOD010000008.1 coordinate 38,110,628, forward strand.
CACAGCGTCAAACACGCAGCATTTCCTGAAGGAATCCTGATCGTGGAAACTCACCCTTAAGCAGAAAATATTTGTACAGAGTACATCACTTCCAAGCCTAATCTCCTGGGCTGTCAGTGCGGCCTTAATCGCTGTCACCTTCACACTTTTCTTCTATGAAAGCAGCGCCCTGTAATCTACATCTACATTTAAATACTATACCTTTTATTTTTAACAATTTTTTTAACTACAGCTTCCTCTGTGGCTCCAAATGTCATCTCAAGTAAAGACGGTGCCAGACCCAATAAAAGACAAGTGCCACAACCCGTTTGACTCCTCTTTCCATATCAGAGGATATATATAATATAGCTTGCATTTGAAAATCAAATACTTACAGCGTTTTTTGGCTTCTATGTAAGTTATCGCTGTAAAAAAGAGTGGAAATATCACAACTTCAACAGCCGTTCGGCTAAATTTTGGTTTGATTTCCCTTTTAAATAAATCAGAAGTGAGTATAAGCATGAATGCCATTCCCAGACTGTCCAGATATCACCAACATTAGCCAAAATGTTAAAGGAAGTTACACTACTTTCAGATTTCAGTATGCTACAATGATGTTTCCTTAAAGTAAATTTCTACTTTTTATCATCATGTCATTTTAAGGTCAAACATTCTGTTCTGATTACTTTCCTAATATATATTTGTGGCATTAAAAGTGTTGTTTTTCTGACACAGAGCTCTAAATCACTTCTTGCATAAATGTAGATTTGAATCATAAAATGCTAGTTACCTGCAGCCACCACTAGTGTGCACTGTGCTCTGAATGAGCTCAATGTACAAACAATATGGAGTAAGCTCCCTCTAGTGATGGCTGCGAGCAGGCAATATGTTTTGCTATAAAAAGGAACAGCAATTTCAACAAACTGAATAAATAATTAGTGCAGGTGAATGCAAAAAACTTTGTAATATATCTTATCAAATAAATCAGCTTCCTTCCCCACTTATCAGCCATTTCTCCCCTTACTCGTAAACTTATCCTAAACAGGTGTCCTGTAACACAGCTCATTATAATCTATGGAGAGGGGAAGGAGAGGAGCAAGGAGAGGAAACAGGCTGATGGAGTAATACAAATAGCATGGTAAACTTTCCAATAACTCTCTTAGGGAGCGTTCACAGCAGGTAGTCTCCTCCTCACAGCTCCAAGTGAATTGCAATTTAAAGAGCCTACAGAGAGAAAAACTGGTGAAGGTGCATGATACAATCAGAGACGTAACTACAGTTCTATGTAGCGTGGACAAAATTTGGACCTGGCCCCCTCAGCCCTCCAACATCCTGTTGGTAATATGCATGTGCCCCTGTAGACTTTCTAGATCCTATAAATAAAAGTAACATAGTACAACCTCAGTGTCCTGCACAGATTTCCCCACAGTATAAACTAAAATAAAATATATTACAATAGTAATATCTCCTGTGGTAGGTCGGCTCACTTGGTTGCACACGGAGGTACTGTAGACACCGGAACTCTGTTTTTTTTTAAATCGTTCACTGGATTATTTAAAGATGCTGCATAAGACAGTGCAGAGTTAGCAAAAATAAACACGGCCTTTCTGGCCTAAGGAAAAACAAAACCGTACAGTCCGTGTCAGGACACAAAGCATTGGAGTTCCTCTCTCCAGCCCCACTGAACACTGAATGCCCCAGAAGACCAACTATTTAAACCCCCGAACACACCCTGGGGAGGAGATAAGGTGGATAACCTCCCACCTGCTTTATGGTTGTCCACAAAAACCCAGCCCTTAAAATGACTGATGATTAACCCCTCTCAACACAGAGTTGCTGTAGCAAACTTCTGGGTCTAAAATCACTGAAGCTAATAGCCTCAGTGAAATGTATCTCCCCTCCAGTACTTTACCAGTGACTTTGTCACCCTCTCCATACAGTATATATGGATATATTCTCTTTGGTGACCCCAATACAATACTGAAAGTCACCTTTTTGCCCCCATGCAGTAGTAATGTCCATCTTTTGTGCTGAAATACAACAGTAATTGCTCTTCTCCAGTAGCATAAATACAGTAGTAATGAGCTACATTAAAGCAGACAACCCTTAGGTTGCTTGTATGCTTGCATTCAAAAGAACATTCTACAATCCATTATATTATTCATGAAAGATGGGATGGAATTCAATCTTTTGTGAAGATTTTGTGATTTTTTTTTTCTTTGTCCCTTTTTCCCTGGAATGGTTGGCAGTGTGGCGCTTTATAATTGGATTAGATGGAGCGGTGTGAAACGCATTACAGGTTAAAGTTGCCTTATTTTACAAATATGAGGGCGCCTCCGTCTACGGCTAGTATGGTCAAAGCACTAAATAGATCAGTTAATTTCAAACTGTGACTCACAGCGGCTGCAAAGTTTATAAGTCTTATTGATGATCATGGGTATGACTACTAATATAAAGAGGGCATATACAGCATAATTCATACAGCTGTGCACCGATCAGCTATAGCATTAAAACAATCTGCCCATAGTGTGCAGACTCCATATGGGCTCTGAATTAGTGTTACACGGGGAGGTAATTGGGTTATTGCCCAGGTCCCCATCCCAAAAGGGGCACCCTGTAAGACCCTACATACCTAAAGGTTTGGTGGGTCACTTAGTCAATGGACCACTTAGTCAATGGAGTTCCTCAGGATACAGTGACGTCACGGGCGAGAAAACTTATTCATACACAGTTCACTCTCCGCAGTTATTTTACTTAGTTATGTGGATGACTCAACCAGAAAATAGAAAACATTAAAAATATTATACAGGCATTCAACCGGGAGGCTGAGACCCTTGTGCTGAACAGCATGGCGCACCTACAATCTGTATGTGGTGCCCCTGTGGGTCCAGGCACCACAGAGGTACTGCATCTGTCTCGACCACGCACCACAATTGTGGGTTACCAGGGCAATGGGGTACTCAGAGCCGAGCCCATGGAAGTCTATGGGGATGTCACAGGTAGCGGTGGCTCGGTCTGTGGCCCTGGCGGTCAGGCGTCTGTTGGGGGAATATTTACAGGGGATAGATTTATATACAGTTCGTGACGCCACCTGTAGTCTTCTGGTAATTTATACCAGCGCTGCTGTAGAGCTCTGAGGGGATGGTGAGGCAGCTAGATGTCGGGTCCCCTACAGGTAGGACTCTTCCCTCAGGTCGGTAGTTAAAGCAGGGTTGTGCAGGCATGCAAGTAAATAACTCAGTCTCACACGGTCAGCGTCTTTCCATACCTTTACTTGTAAGATGGTAAGGCAGGTCCCAGGGAGGCTGATCCAAGGAGAATGTATTTCGAGATAGCAGCTGGACAAGTTAGGGGCCTCCTTTACTTTCAACACGATGAGTACAACCAGCATGAAGCGTAGTTCCCTCTATAACTCCAGCTATTCCATAGCTGTACTGCCCAGTCAGTTTTGTGGTCGGAGCCTTCCTGTGAGAGAGCTGAATTCCTATCTTGCTGATCAGGCTCAAAGTCTTCACTCCCCCTGACCCCAGTTACGTACCGACTATTTAGGGGCTGCTTGCCGCGACCTAAGGTCCGATAAGCCTCTGGTTTTCTTACCACTAAGCGTGAAGCTTTAGTGATCCTTCGGTCCCCAGTGACCGGTAACAATGTGCAGGACTTCTTCAATCCAAAAGCACTTTTCAAATATTCCTTTCCACTGTGCCTTTCGCCTTGTCCGCGCTTGTAGCATAAACACTCACACTTGCAAAAAGTCATATAATCACTCCCTTCTTCTCTTCCTTTAGAGTTAGTTACCAGACTCTCAGTTATCCACTAGGCAGGAGCACGTCTCTGAACCTTTCACTGTCCTTGGGACAGGTGACTGAAGTATATCTGTACTAAACTCTTCTTTCTTTGTCAATGTCTTCAGTGAGGTACAGCTCTGACCAGGCTGAGGTGATCTATATCTCGCCCTTACTGGCCTCCACTTGCTGAACTGCTGATAGAACCAGGCTGGACTGCTTCCTCCCTCCAGGTCCCAGCTAGACTCCACACGTCTGCTCTGTCCGAGGACAGGAAACTGACTACTCTAATCACTCAACGAATCTACACTGACCACTCCCTCACAAGTGACTACACTACCCTAAGGGTGTGTCTAGTGTATGTTGAGTGAATGGGTATTGAGCATTAAACTGCTATCTCTCCACACATTCTCCAGGGTACTGCGTGTGCCTAACACCAGGGCTACACACATCTCATCCAGGGATGTGGTATTTCCAACTTTCAGGTGAGGTGGAGACATTACACCTGGCTCTGGCAACACTGCATCCATCACACACACTAGTTGTGTTCTCTAGCATGCCTCAGCTAGCAAAGGGTGTTAGATGGTGGGTGGAGCTTGTGGGTCAGAGCAGGAAGTTAGAGGGGAGGAAAGACAGTTCCCCCTTGGGGGAGGAAAACTGAACTGTGAGTAAAGCTTTGGAAACTGCAACTCGCTGACTGTTTCTCAGTTTCTTCCTGCGTCACCGATTACACTCAGCTACATCTCGCAGTACCATTACCACCTTAATACTACAACATCTACCTGTGGAAAGCTATTTCACCTCTGCTGCATCACACCATCGGTCTCAGTGGATCTGCACCGCAGCGCTGGTCATCTCAGACCAGATACCACAGGTGGCGTCACGAATACCATACTGCAAACTCTAACATCCCCTGTAAATAATTCCCCTTTCATTGGACGCCCAGGGCCACGGACCGGGTCACCGCCGCTGTGACACATCCCTTCATTACACCGACCCGGTACCGAGTATCCCACTGCCCTGGCGGGCGTTCCATGCACCTACTATACATTCTATAAAGCTACGTACTGACGAGCCGGTCTAAACCGTCAGCCTGTTACTTGTTAACACCCTGAGAACTGGGACTATCATATGACTGTAACATATGAGCGCGCCTGTGGTACAACACAACAGTTTACAATCTTACAATTACCTCTATCGCCCAACCAAATATTCCACTCCAGTCCAAATGTGACTTCAATGAGCTGAGAGGAATAGTCCATCCTCAACCGCACCGAGAATAACCTAACCGTTAACCAACTGCGACAGCTATTTAGCCGGAACCGAAGTCTATTGAAGTCAAACAATTATCCCGTACAATAATGTTCCTCAGAGACTTTTTTTCTGAAATAAAATTAAGTTCAAGTTTGGTCTAAGTCCATTGCATGCCTTGTCGGCCCTAGGCGTGGATTAGGATTCTTAATTACGGAACAAATACGAAACGTGGCAAAAATTCCAGAAGCTCCGGACGCTGATTTTGTATTTAAGAACTTAAATAAATTAACTTTTTGATGATATTCTAATTTTGTGAGATGCATCTGTATATACCCTGTGCATAGCATAGATTGTGGGTATATAATATATACTTTGTGTATAGCATAAATTGTGAGTATTTACTTTATACTCTGTGTATAGCATAGATTGTGGGTGTATACTATATACTCTGTGTATTGAACAGATTGTGTGTATATACTATATACTCTGTGCATAGCATAGATTGTGGGTATATACTATATACTCTGTGTATAGCATAGCTTGTACATAACACATTCTATGGTACATACATTCCATGTTAGCAAAACGCTCATTTGCCAGCTGTTTGGATTTTTTATGTTGGCATAAAAGTCATCATTCTTGACTGCACATCATCCTGTGTAAACAGGTGATATCCTGACATTGTCATACACTGCACACATATTGCTATGGCTCTTGCTTGGGTCTTCCTTGTTGGGTCCCTGTGCAGCTGAAACAACTGCACAGTGTGTCTGCCTGTGGCATTAATGATCTTTCTGCATCCATGACCTTGTTGCCAGGTCAATTCTTTGACCATTTTTGGAAGTACAAACCACTGTATAAGGAGAAAACCCTACAAGACGGTCTGTTATGGCTGATCGGGGTATATTTATAGTGGGAGCAGAGACTGTAACACCTGACGAGCTGACGGAGGTGCGCGTGATCCAAGTTGTCAATTTTCTAGTGGCGTCACTCTATTCATGAGTGATAATGAGCCTTTTTCAAAGGGACCCAAAGAATGCAAAATCTGCCACATACAACAAATTAGAGCAGGTATAAGTGGCCCATAATGGCCGCTGTGTACATTTATCCCACTCCATAAAGAGATTTATTAACAAGGTAAAACATCATTAGAAAATAAAGGCAGGGCATTATACTGAGCCTTTCTCAAGCCCACTTTGTCTGAAAATCTCTCATCATTTGCTAGCATGCTAATCATTTAAGTGGCAAGTTATTTTAGGCTAAAAAGCAAGAAGGTGATTAATCCATTAGTGCTTGTTAGTGCCTTAACAGAACAAAACAAGAAGAGGCCCCCAGAAAAAGGCAGAGCAGAAAAAAACAAACTGTATTTTGCATAATTACATTAGGAAGGTGTTAGGGACTATTTTATTTTGCTTGCTCAGGTGTAGTGATGGGCGAACCGGTAGATGTTCGGTTTCGGCAGGTCCAGCCGAACAGTTAAAAAAAAGTTTGATTCAGGGACCAGAACAGTACCTGAAACCAGACCCCATTCACATGAATGAAGGGCCCAAACATCCAGTGTTGCTGCTCTGTAATGTGCATGACAGCACGGCAAACACTGCCTCTGATCGGCAGTGAGATCATTACCGCCGGTCAGAGAGCCGCAGCTGTGACCGGAGATAAAAAGTCTACCTACAGTCAGAGACGTCAGCTGATGGGACTACAATTCCTATCAGCCTACCCTGCTGCCGCTAATAACAGCGAGAGCAGGCAACGGAAGATGGGAGTATTCATCAGCTGGCGCTTGAGCTGTAAATATTTTTTTTTTTTAAATAGCATGGGTTCTCCTGTATTTTTGATAACCAGCCAGGCAAAACTGACAGCTGTAGGCTGCAACCCTCAGCTCTCAGCTTTAGCAAGGCTGGTTATCAAGAATAGAGGTGTTACCACGTTGTTTTTTAAAATTATTTAAATAAATAATTGTTAAAAAAAAGCCGTGGGGTCCCCCCCAATTTTGACAACTAGCCAAGCTAAAGTGGAAAACTTCGGGTTGGTATTCTCAGGCTGGTAAGGGGCCATGAATATTGCTCCCCCCAGCCTAAAAATAGTAGATTTGCCAGAGGCAAAGTCTAAAAGTCATAATTTTGACATGAAAAACATTACTAAATATGAGTTGATGCACATGATGCACATGATGGTGGTGACGGATGAGTTTCTGGCAAAAGGCATCAGTCATTACTATCATGTAAACCAACTTTTGTTAATGTATTTTTAATAGATTTTTAGTAAAATAAAATTGTGATTTAATAGCATGGATGTGCCCTTCTATTATTTGTCTATATTGTGAAGGTTTGCAACAGAACTGGCACACATTTATCTTCTGACCAGTACTTGCTATTGGCCTATAGATGTGGTAAGCCCTACCAACATGTGTTCCCCAAATTTAGAGTATTAGTGTGTTGGCGACATACCTCACTGTCAAAGAAAATGGGTTCCAGCCAGGAAAGTTAATCTGCGCCAATACTTATTTTAGTTTATCTGTATTCTGGACAATTGCAATCACAGTGTATTATGGTCTGTGCAATTTCTGCATACTGTTGTTTTCTCATGAGAAAACTCGGGTTCACTCCTCTATCCAACAGCTACTTCGTGGATACAACCTAGGGTTCCCTTATCCTTAATTAGAGGTTAAAGGGTGAAGGCTGGAGTTCCTCTGGGACCTGCCAGACTAGTGACATTTATTTTCAAAGTAAATATACCCGCCTCATCAGACATGAGTTCTATTTAATAACTTGTGCAGCTTTTTTTTTGAGCGTAAAGGTCTGACACCATCCTGGGCACACATACTGAGGCTGGGTATTTTGCGTTTTTTTGATGTCCACTAGTTCTGTAGTTAAGAGTCTTAAGAAACATTCATTTTATATTTTCCATGTTGGTTACCGGTCCCCTTTAAAATCCGCCGTGAATCAGTTACACTGTTCCAGTACATGACTGCCCTTTAACCCATTAAAAGCGTACGTCACATTAATCACATTACCATAGTCTTATATGAGGCTGACCTTTAAAGATCCTTCCGTCATTAGATTCCTGCAGGAATAATCATTTAATGTATCATGTCGCTGTTATTAGGTCACTCCACTCAAATCACTCTCTGCCTACATGAAAAACTCTTTAACTTAACAAAAAGTCTAAAATAGTTAGAAGACTTCGATATATCAAAAAGAATACATGGTGCACGCTGCGCCTGAGACCGACATTTGACCTATACAGTGGGAAAAGTGCACATTGAGCTCTATGGAGGTTTCAAGGGCGTCCTTTTGGCCTCCGTTGGTCTTGCATCGCTCAGTTTACCTTTCTACGTTGGTTTATTTTTGCCAATATACAGTGGTATATGCCGGAGTCTTTCGAAACTTCAAATCAGGAAACATCCCTAAACTCAGCTGGCACATAAAAGGGGTTTTCTGGTTTCAGAAAACCCCAGTCCCCCAGCTGAAGTTTTTTGTTTTTTTTTTAAACTAACTTTTCTTTACTCCTACTCCCCCGGTCCAGCTCTGAGTCTCCACCACTGCTTCAGTGACTGTTATCACCTTCATGTTGACAACGCTGCAGCCAATGATTGAGCTCAACGACTCTGAGCGGCCTGTGCTGTCACTTGCACACTAATCTCACTGATTGGCTGCAGTGCTGCCGACATGACGTCAGATATCGGGAGCAGTGGCAAAGGCTCAATTCTGGACCTGGGGAGGGTGAATAAAGCACATTTTTCCTTTTTTTAAAAAAATTGCAACTGGGGAAAAGAGGTTTTCTGAAACCGGTAAACCACTTCAACACCACCAAAATGTGATTAACACGAGACCTTGAAAATTCTCTTTTTGGATTTGGATAACTTTTCATTGGTCAGCCCTGTGTAGTTTTTCTGCTCTCTCCCCATGAAAACACTATTATAAGTATATTTCTATTGTGATGGTCTAAATCTCCGTTCACACCGATGTCTACACACAAACACATGTACGGCAACACTGTGTGTCCAGCGAGGATGGACCGGGGGACCTTGGATGCTCCCTAGGAGATGATTCTAAGGGCCATTTGTAGAATTGTTTATCATGATTGGTGTATGTCATAAAAAAATGTTACAAACGTAACAGAATTGCATTATTTCTGCATTTTTAAATCCTTATATATTAAACTCAATTTGCCTTGTAATAAAAAAATAACAATAACCTCCTACAGCTACATGGAACAAACATTAAATAAGGTATGAGCAGAGCAATTTCCTAATATATCTGATTTTATGCTAAAAAAAAAAAACAAATGACAAAATTCTGCATTCACAAAACATGAAAACAGGAAATGCTGACTGCCAACTGCCACCACTAGAGGGAGCACAAGAGCTTACTGCATACTGTGTTATTATTGACTCCATTGTATAGCTGTTTGCAGCAGGTTCCCTCTAGTGGTGGCAACCAAAATTACACAGGGGATCTGGAACTCTGTATCAGAAAAGTGATGGACTCAATAAAGATAGAATGCAGAACTGAAAATAGGAGCTGAAATCAATATGATTTAATTTCGTGGAGGTACATTATTAAACTCAAGGTGTACCGATACAAGACATAATTGCATAATTTATTTGAGCATTCTGGTGGTATAGGAATACAATAATTTATAACTCTAAATTTGGGCTATTCAAGCCCCCAAAATGGTCACGGACACCCCCAAAACTACTACTTTTGCCAATGGTTTTGCTAGGCCCTGACCATTTTCTGGACCGTCCTCACAATATCAGTTATTTTTTTAGTTCCCCCCTTCTTCTTTTCACCATGTAACTGTTTTGTCCCCCCATCACCATTCCCAAATTAGCAAACATTGGCGCAGGGTTTCTAAATGAACCTCGCGTCTTGCGTCCTCTATCTCATTTCTAGAATGACCTTCTAATATATTAATCAAACAGAAACAATTACATCCGGAAAGTCCACAGTCTAGTGCCCGATGTCAGTCTATCCATCTCATACACCGGGCCGCGCTCCCGCCTGCTCCTGCTCATTCATAGAACACTAATGCAGTGCAACCTCACTAATTGGATAATTAATTATTGCAGGAGAATCAGAGAAAGCGCACTAAATTAACACCAATTAATGGCAGTTTGTGCAGCGGAGATCTGCAGTTAGAGCACAGTAGTTATTTGCTGTTTCTTAACGCTCTGGAAATGTTTATGTCCATAAGGTGACTAAGCAGAAACAGCAGCACCTTGTTAAGTAGAAGAATGTAGTGCCGCTACTATACGTAGTATTTACACGGCGCTCGGGCTCTTCAATTAGGGACTGCATATTTGGCTATAAAGAAATCAATAACTGGTAGAGTTACATTATTGACTAGTTCTCATTGACTTCTGGGGATGGACATTATCAATAGTATACACAGATAAAACACAGAGCTAGATTAAAGGAAAGGACTTCCTAAACTCTATCGGGAAGGTTCACAACATGGTAGTATAATCTATCACAAGTCTGTAGAGATCCACTGGTATATACAGTTGTATCTCTATGTACCAGTATAATATTACTGCAAAAAAAAAAAAGGAAACCGTTTAGATCTTTAGGTTGAGTAAATTCTTTTACATATAATCAAACATCCTGTGGCTCACTGTTAATGTTTCTGCCTTCCATACTGCAGATCCTTAGTTTGGAGTCCTTGTTAAGACAACCTAAAGATAAAGCAAATAATT
>JARQOD010000008.1:38129564-38161479 GCA_033576555.1 Oophaga sylvatica
CCCAATTTCCCAAACAGATAATAATGGGAAAGAAGAATCCGGCGTATTGGTTACCCAATGGCCGATCTTTTTGTTCTCCCTGGAGATAAACCGTTGGCAGTGGATTTCTATAGAGAGCGAAGTAACACTCGGCTGAGCTGGGTGGTCCAATGTATGGGGGAGGTCAGAAGAGGTAGCTGTCTGCCAAGCAATCGTTCGTCCAACAGCTATCTCACGTATATGGAAGCCTTTAATCCGCTTTCCACATAGAGAAAACATGAAGGCTTGTCAAAGATGAGCATTCATGTGTATAGGAAAGTTGAAAGAGGTAGCTATAGCCAAAAGAGTATTTGTCCGACAGGCATCCAAGGGCATGGGAACTTTTTAAGGGGGCTTTTTTTTTCATCCCTTTGGAAATAAAATGGTTATCAAATACTAGATGGTGGCCCGATTCTAACACATCGGATATTCTAGAATATGTATGTAGTTTATTTATGAAGATTTAAGAATAATGCAATGAATACACAGATTTTCCAGGTAAAAATATATACATTATCATTAAATGTTATTGCTCATAGAACTTAATACAATTGAACGAAATTATTAAACAGATCATGAAAATATATAACCATATTACATGAATATCTAACTGTATTTAAATAAATTCACGCCGCAATAATTTTCCCCTCCATTTGCTCATTTTCCCTCCATTTGCTCTCTAACACAGGTTCTGTGACAGTCCCTGTGATGTTGATAAGGCCGCGGTCGGGTATCCAAGGGCGTGCCCGCACCACTCCCTGCGCCTGTCGTGATTGGTCGCGTCCGGCCGGGCGCGACCAATCAGCGAGCAGGATTTCTGTTACAGACAGAATTAGACAATTTATATAGTAGATTCACATTTAATTCGAACTCTGAATTATGTGACATATGAAGTGGTATAATTTTAGAGAGTTTGTGAAATTTTTGAAAACCTCCTTTCAACATAAAAATTTCTTCAAAAATACGTAAGGTGCCAATAAACTACATATTGTTGGCTAAGCCCACCAATTGTGATGGAATCAGCCGACCATCTAAGGCAGGGTTCCCCAACTCCAGTCCTCAAGGCCCACCAACAGGTCATGTTTTCAGGATTTCCTTAGTATTTTCCAGGTGATAATTGTATCACCTGTGCATACAAAGGAAATCCTGAAAACATGACCTGTTGGTGGGCCTTGAGGACTGGAGTTGGGGAACCTGATCTAAGGTGTGGGGGATGTCCTGACTTTGAAATCCATCAGCCCAATCCCTCTTTCCATAGTTGGCAAAGTGCTCAATCCTTTAATTCTCGGGGAAGTCTGGCAGTAGCTTTTCCCCCTTTCCCTATTCTAGCAACATGCATCCTCAGCCAAGACAAGCTATTAGTTGGGAATACATGTTCCACCCTGGAGGAATTGCAATGCTTAAAAATAGAATTGACCTCAGGATCATGGAAATGGTTAGGGAAATAAAAACAAGAAAACTCCATCCCTGGGTCATAAAACCTGACTGTATTTTGACTTTTCTTATGTGGGACCCTACTTTTTATCTGCTCCATTAATAAACAGCAAAGTGACATTAAGCTAGTGCAAGTCCGAAGGAGCTGGAGCATAGAACAGAACCTTTTTGTAATTTTTGCACCCACATCATGCAGCAACCTCTTTGTCTGCGTATTAGGAATAACAATGTATCAGTATTGTCCCTTTAAGCAAACTCATAACCGTAAGTCATACTTTAATAATAATACATTTCTTGTATCTAGAAGGATAAAAAAGAGAATCATTAATCATCTGTCCATTGAGTAAACCTGACTCTGGCACGCTACCTTATTAAACTGATTATTTCTTAGATTATGCCGCGCGCGCTGCTGCTGAATGCGTATATTGCAGAGACTTGTCATCAGTTTACATAGAACTTGAATGTGACTTGAAATATCAGTTCTTAATTGGTATATTGCAGTGCATAAGTTTCCAAGTGTCATTTGCATAATTCAAACAGAAACAGACTTATTTACAGAATTTGGATTTTCATTCAGTTCCCGACGATTCCAATTACCTGATTTCCTCTATTTTATAATGGGAAGCAGAACTCCAGATGATCAGAACATACGTAAAATGGTCACAGTCGTATCAACAAACTTTACATAAATCAGTAAAGCAAACGTAAGAAACTTTGTAATACAGGTCCTTCTCAAAAAATTAGCATATAGTGCTAAATTTCATTATTTACCATAATGTAATGATTACAATTAAACTTTCATATATTTTTAGATTCATTACACACCAACTGAGAGTCCTCAGTGGTTGATACCTTTTAATGGCTAACTGAAACTCTTTTCAGTTAGCCATTAAAAGGTATCAACCACTGAGGGACTCTCAACTCTAAATATTTTTCTATCTACTGGCTAACACGGTACAAAGAAATACATCTTTACTGTTACACACCAACTGAAATTTGTCAGGTCTTTTATTGTTTTAATACTGATGATTTTGGCATACAACTCCTGATAACCCAAAAAAACCTGTCTCAAAAAATTAACATATTTCAACCGTCCAATAAAATAAGTGTTTTTTCAAAACAAACAAAAAAACATCAAATAATAATGTTCAGTTATGCACTCAATACTTGGTCGGGAATCCTTTGGCAGAAAATGACTGCTTCAATGCGGCGTGGCATGGAGGCAATCAGTCTGTGACACTGCTGAGGTGTTATGGAGGCCCAGGATGCTTTGATAGCGGCCTTAAGCTCATCCAGAGTGTTGGGTCTTGCGTCTCTCAACTTTCTCTTCACAATATCCCACAGATTCTCTATGGGGTTCAGGTCAGGAGAGTTGGCAGGCCAATTGAGCACAGTAATACCATGGTCAGTAAACCATTTACCAGTGGTTTTGGCACTGTGAGCAGGTGCCAGGTCGTGCTGAAAAATGAAATCTTCATCTCCATAAAGCATTTCAGCCGATGGAAGCATGAAGTGCTCCAAAATCTCCTGATAGCTAGCTGCATTGACCCTGCCCTTGATGAAACACAGTGGACCAACACCAGCAGCTGACATGGCACCCCACACCATCACTGACTGTGGGTACTTGACACTGGACTTCAGGCATTTTGGCATTTCCTTCTCCCCAGTCTTCCTCCAGACTCTGGCACCTTGATTTCCGAATGACATGCAAAATTTGCTTTCATCAGAAAAAAGTACTTGGGACCACTTAGCAACAGTCCAGTGCTGCTTCTCTGTAGCCCAGGTCAGGCGCTTCTGCCGCTGTTTATGGTTCAAAAGTGGCTTTACCTGGGGAATGCGGCACCTGTAGCCATTTCCTGCACACGCCTGTGCACGGTGGCTCTGGATGTTTCTACACCAGACTCAGTCCACTGCTTCCTCAGGTCCCCCAAGGTCTGGAATCGGTCCTTCTCCACAATCTTCCTCAGGGTCCGGTCACCTCTTCTCGTTGTACAGCGTTTTCTGCCACATTGTTTCCTTCCAACAGACTTCCCATTGAGGTGCCTTGATACAGCACTCTGGGAACAGCCTATTTGTTGAGAAATTTCTTTCTGGGTCTTACCCTCTTGCTTGAGGGTGTCAATGATGGCCTTCTTGACATCAGTCAGGTCGCTAGTCTTACCCATGATGGGGGTTTTGAGTAATGAAGCAGGCAGGGAGTTTTTAAAAGCCTCAGGAATCTTTTGCATGTGTTTAGAGTTAATTAGTTGATTCAGAAGATTAGGGTAATAGGTCGTTTAGAGAACCTTTTCTTGATATGCAAATTTTTTTTGAGACAGGTTTTTTGGGTTATCAGGAGTTGTATGCCAAAATCATCAGTATTAAAACAATAAAAGACCTGACAAATTTCAGTTGGTGTGTAATGATCTAAAATATATGAAAGTTTAATTGTAATCATTACATTATGGTAAATAATGAAATTTAGCACTATATGCTAATTTTTTGAGAAGGACCTGTATATCTTAATAGGGAAATTTGTCTATTTCCACATATATGAGCCATTTCTCCTTCCTCTTGAACTCGCCATTTTCTCTGAAAACTTCTAAATACAGCTTCATCAAAACAAGGTAGAATGCCAACTCACTAAATGGTCAGATTACAGCTGCCTATTGAAGTCTATGGAGAGTGAAGGTGAAAGAAGGAGCAGGGTGGAAGAAGGAGCAGAGTAGAAGAAGGAGTAAGATGGAAGAGAGCTACTGTGGTATAATGTCCTCCATGCTGCTGCTGCTCCTGAACACCTGCGACATACAGACCGGAGATTAGGAATCCCTCTCGTCTGTGTGTACTGTGAAAAGAAGACATCATAGCAGCTAGTCTACATCCATTAGATCAGATGCAACTGAATTTAGAACCCACAGAGGGGAAAACTTGTGAAAATGCAAGATGCAAATTATATAACAGCCAGAAAGAGTGTGTAAACCTACAACATCTTAGTATGGAAAGATGCCTGGAATGTTATGGATTAATGAATTAAAAAGCTATGGCTCTGCGAGCAAAAAACAGTACTGCAAAAACCGAAAAATGGTCCGGGCGTGAAGGGGCTAAGGGCACAAAAATTAAAAGTTTGAAAATTGCAAAATTTTCAACATTTTTGCCAAATTTAATTTTTTTTTCATAAATAAACGCAAGTCATATTGAAGAAATTTTACCACTATCAAGTACAATATTTCATGAAATAACATTCTCAGAATCACTACGATACGTTGATGCGTTCCAGAGTTATTACCACATAAAGTGACACTGGTGAGAATTGTAAAATTTGGCTGGTCATTAAAGTCAAAATTGAAATGGTCCCCAAAACATTTGTGGGCAGATAAAAGAAAGTCAAACAGTACTCACCCGGAATATGTCCATCGCCGATTTCCCACGCTCACCCTTCATATGTCCAGCGCCGATTCCCCACCACTGCTCCAGTCTCTGTGTTTCTGCTATAGCTGTGACGTTACGACTACAGTGCGCTTCACCACTGCAGCCAATCACTGAGCTCACTGGCCCTGCCAATGTAGATGACATGAGCCACAAAGTGACGCATGCTGTAGTCACTGCTACAGCAAAAACACAAAGAATGGAGCAATGGTAGAGAAGTACTGTCTGGCTTTGTTATTTTGCATGTCAGCAAATATTTGTGGACCACTCTTCTAAAAGTTGAAAACTCTGTTAATCTTTTCTAGGTCAGAAGAAGTCTTTATACCCTTACATAGATCTGGATTGTTCAATAGCCACTGACAGCAATACAGAAATTAGTCTTTGAGGACCACCCATGCAGGGAGCTGCAGTACACCCTTGTTGCTTTCTGCTGCAGTTCACTGCACAGTGGGTGTTAAGGGGGAAAAAAAAGTGATGGGAATCGGTTCTAAACCAACTTGGTGGCCCCTTCATTTTCAGCTCAGTGGAGGTCGCACAGTTGGGATATTCACAATCATAAGAGAGGCTTATCTGAGTGATGTGATGGAAATACCCCTTTAATATGGCTCAAAATGGTGTTTTGTTTTTGACAAAAGAAATTGATTATGCCACAGAATAAAAAAAAAATGCTCAAAATTGGAGCCATACAGTGGGACATGCACCACTATAGCAGTCTATCACTGTTCAGTATAAAACATGTGCATGTTGCCTAATGCCCAAAACAACAAATGTCCATTAAAAAGCCTTTAATTTTGATTCGGGAAACTTCATGTTTTTTATAATTTCCTGGATTAGTCTTACAGATATAATTTACTGAATTACTTCCAAATCTTTCCATAGACATAAAATTACTATTGACTGATAGATGTGACTTTGATCCTTTATGGCATGCTCTTGGCATCACTTCATAAGAACGCAGTTTTAGACTGGCAGATACTTGGCAGTCTTGAATTCAAAATTGTATCTTGAAAGGTTATCTACATTTTTTATTTTTTTAAGTTTTGATATTTTGTAACCATTGTTTAGAATGTTTGATATATGGGGAACTGGGTCTCAAGACCTCCCCCCATTAATCTCTCCAATAAAGAGCACAGCTGATGATTAAGCGAAAGTAGAACAATTTGTGGGGTCAACAGAAAGTCTACAAGTCTATAAACTACACCGTTTATGCGCCAAACACAAGCTGAGCCCTTCTGTCCCTTTGCATGATTGGTAGGGGTCTATGGACTCCTATTGATAAAACACTGTAGATTACATCATCTTAAAACTGTTTCAAAAGTTTAGTTGCTCTTTAGCCTCTGACCACTCTTACGTATGTGTAGCTCTTATGCAGGGTGCAGATGCATGGAGCACGCTCACATCTTATGCAGGGTGTAGATGCATGGAGCACGCTCACATCTTATGCAGGGTGCAGATGCATGGAGCACGCTCACATCTTATGCAGGGTGTAGATGCATGGAGCACGCTCACATCTTATGCAGGGTGCAGATGCATGGAGCACGCTCACATCTTATGCAGGGTGTAGATGCATGGAGCACGCTCACATCTTATGCAGGGTGTAGATGCATGGAGCACGCTCACATCTTATGCAGGTGCAGATGTATGGAACAAGCTGGGGAACTAGCTAGCGTCGATTGCTGCTGTTAACCATTTGGATGCTGCTGTTCACTGCACTATGCATTTAAATGGTTCCTTATTGTCTGCTCACAAGGCCCCCACGATTTAATAGCAGGATGCCAATGCGTTACCCTCAGAATGTAAATGTGTTAGATTCAAAATTCCGGGAATGGAGACTTATATTCCAGTATGGTACAGTAAGGTGGTGGTTTATTTCAAAGCGTTTGAAATGCATAACTTCTTCAGGAAAAACTACGTTACCCTGACAGCCAGGGGCTTTCTGAAATCCTTTATGCCTAAAATCTTGGAATATCATTGTTTTTAATAGATACATCAATACTGAAGTTTTGCAGTAGATAGTAAAAGTGATCAAATTTTAGGAGACTAAAAATATATATATATATATATATATATATTTTTTTAATAGCTTTTATAAATTTGAATCACTTTTATCAATCTGCAAAAAGGATATAAAAAAATAAACATTATTTGGTATCACAGCATCTACAAAAGACCAATCTAGTAAAATACTAAAATATTGTTATTATTATTTGAATAATAATAACTGGCGTAAAGAAAAAAAGTCGAAATGCCAGAACTGCTGTTTTCTGGTTGCAGCACTTCATTATAAAAATGCAATATTAAAGATCAAAAATGTACGTAAAAAGATACCAATACAACTACAGCTCACCGCGCAAAAAATCCAAGCCCTTATGCAACTCCATCGCTAGAAAAAAAAATTACAGATCTCAAAAAGTGGAGACACAATCCTATATATATATATATATTTTTTTTTTATAATGATCTGAAATTTTTATTGCATTAAGAAGGTTGTAAAAATGAAACAAACAAAAAAAATTGTGGAATTGCATTTTTTTTTTCACTATTTCACACTAATTGGATTTTTTTTCCTGCTTTTAGTACATTATATGGTTAAGTGAATAGTATCATTGAAAACTAAAACTCATCCCACAAAAAACGCTCTCATACGGCTATGTTGAAGGAAAAAAAAAGTTATGGCTCTTTGAAGAAGGAGAGAAAAAAAAACAAAAAAGGAAAAAAAAAATATGGCTCGATCCTGGTGGGATCACAATGAGAAGCCTAGGTTTGTCATTATAAGGGCTTTGAAGCATCACTCCCACCTTCTGTACTGAGTGCATGATGTTTTACCTAATTAAAGATTTCACGTCAAACTTTTCTACATAATAATTCAATTATGACCTTGAGAACTCAAGACTATAAATGAACATAATAGAAGACCTTTGCTCTATTCTCATTTGTTACTAGAAGGATCAAGACAAGACGGGCAAAGTAATGGCACATACATCGTTATGCAGTGAAATAAACACGAGGTGATCCATACAGTGGCCACCGAAGAGAAACGGTAGCATTACATGGCTACCAATGCAAAAAATGGTGGCCCATATAATACAGTGTATACCTTGTCTCTTACATGATGTGAACAGTGTTAAGGCCCCCATACACATTAGACTAAATTCACCTGAACTTGCCGTTATTGGTGGGATTGGTTAACAGTCTTAATATGTTTGGTGGTCTCCCTATTGTCCCCCAACGTATGATGTTGGAGGAGAGAAGGATCGGGCCTGTTCGATTTCCAATGACCGATCCTTTTGTACTGGGCAGTGATGAGCCGCTGGTAGCGTATCTCTCATATAGGACACAGTAGTGATCAGCCAAGGGTAAGATGGCGGTCAGTGGAAAAAATCGTTCGGCCGATGGTTATCTAATGTGCATTGTAGGCGTTAGCTAATGATATTCTGCAATGACGAAAATTAGATTTGCCGTCCTCCCTGTCAAAACAATCTAAAAACCAAAAACTGAGCGGCGTTTAGAGTTAATCAGGAGCAGCCATCTCCGAATGGCGAAAACGTAGGATGCGCAGCTGTGCTAATGACATTAACATGTTAACAGAACTGGCGGCTCATCAAAGAGTGATAAATAGAAATTTACAGGCAGGCTGAAAACAACAGCTGCTCGAAAAACGAAGATAAAAAGCCCTTTTATTTCCAGTTTCATTTTCCTAAACGGAATGGAGCTCCGCCATTAATTACTCCCAATCTTTAATAAACAATGTTACATTGCACTTGGCTGCCTCTTTCCGCAGGATCACAGTTCAGCCTGATGGACTTTCATTTAACCTGTTTTTATGATAAAATAATGAATTGAGATAAGTCGTAAAAAGAGGGAACTTGGAGCGGTTGATCGGGGGGTGGCGGTTCTCCAGATTTAGATGAAGATCTTGAGCTTTTTAACAAGGAGCAAATTTAACAAAAGTGTCTCAAAGAGAAGCCTTCTTTTTTGCCTATAGCAACCAATCATAGCGCAGCTTTCATTTTACCAGAGCAGTTCTAGAAATGACAGCTGAATTCTGATTGGTTGCTTCAAGCAACAAAGATAGTTTGTACTTTAGGCAGGTTCGACAAATTAGGCCAAAGAAACCACCCATTTTTTTTAATTAACACCTTTCTATATTCCTCAGTATCACATGTGTGCATATATAAGGGGGTACAACAATGACGGGCTACAAGCCACAGCTGATATGGCAGAGCTTTTCCATGTATGTTGGGAGTATGCCCGGGCATACAGTATAGTAGCATATGTCACTTCCAAAGGGTCCCATTTTGAGAGACAATAGGTCAAATTTATTTAAGTGGTTTACAAAAAATCCTGTGCGTTTCTGGACGGTTGGCAACCCTGGAAGTTAATACCTCTAGGGTTTTCCCATGAACAAAAGTTAATTTTAATCAATAGATCTTGGAATAATAATAATTTCCACAATTGGATGTATTTAAAAAAAACTGTTCCTGTGCTGAGATAATCTTATAAATGTGCCCCTTCTGTGTACTGTGTAATGTCTGTGTCTGACCGTACAGGGACATGGTCTGGTCATACCACAGTTCTTGGACATGGGGAGGTGAAAAAAGTATACAGACATTACAGTATGGGATCACAAATAATTATTTATTTGAAGTAAAACATTGTTTAAAAACAGGCAGGGAAATGTTTTACCTCACAGAAAGAATCAGCAGCAATCCCCTGCTGTAATGTCTGTATACTCTCTCTTTTGCTTCCCCCCTTCCCGCCCAGGAGCTGTGGTATGATCAGTCCATCTTCCTGCACGGTCAGACACAGCCATTACACAGTACACAGCAGGGGCACATTTATAAGATTATCTCCGCACAGGAACATTTTTTTAAATGCATCCAATTGTGGAAATTATTATTCAAAAATCTATTGATTAAAATTAACTTTTTTTTGTGGGAAAACCCCTTTAAGGCCATGTTCACACATCCAGTATTTGGTTAGTATTTTGCATCAGTATTTGTAAACCAAAAAAAGAGAGGAACAATCAGAGGAAATGTATAATAGAAACACGTCACCACTTCTTCATCTTTCTCCCACTCCTGATTTTGGCTTACAAATACTGATGTAAACTTTTGTTCTATTTATTGTATTATCATTTTATGTTTTCGGATATCTTTCCCCCCATTCGCCCTCTGTTAATGAAAAAATCTCCCTTAGTAAAAATTATTGAAACACAAATACTAATGTAAAACACTGATCAAAATACTGAACGTGTGAACGTGGCCTTAAAGTGAATTTGTATGAGTTAAACCTTTCACATATCTCATCACCCTTCTAGCAGTTGCCTGACTTTGAGTGCCACTAATTTAAGTAGTGTTTGTACTCGCTGACATTTTAGTCTAATTTGATATTGTTCTAAATAGACAATCTGCAAATGTCTATATTTAAAAATTCTGTTATCTTAACCCCTGAAAAAAATCAATCTAAAGGGCCTGCTACTCGGAGTCTCACTTCTGTCCAACTTGCCTTTTGTCAGGTGTATTGAGTCTCTTAGCAGCAGGCGAACCCAAGATTTAGTAGATGGGCTAGTCATTTTCTTTCTGCTCCTGCTTTCCTGTCTGTTAAACTGCACACAGGCATAAAAGGGAGATGGACTTTTGGCTTCACAGGCATAACAATGAAGCAGACTTTTAGTTTGTGGAAGGCAAATCGTTGACAATGTGTAAAACGTAAGAATCATGCAGGAGCTAAGAATGTCACCACGGACCAGAGATTGACCAACAGTTGAAGGATTTATTTACAGGGGAAAATATCTCCTCGCAGGGAGAAGTAAAGGGGAATAAATGTAATTTCAGAAATGTACTTAAGCTAAGCAAGATTAAGCAACAGTTCATTAAACAACAGAAGAAGAAGAAAGGGTATTCTGTGGACTTATCAGTTCAATGAAACCTTGATTACAGGGTCCGTCTTCTCCAACATAGGCACCGTCAACAGCGGCACTTGTAGTTTCCAAGGTCTCTCACTTAAGGTACTGCCACACTAAGCGATCTCGCTAGCGATCACGATAACGACGCAAGCTAACGAGATCGTTGGTGTGATCGCTTTTAGGTCGCTAGTAGCTGCCAAACAGATCTCATAAACGACACATCAGCAGTCAGCGATCTCTTTAACGACTTTGGCGGTCGTTAGGATCTGTCATTAGCATGTACTGAGCGCAACCTTTTCCACGTCCCTCAGCACAGATATATTTTATATATGTGCAATAATTTATGTTTTGACCGCGTCATGAAAGACGGCGTATAGCGCTCCCTTTCATTGTTTTTGAGCGCTTCTGATTCATAGGAATTTCCAGCATCGCTCCTGCTCTCTGCGTCCTGCTAGCCTCTTTTGCAGCTACTGCGATCCTCTCTGTGACGCAAAAGAAAACCTAGTCCCACCTGCCTGCTTCTACAGCTATTGCGATCCACTCCGTGACGCTAAAAAAACCTAGTCCCGCCTGCGCCGCTGTCATATGCGTCACAAACGAGGTCGCTCTCGTTCGCAAAAGGTGCCAAACACAGCGATATAGGCTCACCAGTGGGACGCCAACGATCAAAAAATGGTCCAGAACGTTAGTGAACGATCAGTGACATCACAGCAGGGGCCACATCGCTGCTACATGCCACACACAACGACGTTGCTAACGAGATCGCTAAATAGTGACGTAGTAGCGATGTCATTAGCGATCTCGTTAGCGATCTCGCTTAGTGTGGCATACCCTTTAGTCTTGACAAACAGTGGGAAAACTCTGGGATTAAAGCTGGAGACTGGAATAACAGGCTTACAGTCTATAAGCAAAACGATGATGCAAGAACTAGCAAATCTCTCTGGAACACTCAGGGGCTTTGGTCTGTCACCAGGGAAAGTCAGGGCCGAAACTATGGGTTTCTGTCTCTGTATACTCCTGAGGGAAGTCTCCTCCAGACACCGAGGCTTCTGTGCTCTTGTAGTCACAGACGGATCTCACTATGTCACGTACTGCTAAGTCAGAGCACTGACTGAGGGTCCTCTCTCTACTGTGGTGCGAGGATGCAGCCTCTCCTCTCTGCGACACACGCTGCTCTCTGCTCTGCGCGCACTCTCTTCTCGCCTTCTGCTCCTCAGGCTTCCTATCCACCGCTCCAGCACGTCCCCCGCGTCTCCTATCGGTCACGTGGTGGGATCGGTCCATGTCAAACAGTCTTCCCCCCGGCAACCCTGCTGCCCCACCAAATGGTTCCGGACACGGAGCAAGGGAGGTAACCTCCTTCTGTCTGTCCTTGTTTTTCACCCCCCTTACAAATGCATGCTGAAACATGAGAAAAAAGAAGTTCCAGCAACTAAAGTGCTGGAAAAAAGCTGATGAGGAATGAGTGTGAAAATCAGGAGTGCAATAACTGTACTAAACATTGTTCTATTGTTCATAAATGTCAAGCAATAATAGATATATTTTAGAGATAATTTGCAACACCCCAGACATTCTACTAGAAGACTACAAGCAAGCTCCGAGATGTCAGTCATCATTCTGTAGATTTAACAAGCTCTGCAGGCAAAGCCCTGCACTCCCAGCAAAGATTATACAGAAAGCACTAAATACTTATCAAAAACTACAAGCAAAGCTGTGTATACCTTCCAGATACTACAGATCAAACTGTAAATAATAACCAGAAGCTACTATAAATGCACTGGGAGCATAAGCATAAACTACAAGTAAAGGCAATACTCATCAGAAAGCAATGACTGCAGGCATCAGTGCGCACCCCAGCGCCATCGCCTCCTAAGGGACTCAGCCGTAAATGCAGCACATCATATTTTCAAAGCTGACAAAACAGGTAATGTTCTGCACAGCAGGCAGAAAGATAGCGATGGAAACACAGCAGACAGTGTATCATCATGGTGACAATATAAAATGATGGAAATTTTGTATTTTAGGGTGATTTGTTTAAAAAATATCAAAAGTTTCAGTGGATCTAAAGAGAATGAGAAATATAACAGAAGCATGCACACTACTTGGTAGGGTCCAAACAGAATAAAGTAGAGAGTCCCGGACTACGATCTATGATTTTTAACCACAGGGTACAACTGTTGGGCAGTTTTTTATAGACGTGTGTTTACAAGGGTCAAGGACTAATGTGGGTAGGGTAGCCCTAAAGAAGTTAGGGCTGCATGTTACCGATGACTTGGGTAGGCCTGGATCAGATGTTGAATAGTTCAATGATTTTTTGATGACCACTAGTCAAAAATAAACTTTTTTTGAACGACAACTTGATGGAGATTATATACAGTACATAGCGGGTACACAACTTTGTGAACATCTCCTTCACAATACGGAGCATTTTCCACACACCATTCCAATTCCATTCTGGTTACTCATTCGTTCTCTATCTCCACTATTTCACTTTCCTTCTCAACAGCCCAGCTCAGTACTACAGTCCAGTTAGCAAGAGTCCTTTTCTCAACTCGTGGTTCCTGTCTTCTTTCCCCTCAAGTTAACTATTTTGCCCACTATGGCCGGTACTTATGTTCGTTGTCACTGACGCCTTGGAACTCTCTTCGTCTCACACACTCTGTCCCATCTTGGCCAGTTACCTCTATGACCGGTATGGCAAGTTACCTCTCGAAGTTCTAAACTCTGGGTGGTACTGCTAGGCATCCTCTCCCAGGGCCAGTCACCACTTGACCACTCTGTCCTCCTGTCGGTTTCTCTTTTCTCCAGTTCATGCTAACCACCATCTCGGTCTCCTCACTTCAGAACACCCACATCATGCAGCATTGCTTACTGTCCAGAGCTTAGGTCTACTTCAGACACACACTGGCCGGATGTCCTGACAGGAAACTGTCTCTGTCACTTCACCTTAGCTCCTCCCACTCTGGGCTAGTCCTAGCCACTAACTCTAACTCTCCCCACTGTCAGGCAGAACACAATACCAATACTATTAAAGCATGTCACAGTACACATTACAGCAATACACTTGTTCATTAAGGGGGAACGTGGGCAGTATGTCCATCTCCTTACTGATATGGTTTTGATTTTAATTCAAAATACCAACAAAAGGTCAGCAATATTTAAATCAGTGATGGGTCTGACTGCAAGCGAGCTCACTGTTCATTTCAACTAAGGGGTCACAGTGATTTTTCAAGTGTTTGTCAAGACACCTTCATTGCTTACCCAGGCACCGAGTTTACTTGCTATTAGTCTGGATTTTGCAGGGAAGGGACTGTGCCGCAAACCAGGGAACAAAAAGAATTAGGCAAATCCAATCCCACGCAAAATGAGACATTAAAGTTAACTAGTGAGCATCATGGCCCCTACATTTAGCCAGGGCCGGATTAACGTAGGGGCTGATGGAGCTGCAGCTCCAGGCCCCTTGTTAGAGATAGGC
The DNA here is from genome assembly GCA_033576555.1 of Oophaga sylvatica. NCBI lineage: Eukaryota > Metazoa > Chordata > Amphibia > Anura > Dendrobatidae > Oophaga > Oophaga sylvatica. Next base: position 38,143,805 of record JARQOD010000008.1, read on the forward strand.
CCAGTAGCGGTGGCCCCGGGCCCCGTGCTCGGAGGGGGCCCACCCGGAGCTACGCTACTGTAACTGTATCGGCATGCACAGCACGCCGACACAGTTACTTTCTGCGGCAGAGCAGGGGGAATCAATCTCCCTGCTCTGCCGCCCGGCCGCTATGGGGCCCCTGAGCAGGCAGTGGGGGGCCCGGTGCCAGCAGTGGGCCCCCCGCCCGTCATCGGAGGGTCAGCTGTATCGGCATCCAGCCAATACAGCTGACCGCATTGAGAGAGAAGGAGCGAGCGCTCCTTCTCTCCCATAATCCCCCTCTCAGCGTCTGACAGCGGGCGCGATGGCGTCACTGCCCGGCGCCGGCAGTCAGACGCTGAGAGGGAGAGCAGTGAGCAGCGCGGGAGCCGGGAGCAAGAGAGGTGAGTAGATATCTGAAGGGTATGATATATAAGGCTGCATAGGGGTGCTTTAGTACGGTGAAGGGGTGCATTATAAGTAGGCTGCATATGGGGGTGCATTATAAGTAGGCTGATATGGGGTGCATTATAAGTACGGCTGCATATGGGGGTGCATTATAAGTACGGCTGCATATGGGGAGTGCATTATAAGTACGGCTGCATATGGGGTGCATTATAAGTAGGCTGCATAATGTGGGAATGACTATAATAGGCGCTATGAGAGGCGATTATAGTATAGCTAGCATTAATGACGCCATATAATATAGGCGCACTGAGAGGCCATTCTAGTATATAGCGAGCATTGAATGGCCCATAGTAATATAGGGCAGCATGAGAGCCCCAATGTCCCTATATATACTATGGCGCATTGAATGCGCGCTATATATATACAATGGGCCCTTCAATGCTGCCCTATATATACTATGGGCCATTCAATGCTGCGCTATATATACTAATGGCCTCTCAATGCTGCCCTATATACTATAATGGGCCTCTCAATGTTGCCATATATCTGTGTATGGGGCCTCTCTGACGCAATATTACTAATGTGGCTATGTATGGCAGTATTATTGAGATGGCTATGTGTGGCAGTATTAAGGGGGCTGTGTGTGGCACTATAAGGGGGCTATGTGTGGCAGTATTAAGGGCCGTTTAGATTGTCCAAATTCTTGTCTGATCGGCCAGACTTTAATTTTTTCCCAGGGTGCCCTGAGGCTGAGAAGGTTGAGAAAAACTGCTATAGGAGGACGTCAGACTGAGGTGTGAGTTGTGTGTTCCTGTGGAGCAGGTACTAATGTTATAATACATCTTGTGCTGCTGACATATATACAGACATGTTACTGCTATGTATAGCTGTGGTACTGGTATATAAGCAGGTACTGTTATACATAGATGTGCTGCTGACATATATACACACACAGTACTGGTATATATGGCTGTGATACTGGTATATAGGCAGGTACTAATGTTATAGATGGGCTGCTGACATACATACAGACACAGAACTTGCCATGCGCCTTGACTGACATGGTTTAATTGCTTCACTTATCTGGGTGTTTGCAGGGTCTGAAGTCCCTGTTATGCCCAGGTGCCCCCAAATCACTTCAGGATAGGCCAATATTTTACTCTTATCCGTTCTTGGGTGTTTTGGCTGTGTGTTTTGAGTCATCCTGTTGGACCCTCATCTTGCGACTGAGACCAAGCTTCCCAACACTGGGCAGCATATTTTTCCCCTGAATGCCTTGCTAGTCTTGAGATTTCCTTGTACCATGTACATTTTTTTTTTTAAATATTAGGATGAAAAAACAACGTAGTGGTTGGGAGAAGGTAAAAGCTAAGAAAGAAGAAGAAAAGCAAATACAAAAAATCTTGTCTAAAACAAGAAGAATTACTGATTTTTGTGGAAAAGGCACATCTGGAACAAGCAGTTCAAGTGATGTACATGCATTGTGAATTGCCGTGTTTGGCCCCACCCCTTGCCCCGCCCCTTGCCCGCCCCTTCAGCTCCAGGCCCATCATGTTCTTAATCCGACCCTGCATTTAGCTGATCAGTGAAGGTGCTGGGAGTATCACCTGGGGCCAGGCCAGGACTTGTGCCCATAATATGTTCGTCTGAAATAGCTGTAGTGCATAATTCATTTATGTTCCTTTCTTGGTATTTTGGGAGTGAATGGCTCTCTTTATGGTGATGTGCAGATAAAAATCAGCAGATAACGAATGGAGCATTTATGCTTTGTGTGAACACATCCTCAGCGTTACATTTTTATTACATTTTTTATGGGTTTAATACAGGAAATAAATATCAATCACAACATTTTTTTTTACACCATTTATCAATCACCTTAAATAAACTGTTCACTGTATTGCATGGATGGCTACGATAACAGGGATACCAAATATATCTATTTACTGATTTGTGATGTTTAATTAAAAGGTGATTTAAAAACATAACTATTGTTTTTTTTATTATTTTTTAGCAATGTTATAAGAAGAAAAAAAATCTGATCTTTATTTTACCCCTAGAATGCATGTACATAGAAATGCACTGGTATAAAAAGATGTATCTCTATGTACCAGTATAATGTGCCTGTTAAGAAAGGAATATCGTGAACATTCAAGTACAGAAAATTCTTCTACATCTGACAGTGCAGCCTGTGGTTTATAGTTTTTACTGCTGCCTCCAATGCTACAGATTGGGAGTTGGATTCCTGGGGAGACTAGACTTCAAGAAAAGAGAATTAGTTATTTAAATTAATTTAAGTACAGATCAGAGACATGGCAGATGAATGAATGAAGACAGTAAAAGATGAGACATCACTCAGACTCAGGACACTTCCCGGACCTCCTGGGACAGTCTCCAAATTGCGACTGTCTACATTTTTCATGGTTTATGTCTGGTATTGCAGTTATGGCCAAGGAAGTAACTGAAGCTAAACTGTAATGCTACCCAAAATCTGTGGACAGTGTAGCAATATGTTATATGCTGAGCCGCCTCTAGGGGTCTCACTACCTGGATTATTGAGAGGATAGAAAGGAGGGACTCGTTGGTAAGAGCATGAGACAGGAAGCATTCATGTAATGGTGGCTGAGAGAACATGTACACAATAAAAGTAACCCGTTACCACAATCGTGTCAGAGGCATAAACAGAAATAGAACATGGTGGCAGCAGGGCTAAACCTATAAAGAACAAGTGGACAGACAATCCAGGCAGCTGTGGTACAAAGCTCAACTGTAAGTACAGTGCCCACAGTACAGCATTATGGAGACGCATTAAAACCTCCTCAGAGACTAGACATCATGTCCTCAAATCTATCGCAGACCTGGAGACATTGGAAGGAGGAGTTTACTCTGTATGTGGATCTTACAGTAGACACCAATGATCAGAAGCGTAAGGTGAAGCTCTTCTACTATCTGATTGGAGAAAAAGGCAGAGAGCTTGCTCAGACCCTGATCCAGGATGGTACGGACAGTCTGGCAGACATTGTACAGGCATTTGATAAGCACTGTGACCCCAAGAAGAATGAGACAGTGGAAAGATTTAAGTTTTTCACCAGAAATCAGGAGATGGGAGAGAATATAGATGCATATGTGACTGAGCTGAAAAGACTGGCAGCAACATGCAGCTTTGGAGAGATCAGAGATTCTCTTATCAGAGATAGAATAGTGTGCGGCATCAGAGAGCCACAGCTAAGAGAGAGACTGCTGAGAGAGGGGGAGTTAACCCTAGAGAAATGCATGCAAATAAGCAGAGCTGCAGAGCTAACAAGAGACAGCCTGAAGATGATGGCAGACACCACTGAGGAGCCAGTACATGCAGTAACCATGAGAGGAAAAGCAGAGCACCAAGCGAGAACAGTCCAATGCAGATACTGTGGCAGAAGACATGAGAGAGACAAAGAGAAGTGTCCAGCATATGGACAAAGCTGCAGGACCTGTGGTAAGATTAATCATTTTCGCAGCTCTCTGCAGACTTAAGCCCTTTAAAAAGCACAGAGAAATTCACAGTGTGACACAGGAGAATGACAGTGACAGTGCAGAAGATATTACATGGATACAGCTACAGTCTGCAACAGAGAATGTCAATACAGTCAGACAGCCAGAACCTAAAGATACAAGACAACTGTTTGCAACTCTTTTATTAAATGACAAACCCCATTAGATTTCAGTTGGACTGTGGAGCAAGTTGCAATGTCATACCAGAGGATCTACTAAATGAACAGGTGTTCATTGAACCTACTGATAAGATACTTATGATGTACAACAAAACACACTGAAACCTCTTGGGACATGCAAACTGAAGGTTAGTAACCCATGCAACAGAAAGAGTTATAGAGCCCAATTTACAGTGCTGCAGGGTGGTGACCACATACCGTTACTAGGTATAAAAGCAGTTCAGGCAATGGACTTAATAAAGGTACAATTCCATAACATTATGTCTGTGGAAGTCAAACAGAGTATGAAGGATATCCCAAAAGCAGACAGCAATCTAGATTTACAGATTATAAAAACACAGTATGCGGATGTATTTGAGGGTGATGGATGTTTTGATGGAAAACACAAACTGGAAATTGATAACACAGTACAACCTACCAGATTACCGACAAGAAAAGTGCCTGTAGCGCTACTTCAGCCATTGAAAGAAGAACTACAGGATTTAGAAAAGCGAGGCATGATAGAAGTCGTCCATCAGAGCACAGACTGGATAAGTAGTTTGGTCATAGTGCAGAAACCATCAGGAAAACTAAGAATTTGTATCGATCCCAAACCACTCAACAAAGCTCTCAAAAGGAATCACTATCCGATGCCTACAATAGAGGATGTGCTACCAGATTTATCAAAGGCAAAAATATTTTCAGTTTGTGACGTAAAAAATGGATTTTGGCATGTGGAACTGGATGAAGAATCCAGTTTATTGACAACATTTTCTTCTCCATTTGGTCCCGTAAATGGCTGAGAATGCCCATGGGACTGACACCAGCTCCAGAAATATTTCAGCAGAAGTTGATGCAAGCTTTGGAAGGACTCCCAGGGGTAAAGACGATAGCAGACGATATATTAATAGTGGGAGAAGGTGACGATATGCAATCTGCAATAAAGAATCACGATACAAGGATGCTACGATTTTTAGATAGGTGTAGAGAAAAAAGGATAAAGTTGAACTTGGAAAAGTTGAAACTGAAAATGACGGAAGTGCCATATATAGGACATCTTCTAACCTCAAATGGAGTGAAAGTGGATCCAGAAAAGGTGAAGGCGATACAAGAGATGCCTACCCCAACAGATGTGTGTGGAGTACAACGATTTTTGGGCATGGTGAATTATCTGTCCAAGTTTTGCAAGAATTTATCAGACATGTGTGAGCCAATGAGACAGCTAACTCACAAAGATGTGTTGTGGGAATGAACAGAAGCACAGGAGACGACTTTCCAATCAGTAAAGACAGCCATTGCAGACACAGCAACCTTAAAATATTTTGATCCACAGTTAGAGGTGGTAGTCCAATGTGATGCGTCAGAAAAAGGCCTAGGTGCCACATTAATGCAAGAGCGGCAACCAATCACATTTGCAAGCAAAGCGCTAACACCGACAGAGCAGGGATATGCCCAAATCGAAAAGGAGTTACTAGCTGTGGTGTTTGGAATGGAAAGGTTTCATCAGTACACATACGGTCGACAGGTAACAGTACAGTCAGATCACAAACCGTTGGAGAGCATTACAAAAAAACCACTACTAAATGCACCAAAGAGACTGCAGCGCATGCTTCTGCGACTTCAAAAATATGATTATGAAATTGGATATTGTCCAGGAAAAGACTTGTTGATTGCAGATACTCTAAGCAGAGCGTACTTACCCAACTCAGAGGATAAAGGACAAGAAATGGACAACATCAATATGTGTGATTATCTTGCAGTATCTAAAGATAAACTGAAACAAATACAGACCTTCACAGAAAAAGATAAAACACTACAGATATTAAAAACTGTGATCCTGCAGGGCTGGCCAAAATATAAGCAGCATGCTCCAAAGGAAGTTGCTCCATTCTTCCATATACGAGATGAACTGTCAGTACACCAAGGAATCATCATAAAGGGAGAAAGGGCAGTGATACCGGAGACTCTGAGAAGAGACATACTACAGAAATTACACTCGTCCCACTTGGGCATTGAAGGATGTTTGCGGCGAGCAAGAGAATCAGTTTATTGGCCGGGTATGAATGATCACATAAAAAGTTACATAGCACAATGTGAGATATGTGCGTCCGGCGGGGATAAACAACCGAAAGAGCCATTGCAACCGCATGCCGTTCCAAATAGACCATGGTCAAAAATAGGAATAGATTTGTTCACATTGGAGGAAAGAGAATACCTGGTTACTGTGGACTATTTTTCTAATTTTTGGGAAGTGGACTATTTGAAGGATACAAGAGCAAGAACAGTTATTAAAAAACTCAAGGCTCATTTTGCCAGATATGGGATTCCAGAGATTGTTTTTACTGATAATGCCGCTCAATTTAGGTCAGAAGAGTTCAAGGAGTTCAGCAAGTTATGGGAATTTGAACACAATACATCATCTCCTGGATATCCTCAAAGCAATGGCAAAGCGGAATCAGCGGTGAAAACAGCAAAGAAGTTGATTAAGAGAGCGAAACAGGCAGGGACAGATGTATATCTATCTATACTGGACCACAGAAACACACCTTTCCAAGGTCTAGACAGCAGCCCAGCACAGAGGCTTCTGAGTAAACGGACAAGGACACTCATACCAACAGCTAGTCGTCTTCTGAAGCCAAATCTGGTGAGGGGAATGAGGTCAAAACTAAAGAAAAATCAGGATAGACAAGCGTTCTATTATAATCAGTCGGCAAAAGATCTACCAGAACTGAGACAAAATGACAACATCAGGATGCAGCCGAGCAAATATGACAAACAATGGAGAAAAGCAAAGGTGCTCCAGAAACTAGGACCCAGATCCTACGAGATTGTGACAGAGGAGGGAAGAAAACTAAGGAGAAATCGGAGACATCTGAGGAAAACGCAAGAAGGATCTGATACATGATCATATGAACAGTATCCTCATATCCAAGATGAGGAAACAGCAAGTCTAAGCAGAGAGGCTACAGGGATGGCCCAGGTTCAGTGTGGAGATTCTGGTCGGAGACAGGCAATACCAGATGCGGTAACGCCCGAATCAAGAGAACCACCGAATAGTGGCAGTAACGCATCGTATGTTACTAGATCGGGCAGAATGATCACAAAGCCAGCACACCTCAAGGACTATATATATACAACCAAGTATTTTAAAGTATCTTAATAGCATGATGCTTGCCAGTTATGTTTATGTCACCAATATCTTGAATATTGAAATGTTCACATGTATGTTAGTTATATTAGCTTAGTTATTTCTTCAGTTAAAAGACAAAGGATGTAGCAATATGTTATATGCTGAGCCGCCTCTAGGGGTCTCACTACCTGGATGTATTCAGAGGATAGAGAGGAGGGACTCGTTGGTAAGAGCATGAGACAGGAAGCATTCATGTAATGTGGCTGAGAGAACGTGCACACAATAAAGTAACCCGTTACCACAATCGTGTCAGAGGCATAAACAAGAAATAGAACAGACAGATACGAAGCTGTTTTCGGTAGAAATCGGTCAGGTTCTTCTAATCCTGTTATTGAAAATTCCTTTTAAACGTGGAAAACAAAATAAAAAGTTCATGTTTCATATAAGAATTTGTGTACATAAAATAGGATCATGCTGTGTGCACTTATGCCAAGAATCACATTATTCAATCCTTCTTTCCAGTCTTTCTTTACACACAGTTGCCCATTTTCATTCTGATTTGTTGAATATATTAAGAGAACCGTTGCAGATCCGGCCCCGGGACACACAATGCTTCCTGGAGCAAACACTGCATGTGTCATTGTGCGAGACGACTCACAGAATGATCCAGCAGCCCATGCGACAATGCAAATGTCCAACCCAGGTATGACTAGTAAACTGGTGAACTGTGCCCAATGGGTTGTAAGGTCAAAAGCTGAACATGGGTCAATAATATACAGTCTGTTTTTCCAATATAACATCTTTCACATTATTATTGTCCATTACTCAAGGGAAACATATTAAAGTGGTTGTCTTTGTGTCATCCTTTTTGTTAGAAGAAATCTGGTAATAGCTGATCAAGGTGTGTTCTGCTGCAGTGATGAGCTATAACCTAGAAGGAAACTCAGCAGCAAATGATTTGGTTTACTGCAGTGCCCCCACAGGAAAAATTGAGCATGACACCCTTCCAAAATGAAAACAATCAACTGTCCACATAATGTATGCATGTGCTGGATCTCTCAGAACATATGATACTTATTATTATTAGTATTATTATTTTATTAGAAATAGAGATAACAATCATTACATTTTATTTTATAGTGATTTTAAAATGTTTTTCTAGAAATTGTAATAATAATAATAATAATGTTATCAATGAGCTGAATAACAATTAGTTAATGCCTTAAAGGGGTTGTGATATTGATGACCTATCCTCAGGTTTAGTGGCACCCAGAAGTACCCAATGTGCAGAGAAGGACCACCAGAGCTCTGTACACTGTGTAGTGGCCATTCTCAGGTACTGCAGTACAGCTCCTATTAACTTCAATAGAGGCTAAGCTGCAGTATTCAATAATGGGAAGCTCAGCTACATGGCTGAAGATGCAGTTTATCCCTTGACCTCTCAGTTTTTTGAGGCAGTCAAAAACTATAACTTATTCAAGCAGAAAGCGGTTCATGAAAGTCTCCTGTTTCTGGGAGTTTTGGAAGAGTTTTTGTCTTAAAGTTTTATTTTTTTGCAGCCTTTTGATTGAACAGTGCCTAGTCTGGAGATATTTCATTTAAGGAACTAATATGTACTTTCTTTCTTTTCACCAAGACTTTTTCAAAACCTCTTCAGGAAAAAACAAAAGCTAAAAGCTAAAAAAAAACTTCCTCATACGAACAGTAAAGTGGATTTTCTGTAGAAATGAAATGGAAGAGTTCTTCAAAACTCAAGACCCCTAGACAGATCTAACGTCACCCTGTCTGTCCCATCGTCCCTATATAGGTTCCGCACCTATCGCATAGCAGGATACCTAATCCCTGCCTGACCCTGACGATAAGCCCTGCACGGGGATAAGCCCTGCATGGGGAAGGACAAGATGAGCGCTAGTCAATCCCACTAACACTAAAGACAGCAAGGATAAACGAAACAAGGGGACACTTAGCTTGAGTAGACTCAGAAAGAAACGTCAACGTCCTCCAAAACTCCAAAGAGGACAATAGCCGACTACTGCAGCTCCAAGCCTCAACAGGAAAGTGCAAACAGAAAATATCACAAGCAACTCCCAACAGTAAATTGGGAGTTATAAACACCCAGATCCAGGTGACACCATTAGGGCTGGGGAAGATGGCCACTGGGTCCTAGCGTCAGAAGGACCAGGCAGAAGTCTGCAAAGCAAACTGCTGAGACCTTCTGCAGCCAGATGCAGTGCAACGGTCTGGAGCCTCTGACACATCCGTGACAGTAGAAGGAGGTTTGCCGTGCTTTGGTCATGGACTACCAACGTGGCCAATGGATCAGGGTCCTTTGAATCTTTTTGCTTAATCCTAGTGGAACTAATAGGACTACATTGTATTCAAAGAATATTAGGTCACCCTCAATATACTGCAGCTGTAGAGAATATCACCGTTATCAGCCTCCGCATGTACTACGCAGCATTAAAGTAAATGTACAAGGAGACGTTTCATCTTTAGCTCACACTTGATCTCTGCCATAGCTCCTCCATTAAGTCGGATGCCTCGGTTCCTGGCTTCTTTTTTTTTTTGTTTTAAATGGAGTAAATTTGCAGCGCACAGCACTTCTGTTACATTTTATAATCTAATAGTTGCTCCTTGGGTCAAAGGATAATGGGTTAATCTGTAATATTGACCCACAATGAATTCAAATGAGGCTTGTTCTTAGGAGAGGTGCCGCCGTGATGTATTCTTCACTGTCTCCAGTTTAGAGGAAGCCCCATAAAAATGCACATTTTATATTAACTCATGTAAATATATGTGCATACATAATAGTACACATCTTCGGTAAATAATAGTTTACAGGCAGAATGCACTTCAGGTGTGATCAAGTAACGAAGGGGAAGCTACCGTATGTCTAATTAGAGTGGTTTGTTAACACTGTAGCTGCTGGAGCAAAAGGCGAATGGAGGGTGCGTCCAAATGGGAAGGAAATAATGCCTATTTTCTGTGCAGATTTGTGCACAGCAGATTACAGCCATAGGGATAAAACTTGAACAGAGGTTGGAACATTTTGGAGATTTTTCAGCCCACATTATGTAAATTTTTTAATGGATATCTACTAAGGAATTCTCCGATTTTAAAGTAGAGAGGTAAAATCGGCATTATATTTTGCTGAGGATTGGCCATCGATTCATTGTATCCCTACCCTGACACTGGAAATATAGTAGTACACAAAAAGCTATAGCCCAGTAGGGGGTTAGGTCATTTTATTAGACGTTCGGATTTCATTTATTTAATTTTTTTTTTCTGGTTATTTTTCTACAACACTAATAATAATAATGGACACACTGACCAATCACTGATGAAAAATCGATCCAAAACACTGATGGAAATCTTCCCTTTTATTTCATGTATCACTTGAGCCTGAATAAAACCTTAGGGTGCGTTTACACATTGCGTTTTTTTTGGGAATTTCAGTTGCAGAATCTACTGTAAAGTATGGAACAATGTTCCTTGATTCATCAAAGCTTTAACGCCACAAGTCTGGCGTAAAGGCTTTGAAATGTTGCAAAATTTAGGTGCAACTCGGAGTTGCGCCAACATTTTTTTTTACTTTTGGCGTTTTCATACTAGTTTCTCCCAGCTTTGATAAAATGGGCAGAGCTGGGGTGGGACAGGGACCGTACAGCTCATCTAATTCATGATGAGTAGTGGTGTTCTCGACTCCAGGAATCTTACCCCAGTACCTGATTGGAGTAAGATATCTGGTGTAGCGCACAGAGGCGCATGCCACTCGTCAGACGCTCCAGATTTGCAAATACGGTTTCACCACACCTTCTCATCAAGACCGGGGTGTTTCTAAGAGTATGTTTACACATGACATCTTTTTCAGGTAGCTTACACCTGAAAAAGGTCTAAAAACCAGCTACAAAGAATGAACAAAATACACACCAATGAAAAACCTGATGTACGTATGTTTCCATTTGGGATTGCTGGCATCTAAAAGACACAGAGTGCACATACCCTTAATAAGGTTTTAAGAAACCTAAGTCACTCACAACATAAATAAGTTATGGATATTAGGAATGTTGTGGCTTTGTGGATGTTCTATCATCAATGGCATTGTCCCACGGTCCTGAGCTCACCGCAGTTCAGGCCGGCTGGGAACGCAGCCTCAGTGACGTCACTGAGGCTGCGCTCACAGCATCTCAGTCACCAATGGTTCTCAGCCTGGACGGTCGCATCTTGGCATCGTCTAAAAAAACTATTTCTCCCCCAGATATGGATTACGGCGTGGAACAGAGCGACGGACAGGTATAGTATATTGTTTTTTTTTTATTTTTATTACATGAGAACGAGGGCTTAGGTGGAAATAGGCGAGGTTGTAAGTATGGTTTAATTGAGAATATTAAAGGAGGCTCTGTCATTTTTTTCAATTAAAGGACTTTATTCTTGGTGTCTGTGTTTTCTTACAATGTGACTATGGGGTTAGTAATGGGGGCGTCTTATTGACGCCTCTCCATTACTAACCTCAGGGCTTGATGTCACCTGACAATACAAAGGTAACATCAACCCCTCCAACTATTACCCCACTTGCCACCACTACAGGGCAAATGGGAAGAGCGGGGCAAAGCGCCAGAATTGGCGCATCTAATAAACGTGCCTTTTGCTGTGCATTTGCGGGCTGCTGTTTTTAAGCTGGGGGTGGGCCAATATCCTTGGCCCTTTACCAGCCTGAGAATAACAGCCCCTAGCTGTCTGCTTTAGCAAGGCTAGTTGTCAAAAATGGGGGAGAATTATTTTAAATTATTAAAAAAAACCAGTGTGAGGACCCTTCCATTCTCGATCACCAACCTTGCTGACAGCTGAGGGTTGCAGCCCCTAGCTGAGTTTTGCCTGGTTGGATAAAGAAAATAGGGGGGAACCCAAGCCAGGTTTTTCATTCATTTATTTAGTTATATCGCAGGCGGCGGGTGAGAAATACCCCGATCATCTGCTCCTGCTGTCACTATTATTAGCGGCAACAGGTGTCAGGTGATGGGAGTAATAGTCCCAAAAGCACCCACCTGCTGTCATCGTTCTGACTTTAATATAACTCTCATCATTCTCTTCTGCTCGCGCCGATCGCCGGAAGAGCAGGGAGAATGATGAGAGCCGTCTTCAGCACCCGCCGCCGGGGAACAGCGCTTACTGTAGCGCTTCTTCCTCGGCGGCCGTCTGTGTGGCACTGGTGCGGCACACGGTTTTCACACGTGTGCCGCAAGTATTACACACACGAACACACGGACAGGGATATCTCCGATACAGGTTTTTTCCGGTACTGGAAATAAACAGACGTGTGAAACCAGTCTAATTGGGGTCATCCAGGCTCCACTAGTGTCTGGCATGCTTGGAGTCCTGGACAATAGTTAATTTTGCTGTTCTGCTCCCATGATGGAGTCATAATTCCTGAAGGCACAGTATTAAAGGCTGATACTTTTTCATATTATCAAATATCACTTTCCATGACAAAAGGATGACCCTTTTAGCCATATTGATCATATCTCGTAAGAAGAGACAGAGGGACTTCAGAGGAGCGAGTAACACCGGCGATCATATACAGATGCAAGTGAAATAAAATAAAACTTCCTCAAGTCTGAGTTAAACCAAAACATTTGTGCGCTCCTTACCCCTAAATAAAACAGCAAATTGAACATTGATGTGTTACTCGCTCTCTCTGGAGATGTTCGGGTAAGTTTACTCTCGAATATCTGGTTCGTCCAGCGGATAAATGTACGGGCGAAATAAGGAATATTTGAGGATCTCTTCATGGAGCTCGCTAGGTGAGCGTCCTCTCACATCCCCCCCCAGTGATCGATACTTGTCGGAAAGTAGATACCAGATGTCCTGACTTCTGACTGCCTTGTTGTTTGTGAACTTTTTAATATAGACACAGAAAGTGAGTTTAGACATTGAGCAGTCAGGGACCTGCGGACAATGACAACCAAGAGGCCTTTATTATCTACGCTAAGTGTAAAACGAAAGAAACTTTTATTACTGAACCTGTCTAACAGACATTGATGGGAAGTTTTATAAGAGGTTGTTAGGAGCTACCGAAGTAATAACCATCTGTCTTAAGCATCGGTTGACCTGACACTGGCAATTTAGACTTCTTACTGCTAAGACGCATGTTTCAGTAAGATGTTACACGGTGGATTATAAAGTAAAAAAGAAGGCGGTATTTGCTGACTCGGTCAGTTATCCTGATGGCTGATGGACAAATCTCATATACGGAGCGTGGTTATTGCAGTTTTCTAGCAAGGAGGATTTTTATCTCTATGTACCAGTGAAAATGCTATAATGTGTATCATCCCATTGTAGAGGGTCTGGGGAATTGCATAGTTAGCAGATCACTGATGCATCTGTAGGAAGATGGAAGTTGTGCCCACGTTTCTCCTTGTTGATATATGCTGTGATGTGATATGATGCATTATAATGTTTTACATTGTTATGCGAAAGGGTTGTGTTCTGCCCAGCAACATGTAGTGAGTAGGCATGAATAGAGTTAAGAGTTGGGACTAGCCCAGAGAGGGAGGACTACCTAGCAAGATCAGAGAGGACTTCCTGGTAGTGAGTCAGATAGGGCTTAGCTTTCAGCTGGAGCAGAACTTTGGTCTGAGTACTAAGCAGAGCCCAGAGCCACATGAGCTGGGTCTCCAAAGTAAGTGGAGACTGAGGCAGTGGATAGCGTGATCCTGATCAAAAGAAGGAAAAATGATCAAAGGATAGAGTGATGCTTTGGAGGTGAGTCCAAGGATAGGACGCCTATCAGTACGGTCCTGAGTACGCTAGACAGAAAAGTAACGGGCCAGGACAGAACAGGGAGCGTGAGAAAAGAGAGAGTGCCCTGGGCGGGTGTTCCAAGGCGTCAGCAAGCATAAAACTAAAGGCCATAGTGGCAAGCTAACTCCCCTAGGTGAAAAAGGAAGCTGTTGAAGCACAGGACTCTCATTTACTGGTCTGTAGTACTGTGCTAGGTTGTGGTGAAGACAGAGGAAAGACAGCATACACAAGTAAGCTTGGAAGCGGTAAAAAGACCGTGTGTGAAGATGCTCCATGTTGTAAAGGAAACGTTAGCGCAGTTATTTACCCACTATTCAGGGCCGCCATCAGGGCATTACTGCCCTTACTGGCATATGAGTCCCGGTGAACAGAGAGGGGCCCCTCACTTCTGCTCACCTGCTACTAAGCCGGTGTGCTGGAACGCCGGGTATCATCGCGACCGCGCGCACTTGTTCTCTGCTCCTTCCCTCTTGTGCGCGGGGCCGTGCAGAGAGTTGCCGGCTGCAGTGTAGCAGGGGTGCACAGTCACACACTGTAACAATACTCACCCCCCCCCGCACCTGTTGTTAGCAGCAGAGCCAGGAGCAGAGCATCGGATCCCTCCCCTCCAGCAGCGTCACAGTTCTCAGACTGTGAAGAACCATGGAGGGGCGGGGTACAGACAACCAGGGAGAAGGAGAGAGAAAAGATGAAAAAGTAAAAAGACAGAAAACACAAGAGAGAGGCAAGGCACAGTGAGAAGTTATATATATATATATATATACATATATATATATATACAGTCATGGCCAAAAGTTTTGAGAATGACACAAATATTATATTTTCACATGATCTGCTGCCCTCTGGTTTTTATGTGTGTTTGACAGATGTTTTTATCACAGACAGAAATATAATTGCAAACATATGAGTAACAAAAGCTTATATTGACAGTTAGAATGAGTTAATGCAGCAAATCAATATTTGCAGTGTTGACCCTTCTTCAAGGACCTCTGCAATTTTCTCCCTGGCATGCTCTCAATCAACTTCTGGACCAAATCTGACTTACAGCAGTCCATTCTTGCACAATCAATGCTTTCATTTTGTCAGAATTTTTAGGTTTTTGTTTGTCCACCCGTCTCTTGATGATTGACCACAAGTTCTCAATGGGATTAAGATCTGGGGAGTTTCCAGGCCATGGACCCGAAATCTCTATGTTTTGTTCCTGAGCCATTTAGTTATCACCTTTGCTTTATGGCAAGGTGCTCCATCATGCTGGAAAAGGCATTGTTGATCGCCAAACTGCTCTTGGAGGGTTGGGAGAAGTTGCTCTTGGAGGACATTCTGGTACCATTCTTTATTCATGGCTGTGTTTTTAGGCAAGACTGTGAGAAGCCAGATTCCCTTGGCTGAGAAGCAACCCCACACATGAATGGTTTCAGGATGCTTAACAGTTGGCATGAGACAAGACTGGTGGTAGTGTGTCGACCCGCCACCACAATTGTGGGTTACCAGGGCAATGGGGTACTCAGAGCCGAGCCCATGGAAGTCTATGGGGTTTGTCACAGGTAGCGGTGGCTCGGTCTGTGGCCCTAGCGGTCTGGCGTATGTTGGGGGAATATTTACAGGGGATAGATATATTTACAGTTCGTGACGCCACCTGTAGTCTTCTGGTAATTTATACCAGCGCTGCTGTAGAGCTCTGAGGGGAGTGGTGAGGCAGCTAGATGTCGGGTCCCCTACAGGTAGGACTCTTCCCTCAGGTCGATGGTTAAGGCAGGGTTGTGCAGGCATGCAAGTAAATAACTCAGTCTCACACGGTCAGCGTCTTTCCATACCTTTACTTGTAAGATGGTAAGCAGGTCCCAGGGAGGCTGATCCAAGGAGAATGTATTTCGAGATAGCAGCTGGACAAGTTAGGGGCCCTCCTTTACTTTCAAATGATGATGAGTACAACCAGCATGAAGCGTAGTTCCCTCTATAACTCCAGCTATTCCAAAGCTGTACTGCCCAGTCAGTGTTGTGGTCGGAGCCTTCCTGTGAGAGAGCTGAATTCCTATCTTGTCGTGCACTGACTCAAGGTCCTCACTCCCCCTGACCCCAGTTACGTACCGACTATTTAGGGGCTGCTTGCCGCGACCTAAGGTCCGATAAGCCTCTGGTTTTCTTACCACTAAGCTGAAACTATAGTGATCCCTTTGGTCCCAGTGACCGGTAACAATGTGCAGGACTTCTCCAATCCAAAAGCACTTTTAAATATTCCTTCCACTGTGCCTTCGCCTTGTCCACGCTTGTAGCATAAACACTCACACTTGCAAAAAGTCATATAATCACTCCCTTCTTTTCCTTCCTTCAGAGTTAGTTGCCAGACTCTCAGTAATCTTCTAGGCAGGAGCACGTCTCTGAACCTTCATGTCCTTGAGACAGGAGACTGAAGTATTTCTGTACTAAACTCTTCCTTCTTTATCAATGTCTTCAATGAGGTACAGCTCTGACCAGGCTGAGGTGATCTATATCTCGCCCTTACTGGCCTCCACTTGCTGAACTGCTGATAGAACCAAGCTGGACTGCTTCCTCCCTCCAAGTCCCAGCTAGACTCCACACGTCTGCTCTGTCCGAAGACAGGAAACTGACTACTAAATCACTCAACGAATCTACACTGACCACTCCCTACGAGTCACTACACTACCCTAAGGGTGTGTCTAGTGTATATTGAGTGAATGGGTATAGAGCATTAAACTGCTATCTCTCCACACATCCTCCAGGGTATGCGTGTGCCTTCACACCAGGGCTACACAGTAGCGCTCACCTTGTCTTCTCCGAATGAGGCATTTTCCTGATGTCCCAAACAATCGAAAACGGGATTCATCAGAGAAAATAACTTTACCCCAGTCCTCAGCAGTCCATTGCCTGTACCTTTTGCAGAATATCAGTCTGTCCATGATGTTTTTTCTGGAGAGAAGTGGCTTCTTTGCTGCCCTCCTTGAAACCAGGCCTTAATCCAAGAGTCTCCGCCTCACAGTGCGTGCAGATGCACTCACACCTGCCTGCTGCCATTCCTGAGCAAGCTCTGCACTGCTGGTAGCCCGATCCCGCAGCTGAAACACTTTAAGAGACGGTCCTGGCGCTTGCTGGTCTTTCTTGGGCGCCCTGGAGCCTTTTTGGCAACAATGGAACCTCTATCCTTGAAGTTCTTGATGATGCGATAGATTGTTGACTGAGGTGCAAACTTTCTAGCTGCGATACTCTTCCCTGTTAGGCATTTTTTGTGCATTGCAATGATGACTGCACGTGTTTCTTAGATAACCATGGTTAACAGAAGAGAATCAATGATGCCAAGCACCAGCCTCCTTTTAAAGTGTCCAGTGGTGTCATTCTTACTTATCATGACAGATTGATCTCCAGCCATGTCCTCATCAAACCCACACCTGTGTTAATGGAGCAATCACTGAAAAGAGGTTAGCTGGTCCTTTTAAGGCAGGGCTGCAATATGTTGAAATGTGTTTTGGGGGATAAAGTTCATTTTCTAGCCAAATATTGACTTTGCAAGTAATTGCTGTTAAGCTGATCACTCTTTATAACATTCTGGAGTATATGCAAATTGGCATTAGAAAAAGTGAAGCAGTAGACTTTGTAAAAATTAATATTTGTGTCATTCTCAAAACTTTTGGCCA
>JARQOD010000008.1:38161579-38175680 GCA_033576555.1 Oophaga sylvatica
CCCATATTCGAATAACAGCTGGCCGGAGCCAATGCTGTTTTGGAGGTACGGGTTTGGCCCGTGACAATCAATCGTTAATTTTTCCTGAAAAAGGGCCATAACATCAAAGGGGGGCACCCTTTTTAAAAAAATAAGGAAAAAGTCAAAGATACAGAAAAAATAGGAAATAAAAAGGAAACAAAGGGAGGAAAAAAAAGGGGTGGCCAATGAATTAAGAACTTTGCAGAATCCAATCATATTAAAGTTGGATCAGGCATATTGCATTTCAACATGCCCCAGCCCCTTTGTTCTCACAGGAGACAGGCTGCAACAGAGTTCGTTTCTCATTGAAAAGATATCATGGATGGTTGTTTTGGAAAATTTGCTATACAATAGGTTTCTAAACACAATATATGAGCTGTAGGGGCAGAATAAGCTGCTGCCCAAGAGAGAGTTATCAGGGAAAGGCGCCCTAGGCACTGCCTGCTCCTTTCCCAGCATCAATACAGCATCGCTGTACAGCGTCCCCCCACCTAAAGGGCAGGGGGGCCTTGTGAATGAACGGCTGCCTCCAATCAGCAGTGATATTAGAACCCCAACTAAAGGAGCGCCACAGTGACGGCGCACTGCCGGCGGGCCCGATAAAAAGGACGATGTCCCCTTTCCTCGTGTACGCCATCTGCATTCACATCTCACTGCCTGCGATTAACCTTGCTGCATTGTTATACATTTTATAAAAAAGCCTCTAAATATTTATTTTTCAGATTTGGATTTTTTTCATATAAAAGGGGGAAATTTTCCGGGTTTGGGAAAAGCAAGGCAAAAATAAAAGCCGTTGAGTAACAGCCAGAGGGAATCTTAGCCCCGGCAAGATTTCCATATTTAAGAGAGCACAGCATTCTAATATTAACCTTGTGCTGCAGAAGTCAGAAAGGGATTACTGAAATTCCACAGGCTCTTGTGCCATCATGGTCACAGGTGGACGATGGCTGCCGATGCCGATTCTATTCATTCTCTTTTTTCCCTGCACAGTTAATAACTTTTTTTGCTTTTTCATTTAGGATATTCAGGAGCATTGGTAAACTGATGGCACATGTTGTAAAACATTTCATAAACGTTTTATCTTATTTTTAACCTGTTAAGGCCCATGAAGTTTGGCCCCTTTTTTTTTTCCTTCCCTTGTTCCAAGAAGCAGAATTTTTTTTATTTTTCCTATTGCAGGGTAATCCTAGTTCGAATGATGTCTTTCCTTTTACCAACAATGATCTAGAAACCCCCCCCCCAAAAAAAAAAAAAGAATTCCAAGTGCTGTGAAATTGTATTCAAAATTTTAACAAGTTTTTCCTCTTTGAAAACGGGGTGTAATTTCCCTAATACAAAGCACCCCAATTCTCAGACTAACCCTTAACTGAAAGTACTAGTAACTAAAGTTAAAAGGGATTTTCTTACAGTTCCATGTAACACCACGAATAACACACCCTGGACTCCCCTTTAAAAACCGGTAATATATAAGTGCTTCTCACAAAATTCAATAACCAAAAAGTTAATTTCCCGTTCTTCAATACAAAAAGTAAACTCATAATGGTAAATTCACATTACACATTAATATAGAGTCATTACACACAGAGTGATCTATTTCACGTGTTTATTTCTTTAATGTTGATGATTAGGCTTACAGCCAATAAACCCAAAAGTCATTATCTCATAAATTAGAATAATTAACAAAAACATTCAAAGGCTTCCTAAGGGGGTTTAAAAAGGGCTTTGTCCCTCTTCCCCCTTTTTCAAAAGTTTTGGGGGGTATGAGACTGCTAGTAAAACATACATACAGACCAAAAGTTTGGACACACCTTCTCATTCAAAATTTTTCTGTATTTTCATGACTATGAAAATTGGGAAATCACACGAAGGCATCAAAACTATGAATTAACACAGTGGAATTATACAAATTTCACTTTACAAAAAAATGTGAAACCCTGAAAATATGTCTTATATTCTAGTTCTTCAAGTAGCCACCTTTTGCTTTGATTACTGCTTTCACGCAGAAAAGATGAACGATGGACTCTATATGCCCGTTCCCACCGTGAAGCAGGAGGAGGGGGTTTATGGTGTTTGCTGGTGACACTGTGGGGAGCAATGCCGTCCGGGCATCCTTTTGGGAGCATGAGTGTACCTGACTGGTTAAAAAAAAAAAAAAAGGAGTGTTAGTCTGTGTGCTACCCGCTTTCATTTTTTTTGGTACAGATAAGATATGGATAGACAGATATGGATAAATAGATAGAGCAGATTTCAATCTGCTTTTGCTATTGAAAACATTATCTATGACTCAAAACCTTTTAGGGGATGCGGTTTTTTAAAAAGCTGATTGCTTTGAGTACCAGGAGGAAAACAGATCAGAGCTGAAGGGGTTAAATAGGTGCAGCATCGGACTGGAGTACCTTGGGCCCACCAGAGAAAAATTATTCTTGGGGCCCACCATCATACTTCCCAACCTTTGAAGAAGGGAAAGAGGGACAAAGGCTGTGGCACGCTGTGCCTGCTGCAGCAAATTTTAGGCCATGCCACGTTGCACCACAGACTGTCCAGGAGTTGGTGGATGCTTAGTCCAGGTGTGGGAGGAGATCCCTCAGGAGACCATCCGTCGCGCTCATCAGGAGCATGCCCAGAAGTTGTAGTGAGGTCATACAGCATTCCTCCCAACTTTTGAAGACAGGAAAGAGGGTTAAAGGCTGCGGCGCGCGTAGCGCGACCCGCCGCAAGTTTTAGGCCACGCCCTGACCACACCCATTTCACAACTAATCACACCCATATCCTCGCCCCAACCGTACCCATTTAGCACTGCTGATCACACTGACTGGTAATGAGGGCACAGTGGCTGGTACTGAGGAAAAGAAAGAAAGAGCAGCGAGAGAAAGAAAGGAGAGAGAGAGAAAGAAAGAAAGAAAAAGGGAAGAAAGAAAAGAGAGAGAAAGAAAGAACAGAGAGAAAAAAGAACAGAGAGCGAGAAAGACTAGAGAGAGAAAGAAAGACTAGAGAGAGAGCCAGAGGCATAGCTAGGTTTTGGTTTAGTGGGGGCGAAACTTCTGAGTGGGCCCCTAACCAGAGAACCTCAGCAAATGACCGCACTGTTGCCAAAAATAATCTATATATAAAAAGACCAATATTGATATCACCGCCATATGGTCTGTGGTAAATAATACCAGTCCTACAGAACATATAATAGATTACAGCACAGGTACAGATAATGACTTACCGCTGATGTTCTTTCTAATGGAATTGTTCACTTTTCATGTCTTTTCCATCTGGCCCAGACCGACATGACAACTCCTCCAGCCAGGACTCGACTGCAGAGATTACAACAAAGACACATTTCACTTCTCATATTTTTAGCACTGTCACGGTCACCAATTGGACTATTCTCAACCTGCACAAACTCCTCATCCTGCTGATACCCCAATACTGAGCCGCTGCTGCCATATGTGTCCCTATTTCTGCACCTGATACCCCAATGCTGAGCCGCTGCTGCCATATGTGTCCCTATTACTGCACCTGATACCCCAATACTGAGCCGCTGCTGCCGTATGTGTCCCTATTACTGCACCTGATACCCCAATACTGAGCCGCTGCTGCCGTATGTGTCCCTATTACTGCACCTGATACCCCAATACTGAGCTGCTGCTGCCGTATGTGTCCCTATTACTGCACCTGATACCCCAATACTGAGCTGCTGCTGCCCTATGTGTCCCTATTACTGCACCTGCTGTGTGGTTCTGTGTGACCTCTAAATTCTAAAGCACCCCTCTAGAATATAGTAATGCCGGGTGCAAGTGCCCTAGAAAACAGTGCCCACATTTTGTCCCCTAGACTGTAATAATGCCCTGTGTGCCCCTTTGACAGTCACAGTAACCCGAGTTCCCCTATAACAATAAGTATCCACTTTACATTTAATAATGTCCCACGTCTCCCCCTGTACAGCTCCCCTATACACAGAATAATGCCCCCTCACTGGATATATACTGACCCCTTAATGTCCCCAAACTATTTAATGGGTCCAACACTGTATTGTGGCCCCTAGATAGCATCCATACAGCATAATACACCAGATAGTCCTCAATATAGTATAATGCACCCCCATAGGCAGCCTCTATATTATAATAAACCCCCATAGGCAGAGTCTATAATATAATGCACCACCATAGGCAGCCACTATATTATAATGCACCCCCATAGGCAGCCTCTGTAGTATAATGCATCCCCATAGGGAGTCTCTGTAGTATAATGCACTCCCCATAGGGAGTCTCTGTAGTATAATGCACCCCCATATGGAGCCTCTGTAGTATAATGCAGCCCCCATATACAGCCTCTGTAGTATAATGCAGCCCCCATATACAGCGTCTGTAGTATAACGCAGCCCCATATACAGCCTCTGTAGTATAATGCAGCCCCATATACAGCCTCTGTAGTATAATGCAGCCCCATATACAGCCTCTGTAGTATAATGCAGCCCCATATAGAGCCTCTGTAGTATAATGCAGCCCCATATAGAGCCTCTGTAGTATAATGCACCCCCATATACAGCCTCTGTAGTATAATGCAGCCCCATATAGAGCCTCTGTAGTATAATGCACCCCATATACAGCCTCTGTAGTATAATGCAGCCCCATATACAGCCTCTGTAGTATAATGCAGCCCCATATACAGCCTCTGTAGTATAATGCAGCCCCATATACAGCCTCTGTAGTATAATGCAGCCCCATATACAGCCTCTGTAGTGTAACGCAGCCCCATATACAGCCTCTGTAGTATAACGCAGCCCCATATACAGCCTTTGTAGTATAATGCAGCCCCATATACAGCCTCTGTAGTATAATGCAGCTCCATATAGAGCCTCTGTAGTATAATGCAGCCCCATATAGAGCCTCTGTAGTATAATGCACCCCCCATATACAGCCTCTGTAGTATAATGCAGCCCCATATAGAGCCTCTGTAGTATAATGCAGCCCCATATAGAGCCTCTGTAGTATAATGCACCCCCCATATACAGCCTCTGTAGTATAATGCAGCCCCATATTCAGCCTCTGTAGTATAATGCAGCCCCATATACAGCCTCTGTAGTATAATGCAGCCCATATACAGCCTCTGTAGTATAATGCAGCCCCATATACAGCCTCTGTAGTATAATGCAGCCCCATATAGAGCCTCTGTAGTATAATGCACCCCCCATATACAGCCTCTGTAGTATAATGCAGCCCCATATACAGCCTCTGTAGTATAATGCAGCCCCATATACAGCCTCTGTAGTATAATGCACCCCCCATATAGAGCCTCTGTAGCATAATGCAGCCCCATATACAGCGTCTGTAGTATAATGCAGCCCCATATACAGCCTCTGTAGTATAATGCAGCCCCATATAGAGCCTCTGTAGTATAATGCACCCCCCATATACAGCCTCTGTAGTATAATGCAGCCCCATATACAGCCTCTGTAGTATAATGCAGCCCCATATACAGCCTCTGTAGTATAATGCACCCCCCATATAGAGCCTCTGTAGCATAATGCAGCCCCATATACAGCGTCTGTAGTATAATGCAGCCCCATATACAGCCTCTGTAGTATAATGCAGCCCCATATACAGCCTCTGTAGTATAATGCACCCCCCATATACAGCCTCTGTAGTATAATGCAGCCCCATATACAGCCTCTGTAGTATAATGCAGCCCCATATACAGCCTCTGTAGTATAATGCACCCCCCATATAGAGCCTCTGTAGCATAATGCAGCCCCATATACAGCGTCTGTAGTATAATGCAGCCCCATATACAGCCTCTGTAGTATAATGCAGCCCCATATACAGCCTCTGTAGTATAATGCACCCCCCATATAGAGCCTCTGTAGCATAATGCAGCCCCATATACAGCGTCTGTAGTATAATGCAGCCCCATATACAGCCTCTGTAGTATAATGTACCCCCCATATAGAGCCTCTGTAGTATAATGCAGCCCCATACACAGCCTCTGTAGTATAATGCAGCCCCATATACAGCCTCTGTAGTATAATGCAGCCCCATATACAGCCTCTGTAGTATAATGCACCCCCCATATAGAGCCTCTGTAGCATAATGCAGCCCCATATACAGCGTCTGTAGTATAATGCAGCCCCATATACAGCATCTGTAGTATAATGCACCCCCATATACAGCCTCTGTAGTATAATGCAGCCCATATAGAGCCTCTGTA
Source organism: Oophaga sylvatica (assembly GCA_033576555.1). NCBI lineage: Eukaryota > Metazoa > Chordata > Amphibia > Anura > Dendrobatidae > Oophaga > Oophaga sylvatica. The sequence goes on from JARQOD010000008.1 coordinate 38,167,796, forward strand.
GTATAATGCACCCCAATTAAAAAAAAAAAAACAATACTCAACTCCCGGCTCCTGTGCTGCTCACTGTTCTCCCTCTCAGCGTCTGACTGCCGGTGACGTCATCTCGCCCGCTGTCAGATGCTGAGAGGGGGATTATGGGTGAGAAGGAGCGCTCGCTCCTTCTCTCTCTATGCGGTCAGCTGTATCGGCTGGATGCCGATACAGCTGACCCTCCGATGACGGGTGGGGGGCCCACTGCTGGCACCGGGCCCCCCCACCGCCTGTTCAGGCCCCATAGCGGCCGGGCGGAAGAGCAGGGAGAGCGATTCTCCCTGCTCTGCCGCAGAATGTAACTGTATCGGCATGCTGTGCACGCCGATATAGTTACTGTAGCGTAGCTCCGGGTGGGCCCCCTCAGAGCACGGGGCCCGGGGCCACCGCCCCCTCTGCCCTGCGACCTATCCTTTCAAATCAGGGCCCACCACGCAGGAGCTGGGGGCGGGGCCCACCGGAGATTTCTCCGGTGTCCCGGTGGCTCAGTCCGACCCTGAACAGGTGGATGGTAAGAACAACATCCAAGGTTAGGCAACAGATCAAGCAAACAGAATTCAAGGCACAGGAGAGCACAAAGCACAAACCTCACAAGATGAATGTATGTCTGGCAGTGGTCTGGGAGAAGCTGCTCAGTTAAGTAGGGATAGCAATCACCTGGAATAGTGAACACTTGGAGACAGCCGATGCATCCCAGTCACAGATTGGCTAGTCAAGTTGTCAATCAACACACTGACAGCTCAGCACGCCCCTGAACCAGATTGGATGGCTATGCTGTCAAAGTACTGACAGCTTCAGCACGCCCCTGTACTGGATTGGATGACCGAGCTGTCAGTAACTGCATCCCAGACAAAATGAGGGGTGGTGCCGTGACAGTAACCCCTCTTCTAGGGGGGCCACCAGACCCCCAGGCTTCCCAGGAAATTTTAGATGGAAGGCCCTAACAGATTAGCCTTCAGATCTCGAGTAGGGACCCAGGATCTCTCCTCTGGTCCATATCCCCTCCACTGGATGAGGTACTGGAGGGAGGGGATGAGGGAGACAATGCAGAAGGGACATACTCCTGTAATAGGGATTTCTGGAATACGTTAGGGATGCGAATGGATGGAGGAAGCTTTGACCTAAATGCCACAGGAATGACCACCTCTAGGATCTCATATGGACCAATAAACTTTGGACCTAACTTCACCATCGGCACTTTAAGTTTAATGTTCCTAGACGACAACCAAACCTTACCCCCAATCTTAAAAGCAGGACCCACCGACCATCTTCTATTGGCCTTTCGTGTTTGGCGAATCTGGGCAGTCCCAATATTCTTTTGAACCTCGCTCCAGACATCCCCAAGTCTCGGCACGGCGACCTCCACCCCAGGGCATTCAGAACTAGTCCTAGAAACTTAGCCAAAATGGGGATGAAAACCATAATTACAGAAGAATGGTAAGGTTCCAGTAGATTGATTTACTCGACTGTTGAAATAAAACTCAGCGAGAGGTAAAAATGAAGACCAGTCCTCCTGTCGCATTGCCACAAAGCACCTTAAAATTTGTTCCAAAGATTGATTTGTCCTTTCAGTCTGACCATTGGTTTCAGGGTGATAAGCAGATGAAATGACAAGTCTATCCCTAGTTTATTGCAAAAAGCTCTCCAAAATTTAGAGACAAATTGTACTCCCCTATCAGACACAATGTTCAGAGGGATCCCATGTAATCTTACAATATGAGAGATAAACAACCTGGAGAGTGTCTCTGCATTAGGTAATCCTGACAAAGGAACAAAATGAGCTTGTTTGCTGAATCGATCAACTACCACCCAGATAGCAGTCTTCCCATCAAACAGAGGCAAATATGTAATGAAATCCATGGACAAATGAGTCCATGGACTTTCTGGAATAGGCAATGGAGCCAATTCCCCAGCTGGCCGGATATGATTGACTTTGGCGGGTGCGCAGACTTCACAAGCAGATGCAAAATCTTTAATATCCTTATGCATGGATGGCCACCAAAAAAGTCTAGCAATGCCTTTCCTTGTGGCAGTAACCCCAGGATGGCCACTTAAAACGGAATCATAAAATTCCTGTAACACCCGCAATCTTTAGGTACACAGGCACAAATAATTTGGAGCCTGTGGAAGTAGAAGGCGCTAACGACTGGGCTTTACGAATCTCCTCCTCCAGCTCCGAGGTTGCCATAGACACCACAATAACCTGAGGAATAATGGAGGATGGAAGTTCTGGAGGAGAAATGGAATCTAGACTACGAGATAAAGCATCAGCTTTCACATTCTCAGACCCTGGCCTAAATGTAATAGAAAAATTTAATCGAGATAAAAACAAGGGCCATCTGGCCTGTCTAGGAATTAACCTTTTAGTCGATTCAATGTAAGCTAAATTCTTGTGATCCGTGACCACCGTAACTGGATGAACCGCCCCTCCAAAAAAATGCCTCCATTCCTCAAAGTCCAATTTGACAGCAAGTAACTCCAGATTCCCAACATCATAATTTCTCTCCGCCGGTGAAAATTTTTTAAAACGAAAAGCACACATGGATGCAGGTTATTCAGAGTTTTGGGCCCCTGCGATGAGACTGCCCCCACTCCGATCTCCGAAGCATCCACCTCCACAATGAACGGTTCTTGGAGATCAGGTTGGATCAGAATGGGTGCGGACATAAAACACTTTTAATCTTTCAAAAGCCCTGATAGCACCCGGCGACCAAACCTTGAGATTCGCCCCCTTACATGTAATGTCAGTAAGTGGTTTAGCAATCTGTGAAAACCCCTTAAGAAATTTTCTGTAATAGTTGGCAAATCCCAGAAAATGCTGCAAGGCCTTAAGATCACGAGGTTGAACCCAATAAATTATGACCTGCACCTTCCCAGAGTCCATCTTAAACCCCTCTGCTGACAAGATAAAACCCAAGAGATCTCCTGAACAGAAAAAACACATTTCTCTAATTTAGCAAACAGAGAGCTCTCCCTCAGTCTCTGTAACACCACACAGACATGTTCCTGGTGAGTGTCCAAGTCTGGTGAGAAAATTAGAATGTCATTGAGGTATATTACAACAAATATTTTAATGCAGTCAGAGAAAATATCATTCATAAAATTTGGAAACACAGCTGTAACGACCCCGTCAGCACCAGCGACTGAACGCGGCTGAGCAGGGTAACTCACCCTCCAATACGCGGGGGCCCGAGGTCTGGCGTCATGGAGGGGTATGGACGGATGAGACCTAAGGAGAGCGGTACGTCAGGTTGCTGTGAGATACTGGGAGCAACAGGACCTGCGGTCACGTGACTATGTGTCAGAGGAGTGGGCGGAGCTACCGCAGTACAGGATGGACAGACAGAGAATTGTCAGGACATAGCCAAGAAGTCATACACAGAGAGGGTGGCGCAGTACAAGAGGGATGGGCAAAGAGTTGTCAGGTCGTAGCCAAGAGGTCATACACAGAGAGGGTGTTGTAGTACAGGAGGGGCAGGCAGAACTCTTAATGGGGACAAAGCCAAATCAGAACTGAATAGACACAAAGAAGCACAGGCACAACAGGGTCACACACTAGGTCAAGGGTCAGAGTATAAGCGACAAGGAATGGCCCCACAATGAGGCTATAAGAAGCCTCCCAGAATCCCAGAGTGAGGCCATCCAAATTAACCCTTAACCTATCTTTTCCCACAAACTCAGCAAACCATGACAACAGCAGGTGCATTAGATAATCCGAAAGGTATGACAAGGTTTTCAGACCCTCAGACGCTAAAAACGCCGTTTTCCACTCATCACCCTTCGGATGTGTATCAAATTATAAGCCCCTCTAAGATCAAGTTGAGAAAACACCCTGGCCCCCAGAAGCTGATTATATAGGTTGAGGATGAGTGGAAGCAGGCAAGTATTTTTAACCGTGATCTTATTTAGTTCTCAGAAATCAAGGCAAGGACAGAAACCCCCACCTTTCTTTTTAACAAAGAAAAATTCAGCAACTACAGGGGACAAGGAAGGTCGGATATGACCCTTCCATAAACTTTTGTTAACATTCTTTCATGGCGGCCCGTTCAGGCTTCGACAAATTGTAAAGGCGAGCTTTTGGCAACTTGGCGTTAGGAATAAGATCAATAGCACAATCATAAGTACGATGGGGAGGTAGTATCTCCGCCTTTTTTTCTGAGAACACATCTCCGAAATCCTTCAGGTACTTCGGAAGACCCTCCAGACTAGCGGAGCATATTTGTACATTCTTTATACATTTCTTGTAACATTTGGGGCTCCATTTCACAATCTCCTTCTGAAACCAATCAATAACTGGATTGTGAATCTGCAACCATGGAAACCCCTGTACCAATCCAGTAGGTAAATTATCCAAAACAATAGATGGTTTCAGAGTGAAGTGCTCCCACTTGGAGAGTGCAATCCACCATTGCTCTCTTGACCAAGTTGTGAGCTGTGTCTTGTCAAGGGTGATGATTTGAATGGGTCTTTCTAGACTAACTGTCCCTAACCCTAACTTCAGAACCAGTCCCGAATCAATTAAGTTAGCAGCAGACCCACCGTCAATAAACGCCATTGTTGATAACACCTGGTGCTCGAAGGAAATCATATTTATCAGTACTTTATCAGAGCAAGGAATAGGTACCTGGCATTCTGAGTGACCTCCTTGGCAGTCAGCCAGACTCAGACGTTCTCCTGATGGTTCGATAGCTTGAGGACGAGTTGGGCAATTCTTAAGAAAATGTCCAGAGAGACCACAGTATAAACAGAGTCCGATATCTTGTCTCAGTCTTCTCTCTGCAACACGAAGACTGGCAACTCTAACCTCGGGTAAATGGACCTGCTCCGGGGAAGTATAACCTGCGGCCTGCTGTTCACTAAATCTCTCACGGGTTCTGCGGTCCATTCGTATGACCTGAGTCATGGCCTCCATCGGAGAACAAGGGGCATCATGTAGGACCAGAGCATCCTTGAGTGTCTCAGAAAGGCCTCTTTGGAACTGGCACCTGAGGGCAGCATCATTCCATAGAACTTGGGTGGACCACTGCCGAAACTCAGTACAGTAGGGCTCAGTTGTGTGATCTTAGCCTCAGCAATCTGGATTCTGTCGGGTTCGTCATAGATCAGACCTAAACTGTCAAAAAAGACATCAACAGAAAATCATTCTGGGCTTGTGGGGACAGAGAATGACCAGGTCTGAGGACCCCCTCGCAGTAGGTACATGATTATGCCCACCCGCTGGAATTACTCCCCTGATGATCGGGGACACAGGGTAAAAAATAACTTACAGATTTCCCTGAATACCCTAAACTGGTTTTTCTCTCCCGAAAATTTATCAGGTAGGGATATGACAGGTTCAGGAGAGACCAACTGTACATCAGAGGATACGGACATAACAGCCACTGCCGGCAGTAGGGAGCGATGGGAGGTCTTCATCAAGTTATTTATCTGACCCTGCAACAGATATTATGATGACTCCAGACTCTGGCAATCCTTCGCCAGATCCTGAGTCATCTGCATCAAAATTCGCCACCTGGTCACAAAGCATGTTAACAGGATCCATACTGGCGAAGAAGAAAAACATATGGACCAGACGAAATGTGACGCTAGTCACTTCTCACGGCTAAGCCATGAGTCCGAGTGGTCATGGAGTCCAAGGTCAGAAGCCAGGAGAGTACGTCATAAACAGAAGGAAGAGACAAAAAGCGTAGTCAGGTAACGTTCCGAGGTCTGAGGACCGGGACGAAAACGGATCAGAGCTGAAGGGGTGAAACAGGTGGATGGTCAGAACAAACTCCAAGGTCAGGAAACAGATCAAGCAAACAGAACTCAAGGCACTGGCAAGCACAAACCTCACAAGATGAATGTATGTCTGGCAGTGGTCTGGGAGAAGCTGCTCAGTTAAGTAGGGATAGCAATCACCTGGAATAGTGAACACTTGGAGACAACCGATGCCTCCCAGTCACCAATTGGCTAGTCGAGCTGTCAATCAACACACTAACAGCTCAGCACGCCCCTGCACCAGATTGGATGGCCATGCTGTCAATCAAAGTACTGATAGCTACAGTACGCCGCTGTGCCGGATTAGACGGCCGAGCTGTCAGTAACTGCATCCCAGACACCCTAGGGGGTGGAACCGTGGACATACACCAGTCTCATCAGGTCTAGTTAACAATTTGTGCAGATCTGCTTTATGGCAGCATGTCGCTTTGCGGCCCACATTTGGCAGATATCCCACCCTACAAGATCCCTGAGCGCCCATATTCCAAATTATTTACAATCTCAGGGCCCAATTCATTTGCTGTTTTTTTGCAGGATGAGTTGTACTTTTGAACGGCACCTTTCATTTTATGTGATGACTGGAAAGCAGGAAAAAAAAAATTCCAAAGTGTGGTGAAATAACAGAAAAAAAAAGAAAAAGTAATTGAGCAATTGTTTTTTGGCTTCTGTATTTACCATGCATTATTTTTTATATTTAAGTGGTGAAAAAATATGAAATTTGGTCAATGTGGCTGTGTGTGGGTGTATGTTTTGTGCCCCGAGCTGACGTTTTTACTGATGCCATTTTGGGGTGGGTACAATATTTTGATCATCCGTTAGTGTTGTTTCTTCTGAAAAAACATAATTCTGGCGTTTCAATTTTTTTCTCATTGTGCCATTTACCGATGAATTAATTTATTTTAGATTTTAATAGATTGGTATCGCTGCATTCGTAACAGTCCAAATGTTTTGTTTTTTTTTTTCATTTTTAAAAGGGGCTGATTTGAACTTTTATATGTTTTGTAAAACTTTGTTTTTCACTTTCTTCTGTCCCCTTAGGGGACTTGAACCTGCGATCGATTGTCGGATCACTTCTACTATACACAGCAACAGCACAATATTGTTATGTACAGGGAAAAACAAAATCACAGTCTCCTATGAACGCTAGTTACAGGCTGGCTTTAACTTGAGTACTGTCATGACAAGCATAAAGGTCTCCAGCAAACCCCCAGTCATCATCGTAACCCATTGATGCCTTGCGACCACATCATGGACATGCCAATAGGTGCATAGAATGACACACACCCCTGCCGGCGCACTGTAACTGTCGCCGTCAGATTGACAGCGGAATTTAACAGGTCACTAGTGATGAGAATACGTACTGGGATAAGTTATCCGAGCATGCTCGGTTGCTAACCGAGTGTCTTCGGCGTGCTCTAATATGTTCCAGTCCCTGCAGCTGCATGTCTCATGGCTGTTCAACAGCCTCAACACATGCAGGGGATTGCCTAACAAACGTGTTGGACAGCCGTGAGACATGCAGCCGCAGGGACTCGAACATAGTATTCGAGTGCGCCGAAGACACTCAGCACCCGAGCATGCTCAGATAACACCTTATCCAAGCACATATGCTCATCATTACAGGTTTCAAGTCATGAGTGGAGCTCCGGCTGTAAGAACAGATAATGGGTGAACAATTCACCATCATGTGTCGGGAAAAAATGAAGGCTCGGCTTGTGAGCCCGCATTAAAGTCAAAAGAGCCGACATAAGATGTGCCGATACGTCAGGGCATAAGGTCTTAAACCGAGCATTTTTTGAAGTTATTTTCTACTTATACTCTTGTTTTTCTATACGCTATTATGGGCATTGGTTTCATAAGTCCACGTTTGTAGATTACTTGCAACTAGTGAGAGCGAGCATGCTCGTGTTTTTTCGAATATTTGGAAGTGCTCGGGAGATTTAGTTTATGTTGCCGCAGCTGCATGTTTGCCCACTGCTAGACACCTGAATACATGTGGGGATCCCTTAACAAACAGGCAGTCCCACATGTATTCAGGGTGTCTAGTATCCGCAAATCATGCGACAGAAACAAGCCAAGACTTCCCAAAAATCGG
>JARQOD010000008.1:38175780-38215845 GCA_033576555.1 Oophaga sylvatica
CCAAAAATTATTGAATCACTTTTTTCAATTTTTTAAAGTTAAATAATACTGTATATTGATTGTTTCACTTTGAGATTCACCAAATGATGAGTAAGAAAATTGAAACGTCAAATCTATAAAAAGCACCTTACACATATCAATCCATTGTAATAAAACAAAGATGGAGGCCAGAAATATACATGGGTGGCAAATAAAGATGTCCTATATAAAAAAATATACCCCAACTGGGCTGAAATGGATAACTAGACCAATACACAGGATATGGAAAACCACACAAAGAACTAGTTGTAGTCGAAGGTCAAATTAAAATGTAATCTTTATTAGAGGATATTAAAATCCAGGGATAAGGCAAAAATGGGGATGCAAATACACAATAAACACTGGTAACCCGGGGCCCATGTGATCAAACAAACACCCACACATGGGTTAATAGGTATAGTGACATCTCTAGTATAGTAAATGCCCAAAGCAAGAAGCGAGTTGGAGAACATCATATGCATGTGCAAGTAAACCGTTATAGGAAATGTATCCAAAACATCGCTGAGAGTCCACATTAAAACATAACAAGAATGAAAATAATTACCCAGAGGTGAGGGATAAGTGACCACAGGGCCGCCCGACGCGCGTTTCGGAGTTTAGACAAACTCCTTCCTCAGGGGGCGCTTACTAGAGTCTCAGAATTGAGGCTCTATATAGGCTGTCAGGCGGCGCGCAGCTGCCGCTGCAATATCATTACCACCCGGAAGTCTCCTCCGCATGCCAGAGCCGGAAGCACGCGGGGCCCCACGTGCTCCAGCGTCTGACATCACCGGAAGTGACACCGGTGGCACTGAATGCAGACGGCGCATGCGTCTCTACACACTGACCTGGATGCCAGAGACTAAAATGGCGGTATATGGAAATGACAAAAAAGGGTAATATAAATGCGACATTTAACAAAAAAAAAGGGGGAATGTAACACCAATAATAATAAGAAAATACTAGAAGTGACCGCATAACACAAAACAAAAAATAAAATATAACATAATACATCAAAAAACTAAACAGTGTAATACATAATGGGAACTTCAGAAATAAAATAAAATAAAGACAAAGTAATATGCAAAGAAATATAGTGGCACAATAGTACAAAAATAATGAAAATAAATGCGCATTTTACAGAACAAAATAAACTAAAAAAACTAAACAATACAAAAAGCAATATACTGCCATATATCAATACACACAAAGACAGCAAATGAATGACAATGTAAAACACAGAGGTAGCATAGTGAAGACATATAAAACATCGATAAAGGTGTCCCACAAAGGTGCTGTTGTCCAGCAGACATCCAGAAAATGTAAATGAATATGAAAATCTATAAAGAAAGGACATGATAAAAAATTAATTAAAAACAACATATGTTAATCGCGAATTACATAGGAGTGACATAACCGAGAGATCACAGAAATGGAGCATACGAATTGTTTTCATTTAGACCATATGGGTGGATGGTCTTCAGGATCCATATCCACCTTGTTTCAGATTGCGCCAATCTTCTTGACAAGTCCCCACCACGTATGTTGATTTTAAGAGTGTCAATGCCTCTAACTTTAAGTAGAGACCCATCGCATTGGTGGTGCTCAAAAAAATGGCGTGGAAGAGTATTCAAAGAAGAAGTGTCCGTACTAGTGGAAGCTGCAAGGATGCCCAAAACATGTTCTCTGACCCTTACCTTCAATTGCCTCGTGGTCATGCCCACATACAGCAATCCGCAAGGGCAGCTAGCACAATAAATGACATACCTAGATGTGCAAGTAATACGTTGACGAATGTGATAACTTTTCGTGCCAGATGAATTACTAAACGTGGAGCAGCGCTCTATGTTAGGGCATGCCACGCATTTTCCACAGGGGACACAACCAACATTCATTTGGAACCTGTCAAGAAAGGTGGAACCACGCAAATCCGAATAATGGCTAGCGGTCAAATGATCGCGTAGATTTTTTGCCCTTCTAAACGAAAAAGAGGGTCTGTCTGGAAGAAAACTACCCAAAACGGGATCAGTTTTTAGAATAGGCCATGCTTTCTCAACAGCCTTACGCATTTTAGCATGTTGGGGATGGTAGGTAGTAGTAAATCGTATTTCACTAGAAGTTTTAGAACATGATGGATTGTCATACAACAATTTATTACGTATAGAGTGTTTTGCTCTCAGATATGCTCGTTTTATAGAGCGTCTGCTATAACCTCTAGCAAGAAACCGTGATTTTAATTCCTCAGATCTTTTTTCAAAATCTAAATCAGTTGAGCAATTTCGTCTGAGGCGCAAAAATTGTCCTACAGGGATATTCCTCACTATATGGAAGGGATGACAGGACGTAGCATGTAGGACCATATTAGTGGATGTCTCTTTGCGATAGATATCCGTCTGTATGGCTCCGGAACCATCCTTCTCTATAGTAACATCCAGAAAATTAATTTTACATTGATGCCAATTTAGGGTTAAATGAATATTCATGTCATTGTCGTTCAAAAGGGAAATGAACTGCACAAGGTCGATGGAGGTGCCCTGCCAAACGAAGAAGATGTCGTCAATGTACCGTGTCCAAAAGGGGACACGGTCCATTAACCCCTCATCATTGGACAGGAAAAGGTCCCTTTCCCAAAACCCCAGGAAAAGGTTAGCATAGGATGGTGCGAAAGCAGCACCCATAGCTGTTCCCTGGAGCTGTAGGAAAAAGGACCCTTTAAATACAAAAAAATTGTGGGTGAGGGTGAACTCTAAAAGCTCCAGGATGAGATCTCTAAGGTCGCTAGATATGGTAGATGTCTCAAGAAAAAATCTAACCGCGGATATACCGTCGGAATGTCTGATGTTAGTGTATAGCGACTCTACATCAACTGAAGCCAGTAAAGTATCACCCTCTAAACACAATCCATCAACCTTGCGCAGCAAGTCCCCTGTGTCCTTGAGATAAGAAGGGAGATTCACAACAAGAGGTTGTAAATAGTGATCAATCCATTTGTTCACGTTCTCCAAGAAGTTCCCCCTTCCTGACACAATAGGCCTGCCGGGTGGTGGCGAAACCCCTTTATGTATTTTTGGTAGTAAATAAAGGGTAGCTATAGTTGGTTCTTTGATTTTTAGTGCTGAAGCCAGCTCACTAGTGACAACGCCCCTGTCTACAGCACTTTTGACAATATCATCTAATTTTGCACTGTATGCCGAGAGGGGGTTATAGGTCAGCTTCCTATAACACACAGTGTTATGTAGCTGCCGAAATGCTTCCCTCTCGTACATTGATTTTGGCCAGATCACGACGTTGCCACCTTTGTCAGCTGGCTTCAGCACCACATCAGGTAAGTCACGGAGGTATCTGAGGCGAATCCTTTCCTCCCTTGACAAATTATCACCTGACCAACCAACGGGTATACGGGAAAAATCATCAGCCACCACCCGGACAAATAGGTCAATACTGGGACAGGAAGTGAACGGGGGGAACCTCTTGGAGCGGGGACGAATGGTGGGAGGGATCTTACCTCCATCACTGTTGTGTTCTAGAGCTAGTTCTTCAAGAGTTCTTAACGCCTCCTGTTCTTTTTCTGTAGGAAACAGATTAGCAATATCGGCATTATAAAATAATCTTTTGAAAAACAATGACCTGGCAAAAACATTAAGATCTTTAATACCAGTAAATGGGTCATATCTGGAGGTGGGTGAGAAGGATAGCCCCTTACCAAGAAGAGAGATATCAGCCTCAGACAGAATGTGCTCACTTAGATTAATCACCTTATTATCGGAACGATTAGTATCCGATGTATGTGATTGGCGTCTTTTATATGGATGAAAAGCATGGTCACGTAGCCTGTGAGCATCACCAACTCCATGGGAGGAAGTGGATATAGATGAAGAATCCGATATATCACTTAGGGAGGAGATTGAAGCAGAAGATGGTCCTTTCTGTTTTCCCAAAATATTTCTTGTCCTCCAAAGGTAAACTTTTTTATCTTGATAATCTCTATTATCTCTAGTGAATTTCTTCATTTGGTTATCTTGAATTTTACTAACTAACTGATCAATACACTTCTCAATGTCATGTTCAAAACGTGAAATACGTTCAGGAGTACAGCCAACCCGAATTTCGGCCTGAATAGTGTCAATTTTAGTGTCCAAATCAGAAATATTTTTAGAGTTTAAATCAATTAATAGTTGCATCATAGCAAATGAGCAAGTATCGCATGACTCCTCCCATTTTTTTATAAATAATGAGTCATCAATTGGGAAGGTAGGTATTACTCTTACTCGCAGGCCACGTGGAATCATCTTATTGGCAGTATATTTTTCCAGAAAGAGCCTATTCCACCAATGTTTAGATCTCTGCAAAATCATACTCTTAATGCTGTCAAATTTAGTATCCCAGACTGTGTCTCCCGAGTTATGACCACCAGCCCCACTTGAACCATAAACCTGGTCTACTTGGGAGAGCCAGGTTTTCTCCTTGGCACGAAAATCCATATTGCTCCACAGCGAAGAACCTGTGCATAACACAGCAAAAATAGATTGTAATAAAACAAGATGGAGGCCAGCAATATACATGGGTGGCAAATAAAGATGTCCTATATAAAAAATATATACCACCAACATGGGCTGAAATGGATAACTAGACCAACTACACAGGATATGGAAAACCACACAAAGAACTAGTTGTAGTCGAAAGGTCAAATATAAAATGTAATCTTTATTAGAGGATATTAAAATCCAGGGATAAGGCAAAAATGGGGATGCAAATACACAATAAACACATGGTAAGCCGGGCCATGTGATCAAACAAACACCCACACATGGGTTAATAGGTATAGTGACATCTCTAGTATAGTAAATGACAAAGCAGAAGCGAGTTGGAGAACATCATATGCATGTGCAAGTAAACCGTTATAGGAAATGTATCCAAACTATCGCTGAGATCCCACATTAAAACATAACAGAATGAAAATAATTCCCGGTTGGGATAAGTTACCACAGGCGCCCGACGCGCGTTTTCGGTTTAGACAAAACTCCTTCCTCAGGGGGGCCTTTCTTGAAGGTCTCAGAATTGGAGGCTCTAAATGGCTGTCATGCCCGACGCGCGCTCCCTGCAATATCATTCCACCGGAAAGTCTTCCTCCGTATGCCCAGTAGCGGAAGCACGCGGGGCCACGTGCTCCAGGTCTGAATATCACGGATAAGTGGACACGGTGGCACATGATGCATGCGGCTCATCTGTTTACAACTGACTGGATGCCAGAGACTAAAATGGCGGTATATGGAAATGACAAAAAGGGTAATATAAATGCTGGTGGTCATAACTCGGGAGACACAGTCTGGGATACTAAATTTGACAGCATTAAGAGTATGATTTTGCAGAGATCTAAACATTGGTGGAATAGGCTCTTTCTGGAAAAATATACTGCCAATAAGATGATTCCACGTGGCCTGCGAGTAAGAGTAATACCTACCTTCCCAATTGATGACTCATTATTTATAAAAAAAATGGGAGGAGTCATGCGATACTTGCTCATTTGCTATGATGCAACTATTAATTGATTTAAACTCTAAAAATATTTCTGATTTGGACACTAAAATTGACACTATTCAGGCCGAAATTCGGGTTGGCTGTACTCCTGAACGTATTTCACGTTTTGAACATGACATTGAGAAGTGTATTGATCAGTTAGTTAGTAAAATTCAAGATAACCAAATGAAGAAATTCACTAGAGATAATAGAGATTATCAAGATAAAAAAGTTTACCTTTGGAGGACAAGAAATATTTTGGGAAAACAGAAAGGACCATCTTCTGCTTCAATCTCCTCCCTAAGTGATATATCGGATTCTTCATCTATATCCACTTCCTCCCATGGAGTTGGTGATGCTCACAGGCTACGTGACCATGCTTTTCATCCATATAAAAGACGCCAATCACATACATCGGATACTAATCGTTCCGATAATAAGGTGATTAATCTAAGTGAGCACATTCTGTCTGAGGCTGATATCTCTCTTCTTGGTAAGGGGCTATCCTTCTCACCCACCTCCAGATATGACCCATTTACTGGTATTAAAGATCTTAATGTTTTTGCCAGGTCATTGTTTTTCAAAAGATTATTTTATAATGCCGATATTGCTAATCTGTTTCCTACAGAAAAAGAACAGGAGGCGTTAAGAACTCTTGAAGAACTAGCTCTAGAACACAACAGTGATGGAGGTAAGATCCCTCCCACCATTCGTCCCCGCTCCAAGAGGTTCCCCCCGTTCACTTCCTGTCCCAGTATTGACCTATTTGTCCGGGTGGTGGCTGATGATTTTTCCGTATACCCGTTGGTTGGTCAGGTGATAATTTGTCAAGGGAGGAAAGGATTCGCCTCAGATACCTCCGTGACTTACCTGATGTGGTGCTGAAGCCAGCTGACAAAGGTGGCAACGTCGTGATCTGGCCAAAATCAATGTACGAGAGGGAAGCATTTCGGCAGCTACATAACACTGTGTGTTATAGGAAGCTGACCTATAACCCCCTCTCGGCATACAGTGCAAAATTAGATGATATTGTCAAAAGTGCTGTAGACAGGGGCGTTGTCACTAGTGAGCTGGCTTCAGCACTAAAAATCAAAGAACCAACTATAGCTACCCTTTATTTACTACCAAAAATACATAAAGGGGTTTCGCCACCACCCGGCAGGCCTATTGTGTCAGGAAGGGGGAACTTCTTGGAGAACGTGAACAAATGGATTGATCACTATTTACAACCTCTTGTTGTGAATCTCCCTTCTTATCTCAAGGACACAGGGGACTTGCTGCGCAAGGTTGATGGATTGTGTTTAGAGGGTGATACTTTACTGGCTTCAGTTGATGTAGAGTCGCTATACACTAACATCAGACATTCCGACGGTATATCCGCGGTTAGATTTTTTCTTGAGACATCTACCATATCTAGCGACCTTAGAGATCTCATCCTGGAGCTTTTAGAGTTCACCCTCACCCACAATTTTTTTGTATTTAAAGGGTCCTTTTTCCTACAGCTCCAGGGAACAGCTATGGGTGCTGCTTTCGCACCATCCTATGCCAACCTTTTCCTGGGGTTTTGGGAAAGGGACCTTTTCCTGTCCAATGATGAGGGGTTAATGGACCGTGTCCCATTTGGACACGGTACATTGACGACATCTTCTTCGTTTGGCAGGGCACCTCCATCGACCTTGTGCAGTTCATTTCCCTTTTGAACGACAATGACATGAATATTCATTTAACCCTAAATTGGCATCAATGTAAAATTAATTTTCTGGATGTTACTATAGAGAAGGATGGTTCCGGAGCCATACAGACGGATATCTATCGCAAAGAGACATCCACTAATATGGTCCTACATGCTACGTCCTGTCATCCCTTCCATATAGTGAGGAATATCCCTGTAGGACAATTTTTGCGCCTCAGACGAAATTGCTCAACTGATTTAGATTTTGAAAAAAGATCTGAGGAATTAAAATCACGGTTTCTTGCTAGAGGTTATAGCAGACGCTCTATAAAACGAGCATATCTGAGAGCAAAACACTCTATACGTAATAAATTGTTGTATGACAATCCATCATGTTCTAAAACTTCTAGTGAAATACGATTTACTACTACCTACCATCCCCAACATGCTAAAATGCGTAAGGCTGTTGAGAAAGCATGGCCTATTCTAAAAACTGATCCCGTTTTGGGTAGTTTTCTTCCAGACAGACCCTCTTTTTCGTTTAGAAGGGCAAAAAATCTACGCGATCATTTGACCGCTAGCCATTATTCGGATTTGCGTGGTTCCACCTTTCTTGACAGGTTCCAAATGAATGTTGGTTGTGTCCCCTGTGGAAAATGCGTGGCATGCCCTAACATAGAGCGCTGCTCCACGTTTAGTAATTCATCTGGCACGAAAAGTTATCACATTCGTCAACGTATTACTTGCACATCTAGGTATGTCATTTATTGTGCTAGCTGCCCTTGCGGATTGCTGTATGTGGGCATGACCACGAGGCAATTGAAGGTAAGGGTCAGAGAACATGTTTTGGGCATCCTTGCAGCTTCCACTAGTACGGACACTTCTTCTTTGAATACTCTTCCACGCCATTTTTTTGAGCACCACCAATGCGATGGGTCTCTACTTAAAGTTAGAGGCATTGACACTCTTAAAATCAACATACGTGGTGGGGACTTGTCAAGAAGATTGGCGCAATCTGAAACAAGGTGGATATGGATCCTGAAGACCATCCACCCATATGGTCTAAATGAAAACAATTCGTATGCTCCATTTCTGTGATCTCTCGGTTATGTCACTCCTATGTAATTCGCGATTAACATATGTTGTTTTTAATTAATTTTTTATCATGTCCTTTCTTTATAGATTTTCATATTCATTTACATTTTCTGGATGTCTGCTGGACAACAGCACCTTTGTGGGACACCTTTATCGATGTTTTATATGTCTTCACTATGCTACCTCTGTGTTTTACATTGTCATTCATTTGCTGTCTTTGTGTGTATTGATATATGGCAGTATATTGCTTTTTGTATTGTTTAGTTTTTTTAGTTTATTTTGTTCTGTAAAATGCGCATTTATTTTCATTATTTTTGTACTATTGTGCCACTATATTTCTTTGCATATTACTTTGTCTTTATTTTATTTTATTTCTGAAGTTCCCATTATGTATTACACTGTTTAGTTTTTTGATGTATTATGTTATATTTTATTTTTTGTTTTGTGTTATGCGGTCACTTCTAGTATTTTCTTATTATTATTGGTGTTACATTCCCCCTTTTTTTTGTTAAATGTCGCATTTATATTACCCTTTTTTGTCATTTCCATATACCGCCATTTTAGTCTCTGGCATCCAGGTCAGTGTGTAGAGACGCATGCGCCGTCTGCATTCAGTGCCACCGGTGTCACTTCCGGTGATGTCAGACGCTGGAGCACGTGGGGCCCCGCGTGCTTCCGGCTCTGGCATGCGGAGGAGACTTCCGGGTGGTAATGATATTGCAGCGGCAGCTGCGCGCCGCCTGACAGCCTATATAGAGCCTCAATTCTGAGACTCTAGTAAGCGCCCCCTGAGGAAGGAGTTTGTCTAAACTCCGAAACGCGCGTCGGGCGGCCCTGTGGTCACTTATCCCTCACCTCTGGGTAATTATTTTCATTCTTGTTATGTTTTAATGTGGACTCTCAGCGATGTTTTGGATACATTTCCTATAACGGTTTACTTGCACATGCATATGATGTTCTCCAACTCGCTTCTGCTTTGTCATTTACTATACTAGAGATGTCACTATACCTATTAACCCATGTGTGGGTGTTTGTTTGATCACATGGCCCGGCTTACCATGTGTTTATTGTGTATTTGCATCCCCATTTTTGCCTTATCCCTGGATTTTAATATCCTCTAATAAAGATTACATTTTATATTTGACCTTTCGACTACAACTAGTTCTTTGTGTGGTTTTACATATCAATCCATCCAGCTTAAGGCTAAGTGCACACGTTCAGGATTATTTGTTTTTTTCGTGTTTTTTTCGCGGGAAAAACGCATCAAAAACACATGAATTAAGCATCCTATCATTTAGAATGAATTCCACATTTTTTGTGCACATGGTGCGTTTTTTTCCGGGAAAAAAACGCATCTTGCAAAAAGAACCAACATGTTCATTAATTTTGCGGAATTCTAGCATTTTTCCCTCTCTATTATTGACCTAGAAAGTTCAGGAAAAAATAGAGGTAAAAATGCGCAAAATCCACGCAAAAAAACACAAAAAAAACTCGCTTTTTTACCGCGGAAAAAGTCAGGTTTTGCTCAGGAAAATTCTGCACAAATTCCTGACGTGTGCACTTAGCCTAAAGGGAAAACACAAATTGATGGCAAATTAAACTAAAACTATGTACCGTATGTATTTATTTAGGGGACCTATAAAAATCATGCATTTTAGTTGTATTTTATTTTGTATGCAAATGAGAGTGCTTTGGTGCACCCTTGGCATCACCAAAGGCTCAATACACCATTTTGCCCCCTCAATTTGCATTCTGAACTCTTCACCTGATCCTGATTGACAATGCATAACTTTCTCAGAGGTAGCGCTGTCTGAACTCAATTCATGGCCCTGCAGATGTACAGGAGCCACACATAACAGACCTTCTCAACCCAATCTGAAGCCGATAACTTGCTATACTTCTTGGTGTATCAGCGTAGTGATCGGAGACCGGAAGGACTATAGCAAGGCTGCACTCACAGTGTGCATGCCTGCACTGACACTAGGTGCACATCTGGGCTCCTCCAGTCTCAGTGTGCACACACAGGGTTGCAGATTTTTTTCAGGCAGTGCTCACTCTGGGAAATGAATATAATGAAAAAATGTTCAGAATGCAAATTTCAGGGCATCACTGAGTGCTTAGCCATGCCAAGGATGCACCGCCATACCCTCATTTGTATACAAAATTAAACACTTTTCCAAAGCAATAAAAACACTGTAAAATATATGGCAGGTAGGATTTCTAGAGGGGATAAGTCCCCTATACAACTAAAAAAGTAGTTTAATTTACGTTTAGGGGTGACAGACTCAATTTAAGTATAATACAGAAGGCTATGCCCAATTTTCTCATCAATTTTAGTTACAGAATAATACTAAAGGTCAAAATAATTATGGGTTTGACCATTTTGATGTAGAAATCATTTTAATGTAATTGGGATCTTTCAACGGCACTTGTTGGTTGGTATCAAACTGGTTATACAAGTCATGGGCGAACAGGTTGTCTGGTACCGAAAAATCCCTTAATATCCGTGGCAATGAACTAAAATCAGTGAACACCCGCTGAGTTCATTTTGTGCCATGTAACGCCTCCCTGAGCACAGATCACAGTTGGGACTTAGAACAGTCTCCTTGAGTTCTCATTACCTTTTTCAAATTGTTTTATAGTCCTTATACCATCCATTTTGTCAATTTGTATTCATTTTACAAATTTTATTAGAATAATGGTTACACAGAGTTAGATTTCATGCTCAAAATTCTTCCAAAAACCACCTTTCTAAGCTCGGGATAACTTTGTAATAGGGAACCTATTGTAGTCCCCGACAGGCCTATCCCATCTAGTTTCTCTTCTTACACTATAGTGAGATCTCCAGTTAAAATATTTTTTATTTCTGCCTTCATCCTTATCTAGCTTGTAAAGATAGGAAGCTATCTCTTTTGGGCTTGAGAAATCATTTACATGAATGAAGGCATCTCCGGGAAGGAAACGCTCATAGTTTTCCCGAGATGGTCCCAACACAACAGGTACAGCCCATGAATCGAAGGCGTTTGACCACAGTTTTTCAGTAATATAGTCCTTATAGATTGCATTTTCGAATGCTAAGTAAAATTTGTACTTGGAAATAGTTCCATAAAAGTCATCCCAATGAAGTTTCAAATGTCTCTTACCATAGACATCAATCGGAAGGTATTTCTTAAGTTTCTTGTAATATATATTACGTGCAGCACCTGGATACCATTGGCTAACCACCCAAGCAACGAATTTATTCTGGGCAGGTATTGAGAAGCTCCAAGTTTGTTCAAAGCTTCAATTCGACCATAAGATCTGTAGACATCAGAATCTTGGTGGAATGTCATAGTTATATTAAATAGATTATCCAGAAAATGAAGATTTTTAATAACCCATGTTGAACCATACCCAACGTTGATGATGAGACAGTGGTTTCTGCGGTAAAGACGCCCTATCATACATAATGTCTACATGGTGGATAACAACAACATCGGCAACGCCATACAAGCTCCTGTCAGCCATTAGTTTTCATCCAGAGATACCGAAGACGCTCTCACAAGTGTCTAATGGAAAAGGTTGTGCAAAAGGAAACACCCACAAGAGAACAAGAAGCTCCTTCTCTATCTTTTGTGAAGGACTTAATGGAAGTCTTCAGGGACTGATTTGTGATTTTACAATCTAAGTCAAACGATCGTTTCATTATTCCCCAGTTCCAAGAAAATAAGATCAATATGAAAAAAACAGGGATAATGAGCATAAAGTTGCGATGGTTGTATAGGTTTACAAATGTATTTAACCTGTAAAAAATGAACAGAAACTGATTCACATATCTGAAAGAACACTTACTGAAGAAAGGTGCATACTTAACATTTTTTAGACATCTGTATGTCTCTTCAAATAGAAAAGAGGTAACAGATTAAAAATGTGCAACAACCAGGGCAAATAAAAATACCTAGAGCAATGAAAGTCCCTCTCCCCTTCCCATAAAAAGACAATTTTATGCAAGTCAGACGAAAACTCTTGCTTCTCAAGCTGGCCGTACAGATAAGATAAAACATAGCCGACTTGTGTAACAAGATATAATGGTAAAAATAAGTTAAAAATTTCAGAATTGCTATTTTTTGTGACATTCCCTCCCTAAAAACTGAAAATAAAAAGTAGTCAAAAAGTTTAAATATCATAAACTATTAGCAGTAAAAACTCCAGCTTGCCTTACAGAAAAATGAGTCAGGAAGAATAAACAAAGTATGGGTTCCAAAATGAGCAGCTATAAAACAATGTTTTATCTCTTTTATTAATAAAAAAAATGGTATTATTGTCCTACACAATAATGTTAACATATAATTTTAATCACATATTTTATGTCATAAAATGAAATTAAATCTAAAAAACTAAGAAGGAATTCCTGTTTTTTTTCTAATCTCCCTCATCACAAATATTTTTTTCCCATTTTACAATACATGATTTTTACATGGTGTATAAAAATATGTTGTCCTGCAAAAAACACAATCAATCATATAGTTATATTGATGGGAAAAAAGGAAAAAAAATGTTATGCCTATTGGAAGGAGGAAATGAAAAAAGGGGGAAAAAAGGTACTATTCCTAAGGGGTTATTACATTTATGAAAGGCATCTGTACTTACATTTTTTGGAAAATCTTTTTAAACACAAAAATTGATGAAGTAAGCATGATGTGACCTTCGAGGACCCTGGAATAGGAAGCATCCTCAGGGTCAAGATCGGCAGTGTCTCGCCTTCTGAGCAACCTCATTCTAAATGCTCGGCATTGATGACTACAATGTCTTTGTAAGAACTCGGCGTTAAATATAGAGTTATTAGAGAGCAGGATTAAGACCTCAGTCATCAAAGGTTTCAGAGTGACACTAAATATGAATTCTTCAATCTTCCAAACTACCAGCATGGACCCAACCTTCCCACCCATGCTTCTTGCCATTTAATGATTTTTTTACAACCTAAAACTCATGAAATAGGCATGGACAGAAATGATGGTACCCTTAACTTAATATTTTGTGGCACAACCTTTTGAGGCAATCAAACGATTCCTGTAACTGTCAATGAGACTTCTGCATCTCTCGACAGGTATTTTGTCTCACTCCTTAAAAGCACACGGCTCCAGTTGTCTCGTGTTTGAAGGTTGCCTTTTCCAGATGGCATGTTTCAGCTCTTTCCAATAGGATGCTCAATAGGATTTAGGTCAGAGCTCAAAAAAGGTCATTTCAGAATAGTCCAATGTTTTCCTCTTAGCCATTCTTGGGTGTTCTTAGCTGTGTATTTTGAGTCATTATCCTGTTGCAAGACCCATGACCTGTGACTGAGACCAAGCTTTCTGACACTGTGCAGCACATTTCTCTCTAGAATCCCTTGATAGTCTTGACATTTCATTGTACCCTGCACAGATTCTAGACACCCTGTGCCAAATGCAGCAAATCAGCCCCAGAACATAACAGAGCCTCCTCCATGTTTCACAGTAGGGACAGTGTTTTCTTGATATGCCTTTGTTCTGTCTCCAACATCCATATTGTTATCTCTGATTATTTGTTTGCTTAATGCTGCAGTTATTCATTAGTAAGCATATAGGAAACTTGCATATTCATAATCTTTATTTGTCTGTAGTGTTTTGGCTCCCTCTACCGGCCAGAGTCATGTTTATGGTCCTATTTTCTATTTCTTGTGTCTGATTCTCCTCACCTTTTTTGTAATGCATTATGGTACCTCAACCTCCATTTCCCTCCATGTTCCTTTATCCTGTATCCAGCAAGAAGCAACTCCATTACAGCCCCCTTGCGATTGCATTGCCGTTATGTATGTATGCTTTCTATGGGTTATTTCTGCTCTAATGTTAGCCTAGCTTAGTCAGTCGTACCCCTGGGTCAGCTACTAGTTTGCAAATCTTCATGCACAATGTATAACATGTATAACATGTATTTCTGCTGATTGTTTACAGTTTCACCACGTCAATATACTATCACGTTCACTAAAAGCACAGTCTCAACCACAGTCTCCAAATTGGACCCCGGTATAGCGGTCTATCTGCCTGCCTGTCTACATGAACCTGCCTCATTTAGTGAGGACAGAACAGCCTCATTTTTCCATCTGTGAACATAGAGCTGATGTGCCTTGCCAAAAAGTTCCATTTTTGCCTCATCTGTCCATAGGACATTCTCACAGAAGTTTTGTGGCTTGTCAACATGTAGTTTGGCAAATTCCAGTCTGGCTTTTTTATGATTTTTTTTCAACAATGGTGTCCTCCTTGGTCGTCTCCTATGAAGTCCACTTTGCTCATACCACGACGGATGGTGCGATCTACACTGCTGTTCCTTGAGCTTGAAGTTCACCTTTAATCTGTTTAGAAGTTTTTCTGGGCTCTTTTGTTACCATTCGTATTATCCATCGCTTTAATTTGTCATCAATTTTCCTCCTGCAGCCATGTCCATGGAGGTTGGCTGCAGTCCAATGTAGCTTACATTTCTGAATAATATGTGCAACTGTAGTCACAGGAACATCAAGCTGCTTGGAGATGGTCTTATAAATTTTACCTTTAACATGTTTGTCTATAATTTTCTTTCTAATCTCCTGAGACAACTTTTTCCTTCGCTTCCTCTGGTCCATGTTGAGTGTGATACACACCATGTCACCAATCAGTACAGTGAGTATCTGTAGCCCTCTGTGCAGGCCCACTCACTGATTCCAAGATTGTAGACATCTGTGATGCTAATTAGTGGACACTCCTTGATTTAACATGTCCCTTTTGTCACATTAATTTCAGGGGTACCATCATTTCTGTTCAGGCCTATTTCATGAGTTTTATTTTTAAAAAATTCTGTGGAAGCATGGCTGAAAAGCAATGTCTGACTTTCATTTGTTAATTTTCATAGATTTTTTTATTTATTATTACTTTTGTCAGATTCAAGTTGTTTCTGTGGCCATTGTGGGTTTTTCTTTCATTAACCCCTTTCTTCTATCTGAAGTACTATTCCCTCCATGTGACCTGGGACTTATTTCCCAAGAACGGAATAGTACATAATACGCGATCAGCCGCGCTCACGGGGGGAGCGCGGCTAATTGCGGCCGGGTGTCTGCTGATTCTCACAGCTGACACCTGGACCACTCCCGTCACTTAAACCACCGGTACACTGCAATCAAACATGATTGCAGCGTTCCGGTGGCATAGGGAAGCAGGGTGGATCCCTGCGTGCTTCCCTGAGAACCTCAGAGCTATGCGATGTGATCGCGTTGTTCCGAGGGCCTCCTCCCTGCAGGCCCCCGGATCCAAGATGGCCGCGGGGTCCTTCCGGGTCCTGCAGGAAGGTGGCTTGTCAGAGCCTCCTGAGAGCAGGCACCGGCAAGCCTCCTGCACTGCCTGTCAGATCGCTGATCTGACAGAGTTCTCTGCAAACTGTCAGATCAGCGATCTGACACTATATAGTGATGTCCCACACTGGGACAATGTAAGAATGTAAAAAAAATAAAATAATCAAGTGTAAAAATTTTTTAAAAAATCCCTAAATAAATTAAAAATATTTCCCCAATAAACACAATATTATTATGTAAATAAAAAAACAATAAAAGTACGCATGTTTAGTATCGCCGCATAATTAGGTGCAAGTGCATTTAAGAGATAACTTACATGTGGGACAAGATCCTAACCCCAGCCTGCCGCCCCAGATCCTAACCCAGCCTGCGAGGCGGCAGGCTGGGGTTAGGATCTTATCCCACATGTAAGTTATCTCTTAAATGCACTTGTACCTAATTTTGCTATATAATTTATGATGCACTGTTGATACTTTGCTCTACACTGGGCTGTCAGCACATATGCACCTTAATTCCTTATGGGATATATACTTAATGATACTATGGCACTGACCTGACACACTATTCATGTCCTTGGAATTTTTTGCAGCTCAGCTGCATTGAAGCACTTTGTTTAATCCTAATTATAGCAAATTTTTGTATACTTTGATTTGGACAATTATATGTCTTGGCACTGACCAGATATACTATTTATATCTTCGTATTTATCACGGCTCAATTGCTTTGAAGTATTCTATATATCTGTTTAGAAAAATCCTGAGCTATAATAAATTTTCTATTGATGTAAATTTATTTGCTATATTAGTATGGACAACTAATATTGTGCAACTTTAACTTACTTGGTGGCCTAGAATTTTTCTACCCCCCATTTACCTGCTTGGTCTGTGGTTACTCTGTATAATTACATGTTATTGTGTTTATTTATTTATTAATTATTAAAATTATTGTCTTATTCAAAACTCTGGACCCCTAGCTTTTTCTTTTGCACTTGGTGGTTATATTTGTGGTCTATTGTGTATACAGAGTTATTTAATATTGTTCCTGATTGTTTTTTTTTTGTCTTTTCTAAGTTCCTTAGGGGGTCTACTTTCCAAAATGGTGTCACTTTTGGAGGATTTTAACTGTTTAGGCGCATCAGGGGCTCTTCAAACGCAACATGGCATCCGATCTCAATTCTAGCCAATTTTGCATTGAAAAGTCAAACGGCGCTCCTTCCCTTCCTAGCTCTGCCGTGCGCCCAAACAGTGGTTCCTTCCACATATGGGGTATCAGCATACTCAGGACAAATTGCACAATAACTTTTGTGGTCCAATTTCTCCTGTTACGCTTGGTAAAATAAAAAAAATTGGATCTGAAGTAAATATTTTGTGCAAAAAAAAAAAAAAAGTTAAATGTTCATTTTTTTTTTAAACATACCAAAAATTCCTATGAAGCACCTGAAGGGTTAATAAATTCTTGAATGTGGTTTTGAGCACCTTGAGGGTGAAGTTTTTAGAATGGTGTCACTTTTGGGTATTTTCTATCACATAGACCCCTCAAAGTGACTTCAAATGTGATGTGGTCCCTAAAAAAAATGGTGTTGTAAAAATGAGAAATCGCTGGTCAAGTTTCAACCCTTATAATAACTTCCTAACAAAAAAAATTTTGTTTCCAAAATTGTGCTGGTGTAACGTAGACATGTGGGAAATGTTATTTAGTAACTATTTTGTGTGACATATTTCTCTGTTTTAAGGGCATAAAAATTCAAAGTTTGAAAATTGCAAAATTTTGAATATTTTCGCCATATTTCCATTTTTTTCATAAATAAACGCAAGTTATATCGAAGAAATTTTACCACTGACATGAAGTACAATTTGTCACGAGAAAACATTCTCAGAATCATGAAGATCTGTTGAAGAGTTCCAGAGTTATAACCTCATAAAGGGACAGTGGTCAGAATTGTAAAAATTGGCCTGGTCATTAACATGCAAACAGACCCTTGGGAGTTAAGTGGTTAAACGAGGGGTACCAACAATTTTGACCTCATGTGTATATGTCAGGAGAAGCTGCCAAGCATATATATTTTGAGTGGAGGTTATGATTGACATTTTCAGAAATACAGTAGTGGGCAAAAGTTTTAGGCAGCTGTGTAAAAAAATGCTGCAATGTAAGGCTGTGGTTCCACAGTCCGGAACCACAGCCTTTGGACGGAGCGGAAATTCCGCACCCCCCAAAGCCCCGCCCCCTTTTTGACGCGCGCTCTTTCCGGATGTGTTCCGGACACCTCCGGAACACATCCGGAAAGAACGCAGGGTTGCATAGCCCTGTGTTATTTCCGTTGCGGCGACGCAGCGTCGCCGCAAGACGCTAGGACATGCTGCGGTCTAAAAAGACGCGCCACATGTCCGGAAACACAGGTCTTCCGCCTGCGTATTTTTACGCATAGTGGAGACGGGATTTCTTGAAATCCCTTCCACTATGCTGTAACATCTGGACCCTGCGTGTTTGACGCTGCGCCAACGCACAGCGTCAAACACGCAGCTAATCCGGAATGTTTCCTGATCGGGGAAACATGCCCTAAGAATGTTTTCGAAAATAGAAGTGTTAATAGTTTATTTTTATCAATAAACAAAATGAAAAATGAATGAAAATAAAAATCTAAATCACATCAATTTTTGGTGAGGCCCTTTGCATTCAAAACAGCATTAATTCTTCTATGAACACTATTACTTGCATACAGTTTTTGAAGCGACTCAGCAGGAGGTTGTTTCAAACATCTTAGATAACGAACCGCAGAACTTCTGTGAATGTCGCTTATGCAAATCTTTCTGTCACTTCATGTAATCTCAAATAGACTGGATGATGATGAGATCAGGGCTCAGTGGGGGCTATATAATCACTTCCAGGACACCTTGTTCTTTACTGAAGGTAGTTCTTAATGGCACCAGCTATATGATTGGGTTTGTTGTCCAGCTGTAATCAGGTAACTGAATGCAAAGCACAGAAGGCATGAGGCAGGAACTGTTATGTTTCGCTAGCTGAGGAGAAACTGCAAAAAACAGCCAAAGTAGCAATACACCAGTGAGGCTGGAAACTATTGGATTGCAGTAACCTAAACTAACCGCCACACTAGAAGTAGCCGTGGAGCGTACCTACGGTGATCCTAGACGCCTCGTCACAGCTGGAGAGATAGCTACACCTAAAGGCAGAAAGATGAATGCTATCTGCCCGGAGCAGAATCCCCAAAGAAATAGGAAGCCCCCGAACATGTAATGGCGGTTAGACAAGAAGAAAACACGGACACAGACAGAAAATAGAATGAGCAAATGCTGGGGCCCAATCTGTCTAGATAGAAAAGTATAGGAAAGAATTCTGACTGCAACCCAAAAAAAACTCTGACAAAAATACCAACACTTCTGATTAACAAAAAAACCTGAGATCACACGATCTCTACCACCTAAATCAGATCTCTGGTGTAACACACAGCAACACAGCAAATAAAATATGACAAAGGAACAAAGTAAAAATGCAAACACAATGAGCACAATTGCAGCGCAAGACCCCAAAAGGGGACCAGGCTGCAGTCCACTGCAAGCAGCAAACCAGCAGTGAAAATCCAACAAAGGAAAAAAAAAGCAAAACACTTATCTGAATGAGAGCAGGAAAGCAAGGTGTGCTCCAAGCAAGAGCAGGAGGAACAATTGATTACCGGCAAGGCTGCTGGGAACTCAGGTCACTTATATCATACCATTCAGAGCCAGCTGAAGGCCATTCAGTAATTAGTTCATTACACTCAGCAACCACCGGAGGGAGCCCCAGCTCAGAAGTCGCCTCCAAGGTATTCACAACAAGGAACAGTCAATGAATGGTTTAATTCTTTCAAATACAGCAGAAATTTACAGTAGGTAAGGTATAGTTAGTGATATCAAACAGTGCAAAACAGCAAGAAACCATACCACAATACAATTATAATAACGGCAAAAGTCTCAGGAATTATACCAATATTCTTTATACAAGGGTGGTACACCCATTCCTGGGAGCTACACGTTAGCTCTTCCTGCGATTCTGGCCCTAGCAGTCACCGGGTTTTCCCACTAGGCCACAAGTCCTCCTGACAACGTTTATAAAGAAGCATTGAGCCTCCTACGCCCCAGCCAGCCCTCACTCTACCTGATGTTCTAACCCAGGCCCACCCTGTACCGTACGTTATGGTTGAAAGTGATGACCATGCTCACTTGTGCTGTCCTTCTGTAACCGCAGGTGTCCTCCTCCGGTCGACGTCTCTTCGTGGATCTTTGGTGCTTGACCATCGGAGGGCATCTCTTAGGCAGGGCAGGTTTTAGACAAAGTGGGGCCTTGGGCAAAAGTTTAAAGTTGGGCCCCAAATGCTAACGTTGCACAGAAACATTTTGGTTGTATTTACATGCGCTGAGTTCAGGCCATTAAATTACCGTGATCAACAATAATGAAGTTGTTCACGCTTGTTTCTCATCCTCTTTACACTGGCTGAGGAATCAGTCCCCATACACTCTCATGTCATTAGCAGCATATCTGCAGTTTTCACTGGGAAGATATAGTATAATGCACACCCATAGTCCCCCACATAGTATAATGCGCCTCATAGTCCTCCATATAGTATAATGCATACTATAGTGCTCTATATAGTATAATGCATCCCATAGTCCTCCATATAGTATAATGCACACCCCATAGTCCTCCACATAGTATAATGTGCCCCATAATCCTCCACATAGTATAATGCGCCTCATTGTCCTCCATATAGTATAATGCATACCATAGTCCTCCATATAGTATACTGCATCCCATAGTCCTCCTCATAGTATAATGCACACTATAGTCCTCCATATAGTATAATGCACTCCCCATACAACGCAACTCCACAGAGTACAACGTAGCCCCACAGAGTACAATGCAGCCCCAATAGAAGAAAAAACGCAACCGCCATAGAGTACAACGCAGCCTCCATAGAGTATAATGCAGCCTCAAATAGTATAATGCAGCCCCATAGAGTATAATGCAGCCTCAAATGGTATAATGCAGCCCCCATATAGTATAATGTACACCCCATATTACTCCAGTATTATAGCCACCACATACTCACTGATTTAAAAATAAATAAATACATTCTCACCTCTCCTTGTTCCCCCACTACTCCGGTTTCTGTAACGCGTCTACTCAGCAGCTTCACTGCTCGGTGCGTGATGAAGTGACATCATTGTGCCCGCTGCGTCAGTAGCAGAGGGGGAATGATGGGAGAGGGAACGTCACCTGACGCTCTCTACTTCATTATTGATTTCAACTGTATCGGCATCTACGATGCCGGTACAGTTGAATGAGCGATGCAGGGCCCCCTAGCAACGGGCTTCCCAGACTCACGGGCTTCATTGAGGCCTCGTGGTGTGCCACTATGAGGGGAAACCGGGGTGAGTGGGGGCCATAGGCAAATGTCTAGTTTGCCTGCCCCTAATGCCAGCTCAGCTCCAAAGCCTGGGGCAGAGAGAACTGGGTCCCGATTCTCGACAGGTGTTGTCTGGCCTCTGGGACTTGACCGCCGCAGCTTGGACTCTGGTTCTTGACTGTAGTAGGTCAGGTTTCTGGGTCTTGACCAGTGTAGTCAGGTCTCTGGGTCTCACTGAATGTCGTCTGGTCCTTGTCTGATGGTGACCGACACCTTTCCGGTGTGGTCTGTCACACTGGCTTCAACGTCATCTTTGGTCCACGTCTACACCACTCCTCTTCTTGGTGCCAAATCCCCCTGTGGTTTGGCACGCAGGGTTTTTATATCCAGGAACTCTGTCATGAAAGTCACCTAACCAGGTCCCACACAAGAACTGGCTCCACTTGCAATTCTTCTGATGACAGATGGTTCCACCTGGCTTCGTCCAGCCAGCAGATAGCAGTCTTTCCTCAATGTCACCCCACGCAGGAACTCTTCAGAGGTACCATCGTTTTCTCTTACATTCCTCTCCTATTTTAGCTCGCCAGTCCTTTGGCAAGTGGAATCCTTGCGAGTTCGAAGTTTGTTCGTTCTCTATCCCAATCATTAGCGGCATCAGCAACTCCGGTGATCCCAACAGCGCCATAAGCCAGTCTTCCTCATCTCCCAGGTCTTCCCTTTGGGGGCCTCGGGCTAATCCCGTTGGAGACCTCGTCTCGGTGGGCTCTTCTTCGGAGAAACAGAGCCACAGCTTAGTCCGGTGTAACACTAGGGGAATGCTCCCTCATCACCCTCTGGTCTGATCTCATAGGCTGGATTATCCGGGTAAATCTTCCTTACTACTCGGTAGAGTACTGCTTCCCAGTGGTGATACAGCTTATCTTGGGTCACTTGGCCTGCACTAGCACACGGTCTCCTGGCTGGAGCTGTTCGCCCAACATCGCGGGTCAACCTGGGTGTTCCACCTTCCGAAACTTTTTTCGACCATCCGCCTTACTGTCCGGAGTTGGTGTCAGTGTTCTCGGATCCAGGTACTTGGACTACTGTCCAGACTTTCAAGCTCTAGTTCAGTAATCTCTTTTCCGCTCCTCCCAAACAAAAGGATATTGGCTCTGTAACCGGTAGTCTTGTGGACTCGATTGTTGTAGACCCACATCAACTCAAAAATGAATTTGGGCCATTTTATCTTCTTGTCCTCTTCTAAGGTCCGAAACATTTGTAACAAGGTCTGAGTGAAGCGTTCACAGGCCCCTTTACCCTTTGGGTGATATGGTATAGTTTGAGACTTATTGATCCTGTAGAGACGATGCAGCTCATCCATTACTCGGCCCTGGAAGGAGGCCCCTTGGTTTGAATAAATCCTCTTTGGGCACCTATACAGTATATGAGAATGATGTCCCAACAGATGGCCCTGGCTGCAGCTTCAGCTGTCTGGTTCTGGGTTTGGGTCACCAATGAGAACTTGGTGAAGTGAACAGTCATCACCAAGCAGTATTCATAGCCGTTGTGAGATGTCCCAATCATCAAGTAGTCGATCATCAACACTTCCAAGTGCATGGAGGTTCAGATGGCTTGAATAAGGCCCTCTGTTTCAGGGTTTGTTCAGCTCGCACCTGCAAAATATTCGACTGCCTGTCGCAGTTGGAGCCAATATACCAGCTGTGGCAACTATCAAAAGATTTTTTCCACGCCAGAGTGAGTGCTTCTCTAGCGAGCTTCTTTAGCTAACCACACCACCAATACCTCTGGGGCCACCACTTGCCAGGTGACATCAAACTCTCGAGGAAGCTGGATTCTTCGACACAGGAAGCCATTCTTCAAAAAGAGCCTTTCCCACTGGCCCAAGATCAGCAGGATGCGAGTGAAGTAGTCCTACCCTGACTGTTATCCATCCGCACGTGTATTTCTGAACCCAACAAATATTCTGGGAGGTTTTGGGTCATAGCCCATACCAGTGCCAACAACTTCAGCTTAAACCAACTATAGTTGTCCAGATTCTTTTCAGTCTCTCTCAGCGACTGGCTGGCGTATGCTTACACTCTTTCTTGTTATGATTTGGTAGCCGAGGAGGACAGCAGCAAATATAGGCTAAGCAACCAGACACCCAGAGAGGTTGGTAACTATTGGATTGCAGACCCCTAAACAGCCAGCACAACTAGAAGTAGCTGTGGGACGTGCCTACGGTGCCCTAGACACCTCGACACAGCCGGAGAGTTAACTAAGCCGAAAGAGAGAACTGGGAACGCTAACTGCCCTGGAGTAGACCCCCAAAGGAATAGGAAACCCCCAAATATATATTGGCGGTGAGACAAGATGAAATAAAACGCAGGCAGAAAATAGTGCAAGCAAATGCTGGGGCCCAAACTGTCTAGATAGAACAGGACAGGACAGAATGCTGTCTGCAATCCAGCAAAAACACTAAGAAAAATTCCAACACGTCTGATATGCAAAAATGCTGAGACCACACGATCTCTTCCCCGCTAGATCAGAACTCCGGTGTGAACTGGTAGCAAACCAGCAGACACTGAAAACACAGGGAACTAGAAATACATAAACTGTCTCTGGTGTGCACTGGCAGCAAATCAGCAGATACTGAAACAACAGGGAACTGAAAATACATAAACAGTGGCAAATGAGAAACAGTGTCCGGCGCAGGCCCCGCAGGGGAACCTGGCTGTACTAAATCCAAAAGGGCAGAAAACTGAGATAGACTAAAGGAAAAACAAATGCCACAAAATAAACAGCAAATAACTTATCTGAAGGTTGCAGGACAAAGCAGGAAGCAAGCTGACTTCCAAAAGGGACCAGGAAGAAACAAATCACCGGCAAGGATTATGGGAAGGTTGCTCACTTATATCTCCCCAGTCAGTAACACCTGATTGCCACTCATCACCCCCAGGTGAAAGACTTCTGTTATCCAAAGCAGCTTCATTGCTATCAGCAGCCACAAGAGGGAGCCCAAACTCAGAAGTCAGATCCAGAGTGTTCACAACACTTTCTCTCCCTTCTTACACCTGGGCCAGTACTGCTCCTAATCCATACAAGCTTGGGTCAGTGTACAGCACGAAGGGCTGAGAGAAATCAGCGTAAGCCAAGATAGGAGCATTCATCAACGCCATTTTCAATGCCTGAAAATCTTCCTCTTGCCTTGGACCCCGCCGGATTGGCTGCCACTTGGCTCCCCCTGCTGTTCCTAGTAGCAGCTCATTAAGCGGTGAAGCGATCTTGGGAAAGTAGTATCCAGATACACTCAGGAACGCTCTCAGCTATCTTAGGTTGGTTGGAGTGGGCCACGCCTGCACTGCAACTACCTTCTCCATGGTGAGGTAATACTGGAAACAGTGTGTCCCAGATATTCAGTTTCCCGCTTAAACAAATGACACTTCCTGGGTTTGACTTTTAACCCATGTCTTTGAAGCTGCTACAACACTTGTTCCAGCCCGATGAGCTGGTCTTCGAACGTAAAGGACTAAATGATGATATCAGCAAGATATATCAGGGTCGCTTCAAAGTTTAGGTCCCCCAAGCATCTCTCAATCAGGTGTTGGAATGTTCCCGATGCAATTGTCAGCCTGAAAGGCATTCTGTTAAATTCGAATAGGCCCATATGGAGGATGAAAGCTGTCTTCGGACAATATTCAACAACCACCTGGACTTGCCAGTAGCTGCTGGCTAGGTCAAGGGAGGAGAAATACCTGGCCTTTCCCAAAATAGACAGGGATTCCTCAATCCTGGGTAGGGGGCAGGAATCCTGCAAAATGCAGGTGTTCAGCCGTCGGTAGTCCATGCAAAACCTCAAAGTACCATTTTTCTTTCGAACTAACACAATAGGCGCCGCCCAGGGACTCTTTCTTTCTTTCGCTGATCACAATTCTTTCATCTCCTGGTACATTTGGGGTGGTATTTGCTGATACCTCTCTCGAATGGGAGCAGTGCCACTTGTAAGGATCACATGCTGTATAGCATGGGTACACCCAAAGTAATCTTTGTGTCGTGCAAACACTCCTCAGTATCGCTGCAGTAGCTGTTCAACTTGTCCAACTTGTTTTGAGAAAAATTCTGTGAGATTAACCTCCATTTGATCCAAAAGATGACGCCTGGCTAGTGGTTTGCTTCTGTCTTTTTGACCATCGAGTGACACTACCAATGTCCACGGGTCTCCTCCTTCGGGCATTAATTCTATAGCATCAGCTCTGCTGAGATTTTTTGACATTGCACAGATTTGGGATACACGTCCCTGTTGTACAATGGCCAAGGTGCGGGCAATCAATAGTCTGGAGATGGCTTCATCCCCATCTATCGGATCAATTTCAGTGTCACTGTGGCTTCAGCGTCACCTTTGCTGAGGTGCTGGGAGGCAGCTGGTAACTTCTGGATTTAACTAACTCACATGAGCTGTCGGAACACCTTCTTGCAGACTGGGTCACGAGTGGTTCGGGTCCAGCTGTATCTGTCTGGGCTGTCAGGCAAGAACCGCCCCACTTTCTTTAACACATTCATCCCCAGGGTTATGATGGGCTCTCGTACCTTCGGGCCCCTTCACCAGTACTATCCCTTTTCAACCCAGGTCTTCTCTGCACACCTGTTCAGACATCCACATTACTCCAGCCACTGGGATGGGCAGTTGATTGGCTGGCACTAGTCAGATGGTTGGCTCCTTTCTGGAGTAGGTGACTTCGGGAAAGTGAATCTGAAAATATTCTTCAGGCATAGTGGTCACCTAGGACTCCATGTCAATCAAGCAGTGAATGCGCTGCCCATTTAATTCAGCCCAGGTAATGGATCTCTCAGAGACAATATCTGTTCCTGAGTGTTCCTCTCTCTCCTCTGGGAAGCAGAACCCCATGGTATGCTTCTTAACCGTGGGGCACGGAAGTTTGGACAGTCTCTCAATATACAGTGGGTACAGAATGTATTCAGACCGCTTTAAATTTTTCACTCTTTGTTTCATTGCAGACATTGGTAAATTCAAAAAAGTTCAGTTTTTTCACATTAATGTACGCTCTGCACACCATCTTGACTGAAAAAAAAACAAATTTAGAAAGTTTTGCAAATTTATTAAAAAAGAAAAACTGAAATATCACATGGTCATAAGTACTCAAACCCTTTGCTCAGACACTCATTGTCACAATCCATTTTTGGATCTATGGCAGATCTGGCTTTTTGTATTAAACCTTTTTTTTTTCAGGACATAGTGGGTTAATGTCTATTTTTCTCCCCCGGTGGCCTGCTGGTGTAATAGCATTACTACAGTGTTTCTGGGTCAGCTGATGTAAGTGGTGACCACTCCCTTTGTAGAGTCACCTGATGCATCAGCTGACTGTTGGTGATACAGGTCCTTCTGGAGATCAACCAAGCAGGAGAAGGAGCTTGCTGAGTGCAGTGGTGCTTCAGCTATTACCTTGATCTGGTGAGTTTATCCTGCTGAGTGGAGCTTTGCAGCAGAAAGCTAAGTGTGGTGTTTTTGTTGCCTTTACCCTTTGTTGTCTGTTCCTTTCCTTTGTGTTTCATTAGTGCAGTGGTGTGACTAGTGCTCTCACCGGCCTGCTCCCTACCTAGGGATTAGCGCAGGGCTTGTGAGGGTTTTAGGTATCCTGCTTGGCGAAGGGGTGAAAGAACCCGTATAGGGACGATAGGTAGATCAGGGCACATACTTAGGTGAGTGCAGGAAGGTGTCCATTTCCCTCGTTCCCTATCGCAGGGCCCACCGCTGTTAAAGTTTCCCCGGTGTTCCCTTGTCTGTTGTGTCGTTTGTTGACCGACCATTCTTGGGGTCGTGTCACGCCACTTGGGTCACTTCGTGACACTCATATTTAAGTCATATGCTGTCCATTTCCTTGTGATCCTCCTTGAGATGGTTCTGCTCCTTCATTGGAGTCCAGCTGTGTTTAATTAAACTGATAGGACTTGATTTGGAAAGGCATTGTGGTGCTCCTGATAAAGAAGTCTTGCACTTTGAAACGCACTGAGAATAAATCCACAATTTAATGGGTACATGGTCTGGATCCTGAATTATTCAGCAGCGCAGATTAAATACACATTAAAGCCCCGTCTCACATAGCGATATCGCTAGCGAGATCGGTGCTGAGTCACTAGTTTTGTGACGCAGCAGCGAGCTCACCAGCGATATCGCTGTGTGTGACATTCAGCGACGATCAGCCCCCCTGCGGGTATCGCTGATCGTCGCTGAAAGGTCAGGACATTTTTTTGATCGCTGGTCTCCCGCTGACAGGCACGCATCACTGCGTGTGACAGGCGGGAGACCAGCGATCCGCTGGTAACCAAGGTACACAGCGGGTTTCCAGGCGCGGGGCTGTGCCTAGAAACCCGCTGTGTACCTTGGATACCAGCTCCCTGAAGTAGGGAGCTGGTAACCAAGGTACACAGCGGGTTTCCAGGCACCGTGCAGCGCCTGGAAACCCGATGTGTACCTTGGTTACCAGCTCCCTGCATCAGGGCGCTGGTATCCAAGGTACACTGCGGGTAACTAAGCGATGTTACCCGCAGTGTCGCTTGTACTGATCGCTGCCTGAGCTGCCTGTTTGGCAGCTCAGCAGCGATAATGTAGCGATACACCAGCGATCCTGATCGTTGTCGGGATCGCTGGTGTATCGCTATGTGAGACCCAGCCTTTACCCATTTTTTTTTATCTTTGATTTGGAAAGGCACACACCTGTCTATATAGGACCTCACAGCTCACAGTGCATGTCAGACCAAATGAGAATCATGAGGTCAAAGAAAACTGGCCAAGGAGCTCAGAGACAGAATTGTGGCAAGGCACAGATCTGGCCAAAGTTACAAAAGAATTTCTGCAGTACTCAAGGTTTCTAAGAGCACAGTGGACTCCATACTCCTTAAATGGAAGTAGTTTGGGACCACCAGAAGTCTTCCTAGACCTGGCCGTCCAGCCAAACTGAGCAATCGTGGGAGAAGAGCCTTGGTGAGAGAGGTAAAGAAGAACCCCAAGATGACTGTGTCTGAGCTCCACAGATGCAGCAGGGAGATGGGAGAAAGTTCCACAAAGTCAACTATCACTGCAGCCCTCCACCAGTCTGGCCTTTATGGCAGAGTGGCCCAACGGAAGCCTCTCCTCAGTGCAAGACATATGAAAGCCCCTCCCAGACTATGAGAAATAAGATTCTCTGGCCTGATAAGAAGAAGATAGAACTTTTTGGTGATAATTCTAGGCGGTATGTGTGGAGAAAACCAGGCACTGCTCATCACCTGCCCAATACAATCCCAACAATGAAACATGGTGGTGGCAGCATCATGCTATGGGGGTGTGTTTTTCAGCTGCAGGGACAGGAAGACTGGTTGCAGTTGAAGGAAACATGAATGTGGCCAAGTACAGAGGTATCCTGGTTGAAAACCTCTTCTACAGTGCTCTGGACCTCAGTCTTGGCCGAAGGTTCACCTTCCAACAAGACAATGACCCTAAGCACACAGCTAAAATAACAAAGGAGTGGCTTCAGAACAACTCTGTGACCATTCTTGACTGGTCCAGTCAGAGCCTGATATAAACCCAATTGAGCATCTCTGGAGAGACCAGAAAATGGCTGTTCACCAACATTCACCATCCAACCTGATGGAACTGGAGAGGATCTGCAAGGAAGAATGGCAGAGGATCCCCAAATCCAGGTGTGAAAAACTTGTTGCATCAGTCCCAAGAAGACTCATGGCTGTACTAGCTCAAAAGGGTGCTTCTACTCAATACTGAGCAAAGGGTCTGAATAGTTATGACCATGTGATATTTCAGTGATATTTCAGTTTTTCTTTTTTAATAAATTTGCAAAACTTTCTACATTTCTGTTTTTTTCAGTCAAGATGTGGTGCAGAGTATGCATTATTGAGAAAAAATGAACTTTTTTGAATTTAACAAATGGCTGCAATAAAAAAGAGTGAAAAATTTAAAGGGGTCTGAATACTTTCCGTAACCACTATATGTTCACTTCCACCGCAGGTCCAGCATTCTGGTAAGCGTCCCACTAATAGGCTGTGCACGCACTGTGGCGGGGCTCGTGGGAAGTAACTTTCCTGCTCCGGTCTTCTTTTACATTGGGCCATGGGGACATGCGGGTTGATGCTAGCAGGGGTCCCCCTGATACTGCTTCTTGTACTAAGACCCGAGCTTCAGCTCCAACGTTAAGACAGTTCAGTTCAGGATTCATGTGCAGACGCTCTTTTAAGGCCTGTCTTAGGTAGGAGAAAAGCATCACTGAAAGAGAGACAAAGCATCCATACTTGCAATACCATTTCCAGATACAAATGCACAATCAGGATGCAGCAGGTTCCCCACCATGATAAAGGCGGGGCAGCACAGGTGCAAAAAAACTGAAAATAACCACTTACTAAGCCACCAAACATCTGTGGAGTGGATGCCTAGTATTCTAATTCTACATAGATCTGCATAGGGTGTCATTCACATCATTACGTGAGATGCATCTCTATCCGTATGCAGGGTGGATAAAAATCAATGATTTTTTTAAAAAAATCAAAAAAATCGGATTTTTTTGATTTAAATCGGATTTTTTTGATTTAAATCAGATTTTTTTGATTTAAATCGGATTTTTTTCAATAAACTGCTTTTTGAGGAAAATATTTTACCATCCAAAGGTTCTTCCATCATGAGATAAAGCTGAGTTGTTTAACTCAGTAGAATAAAGGCTGTATATGTGTAACATTCACAATGCCATGCTCTTCCAGAGGTTTCTGTAGGATTAGTGGGCAGTTTCTCTCCTATATTATCACATTGATGATGAAGATGACGACGAGTGAGCTACAGAGGACAGCAGGGACAGTAGTATTTAAGTTTTTCATGTGTCGGCTGGGCTGACAGTCTAAGTTTCTTAAAATATATATATATTTTGTTTAGCCAAATTAGTTAACAAACATGGATGTTTGTTTAAGCAAATAACTTATGCTGTAATGTTGTTATTGTTTCAGTTGAATAGATCTATTTAAATTGTTATTAAGGTCAGGATTATTTTTTTCCTTCCTAAGT
The DNA here is from genome assembly GCA_033576555.1 of Oophaga sylvatica. Classification (NCBI taxonomy): domain Eukaryota; kingdom Metazoa; phylum Chordata; class Amphibia; order Anura; family Dendrobatidae; genus Oophaga; species Oophaga sylvatica. The sequence continues at coordinate 38,205,839 of JARQOD010000008.1, forward strand.
ACAACAGAACAGTGGTGTCCAAATATGAATGATTAACCCACTAAACTGGGGAGAAAAAAGTAATATAAAAAGTGATTCTAAAAATCTTCATCTACTTGCATGTTAAAGTAGCAAGAACTACTGCCGGTGATCGAGAAATAAAATCTGAAAAATAATTTTAAAATGTTTGGTATTTCCACTTTTAAGCACTAGGCAGAGCAGCTGCTGAAATATAAACTGCTAGCTCGTATTGCGACAGTAGTAAATGCAGGCGGGGTCTGATCACGTGTGACTTCTCTCCTCCGTTACTAGGTGTTTGTAATAACAGAGGATGTAGTTTAGGCTCACAGAGCGGAGCCATTGCGGAGCCATTTTGTTGGGGACTGCCAGTGATACTGACAAGTAGGCTGTCACTGAGGACGACCGGCAGCATCTATTCTGTTAGTTCATGCTGCTCGCTGTATTATAAACTGAGCACAGATACGTGGAGAGTATCACACACTGGGATTATTCACAGCACATGACACACTGCATGTATCTAGATACAGGGCTGAGTGTAGTGTATCGCATTATGGGATTAGATACACGGTCTGGGGCATATCGCGCATGATGAAATTAGATACACCGGTCTGGGGCGTATCGCACATGATGAAATTAGATATACCGGTCTGGTAGAAACTTTGATTTAAATCACTGATTTAAATCAAGCCTTACTGACTTGTGATTTAAATCGTGATTTAAATCGTGATTTAAATCAGTTTGATTTAAATCAAATCCACCCTGTCCGTATGGCAAACTATTATCAACGTCCCTACAAGTAAATCAGGCGGGCTGCCAATACCATGTGTGCACCCACAGGCCAGACACCCCATACTACCCAGCCACCACTGGAAAGACCAAGCCTGCACCCTGCATAAAAAGCATGCAAAAAAGTCTCTCAGTCCAGCAACTAGTTGGTCCTGCAGCACTTCATCCAATGGCCCCAGCCCTCTATATCCAACTTAGGTCTTCTTGGTGACATGGGCCATCACTTCCTGCAACACCTTCACATACTGAACTACAATCTCACTCTCCCCTTGGACCCACCGAAACAAACAGATGCGGAGGTGCCTTAAATCAGTAGTTTCACCGTGCATATCCTCTAAGATTTTTATCACTTTGTCCACAGTGTCACGGTCCCTAGGTTGGTGGTACATGACCGTCTGCTGGGTTTCCCATCAAGGGTTAGGAGGGCTAACTCTGCCTGAACGGCGTGGGTCAGGGGGTACAAGCGCAGGATGCTGTTCAGTCTCTCTTCCCAATCCCACAGTGATGCACTGCTTTCTGTAAACTTGGGAAAGCTGCTGAGCATAACCCCCTGGGGTATATTTGTCCTGACGGTGTCAGTCACTGACTGGTCTGCCATTTCTGTGTTTGAATGTTGCATTGTGCCAATTCCTGGAGCTTCACATTAGCTCTTGTTATGATTCTGGACCTAGAGGGTTTTCCCACTAAGCTGCAAGTCCTCCTGACAAAGTTTATCAAGGATCTTTGAGACATCTGCACACCAACCGCCTCCCACCCCACCTGTTGTACTAACACAGGATGTCAACTTGTAACATAGTGACATCACACTTAATGAATCCTTATAGTGTCGCATTGCGACCTATGATTGCAACAAAGAATGGCAAATGATTCCTGTGAGGAATATTGGAGGATTAATGGCAGTTTTCAATACTCCTTCAGCATGTGCAGCTGTAACAGGACACCTGGCTCAACAGGTGGTCCAACCTCACCAGCTCCACAGTAAATACCCGTGTAACTGCTTCATCCAGTCAGGTAGGATTTCATAAGGAGATTTAATTAAAAAGAAAATGGAGTGATCGCACTTCCTAGCTGTACATCGGTTATATTTTTGAGATCTTGGGAACGGGCCGAACGTCTTCCAGGGTATCGATCCATTCTAGCACCCCAGGGTGGGGAGTAAAGCAGAATGGCTAGGGGAAGCCAGGTAGAGAAGTTTTGTTTGGTCTCCAAGCGTAACGGGGGGCCAGATGGATCTGATGGTGCCAGAACCACTGCCCTATGACCTTCCGTTGGGAAGTTATGATCCTTCATAGGTTTTGGGAGTTTTAGCTACAAACACCAAGGGGAGGGGGATAAGGACAATACTGAGGGCGGAAAAGAATGTGACTGATCAAGGGGTTAAAGGCTTGAGTAAGGTAATGTGCTCTCTCTTTGTCATGCTTGCTGTTCACTTCAAAAGGGGGGTCACATCTTGTAATGTGCTGGAGGGAACTGGGTACAGCTGGTACCCCCATACCCTCAGGCAGTCCAGCCCACATGGTCAAGCATCAAACTGGTAACGGACATGCTTCTTCTGCTTATATCTTTTGTACTCCACCTCTATTTGCATATCTGACCATCGTATATGTATAACATTGTGTATATAGTGTATTGTCTAGTGTGCCCTTAAGGTGATTAAATATATAATTCTTACCTTGGGCTGCTCTTTTATCTCGATCCACGAATCCACACGTCTGCATTCTCGGTTTAACTTTCCATGCTACCGGGGCTGGTTTCTGGCCTAATATAATCCCATTAACGGACTGGGCTTATATCTAACAAGAAACTGGTGGCAGTCCTACCGGTCTGGCAGCACTCTGTTTCACTAGTGCTAGGGATACGGGCCTCTCAGGCTGTCATGGTTGTGAGCGAGTGTGGTGCCACATCAGTGACGGTGTGAGCCACCTCCCCTCACTCCCCGTGCCTCCCTGGGCCCATGTGGACAGAGGGTGTCTGTGCAAAACTGTGCCAAGCTGACCTTACGTTTCCACAGGGGGTGCAGAATGTCACATTGGTACAAGTGAGGAGATCGTAAAGTGTGATCCCTCTGACGTAATAGTGATGTCAGGGGGGTGGCGAAGTGAGGGTTTGTCACATTCCAAATAAGTTGGATTTTCTGTTGCTTGTCGTAGGTGACTCATTTGCCATAGGCTTCGATGCCAGTCACATGGGATTTCAATTTGTGTGTGAATTGGGCATTTCTTACAGAAAAATCACTGTTCTAAAATAGTCGCGCAACAGCAAGTTACACAGATGTCCTCGGTCCGGCGACTTGTCTGAGAATTGATGTGGCGCACCGCGATCTCAGTGTCGATTTCCCAATACCCTTTGATAAAGAAAGGACCTTGGATGACATTTATTAATGCCATGGAGATGCCTACAGATAGGTAACACTTCCTAATCAAGTATGAGGTAACAGTGAGGGCACTCCTGCCGCTGTGTGTGCACAGTCATTCTGTGGCTGCCATTGTTGGGGCACTATATCTTTTTTTCTTCAATAAAAGCCAATGTGGGAATAAATGCAATAGGAAACTGATAATGTAACAACTTGCAGCACAGATCTGTAGTGAATATCTGACAGTGTATAATAATGCAATGGTCTGTTATAGACACTGAGCATGTAATGATATTATAAGGTATCACCACAGTGGTCTGCAATACATTTTCAACATTGTAAACTACAATTTCCAGCATGCAATGCGCACGGAGTTTGATCACGTGACCAGGAAGTGTTGACTGAGCGCCTAGCAACTGTGCCTGGGATAAGTGGTTGCCCCAGCAACGAGAGACGCGGAAAGGGTGAAGTCGTGTACCCAGGCGGCTGTTCTGACAGCGTCCGTTACCGGGCTGCTCTCTCTTTTGTAAGGATCGGTGAAGATGTCGGAGACCCCGGCGGAGATCGCACCTGATCCGCGGCAGCTGCAGATTAAGAATGCCAAAGCCTATTTACTACAAGCGGGTCCGTCCGGAGTCAGCATGTAAGTGCGGAGCCTAGTGCAGAGGTTACTGGGTGCAGAGTGTGTAAAAGACAGGTGGGCATGCTGGGATTTATGGTGCCACACATGGTGGATCACAATACTAGGGGGAGATGAGATAAAGTAAAAGAAGAGGATCTGTCCATAGTGACCAATCCGATTGCTTCTTTCTTATTCCATTTGGTGCCTGGAAAATGAAAGCTGGGGCCTGATTGGTCGCTACAGATAAGCAGCTCTTTTACTTTGCAGCAGTTTTGATGCTTCTCCATTACAGAAGAGGAGCGCTCCGGCTTATGTGTATCTAGTGAGGAGCCGCTCTGGCTTATGTGTATCTAGTGAGGAGCCGCTCTGGCTTATGTGTATCTAGTGAGGAGCCGCTCCGGCTTATGTGTATCCAGTGAGGAGCCGCTCCGGCTTATGTGTATCCAGTGAGGAGCCGCTCCAGCTTATGTGTATTCAGTGAGGAGCCGTTCCGGCTTATGTGTATCCAGTGAGGAGCCGCTCCAGCTTATGTGTATGCAGTGAGGAGCCGCTCCAGCTTATGTGTATCAGGAGGAGCCGTCTGGCTTATGTGTATCCAGTGAGGAGCCGCTCCGCTCATGTGTATGCAGGGAGGAGCCGTCGCTTATGGATTCGTGAGGACGTCAGTTATGTGTATTCAGTGAGGAGCGTCCGTTATGTGTATCCAGGAGGAGCGCTCCGCTTATGTGTATCAGTGAGGAGCCGCTCCAGCTATGTGTATCAGTGAGGAGCCGCTCGGCTTATGTGTATCCAGTGAGGAGCCGCTCCAGCTTATGTGTATGCAGGAGGAGCCGCTCCGGCTTATGTGTATCCAGTGAGGAGCCGTCCGCTTATGTGTATTCAGTGAGGAGCCGCTCCGGCTTATGTGTATGCAGTGAGGAGCCGCTCCAGCTTATGTGTATGCAGTGAGGAGCCGTCCGGCTATGTGTATTCAGTGAGGAGCCGCTCGGCTTATTGTATCAGTGAGGAGCCGCTCCGCTATGTGTATCAGGAGGAGCCGCTCAGCTTATGTGTATCAGGAGGAGCCGTCCGGCTTATGTGTATCAGTGAGGAGCCGCTCGCTTATGTGTATGCAGGAGGAGCGCTCCGGCTTATGTGTATTCAGTGAGGAGCCGTCCAGCTTATGTGTATCAGTAGGAGCCTCCGCTTATGTGTATCAGGAGGAGCCGCTCCGCTTATGTGTATGCAGTGAGGAGCCGCTCCGCTTATGTGTATTCAGGAGGAGCCGTCGGCTTATGTGTATCAGTGAGGAGCCGCTCCGCTTATGTGTATGCAGGAGGAGCCTCCGGCTTATGTGTTCAGGAGGAGCGCTCCAGCTTATGTGTATTCAGTGAGGAGCCGTCCGGCTTATGTGTATCCAGTGAGGAGCCGCTCCAGCTTATGTGTAATGCAGGGAGGAGCCGCTCCGCTTATGTGTATTCAGTGAGGAGCCGCTCGGCTTATGTGTATTCAGGAGGAGCCGCTCGGCTTATGTGTATCAGGAGGAGCCGCTCCGGCTTATGTTATCAGAGAGCGCTCCGCTATGTGTACAGGGAGAGCCGCCCGGCTTATGTGTATTCATGAGAGCCGCTCGGCTTATGTGTATCAGTGAGGAGCGCTCCGGCTTATGTGTATCCAGTGAGGAGCCGCTCCGCTTATGTGTATCAGGAGGAGCCGCTCGGCTTATGTGTATCGTGAGGAGCCGTCCGGCTATGTGTAGAGAGGAGCCGTCGGCTTATGTGTTCAGTGAGGAGCCGCTCCGCTTATGTGTATGCAGTGAGGAGCGTCGGCTTATGTGTATCAGTGAGGACGTCCGTTATGTATCAGGAGGAGCCGTCCGCTTATGTGTATCAGGAGGAGCGCTCGCTATGTGTATCAGTGAGGAGCCGCTCCGGCTTATGTGTATCAGGAGGACCTCGCTTATGTGTATGCAGGAGGAGCCGCTCCGGCTTATGTGTATTCAGTGAGGAGCCGCTCCGGCTTATGTGTATCAGTGAGGAGCGCTCCGGCTTATGTGTATCAGTGAGGAGCCGTCCGCTTATGTGTATGCAGGGAGGAGCGCTCGGCTTATGTGTATTCAGTGAGGAGCCGTTCCGCTTATGTGTATGCAGGAGGAGCCGTCGGCTTATGGTATCCAGGAGGAGCCGCTCCAGCTATGTGTATCAGTAGGAGCCGTTCGGCTTATGTGTATCAGTGAGGACCGCTCCGCTTATGTGTATGCAGGAGGAGCCGCTCCGCTTATGTGTATGCAGGAGGAGCCGCTCGCTTATGTGTATCAGGAGGAGCCGCTCGGCTTATGTGTATGCAGGAGGAGCCGCTCCAGCTTATGTGTATATTTCGTGTGGGAGCGTCCGGTTATGTGTATCAGTGAGGAGCCGCTCCGCTTATGTGTATCAGTGAGGAGCCGCTCGGCTTATGTGTATGCAGGAGGAGCCGCTCCGCTTATGTGTATTCAGGAGGAGCGCTCCGCTTATGTGTATGCAGGAGGAGCCGTCCGGCTTATGTGTATCAGTGAGGAGCCGTCCAGCTTATGTGTATTCAGTAGGAGCCGTCCGGCTTATGTTATCAGTAGGAGCCGCTCCGTTATGTGTATGCAGTGAGAGCCGCTCCAGCTTATGTGTATTCAGTGAGGAGCCGTTCCGGCTTATGTGTATCCAGTGAGGACGCTCCGCTTATGTGTATGCAGTGAGGAGCCGCTCGCTATGTGTATTCAGTGGGGCCGTCCGTTATGTGTATCAGTGAGGAGCCGCTCCGGCTTATGTGTATGCAGGGAGGACCGCTCCGGCTTATGTGTATTCAGTGAGGAGCCGCTCCAGCTTATGTGTATTCAGTAGGAGCCGTTCCGGCTTATGTGTATCAGTGAGGAGCCGCTCCAGCTTATGTGTATGCAGTGAGGAGCCGCTCCAGCTATGTGTATTCAGTGAGGAGCCGTTCGGCTTATGTGTATCCAGTGAGGAGCCGCTCCATCTTATGTGTATGCAGGAGGAGCCGCTCCGCTATGTGTATGCAGGAGGAGCCGTCCGGCTTATGTGTATTCAGTGAGGAGCCGCTCCGCTTATGTGTATGCAGGGAGAGCCGCCCGCTTATGTGTATGCAGGGAGGAGCCGCTCCGGCTTATGTGTATTCAGTGAGGAGCCGCTCCGGCTTATGTGTATTCAGTGAGGAGCCGCTCCAGCTTATGTGTATGCAGGGAGGAGCCGCTCCGCTTATGTGTATTCAGTGAGGAGCCGCTCCGCTTATGTGTATCAGTGAGGAGCCGCTCCGGCTTATGTGTATTCAGTGAGGAGCCGCTTCTGCTTATGTGTATGCAGGGAGGAGCCGCTCCGGCTTATGTGTATTCAGTGAGGAGCCGTCCAGCTTATGTGTATTCAGTAAGGAGCGTTCCGGCTTATGTGTATCAGTGAGGAGCCGTTCCGGCTTATGTCGATGCAGCGAGGAGCCGCTCCGCTTATGTGTATGCAGTGAGGAGCCGCTCCGGCTTATGTGTATTCCAGTGAGGAGCCGCTCCGGCTCATGTGATGCAGTGAGGAGCCGCTCTGCTTATGTGGATGCAGGGAGGAGCCGCTCCGGCTTATGTAATGTAGTGAGGAGCCGTCTGGCTTATGTGGATGCAGGAGGAGCCGCTCCTGCTTATGTGGATGCAGGGAGGAGCAACTCCGGCTTATGTAGTGCAGCAAGGAGCCGCTATGTGGATGTGATGCAGCGAGGAGCGCTCCTGCTTATGTGGATGCAGGGAGGAGCAGCTCTGGCTTATGTGATGGAGCGAGGAGCTGCTCCTGCTTATGTGGATGCAGGGAAGAGCCGCTTCTGCTTATGGGGATTGCAGTGAGGAGCCGCTCCAGCTTATGTGGATGCAGGGAGGAGCCGCTCCAGCTTATGTGGATGCAGCGAGGAGCCGTTCCTACTTATGTGCATGCAGGGAGGAGCCGCTCCAGCTTATGTGGATGCTGCAAGGAGCAGCTCCAGCTTATGTGATGCAGCGAGGAGCCACTCCGGTTTGTGGACGCAGTGAGGAGCGCTTCACCTTATGTGGATGCAGCGAGGAGCCGCTTCTGCTTATGGGATGCAGTGAGGAGCAGCTCCGGCTTATGTGATGCAGGGAGGAGCCACTCCGGTTATGTGACGCAGCGAGGAGCCGCTCCGTTATGTGTGATACAGGGAGGAGCCGCTCCGGCTTATGTGATGTAGTGAGGAGTGCTCCAGCTTATGTGGTATGCAGGGAGGAGCCGCTCCAGCTCATGTGTATGCAGGGGAGCCGCTCCGTTATGTGGTACTCAGCGAGGAGCTGATCCAGCTTATGTGATACAGGAGGAGCTGCTCCAGCTTATGTGATGTCAGCGAGGAGCCGCTCCAGCTTATGTGATCAGGAGGAGCCGCTCCAGCTTATGTGGATGTAGCGAGGAGCCGCTCCAGCTTATGTGGATGCAGCGAGGAGCCCTCCGGTTTTTGTGGAGCGCTCTAGTGAGGAGACCGCTCCAGCTTATGTGGATGCAGGAGGAGCCGCTTCTGCTTATGTGGATGCAGTGAGGAGCAGCTCCGGCTTATGTGGTATGCAGGGAGGAGCCACTCTGGTTATGTGGATCGCAGTGAGGAGCGTCCGGCTTTGTGTGATGCAGTGAGGAGCCACTCTGGTTATGTGGATGCAGGGAGGAGCCGCTCCGGTTATGTGGATGTAGTGAGGAGCCGCTCCAGCTTATGTGGATGCAGGAGGAGCAGCTCCGCTCATGTGTATGCAGGGAGACCGCTCCGGTTATGTGTATGCAGAAGGAGCCGTTCCAGCTTATGTGTTCAGGAGGAGCCGCTCCAGCTTATGTGATGCAGTGAGGAGCCGCTCCAGCTTATGTGTATTGTCGGACTCGTGGTTCGGGACCTGCTTGTTATTCAGTGGAGGTCCGGTATGATCGGAGGAGCTCGTATGATCGGGGCCGTAGGTATCTGGCGCGTTTGGTCATAGACTCCGTATTATGGAGCTGCTTATTGTTGGGAGCGTCCTAGGTATAGAGGCGTGCTATGTATGAGGACGTCGTTATGTAGGAGGAGCCTCCCTTAGTTATCGGAGAGCCTCCTATGTGTATCAGGACGTCGCATAGTGTATATAGAGCTCCGCTATGTATCAGGAGCCGTCGCTTAGTGATCAGAGGCCTCGCTTATGTGGAGGCGCGTAGTATCATGGAGCCGCTTATTGATGCAGAGACCTCGCTTATGTGTATTCAAGTCCGCTTAGTGATTAGGTCTTATTTATCGGGAGCTCTTTTATCATGAGAGCGCTCCGTTGCAGGGACTCCGCTTATAGAGACTCCCTAGGTATCAGAGCCTCGGTGTGACGGAGGAGCGCTGTTAGTGAGGAGCTCGCTTATGTTATCAGAGGCCGTCCGCTTATGGATCAGGACGCCGATGGAGCCTATGTGATCAGTGAGCTCCGTAGTCAGGAGGACCCTCCGCTTATGTATCAGGCGCCCTAGTGTCAGGGAGCGTCGCTTGTGATCAGGGAGCGCTCGCTTTTGTATCAGGAGCGTGTTATGTGTACAGGATCTGTTATGTAGAGGAGGGCTTATTATCGAGAGCTCTTGTACGGGCCCTCGGCTTGTGTCAGAGGCCGCTATGTGTATCAAGAGCCGCCTATGTATCAGGAGACGTCTGTATCAGTGAGACTCAGTGTTGGAGCTTTTTTCAGTGAGGCGCTCAGTGGTAGCGAGGAGTAGGTTATATTGTCCGATGAATGGACTGGCCAGGGGCCTCCGCACCTGAACTATCATGCAGCAGGCGTATATGATGTTCCAGGAAGCAGCGGCAACCAATATGGAGATCGTTGCAGCTATCTGGGTTGTCATCCCGCTGAATGGTCGTTAGATAATTAGGTGATGAAGCATTCAGTAGCCTTGAGCTATACACAGTGTATGGATCGAGGACCAAACCCACTATAGGCTGGCCGGGAGTATGTATAACTCTACTGTCCTTCAGTCCCAGCTTCAGAATCCAATGAATCCTCACAGCACTGTGGGTGATTCATAAGTTTGCAGTCACACAGATGACTGTAGACATATCGATTTGGAGGGGGAACAGATGCGGACGGAGTGCACCTCGAACGAGGGAATAGCAGCGGAGGGTGGAAGTTGAATAGGGGTAAAGGAGCAGGTATCAGACAGGAGCAAGCCAACTCCTCCACCTTTATTGCAGCTTTACACCTACAGCTTATTACAGATCTTCCATATTTCCCTTGATCTGCTA
>JARQOD010000008.1:38215945-38256523 GCA_033576555.1 Oophaga sylvatica
CTTTAAAAAAAATAAAAAAGACAACAATCAAACCCCTTTGGGGGGGGGCCCCAGCCAAGGGGCCAACCAAGCAGAAGGGAGGTCAGGGGGGAGTCGGGCCCCTGATGTGCCAGCAGCAAGCGAAGCTTACAGTGGTTAAAATCGGTAATGTAGGGTCAGGCCCGATCCCATTGAAAATCCCCCCAAATGAGTGAAATTTAATTGGGTGAGCAGCCATAGGTCTGGGGGGAAGAATACCAACCGTAGGAGCCCATCGTTCGAGCACGGACCTACACTTTAAACGCTGGGGGTGTGGAAGTAAAAAAGGGAAAAAGTCCCAGTCGACTTTAAAACTGGGGAGACGATGAAGAAAATTTTACCCGTTATGCCACAGTTGCTAAATTACATGCCGTAGATAACAATTCTATCCTCACAACCGAGTCCTTAGCCTCCCGCCAACCAGCGGAGGATAATGATCCGGCAACCCCAGTAGCGGATTGGTGTCAGCAGCTTCATATAGGGACAGATACCACTTCCGTCCACCAGAAACAGGGGGTACTACGGGTGGTACAAGAGTATGCACAAGTATTTAGCAAACACCCACTTGACTTTGGGATAATTAAGGGAGTACAGCATCATATCCCTACAGGCAGTCATCCTCCCATCAAAGAGCGGTACAGGCCTATACCTCCAGCCCACTATCAGAAAGCTAAGGAAATGCTGCGTGACATGAAGGAAGCCGGGGTGATAAGGGATAGTTGTAGTCCCTGGGCAGCACCTCTAGTTCTAGTTAAGAAAAAGGATGGTAGCATGAGAATGTGTGTAGATTACAGACAAGTAAATCGCATAACACATAAAGATGCATACCCATTACCACGCATAGAGGAATCCTTAGCTGCTCTGAAAACGGCTAACTACTTTTCTACCCTCGACCTTACTAGTGGGTACTGGCAGGTAGCTGTGGCTGAGGAGGATCGGGAAAAGACTGCTTTCACCACCCCAATGGGACTCTGCGAGTTTGACAGAATGCCGTTTGGCCTCAGCAGTGCCCCAGGAACATTCCAGAGAGTGATGGAGAGCTGTCTGGGACATCTCAACTTTGAAACCGTGTTGCTGTACCTGGACGATGTGATTGTGTACTCCAAGACATATGAAGATCATCTGAAGCACCTGGCAGAGGTATTCGAGTCACTGTCCAAGTATGGGATGAAACTGAAGCCCTCAAAGTGCCATCTGCTCAAACGGAAGGTACAGTACTTGGGACATATTGTCAGTTCCGAAGGAGTAGCGCCGGACCCGAGAAGGTCACAGCCATCCAGAAATGGCCGGAGCCGAAGAATCTAAAGGAGGTGCGTCAGTTCCTGGGACTAACAGGTTACTACAGGAGGTTTGTAAAAGATTACACTAAGAAAGCGGCGCCTTTACAGGACCTCCTGGTAGGACAACCTCTCAAGAGTAGAAACCCTCCATTCAATTGGGGTAAAGAACAAGCTGAGGCATTCAAAGAGATGAAAGAGATCCTGACAGGCGATGAAATCTTAGCCTACCCAGATTACAGCCAACCGTTCCTGCTATACACAGATGCCAGTAACGAAGGATTAGGAGCTGTCCTCAGTCAGAAGCAGAATGGCCAAGAAAAAGTCATCGCATATGCCAGCAGAAAGCTCAGGCCAACTGAGAGGAACCCGGAAAACTATAGCAGCTTCAAACTGGAGTTTCTGGCGCTGGTCTGGGCCATTACCGAAAGATTCAAACATTACCTTGCCTCCAACAAGTTCACTGCGTACACAGACAACAACCCCTTGACGCACCTTGAAACAGCCAAGCTGGGAGCCATGGAGCAACGTTGGATGGCTCGGCTGTCAAACTATCAATTTACCATCAAGTACAGGGCAGGCCGTAAAAATGCCAACGCGGACGCTTTGTCCAGAATGCCGCATGAATCCGACACGGAGGAAGAATCAGATGATCTGGAAGAAATCGAGCTACCTGCGTTCCACCGAAATGGGATGGTCAAAGAGCAACGAGTCTACAGAAAGCGGTGTGGTGAGATGTTGAACCCTTTACCTCATCACAGCTGGAAGGAGACTCAGGACAGCGATCCAGTGGTCAGCCGTGTCAAGGAGCTGATAAGACAGGAAGGTTCCTCCTTGGAGAAAGACGCACCCATACCAGCAAAGCTCCTGTGGAATGAGAGAAGCGGTTGTTCATCTACCGTGAGAAGTTGTGCAGGAGATACGTTGACCCAAGGACCCATGAGATGGTTTGGCAGATAGTGGTCCCCAGAGCAGACATCCAAATGGTGTTAGAAGCCTACCACGATCAAGCAGGACACTTTGGCTGGAAAAAGCTGGAGACCCTGTTGAGGTGTCGGTTCTACTGGGTAGGGATGCGCAGCTCCATCGAGAAGTGGTGCCGGAATTGTGGACCCTGTGGACTCAGACGAAAAGACTATCATAGTCAGAGAGCACCCCTGCAGCCTATCCAGGACGACTCGTCCCTTGGAGATTGTGGCATTGGATCACGTCAAGTTGTCCCCAAGCAGGTCAGGATACTCATATGCCCTGACCATGGTGGATCACTATTCCAGGTTTCTGGTGGTCGCCCCTGTCAAAGATCTGACAGCAGAGACAGCAGCAAGAACCTTCCAAGCAAGTTTCTGCAGACCACACGGATATCCAGAGCAGGTACTGACTGATCGAGGTCCAGCCTTTGAAGCTGAACTGTTTCAGGAATTCTGCCACTTATATGGGTGTAAGAAGATCAGAACGACACCGTACCACCCTCAGACCAATGGCCTTTGTGAAAAGATGAATCACATTGTCATGGACTTACTGAAATCTGTACCACTGGAAGAAAGAAATCGGTGGCCAGACTTGTTACCCGACCTGGTCGACTTGTACAACCACATACCAGTAAGTTCCACCAACTGCACTCCAGCCTACCTTATGAGAGCAAGACCGGGAAGGCTGCCAATGGATTTAGAACTTGGTGTGGTAGAACCAGAGGCTGATGACAGTGCTGAAGATTGGGACACAACTCGACAAGAACAGTACAGGAGAGTACAAGCCTGCGTGGAAGACAGTCTCAATAAAGTCAGAGAAAAACAAGAGGAGAACTATAACAAAAACGCCCCCGCTAAGCCTTTGATGCCTGGAGAAATTGTGCTAAAAAGAAAAAGAAGAATGCACAAATTGGATGATCAGTGGGAACAGGAGCCCTATGTCGTGCAAAATTCCAATTTTGATAACAGAAAGACCTGTACCATCAGCAAGGATGGAGGAAAAACGACTGCAACTGTGTCTAGAGATCATCTAACGTTGTGTCCGGGCCCATTAAAGCTTCGTGAGGAAGAACCTGTTGTCCTACAGAAAGAAAATGATGAAGCGGTCATACATACGGATTTGGGAGATTTACCTGCGGATTGGCCCAGATTGGGAGACGCTGTAATTATTCCTGTGCTGCAGTTTTATCAACCGCAAGAGGAGTCTCTACATCCAGTCATACCAATTGTGCCAGTGGAGCCAGTTCCAGAAGGACCTGTTCCGGCAGACCCTCAACCATTGGGATCCCAAGCAGCGGAACCACAAGAAGCAGCGCCACAAGAAGTGGAATCCCCAGGTGAAGCAGTACCGCATCGCCCAGTCGCTAGCATGCTTGCCAGGTCCCTAGAGAGGTGGAGTCGTATCTATAGTTTGCCGTTACGCAGAACAGAAAGGTTAGAGACTACTATACCTGACGCTACCCCACGTAGGTCAGAACGTATCACTAAAGGAAAACTACCTATTCGCTATCAGGAGTAGTCCTAGTAAACTAGTTAGCAAGACCCAGACAGGGTTTATTGTCACTGACAAATTGTATAAAGTTTTAAAAGATTTGCACTTTAATAAGAGTTAAAAGTATAATGTAATTATTTGAAATGTGTTTTAACCATGCCAATGGACTGCGTGGCTGTGGACTGTGCCAGCCCAAGAACTTGTATTGTAAATAGTTGCACTACGGTGCCTTATCTTGGTTTTACATGAAACCATTACTAACTACCTCTGAAGAAAAACCCGTATGGTGGGCCTAGAGTGAGGTCTGCAGTCAGAAGTCCTGCAGCCCACCCAGGACCCACGTGGGAGGTTTTTGGTGCGGGTCCTCCACAAGAATATTATCTTGTATTTATGGAAATGTTTTGATACTTTGATACTTTTGTATTTTTCTAATGTACAAATTGTAACGTTCAAGAAGTCTTACCTCCCGGATGGGAAGAGTTAAAATGTTGTTGTTTAATGCAAAACAAAAATGTTTTCTTTTTCTCTTTTACAGCCCGGGAGTGCTGTGTTTAACCAAGGGGGGATGTGTGGCCCAGCTATGTCAGGCACACATGATCCAGGAAAATGCACAGGAAGGTAACCGCAAAAGCTTGTTATCCATTCACGTCACTCACACTTTCAAACACACCCACCAGGGGTATAGGAGGTAGTGACACGTAGCAGAGTTGAGTTTAGTTTCCTGTCTGAGAAGAGCTCAGATCAGTCTGTTTCCTGTCTAAGGACAGTGCAGTTCACAGTCCAGTCTGGACTTGGAGGATACTGAGAGCTGTTCAGCGAGCTCTGGAGAAAGCTGACTATTCACATCAAAGCTACAAGTGCTTATGTTAAGAGCGGGAAGCAGGGCGAAGGGCGCAGTGGAGAAGACAGAGAGAAGTGCTTCGGGTATTGGATTACCTGCACTAATTCACCGGACACCGGGGTCCGAAGCGTTGCTAATGCTTCATGCTTAGTAACAAGATAACCGGAGGCTATCTGGACTACAGGTCGCAGAAAGCAGCCCTAAGCGCCAATACGTAAACGGAGTCAGGGGGAACAAGGACTTTTAGCTAGGCCAAGCATAGAAGGACTTAGTTCTCTCAACATCTGATTATCAGAGACATAGAAGGCTCCACCACAATGTTGGCCGGGATTGGCAGCTATTGAGAAAGCTGGAGATTGCAGAGTTAACTTCGCTTCATGCAAGTTTGGACTCAGATATATATGAAGTAAAGGAGGCCTCTAACCTGCTCAGCGGTTATCCCGAATGTGCATTCTCCACCCCGACCAGCTCCCCGGGACCTGCTTGAAACACCTACAAGTAAAGGTATGGAAAGAAGCTGCATTGTGTGTGACTGAATTCTTATCTACACCCTGCATCATCACCATAGACTTCCAGGGACCAGTCTCACCTGTGGGAGACTTACCACCCAGCTGCCCCATAACATCCCCTGTGAAGATCCTTATAGCAGCGCTGGTCCAATTGATCAGATACCACAGGTGGCGTCACGAACTACCTATCCTTATAATCCCCTGTAAATATCCCCCATTGCATGACCGCCAGGGCCACGGACCGAGTCCCGCTGCCAGTGACATCTCCCATAGAAATCAATGGGCTCGGCTCCGAGTACCCCATAGCCCTGGTATCCACTCATGTGGTGCGAGTCATTTACTATCGACGTAATGGGCCTGACCTGGACAAAAATGAACGGAGTCAATGAAAACTTCAACTCGTCCCACATAAAAAAACAGACCCTCGTACACCCCTGATGATGAAAAATAAAATAGTTATGGCTTTTGTAAGAAAGGAAAAAAAAACTAAACATTTTCTGGTCCTTAAAGAGAATCCATCACCAGGTTTTTACTTGCCCATCTGAGATCAGCATAACAGAGACCCTGATACCAGCGACGTATCACTTACGGGGCTGCTTGCTGTAGTTTTGATAAAATCTCTGTTTTCTCTGCTGCAGATCTAGCAGTTCTTTGCTTGTAGTATATAGTATAAGCAATCAGACGATCACAGGTTACTATTCCATGGAGGGACTAAATAATGTTAAAAATAGTTTTTAAAAATATGTATTTAAAAAAGCTGCTGAGCAGTGTATAACCCTGCTCACATCACTGATTAGCAGCTTTTTGTGTACACTGTGCATAGGCAGAAAGCTACCGGTCAGTGGTGGGGGTGAGGTTATTCACAGCTTAGGAATATGGCGGACTAGCAGCAGGTTTGCTAGTCCTCTAGTGATAATCAAAACTACAGTAAGCAGACCAGTAAGTGACACATCGCTGGAATTAGGATCTCTACCTATACAAAATCTGGAAACAGATTCCCTCTATAGGGTTATAGAAAAAAAAACAGGACTTGTATCCATTTTCTGCACAGTTCCATAATAAATCGAAATAATAGCTGGAGGCTTGAAGAATTTCTAGAGCTGCATTCTGATACAGGAAAGATGTGTATCTTCGTACCATGTTAGCCAGTAGATAGAAAAATATTTAGAATTGAGAGTCCTCAGTGGTTGATACCTTTTAATGGCTAACTGAAAAGATGGTAACAAATTGCAAGCTTTCGAAACTACTCAGGTCTCTTCATCAGGCAAAGACTAATACAACATCTGAAGAATCACATATTTATACACAACACAGCACAGAAACAATGCAATAGATAAGACAAGTGACGTAAAGCAGAACTGTCAATATGGGAGATAGAGATGAACATAAATATTGGAACAGTTCATAAATAAGGATTGTGAGTTTTATTGCCCTCTGATTGGGGTCTGGTATTGTGTTGTTTTGCCCCAGAATGTCTTAGGAGCAAATTCCTTAATTGATGTAAAAAGACATAAATCCATGCGACACGTTCATTCCTGCACTGTGTCAAAAGTTGTCATAAATTTATACTCCCAGACCTTTCTGTCTCTCTGAGATGTGAAGTTACCTTTTAATACAAGTAATTTCATGTCCATCATGCTATGACCGGGGATACAAAAGTGTTTGGCCACAGGTAGATCCATTCTTTTTCCTCTTATTGTGTGGCGATGAGAATTCATCCTTGTTCTCAGTTTTTGCCCTGTCTCTCCCACATACAGACCCCCAGTTGGACATTTAGTACATATAATTAGGTACACCACATTAGATGTGATGCAGCTGAAAGTACCTGGTATCTTGTAGTCTTGATGGGAGTTGGGGATCTTTATCTTGTCCGTGGTCATTATAAATGGACAGCTTTTACATTTTTTCTGGTTGCAAGGAAAGGTTCCTGCAGCTGTTGGGGAGGACAGGGAGCTTCTGACAATGATGCTTCTTAGATTTGGGGGCTGCCTAAAACACAGTAGTGGGGGGTCTGGAAATATGGATTGTAATTGGGCATCTTTTTGTAGTAAAAGTTGTAATTTCCGTGCAGCTCCCCTTAGCACCTCCAGATTTGGATTATAGGTGACCACTAGAGGCACCCGGTTATTTTCATCTTTAGCTTTGTAATGCAGCAGGTGATTCCTTGATATTCTGGTGGCTCTTGTAATTTGGTTTTCAATTGTTCTTGGATGGTAGCCCTGATTTAAAAAGGTGTTTCTGAGGCGACCAAGGTGTTCATCTCTATCCATGGGGTTGGAACATATACGGTTGTATTTGATGGCTTGGCTGTAGATAATAGAGTTTTTTATGAGTTTTGGATGGAAACTGTCCCATTTAAGGTATGTTGGACGGTCGATTGGCTTCTGATACAGGGATGTCTCTATTTCATTGTTCTTTAGCTTAATGGTGGTGTCCAAAAAGTTAATTTCAGTGCTGGAGTAGTTGAGTGTTAAATTGATGGTGGGATGAAATTGATTGAACTGTTCATGGAACGTCTTTAGCTGTTGCTCAGACTCCGTCCAGATGATTAAAATGTCATCGATGTAGCGGTAGTAGGCCCGAGGCCTGATGGGACATGAGGACAGAAATTCGCTTTCAAGCTTGGCCATGAAAAGATTTGCATACTGTGGAGCCACTTTACTTCCCATTGCTGTGCCAGTCTCCTGTAAATAGATCTTGTTGTCAAATTCAAAGTAATTGTGGGTGAGGATGAATTTAGTGAGTTTCACCACAGAATCAGCATCATTCCCGGTGTTTTCCATGAAGACTTTGCAGGCATTTAATCCATCCTGGTGTGGGATATTAGAGTACAAAGATTCCACATTCATGGTGGCCAGGATGTTTCTGTGCTGTGCATAAATATGTGATCCTTCAGATTTTGCATTAGTCTTTGCCTGATGAAGAGACCTGAGTAGTCTTGAAAGCTTGCAATCTCCTTTACGTGAGATGTTCCCATCCATGCTTACAAGTAAAATATTTAGAATTCAGAGTGCTCAGTGGTTGATACTCAGGTCTCTTCATCAGGCTAGACCTGAAGAAGAGACCTGAGTAGTCTGGAAAGCTTTCAATTTGTTACCATCTTTTCAGTTAGCCATTAAAAGGTATCAACCACTGAGGACACTCAATTCTAAATATTTTTTAGAGCTACATTCAGAATTCTGCTGTCTTCAGAGGTAAAATAGCCAATCATTTACTGTTGATGTAAATCTGATGTCTGGACAAAGTTTGCTATGGAGATTCGAGTTCGCTTTTGAGATTATTTACACCAGTACAGTAAACTAACGTAGGCGAAAGTAACTTACCCCCTATATTTGCCAACAAGCTTGCTGACAGTTTCCAATAACAACCAGCAGAATTGTGAATGCATCTCTGGGGTATATCACAGGCTGTAACTCCTGATAATAACATGATATGTAAACAAACATATTTACAATGTAGGGGTATATTGTCCCAATATGTAATGTACATCACCTCTGGAATAACAAGATACAGTCAAAATAAGAACTTTAATCTACGCAACTGAAAGAAATACAAATAGATTAATTTCTCAATCGTCGTCCTCTTCTTCTTCTTCTTCCTCCTCCTCAGCCTCCTCTGCAGCAGCTGCCGCCTCTTCCTGTGCAGCCTTCAGAGCCTGTTCCTCCTCGACTGTGGGGTCCACTCCCTCGCTAATTTCTGGCCCGCTGGGATACTCTAGTTGGGGTGGAGGAGGTGCAGGGGGGCTGTATCCTTCCGGACTGTACTTCATGCCCCACCCAAAGTAGATGTTTTCAAATTTTCTGGGAATGAACCAAAATCAGTGTGACACGTGACAGTGACCTCTTACAGGGGATTACACTACATTTTATTAGTTTAAAAACAGTCCAACAGTCTTCCTAAAATTAAATAAAAATAGATCCTTGCTTATTGGACCCCTGTGGCACCTTCATAATGTTTGCTGTGTTTTCGGCCAGGCTTCCTCTACTGGCAGGGGGGCATCAGTTACCAATGCAACCAATTAGCAGCTACCTGATTGGCAGCAGTGGTCATGTACCATCTGAGATTGAAGAAATGGACTCCTGGCTTTTTCTTCTTCAGCTCATATGGAACATGATGAGTGGCAGCAGGGGTCGCCTGATGCCACTTGTCAGAAAAGAAAGCCATGGGTATAACAGCAGCAGTACAGAGGAGCAATGAGGTCCGGTAGGAGAGAATGCACTCACTACAGAAAGAGAAATGTTGAGACTCACAGCTTTCTATGCTGCTGCTGCTCTTAATTGGAATGTCCTCTTCCTCATTTGACTCTTTTTCTATTATCCCATAAAATTATATACTGGCGCTTGTCACTAAATTAGAATATCATCAAAAAGTTAATTTATTTCAGTTCTTCAATACAAAAAATTAATCTCATATATTATATAGTCATTACACACAGAGTGATCTATTTCATGTGTTTATTTCTGTTAACGTTGATGATTATGGCTTACAGCCAATGAAAACGCAAAAGTCATTATCTCAGTAAATTAGAATACTTTATAACACCAGCTTGAAAAATGATTTTAAAATCTGAAATGTTGGCCTACTGAAATGTTTGTTCAGTAAATGCACTCAATACTTGGTCGGGCTCCTTTTGCATCAATTACTGCATCAATGCGGCGTGGCATGGAGGCAATCAACCTGTGGCACTGCTGAGGGGTTATGGAAGTCCAGGTTGCTTTGATAGCAGCCTTCAGCTCGTCTGCATTGTTGGGTCTGGTGTCTCTCATCTTCCTCTTCACAATACCCCATAGACTCTATGGGGTTTAGGTCAGGTGAGTTTGCTGCCAATCAAGCACAGTGACAATGTTGTTTTTACACCAGGCATTGGTAATTTTGGCAGTGTGGACAGATGCCAAGTCCTGCTGGAGAATGAAATTTCCATCTCCAAAAATCTTGTAAGCAGAGGGAAGCATGAAGTGCTCTAAAATTTCCTGGTAGACGGCTGCGCTGACTTTGGTTTTGATAAAACACAGTGGCCCTACACCAGCAGATGACATGGCTCCCCAAACCATCACTGATTGTGGAAACCTCACACCAGACCTCAAGCAACTTGAATTGTGGCCTCTCCACTCTTCCTCCAGACTCTGGGACCTTGAAATGCAAAATGTAATTTCATCTGAAAACAACACATTGGAGCACTGACAACAGTCCAGTTCTTTTTCTCCTTGGCCCAGGTAAGACTCCTCTGTCCTGACACAAGGAATGTGACACTTGTAGCCCATGTCCTGGAAACGTCTGTCTGTGGTGGCTCTTGAAGCAATGACTCCAGCAGCAGTCCACTCCTTGTGAATCTCCCCCAAATTTTTGAATGGCCTTTTCTTAACAATCCTTTCATGGCTGCGGTTATCCCGGTTGCTTGTGCACCTTTTTCTACCACACTTTTTCCTTTTACTCAACTTTCTATTAATATGCTTGGGTACAGCACTCTGTGATCAGCCGGCTTCTTTAGCAATGACCTTTTGCGGCCTACCCTCCTTGTGGAGTGTGTCAATGACTGCCTTCCGGACATCTGTCAAGTCAGCAGTCTTCCCATGATTGTGGAGCTACTGAAACAGACTAAGGGACCTTTACAGGTGTTTGTTAATAATTCTAATTTACTGAGATAATGACTTTTGGGTTTTCATTGGCTGTAAGCCATAATCATCAACATTAACAGAAATAAACACATGAAATAGATCACTCTGTGTGTAATGACTCTATATAATATATGAGTTTCACTTTTTGTATTGAAGAACTGAAATAAATTAACTTTTGATGATATTCTAATTTTGTGAGAAGCACCTGTGACTGCAGGACTTCCAGAAAAGAGATCAAATACGTACTTGGGGCTAGAAATGGTGTAGGCTCCGGGCCACAGGTTAGAGCGCAGAACGGCAAGCGCATACTGAGGGATGTGCGTGGAGGAGAAGTACGCCGTCCATGGAGGTGTATTGTTGATCTCTGGGAAAAAAGGAGAGAATACGTGTAACACATTCTTATTTATGTGGAGTAAAACACTATAATAAGCAGGTGAGGCTGAGGGTTAGATGGCAACAAGTGTCATATCGTGACTGCAACTAAACATTGTCCATGGGGTAACGGAGTGGCCTGTCATATGCCATGATGTGATCGTTGCAAAAAAAAAAAAACACACTATAGGTTTTAAAGGCTACTTGCGACTCACGAGATCAGTCTGTAATTTGGCTGTTTTTACAGCCAAATGCGCTAGAAATTAGTTATGTGATTCGTCAAAAAACTGTCTTTAACACTACCAAAGTTACCGTGCTATCCAAACCTAAAACTAAGGCCTCATTCACACGTCAGTTTTTCTCGTACGAGTGCTGTCTGTCTGGGGCCTTTCATAAGTCCATGAATTATCACACAAGGATCGTTCCGTGCAAAATCGTGGAGATTTATCTCATCTTGATACAAGTTTCGGATGAAAATCAACAATGGAAGTTTATGGGTCCGTGAAAAATCTCGGACCTCACTTGGATTTCATTTTTTTGGACTCTCCATGTCCAAGAAAAACTCATGCTACTCTGATCACACGCTGATTGGAATAATCCGACTGATGTGGAGAAATCGGTCATATGAACCAATCCTAAGGACGCAGTCAGAAAGCCGCAAAAATCGGAGCGAGATCGGACCGCAATGCACGGACTGGCCAGCGGTTCTCCTGACCCGAGTATGACAGCTACATACAAATACATGAAGCTGTCACGCTCGGGTCGGGGGAGCCGCCAGCCAGTCCGTGCATTGCTGTCCAATTTATGCGGCCGTCTGACTGCGCCCTCTTTGTGAGCCATGACATTTATTATCTCTGAAACTTACATGTCATCTATTACACAGAAGGAAATGACTTTGAAGGTGGCAGTGGGTCTTCTACATACTGGGCCCCTTGACACTTATTTTCTCCTGTGCTGGAATGAAGGATTCTTGTAGCCCAGGCATAGAAGTGTGAATGTGTAACTTTTCTGGACCATGAATTTAGGTGATTTTTGCATCCTCTCCTAATGCTATAGTTACACACAGATGTTAACAGGGTTCAGGTATAACGACACATTGGTTAGAATTGTATTCAGTGTTATATGAAGTGCTGGTACCTGCATCTTCTGAGAGTGGGGTGAGCAGCGGAGGCCCCACTTCAGGTTCTGGTTCCTCTTCATCCTCCTTCTCCTCCTCCTCTCCTTCTTCTTCTTCCAACTCTTCCTCGGATTTCACAGCCGTATTAAGCCAAACACATCGTCCCTGAAAGAGAAGAAATAAATTAAAGATGACACAGAGGTAGAATTTATAGCCATACTGCATCATGGATGACAGTCTTCTCACCTGTGGGAGGATATGCTGGACATGATGAACCCAACTAGACAAGCTCTCCACCAAGTCTGGCACCGGAATGCCCTCAAATTCTGGGTTCTCCTCATAGGTGTCCCTTGTTGCCCCTTCCTCCTCTTCTTCACCTTCCTCTTCTCCAAACTGATAGTAGCCTAAGGGACTGACATGGGTTCCTGCAGAGATCCGGGCGATCTGTGCACGTAGAAGGTTAGCTTCGCTGCCCGGAAATGGTGGGTAGGTGATGACTGGGGCATCAAGATTTCCAGTGAAGAGACGCCGGATCTGTTTCCAAGATTGATGAATGTGAGACACAGACGAGGACACGACTGAAACCCACAACATGTGAATATGATCAGATACCTTTCGTGCGATTGTGATCTGTGCCGGCGTCACAGGTGGAAGTCTGATCCATTCTGCCCCAGCTTCAGTACATACAAAGTACACATACTTATTGGCTCCTGAGCCATTGTCCTCACGTGGAACCACAGGGGGAGGACGGTACGTAGATTTAGGGGGCAAGTCTTCTGCCTCTTCTTTCTCCTCATCCTCCTCCTCCTCCTCTGCTGTTGCCTTCTCTTCTTCTTCTGCATCATCTTCTGCCTCTTCATCTTCACCTTCACGAAACTGCACCTCTGCCACTAAGTAACTACCCCCAGTGCCCAAAATCTTGCCCCAGAAGCGGCAATACTGGAGTGGACGAGTGTCAGTGAGTCGCTTCATGGCAAGGGCTATCCGGACCGTCTCATCTCGCCCTAAGCTCACCCCTCCTTGCTGGAGAAGATGAGCGAGGTCGTACAGGTTAGGCAGGGGTGACTCTGTCTGCGAATGGAAATGAAGAGGCACGTTTTAGAAATCTGGGGTGACATTCCCAGAAACATACAGAATGCAAGAAGCAGATAGTGTACAGTAAAGTAGTCAAGGTCTTCTGTATGTTAGTGACCTGCCAAAAGATGCTGCAAATATCCATTAACCCCTACAGGAAGGACCAGTTTTCTGTTTTTTTTCTGCTTTTGTTACTTCCTCCCCTTCTTCTGAGATCCAAACATTTTTATTTATTAGTCAACATGGCCGTTTGAGGGCTTGTTCTTTCCCATATAACATACTAAAAGATGGGAAAACATTCCAAGTGTGGAGAAATGGTGAATTCCCCCCAAACAGGATGCCGACATTGATATTTTGGTTTTGATTTCACAGCATTCATTGTGCGTTAAAAATGACCTGGTAACATAATTATCGGAGGTCAGTATGATTACAATGATACCAAACTTGTATAGTTTTTTTTTTATTTAGCCCCCTAACAACTGATGACGTATATTTACGAATCTTTCCCCGCACTTGATGCCATCAAGTGCCTCTAACCAGTTAAATGCTGCTGTCAATCGCATTTAAAGGGAATCTGTCAGCAGGTTTTTGCTATGTAATCTGAAGACACAGCATTAGGTTGGGATTAAAACATAGATTTCAGGGAAGCCTCTCTTATCAAGCCCCGTTTTGTTTGCTTACAATGACTGTTTTAACATCATTCCTGGGACCAGCTGGTCAGTGAGCCCTGGTCCAACACGCCCCCTCTGTGATAGGCAGTTCACTGTCTATGGACATTGTTTATACAGAGCCTGGTGTGGGCGGAGTTAGCTTTCTCAGCTCTGCTTCACTGCTAAATGTAAATTGTAAGTCTAGATTGTGTGAGAATGGCTGCACCCAGTAAACTAAGTGATACATCGTTGGAGTTCAGCTTCTTTCCAATGAGGTAGCAAAAATTGCTCACAGATTCCCTTTAACACACAAGACAGGAAGCACATGCTTAATCTCACCCATGAGAGCACCCATCACGTGATGGCGGGACGCCGATGGGTAGCCATGACAGCCAGGGGTCTGCTGAAGACCCCCATACCTGTCATCAAGATCCTCCTGTGAACGTCGGCCCACTAAATAGAAATAAAAAATAAAAATTTTTGGTATCGCCGCTTTCAGAAATGTCCGATCTATCAAAATATAAAATAAATGGATCGGATTGGTAAACAAGTAATGAGAGAAGAAAATCAAAACACCAGAGTGGACAGTGATTTAACATTCTGCCCTAGAGCGACCACTACAGGGGAAATGTGATATTACAGGACGCCCAGCTAGATGAACGGACATGGTGGGTAAGTTGCACTGTGTATTTTAGAGCGGAAGATGAATTTGTTGTTTAGGAGGGGGGCAACAAAGTGACCCTAACAACAAACTTAGCTCTGCTGTGATGACAGCGCTGATGTTCCTTCTCTAACATCCCCTCACCATTTCCCCATCTCCTTCAGTCTCATCAGCTTCTCCTCCGCTACGAGAGAACAGGGCACGCAGAGATTCTGCCTTCTTAAAAGTGGGGGGTTCTTTTGTCAGGGGGCGCAGCGAGTCCAGTCCTTTGTTCAGTCTTGACCAATGCAGCTCTGCACTCATCTGCTCCAGGGTCTCCAGGGCATTAGGGGGGCGCTCCGACAGGATCCGGGACAGAAGGGCCGAGAGGTGTTCATATCTGTGGGAAAAACATGAGGGTCACATGTTACTATGGTAAGATATTACACATATATCACTCTGATGCTCTTTAGCCCCTAAAAGACTATAGTGAGTTTTAATTTTTCTTATTCTGTTTTTTTCCTCCCTTTCATCCAGGAGCTTGTAATTTTAAAACAATTAAGACATTTGTAAAAAAAAAATTTGGGGTTTGTGCCTCCATTTTAGAGTTTACAGTATGGGTTTAATGATTTTATATCAAATATATCTGTTTGTTATATTTCTTTATTTTTTAATTGGGTGATGTGAATTTTTGTGTTTCTTATTTTCTTTTTACAAAGCTCCTCTAAGGATCCATTCACACTGCATGATGTGCGGCATCAGGACCAGCTCCAGGTTTTCGTGGGCCCGGGGCAAAAGAGTCTCAGTGGGCCCCTTTAACGCATACCACAATTCATAATGCACAGATATGGCAGAAAAATATAGGTGTAGTACAATGTCAAAGATTTCACTTACTTCTTACATAACATGAGTGATACCAATAGCTCAGAAACCAGACAGTATAGTCCTCTATACAGTATTATGGGCACCGCTTAGTGCTCCATACAGAATAATGAGCCCCATATAATGCTCCATACAGTATTATGGGCACTACATAGTGCTCCGTACAGAATAATGAGCCCCATATAATGCTCCATACAGTATAATGAGCCCCATATATTGCTTCATACAGTATTATGGGCACCACAGTGCTCCATACAGAATAATGAGCCCCATATAATGCTCCATACAGTATAATGAGCCCATATAGTGTTCCATACAGAATAATGGACCCCATATAATGCTCTGTACAGAATAATGAGCCCCATAAGATGCTCCATATGTAATTGGACCCATAAGATGCTCCATATGTAATTGGCCCCATATACTGCTCCATATATAATTGGCCACATATACTGCTCTATATATAATTTGCCCTATAAGATGCTCCATATATAATTGGCCCCATAAGATGCTCCATATATAATTTCCTCATATACTGCTCCATATATAATTGGCCCCATTAGATTCTCCATATGTAATTGGCCCCCATATACTGCTCCATATGTAATTGGCCCCCATATACTGCTCAAAACATAAAAAGAAAAAAATTAAATACTCACCTCTCCTCAATGGCCGCTGCTCTGGACTCCATAGCGTCGGCTCTCTGTGCTGTGACTGCTAAGGCAGAGGGCACACAGACGTGACGTCATCGCGCCCTCTGACCTGAAACATCACAGTCAGGAGATGCGGAAGACGCCGCATCGCAGGAACAGGGAGAGGTAAATATTGCAAGTGTTGGGGCCCAGAGCAAGCGGCGAGGGGGTCCACTCGCGAGCACTGGCACAGGCATAGGGCCCCCAAAGCGCGCTGAAGTCTCCGACGGCGAGTGGGCCCTTCTGTCTGCTCAGGGCCCCAGCACTTGCCCGGGTATGCCGGGAGCTGACGACGGCCCTGTGCAGCATTAAAGGGGTTGTCCGGTCCAAATCGATATGTCTACAGTCACTCTGTGTGACTGCAAACTTATGAATCACCCACAGTGCTGTGAGGATTCATTGGATTCTGAGCTGGGACTGAAGGACATGTATGAGTTATACATACTCCCGGCCAGAGCCTAACTAGTGGGTTTGGCCTCGATCCATACACTTGTATAGCTCAAGGCTACTGAATGCTTCATCATCCTGATTATCTAACGACCATTCAGCGGGATGACAATCCACGAGATAGCTGCAACGATCTCCATATTGGTTGTCACGCTGCTTTCCTGGGAACATCATATACGCCTGTGAGACTGTGAGTTCAGGTGCGGAGGCCCCTGGCCAGTCCATTCATGGACAAATATACCTACACAGCACCCACATAAGCTGGAGCGGCTCCTCGCTGCATCCACATAAGCTGGAGCGGCTCCTCGCTACATCCACATAAGCTGGATCAGCTCCTTGCTGCGTCCACATAACCGGAGCGGTTCATCCCTGCATACACATGAGCTGGAGCTGCTCCTCCCTGCATCCACATAAGCTGGAGCAGTTCTTCACTACATCCACATAACCCGGAGCGGCTCCTCCCTGCATCCACATAACCAGAGTGGCTCCTCCCTGCATCCACATAAGCCGGAGCTGCTCCTCACTGCGTCCACATAACCAGAGTGGCTCCTCCCTGCATCCACATAAGCCGGAGCTGCTCCTCACTGCATCCCCATAAGCAGAAGCGGCTCCTCGCTGCATCCACATAAGCTGGAGCGGCTCCTCACTGCGTCCACAAAACCGGAGTGGCTCCTCGCTGCATCCACATAAGCTGGAGCGGCTCCTCGCTACATCCACATAAGCTGGAGCGGCTCCTCGCTGCATCCACATAAGCTGGAGCGGCTCCTCGCTACATCCACATAAGCTGGAGCAGCTCCTCCCTGTATCCACATAAGCTGGATCAGCTCCTCGCTGCGTCCACATAACCGGAGCGGCTCACCCCTGCATACACATGAGCTGGAGCGGCTCCTCCCTGCATCCACATAAGCTGGAGCAACTCCTCACTACATCCACATAACCCGGAGCGGCTCCTCCCTGTATCCACATAAACCGGAGCGGCTCCTCGCTGCGTCCACATAACCGGAGTGGCTCCTCCCTGCATCCACATAAGCCGGAGCTGCTCCTCACTGCATCCCCATAAGCAGAAGCGGCTCCTCGCTGCATCCACATAAGGTGAAGCGGCTCCTCACTGCGTCCACAAAACCGGAGTGGCTCCTCGCTGCATCCACATAAGCTGGAGCTGCTCCTTGCAGCATCCACATAAGCTGGAGCGGCTCCTCCCTGCATGCACATAAGTAGGAACGGCTCCTCGCTGCATACACATAAGCCGGAGCGGCTCCTCACTGAATACACATAAGCCGGAGCGGCTCCTCACTGCATACACATAAGCCGAGCGGCTCCTCCTGATACACATAAGCCGGAGCGGCTCCTCACTGATACACATAAGCGAGCGGCTCCTCCCTGCATACACATAAGCGGAGCGGCTCCTCACTGAATACACATAAGCCGGAGGGCTCCTCCTGCATACACATAAGCGGAGCGGCTCCTCACTGAATACACATAAGCCGGAGCGGCTCCTCCTGCATACACATAAGCCGGAGCGGCTCCTCCCTGCAACACATAAGCGGAGCGGCTCCTCACTGATACACATAAGCGGAACGGCTCCTCACTGAATACACATAAGCCGGAGCGGCTCCTCCTGCATACACATAAGCTGGAGCGGCTCCTCACTGGATACACATAAGCCGGAGGCCTCACTGAATACACATAAGCTGGAGCGGCTCCTCACTGCATACACATAAGCGGAGGGCTCCTCACTGATCACATAAGCGGAACGGCTCCTACTGAATACACATAAGCGGAGCGGCTCCTCACTGCATCCACATAAGCCAGAGCGGCTCCTCCCTGCATCCACATAAGCGAGCGGCTCCTCACTGCATCCACATAAGCGAGGGCTCCTCCTGCATACACATAAGCTGGAGCGGCTCCTCACTGGATCACATAAGCCGGAGCGGCTCCTCCTGCATACACATAAGCGGAGCGGCTCCTCGCTCATCACATAAGCGGAGCGGCCCTCCCTGCATACACATAAGCTGGAGCGGCTCCTCCTGACATACACATAAGCGGAGCGCTCCTCCCTGATACACATAAGCTGGAGCGCTCCTCCTGCATCACATAAGCCGGAGCGGCTCCCCTGCATACACATAAGCCGGAGCGGCTCCTCCCTGCATCACATAAGCGGAGCGCTCCTCCTGCATCCACATAACCCGGAGCGGCTCCTCCTGATCACATAACCGGAGCGGCTCCTCCTGCGTCCACATAACCGGAGGGCTCCTCCCTGCATCACATAAGCCGGAGCGGCTCCTCACTGCATACCATAAGCGAACGGCTCCTCCTGCATCCACATAGTGAGGGCTCCTCACTGCTCACAAACCGGAGGGCTCCTCCTGCATCACATAAGCGGAGCGGCTCCTTCAGATCCACATAAGCGGAGCGGCTCTCCTGCATCACATAAGGGACGGCTCCTCCTGCATCACATAAGCTGGAGCGGCTCCTCCCTGCATCCATAAGCGGAGCGGCTCCTCACTGCATCCATAAGCGGAGCGGCTCTTCCTGCATCACATAAGCGGAGCGCTCCTCCTGCATCACATAAGCCGAGCGCTCCTCCTGATCACATAAGCGGAGCGCTCCTCCTGCATCACATACAGCGGCTCCTCTGATCACATAAGCCGGAGTGTCTCCTGATCACATAAGCGGAGCGTCCTCCTGATCACATAAGCCAGAGCGGCTCCTCACTCATCACATACCGGAGCGGCTCCTCACTGCATACACATAAGCCAGAGCGGCTCCTCACTGCATCACATAGCCGGAGCGGCTCCTCACTGATACACATAAGCCGGAGCGGCTCCTCACGCATACACATAAGCCGGAGCGGCTCCTCCTGCATCACATAAGCCGGAACGGCTCCTCCTGGATACACATAAGCCGGAGCGGCTCCTCACTGAATACACATAAGCCGGAGCGGCTCCTCCTGGATACACATAAGCCGGAGCGGCTCCTCACTGCAACACATAAGCCAGAGCGGCTCCTCACTGCAACACATAAGCGGAGCGGCTCCTCCTGATACACATAAGCCGGACGGCTCCTCACTGATACACATAAGCGGAGCGGCTCCTCACTGAATACACATAAGCCGGAGCGGCTCCTCACTGGATACACATAAGCCGGACGGCTCCTCACTGAATAACATAAGCGGAGCGGCTCCTCACTGAATACACATAAGCCGGAGCGGCTCCTCCTGCATACACATAAGCCGGACGGCTCCTACTGAATACACATAAGCCGGAGCGCTCCTCCTGATACACATAAGCCGGAGCGGCTCCTCACTGATACACATAAGCCGGAGCGGCTCCTCACTGAATACACATAAGCCGGAGCGGCTCCTCCCTGCATACACATAAGCTGGAGCGGCTCCTCACTGGATACACATAAGCCGGAGCGGCTCCTCACTGAATACACATAAGCCGGAGGGCTCCTCCCTGATACACATAAGCGGGCGGCTCCTCACTGATACACATAAGCCGGAGGGTCCTCACTGATACACATAAGCTGGAGCGGCTCCTCACTGATACACATAAGCTGGAGCGGCTCCTCACTGATACACATAAGCCGGAACGCTCCTCTGAATACACATAAGCTGGAGCGGCTCCTCACTGAATACACATAAGCCGGAGCGGCTCCTCCTGCATACACATAAGCAGAAGCGGCTCCTCACTGAATCACATAAGCTGGAGCGGTCCTCACTGGATACACATAAGCCGGAGCGGCTCCTCACTGAATACACATAAGCCGGAGCGGCTCCTCACTGAATACACATAAGCCGGAGCGGCTCCTCCTGCATACACATAAGCTGGAGCGGCTCCTCCCTGCATACACATAAGCCGGAGCGGCTCCTCACTGAATACACATAAGCCGGAGCGGCTCCTCCCTGCATACACATAAGCTGGAGCGGCTCTCCCCATCACATAGCGGACGTCTCACGATAACATAAGCCGGAGCGGCTCCTCCCTGCATACACATAAGCGGAGCGGCTCCTCCTGATACACATAAGCTGGACGGTCCTACTGATACACATAAGCCGGAACGGCTCCTCACTGCATACACATAAGCTGGAGCGGCTCCTCACTGGATACACATAAGCGGAACGGCTCCTCACTGAATACACATAAGCCGGAACGGCTCCTCACTGAATACACATCAGCGGAGCGGCTCCTCCTGATACACATAAGCCGGAGCGGCTCCTCACTGATACACATAAGCCGGAGCGGCTCCTCACTGAATACACATAAGCCGGAGCGGCTCCTCATGAATACACATAAGCCGGAGCGGCTCCTCCCTGAATACACATAAGCTGGAGCGGCTCCTCCTGATAACATAAGCCGGAGCGGCTCCTCACTGAATACACATAAGCCGGAGCGGCTCCTCCCTGCATACACATAAGCCGGAGCGGCTCCTCACTGAATACACATAAGCCGGAGCGGCTCCTCACTGGATACACATAAGCCGGAGAGCTCCTCACTGAATACACATAAGCTGGAGCGGCTCCTCACTGAATACACATAAGCCGGAGCGGCTCCTCACTGCATACACATAAGCTGGAGCGGCTCCTCACTGGATACACATAAGCCGGAACGGCTCCTCACTGAATACACATAAGCCGGAGCGGCTCCTCCTGCATACACATAGCGGAGCGGCTCCTCCTGATACACATAAGCCGGAAGCGGCTCCTCACTGAATACACATAAGCGGAGCGGCTCCTCCTGCATACACATAAGCTGGAGCGCTCCTCACTGGATACACATAAGCCGGACGGCTCCTCACTGAATACACATAAGCCGGAGCGGCTCCTCACTGATACACATAAGCTGGAGCGGCTCCTCACTGGATACACATAAGCGGAGCGGCTCCTCACTGGATACACATAAGCCGGAGCGGCTCCTCACTGCATACACATAGCTGGAGCGGCTCCTCACTGGATACACATAAGCCGGAAGCGGCTCCTCACCTGCAATACACATAAGCTGGAGCGGCTCCTCACTGCATACACATAAGCTGGAGCGGCTCCTCACTGGATACACATAAGCCGAACGGCTCCTCCTGAATACACATAAGCTGGAGCGGCTCCTCACTGGATACACATAAGCCGGAACGGCTCCTCACTGAATACACATAAGCTGGAGCGGCTCCCATGACACATAGCGAGCGGTCTACTAGAACAATAAGCTGAGCGGCTCCTCACTGATACACATAAGCCAGAAGCGGCTCCTCACTAGATACACATAAGCGAGCGGCTCCTCACTAGGATACACATAAGCCGGAGCGGCTCCTCACTGGATACACATAAGCCGGAGCGGCTCCTCACTAGATACACATAAGCCAGAGCGGCTCCTCACTAGATACACATAAGCCAGAGCGGCTCCTCACTAGATACACATAAGCCGGAGCGCTCCTCTTCTGTAATGGAGAAGCATCAAAACTGCTGCAAAGTAAAAGAGCTGCTTATCTGTAGCGACCAATCAGGCCCCAGCTTTCATTTTCCAGGCACCAAATGGAATAAGAAAGAAGCAATCGGATTGGTCACTATGGACAGATCCTCTTCTTTTACTTTATCTCATCTCCCCCTAGTATTGTGATCCACCATGTGTGGCACCATAAATCCAGCATGCCCACCTGTCTTTTACACACTCTGCACCCAGTAACCTCTGCACTAGGCTCCGCACTTACATGCTGACTCCGGACGGACCCGCTTGTAGTAAATAGGCTTTGGCATTCTTAATCTGCAGCTGCCGCGGATCAGGTGCGATCTCCGCCGGGGTCTCCGACATCTTCACCGATCCTTACAAAAGAGAGAGCAGCCCGGTAACGGACGCTGTCAGAACAGCCGCCTGGGTACACGACTTCACCCTTTCCGCGTCTCTCGTTGCTGGGGCAACCACTTATCCCAGGCACAGTTGCTAGGCGCTCAGTCAACACTTCCTGGTCACGTGATCAAACTCCGTGCGCATTGCATGCTGGAAATTGTAGTTTACAATGTTGAAAATGTATTGCAGACCACTGTGGTGATACCTTATAATATCATTACATGCTCAGTGTCTATAACAGACCATTGCATTATTATACACTGTCAGATATTCACTACAGATCTGTGCTGCAAGTTGTTACATTATCAGTTTCCTATTGCATTTATTCCCACATTGGCTTTTATTGAAGAAAAAAAGATATAGTGCCCCAACAATGGCAGCCACAGAATGACTGTGCACACACAGCGGCAGGAGTGCCCTCACTGTTACCTCATACTTGATTAGGAAGTGTTACCTATCTGTAGGCATCTCCATGGCATTAATAAATGTCATCCAAGGTCCTTTCTTTATCAAAGGGTATTGGGAAATCGACACTGAGATCGCGGTGCGCCACATCAATTCTCAGACAAGTCGCCGGACCGAGGACATCTGTGTAACTTGCTGTTGCGCGACTATTTTAGAACAGTGATTTTTCTGTAAGAAATGCCCAATTCACACACAAATTGAAATCCCATGTGACTGGCATCGAAGCCTATGGCAAATGAGTCACCTACGACAAGCAACAGAAAATCCAACTTATTTGGAATGTGACAAACCCTCACTTCGCCACCCCCCTGACATCACTATTACGTCAGAGGGATCACACTTTACGATCTCCTCACTTGTACCAATGTGACATTCTGCACCCCTGTGGAAACGTAAGGTCAGCTTGGCACAGTTTTGCACAGACACCCTCTGTCCACATGGGCCCAGGGAGGCACGGGGAGTGAGGGGAGGTGGCTCACACCGTCACTGATGTGGCACCACACTCGCTCACAACCATGACAGCCTGAGAGGCCCGTATCCCTAGCACTAGTGAAACAGAGTGCTGCCAGACCGGTAGGACTGCCACCAGTTTCTTGTTAGATATAAGCCCAGTCCGTTAATGGGATTATATTAGGCCAGAAACCAGCCCCGGTAGCATGGAAAGTTAAACCGAGAATGCAGACGTGTGGATTCGTGGATCGAGATAAAAGAGCAGCCCAAGGTAAGAATTATATATTTAATCACCTTAAGGGCACACTAGACAATACACTATATACACAATGTTATACATATACGATGGTCAGATATGCAAATAGAGGTGGAGTACAAAAGATATAAGCAGAAGAAGCATGTCCGTTACCAGTTTGATGCTTGACCATGTGGGCTGGACTGCCTGAGGGTATGGGGGTACCAGCTGTACCCAGTTCCCTCCAGCACATTACAAGATGTGACCCCCCTTTTGAAGTGAACAGCAAGCATGACAAAGAGAGAGCACATTACCTTACTCAAGCCTTTAACCCCTTGATCAGTCACATTCTTTTCCGCCCTCAGTATTGTCCTTATCCCCCTCCCCTTGGTGTTTGTAGCTAAAACTCCCAAAACCTATGAAGGATCATAACTTCCCAACGGAAGGTCATAGGGCAGTGGTTCTGGCACCATCAGATCCATCTGGCCCCCCGTTACGCTTGGAGACCAAACAAAACTTCTCTACCTGGCTTCCCCTAGCCATTCTGCTTTACTCCCCACCCTGGGGTGCTAGAATGGATCGATACCCTGGAAGACGTTCGGCCCGTTCCCAAGATCTCAAAAATATAACCGATGTACAGCTAGGAAGTGCGATCACTCCATTTTCTTTTTAATTAAATCTCCTTATGAAATCCTACCTGACTGGATGAAGCAGTTACACGGGTATTTACTGTGGAGCTGGTGAGGTTGGACCACCTGTTGAGCCAGGTGTCCTGTTACAGCTGCACATGCTGAAGGAGTATTGAAAACTGCCATTAATCCTCCAATATTCCTCACAGGAATCATTTGCCATTCTTTGTTGCAATCATAGGTCGCAATGCGACACTATAAGGATTCATTAAGTGTGATGTCACTATGTTACAAGTTGACATCCTGTGTTAGTACAACAGGTGGGGTGGGAGGCGGTTGGTGTGCAGATGTCTCAAAGATCCTTGATAAACTTTGTCAGGAGGACTTGCAGCTTAGTGGGAAAACCCTCTAGGTCCAGAATCATAACAAGAGCTAATGTGAAGCTCCAGGAATTGGCACAATGCAACATTCAAACACAGAAATGGCAGACCAGTCAGTGACTGACACCGTCAGGACAAATATACCCCAGGGGGTTATGCTCAGCAGCTTTCCCAAGTTTACAGAAAGCAGTGCATCACTGTGGGATTGGGAAGAGAGACTGAACAGCATCCTGCGCTTGTACCCCCTGACCCACGCCGTTCAGGCAGAGTTAGCCCTCCTAACCCTTGATGGGGAAACCCAGCAGACGGTCATGTACCACCAACCTAGGGACCGTGACACTGTGGACAAAGTGATAAAAATCTTAGAGGATATGCACGGTGAAACTACTGATTTAAGGCACCTCCGCATCTGTTTGTTTCGGTGGGTCCAAGGGGAGAGTGAGATTGTAGTTCAGTATGTGAAGGTGTTGCAGGAAGTGATGGCCCATGTCACCAAGAAGACCTAAGTTGGATATAGAGGGCTGGGGCCATTGGATGAAGTGCTGCAGGACCAACTAGTTGCTGGACTGAGAGACTTTTTTGCATGCTTTTTATGCAGGGTGCAGGCTTGGTCTTTCCAGTGGTGGCTGGGTAGTATGGGGTGTCTGGCCTGTGGGTGCACACATGGTATTGGCAGCCCGCCTGATTTACTTGTAGGGACGTTGATAATAGTTTGCCATACGGACAGGGTGGATTTGATTTAAATCAAACTGATTTAAATCACGATTTAAATCACGATTTAAATCACAAGTCAGTAAGGCTTGATTTAAATCAGTGATTTAAATCAAAGTTTCTACCAGACCGGTATATCTAATTTCATCATGTGCGATACGCCCCAGACCGGTGTATCTAATTTCATCATGCGCGATATGCCCCAGACCGGTGTATCTAATCCCATAATGCGATACACTACACTCAGCCCTGTATCTAGATACATGCAGTGTGTCATGTGCTGTGAATAATCCCAGTGTGTGATACTCTCCACGTATCTGTGCTCAGTTTATAATACAGCGAGCAGCATGAACTAACAGAATAGATGCTGCCGGTCGTCCTCAGTGACAGCCTACTTGTCAGTATCACTGGCAGTCCCCAACAAAATGGCTCCGCAATGGCTCCGCTCTGTGAGCCTAAACTACATCCTCTGTTATTACAAACACCTAGTAACGGAGGAGAGAAGTCACACGTGATCAGACCCGCCTGCATTTACTACTGTCGCAATACGAGCTAGCAGTTTATATTTCAGCAGCTGCTCTGCCTAGTGCTTAAAAGTGGAAATACCAAACATTTTAAAATTATTTTTCAG
The DNA here is from genome assembly GCA_033576555.1 of Oophaga sylvatica. Lineage (NCBI taxonomy): Eukaryota > Metazoa > Chordata > Amphibia > Anura > Dendrobatidae > Oophaga > Oophaga sylvatica. Next base: position 38,241,881 of record JARQOD010000008.1, read on the forward strand.
ATTTTATTTCTCGATCACCGGCAGTAGTTCTTGCTACTTTAACATGCAAGTAGATGAAGATTTTTAGAATCACTTTTATATTACTTTTTTCTCCCCAGTTTAGTGGGTTAATCATTCATATTTGGACACCACTGTTCTGTTGTACTTAGGAAGGAAAAAAATAATCCTGACCTTAATAACAATTTAAATAGATCTATTCAACTGAAACAATAACAACTTACAGCATAAGTTATTTGCTTAAACAAACATCCATGTTTGTTAACTAATTTGGCTAAACAAAATATATATATATTTTAGAAACTTAGACTGTCAGCCCAGCCGACACATGAAAAACTTAAATACTACTGTCCCTGCTGTCCTCTGTAGCTCACTCGTCGTCATCTTCATCATCAATGTGATAATATAGGAGAGAAACTGCCCACTAATCCTACAGAAACCTCTGGAAGAGCATGGCATTGTGAATGTTACACATATACAGCCTTTATTCTACTGAGTTAAACAACTCAGCTTTATCTCATGATGGAAGAACCTTTGGATGGTAAATATTTTCCTCAAAAAGCAGTTTATTGAAAAAATCCGATTTAAATCAAAAAAATCTGATTTAAATCAAAAAAATCCGATTTAAATCAAAAAAATCCGATTTTTTTGATTTTTTTAAAAAAATCATTGATTTTTATCCACCCTGCATACGGATAGAGATGCATCTCACGTAATGATGTGAATGACACCCTATGCAGATCTATGTAGAATTAGAATACTAGGCATCCACTCCACAGATGTTTGGTGGCTTAGTAAGTGGTTATTTTCAGTTTTTGCACCTGTGCTGCCCCGCCTTTATCATGGTGGGGAACCTGCTGCATCCTGATTGTGCATTTGTATCTGGAAATGGTATTGCAAGTATGGATGCTTTGTCTCTCTTTCAGTGATGCTTTTCTCCTACCTAAGACAGGCCTTAAAAGAGCGTCTGCACATGAATCCTGAACTGAACTGTCTTAACGTTGGAGCTGAAGCTCGGGTCTTAGTACAAGAAGCAGTATCAGGGGGACCCCTGCTAGCATCAACCCGCATGTCCCCATGGCCCAATGTAAAAGAAGACCGGAGCAGGAAAGTTACTTCCCACGAGCCCCGCCACAGTGCGTGCACAGCCTATTAGTGGGACGCTTACCAGAATGCTGGACCTGCGGTGGAAGTGAACATATAGTGGTTACGGAAAGTATTCAGACCCCTTTAAATTTTTCACTCTTTTTTATTGCAGCCATTTGTTAAATTCAAAAAAGTTCATTTTTTCTCAATAATGCATACTCTGCACCACATCTTGACTGAAAAAAACAGAAATGTAGAAAGTTTTGCAAATTTATTAAAAAAGAAAAACTGAAATATCACTGAAATATCACATGGTCATAACTATTCAGACCCTTTGCTCAGTATTGAGTAGAAGCACCCTTTTGAGCTAGTACAGCCATGAGTCTTCTTGGGACTGATGCAACAAGTTTTTCACACCTGGATTTGGGGATCCTCTGCCATTCTTCCTTGCAGATCCTCTCCAGTTCCATCAGGTTGGATGGTGAATGTTGGTGAACAGCCATTTTCTGGTCTCTCCAGAGATGCTCAATTGGGTTTATATCAGGGCTCTGACTGGACCAGTCAAGAATGGTCACAGAGTTGTTCTGAAGCCACTCCTTTGTTATTTTAGCTGTGTGCTTAGGGTCATTGTCTTGTTGGAAGGTGAACCTTCGGCCAAGACTGAGGTCCAGAGCACTGTAGAAGAGGTTTTCAACCAGGATACCTCTGTACTTGGCCACATTCATGTTTCCTTCAACTGCAACCAGTCTTCCTGTCCCTGCAGCTGAAAAACACCCCATAGCATGATGCTGCCACCACCATGTTTCATTGTTGGGATTGTATTGGGCAGGTGATGAGCAGTGCCTGGTTTTCTCCACACATACCGCCTAGAATTATCACCAAAAAGTTCTATCTTCTTCTTATCAGGCCAGAGAATCTTATTTCTCATAGTCTGGGAGGGGCTTTCATATGTCTTGCACTGAGGAGAGGCTTCCGTTGGGCCACTCTGCCATAAAGGCCAGACTGGTGGAGGGCTGCAGTGATAGTTGACTTTGTGGAACTTTCTCCCATCTCCCTGCTGCATCTGTGGAGCTCAGACACAGTCATCTTGGGGTTCTTCTTTACCTCTCTCACCAAGGCTCTTCTCCCACGATTGCTCAGTTTGGCTGGACGGCCAGGTCTAGGAAGACTTCTGGTGGTCCCAAACTACTTCCATTTAAGGAGTATGGAGTCCACTGTGCTCTTAGAAACCTTGAGTACTGCAGAAATTCTTTTGTAACTTTGGCCAGATCTGTGCCTTGCCACAATTCTGTCTCTGAGCTCCTTGGCCAGTTTCTTTGACCTCATGATTCTCATTTGGTCTGACATGCACTGTGAGCTGTGAGGTCCTATATAGACAGGTGTGTGCCTTTCCAAATCAAAGATAAAAAAAAATGGGTAAAGGCTGGGTCTCACATAGCGATACACCAGCGATCCCGACAACGATCAGGATCGCTGGTGTATCGCTACATTATCGCTGCTGAGCTGCCAAACAGGCAGCTCAGGCAGCGATCAGTACAAGCGACACTGCGGGTAACATCGCTTAGTTACCCGCAGTGTACCTTGGATACCAGCGCCCTGATGCAGGGAGCTGGTAACCAAGGTACACATCGGGTTTCCAGGCGCTGCACGGTGCCTGGAAACCCGCTGTGTACCTTGGTTACCAGCTCCCTACTTCAGGGAGCTGGTATCCAAGGTACACAGCGGGTTTCTAGGCACAGCCCCGCGCCTGGAAACCCGCTGTGTACCTTGGTTACCAGCGGATCGCTGGTCTCCCGCCTGTCACACGCAGTGATGCGTGCCTGTCAGCGGGAGACCAGCGATCAAAAAAATGTCCTGACCTTTCAGCGACGATCAGCGATACCCGGCAGGGGGGCTGATCGTCGCTGAATGTCACACACAGCGATATCGCTGGTGAGCTCGCTGCTGCGTCACAAAACTAGTGACTCAGCACCGATCTCGCTAGCGATATCGCTATGTGAGACGGGGGCTTTAATGTGTATTTAATCTGCGCTGCTGAATAATTCAGGATCCAGACCATGTACCCATTAAATTGTGGATTTATTCTCAATGCGTTTCAAAGTGCAAGACTTCTTTATCAGGAGCACCACAATGCCTTTCCAAATCAAGTCCTATCAGTTTAATTAAACACAGCTGGACTCCAATGAAGGAGCAGAACCATCTCAAGGAGGATCACAAGGAAATGGACAGCATATGACTTAAATATGAGTGTCACGAAGTGACCCAAGTGGCGTGACACGACCCCAAGAATGGTCGGTCAACAAACGACACAACAGACAAGGGAACACCGGGGAAACTTTAACAGCGGTGGGCCCTGCGATAGGGAACGAGGGAAATGGACACCTTCCTGCACTCACCTAAGTATGTGCCCTGATCTACCTATCGTCCCTATACGGGTTCTTTCACCCCTTCGCCAAGCAGGATACCTAAAACCCTCACAAGCCCTGCGCTAATCCCTAGGTAGGGAGCAGGCCGGTGAGAGCACTAGTCACACCACTGCACTAATGAAACACAAAGGAAAGGAACAGACAACAAAGGGTAAAGGCAACAAAAACACCACACTTAGCTTTCTGCTGCAAAGCTCCACTCAGCAGGATAAACTCACCAGATCAAGGTAATAGCTGAAGCACCACTGCACTCAGCAAGCTCCTTCTCCTGCTTGGTTGATCTCCAGAAGGACCTGTATCACCAACAGTCAGCTGATGCATCAGGTGACTCTACAAAGGGAGTGGTCACCACTTACATCAGCTGACCCAGAAACACTGTAGTAATGCTATTACACCAGCAGGCCACCGGGGGAGAAAAATAGACATTAACCCACTATGTCCTGAAAAAAAAAAGGTTTAATACAAAAAGCCAGATCTGCCATAGATCCAAAAATGGATTGTGACAATGAGTGTCTGAGCAAAGGGTTTGAGTACTTATGACCATGTGATATTTCAGTTTTTCTTTTTTAATAAATTTGCAAAACTTTCTAAATTTGTTTTTTTTTCAGTCAAGATGGTGTGCAGAGCGTACATTAATGTGAAAAAACTGAACTTTTTTGAATTTACCAAATGTCTGCAATGAAACAAAGAGTGAAAAATTTAAAGCGGTCTGAATACATTCTGTACCCACTGTATATTGAGAGACTGTCCAAACTTCCGTGCCCCACGGTTAAGAAGCATACCATGGGGTTCTGCTTCCCAGAGGAGAGAGAGGAACACTCAGGAACAGATATTGTCTCTGAGAGATCCATTACCTGGGCTGAATTAAATGGGCAGCGCATTCACTGCTTGATTGACATGGAGTCCTAGGTGACCACTATGCCTGAAGAATATTTTCAGATTCACTTTCCCGAAGTCACCTACTCCAGAAAGGAGCCAACCATCTGACTAGTGCCAGCCAATCAACTGCCCATCCCAGTGGCTGGAGTAATGTGGATGTCTGAACAGGTGTGCAGAGAAGACCTGGGTTGAAAAGGGATAGTACTGGTGAAGGGGCCCGAAGGTACGAGAGCCCATCATAACCCTGGGGATGAATGTGTTAAAGAAAGTGGGGCGGTTCTTGCCTGACAGCCCAGACAGATACAGCTGGACCCGAACCACTCGTGACCCAGTCTGCAAGAAGGTGTTCCGACAGCTCATGTGAGTTAGTTAAATCCAGAAGTTACCAGCTGCCTCCAGCACCTCAGCAAAGGTGACGCTGAAGCCACAGTGACACTGAAATTGATCCGATAGATGGGGATGAAGCCATCTCCAGACTATTGATTGCCCGCACCTTGGCCATTGTACAACAGGGACGTGTATCCCAAATCTGTGCAATGTCAAAAAATCTCAGCAGAGCTGATGCTATAGAATTAATGCCCGAAGGAGGAGACCCGTGGACATTGGTAGTGTCACTCGATGGTCAAAAAGACAGAAGCAAACCACTAGCCAGGCGTCATCTTTTGGATCAAATGGAGGTTAATCTCACAGAATTTTTCTCAAAACAAGTTGGACAAGTTGAACAGCTACTGCAGCGATACTGAAGAGTGTTTGCACGACACAAGATTACTTTGGGTGTACCCATGCTATACAGCATGTGATCCTTACAAGTGGCACTGCTCCCATTCGAGAGAGGTATCAGCAAATACCACCCCAAATGTACCAGGAGATGAAAGAATTGTGATCAGCGAAAGAAAGAAAGAGTCCCTGGGCGGCGCCTATTGTGTTAGTTCGAAAGAAAAATGGTACTTTGAGGTTTTGCATGGACTACCGACGGCTGAACACCTGCATTTTGCAGGATTCCTGCCCCCTACCCAGGATTGAGGAATCCCTGTCTATTTTGGGAAAGGCCAGGTATTTCTCCTCCCTTGACCTAGCCAGCAGCTACTGGCAAGTCCAGGTGGTTGTTGAATATTGTCCGAAGACAGCTTTCATCCTCCATATGGGCCTATTCGAATTTAACAGAATGCCTTTCAGGCTGACAATTGCATCGGGAACATTCCAACACCTGATTGAGAGATGCTTGGGGGACCTAAACTTTGAAGCGACCCTGATATATCTTGCTGATATCATCATTTAGTCCTTTACGTTCGAAGACCAGCTCATCGGGCTGGAACAAGTGTTGTAGCAGCTTCAAAGACATGGGTTAAAAGTCAAACCCAGGAAGTGTCATTTGTTTAAGCGGGAAACTGAATATCTGGGACACACTGTTTCCAGTATTACCTCACCATGGAGAAGGTAGTTGCAGTGCAGGCGTGGCCCACTCCAACCAACCTAAGATAGCTGAGAGCGTTCCTGAGTGTATCTGGATACTACTTTCCCAAGATCGCTTCACCGCTTAATGAGCTGCTACTAGGAACAGCAGGGGGAGCCAAGTGGCAGCCAATCCGGCGGGGTCCAAGGCAAGAGGAAGATTTTCAGGCATTGAAAATGGCGTTGATGAATGCTCCTATCTTGGCTTACGCTGATTTCTCTCAGCCCTTCGTGCTGTACACTGACCCAAGCTTGTATGGATTAGGAGCAGTACTGGCCCAGGTGTAAGAAGGGAGAGAAAGTGTTGTGAACACTCTGGATCTGACTTCTGAGTTTGGGCTCCCTCTTGTGGCTGCTGATAGCAATGAAGCTGCTTTGGATAACAGAAGTCTTTCACCTGGGGGTGATGAGTGGCAATCAGGTGTTACTGACTGGGGAGATATAAGTGAGCAACCTTCCCATAATCCTTGCCGGTGATTTGTTTCTTCCTGGTCCCTTTTGGAAGTCAGCTTGCTTCCTGCTTTGTCCTGCAACCTTCAGATAAGTTATTTGCTGTTTATTTGTGTGGCATTTGTTTTTCCTTTAGTCTATCTCAGTTTTCTGCCCTTTTGGATTTAGTACAGCCAGGTTCCCCTGCGGGGGCCTGCGCCGGACACTGTTTCTCATTTGCCACTGTTTATGTATTTTCAGTTCCCTGTTGTTTCAGTATCTGCTGATTTGCTGCCAGTGCACACCAGAGACAGTTTATGTATTTCTAGTTCCCTGTGTTTTCAGTGTCTGCTGGTTTGCTACCAGTTCACACCGGAGTTCTGATCTAGCGGGGAAGAGATCGTGTGGTCTCAGCATTTTTGCATATCAGACGTGTTGGAATTTTTCTTAGTGTTTTTGCTGGATTGCAGACAGCATTCTGTCCTGTCCTGTTCTATCTAGACAGTTTGGGCCCCAGCATTTGCTTGCACTATTTTCTGCCTGCGTTTGTATTTCATCTTGTCTCACCGCCAATATATATTTGGGGGTTACCTATTCCTTTGGGGGTCTACTCCAGGGCAGTTAGCGTTCCCAGTTCTCTCTTTCGGCTTAGTTAACTCTCCGGCTGTGTCGAGGTGTCTAGGGCACCGTAGGCACGTCCCACAGCTACTTCTAGTTGTGCTGGCTGTTTAGGGGTCTGCAATCCAATAGTTACCAACCTCTCTGGGTGTCTGGTTGCTTAGCCTATATTTGCTGCTGTCCTCCTCGGCTACCAAATCATAACAAGAAAGAGTGTAAGCATACGCCAGCCAGTCGCTGAGAGAGACTGAAAAGAATCTGGACAACTATAGTTGGTTTAAGCTGAAGTTGTTGGCACTGGTATGGGCTATGACCCAAAACCTCCCAGAATATTTGTTGGGTTCAGAAATACACGTGCGGATGGATAACAGTCAGGGTAGGACTACTTCACTCGCTTGCATCTGCTGATCTTGGGCCAGTGGGAAAGGCTCTTTTTGAAGAATGGCTTCCTGTGTCGAAGAATCCAGCTTCCTCGAGAGTTTGATGTCACCTGGCAAGTGGTGGCCCCAGAGGTATTGGTGGTGTGGTTAGCTAAAGAAGCTCGCTAGAGAAGCACTCACTCTGGCGTGGAAAAAAATCTTTTGATAGTTGCCACAGCTGGTATATTGGCTCCAACTGTGACAGGCAGTCGAATATTTTGCAGGTGCGAGCTGAACAAACCCTGAAACAGAGGGCCTTATTCAAGCCATCTGAACCTCCATGCACTTGGAAGTGTTGATGATCGACTACTTGATGATTGGGACATCTCACAACGGCTATGAATACTGCTTGGTGATGACTGTTCACTTCACCAAGTTCTCATTGGTGACCCAACCCAGAACCAGACAGCTGAAGCTGCAGCCAGGGCCATCTGTTGGGACATCATTCTCATATACTGTATAGGTGCCCAAAGAGGATTTATTCAAACCAAGGGGCCTCCTTCCAGGGCCGAGTAATGGATGAGCTGCATCGTCTCTACAGGATCAATAAGTCTCAAACTATACCATATCACCAAAGGGTAAAGGGGCCTGTGAACGCTTCACTCAGACCTTGTTACAAATGTTTCGGACCTTAGAAGAGGACAAGAAGATAAAATGGCCCAAATTCATTTTTGAGTTGATGTGGGTCTACAACAATCGAGTCCACAAGACTACCGGTTACAGAGCCAATATCCTTTTGTTTGGGAGGAGCGGAAAAGAGATTACTGAACTAGAGCTTGAAAGTCTGGACAGTAGTCCAAGTACCTGGATCCGAGAACACTGACACCAACTCCGGACAGTAAGGCGGATGGTCGAAAAAAGTTTCGGAAGGTGGAACACCCAGGTTGACCCGCGATGTTGGGCGAACAGCTCCAGCCAGGAGACCGTGTGCTAGTGCAGGCCAAGTGACCCAAGATAAGCTGTATCACCACTGGGAAGCAGTACTCTACCGAGTAGTAAGGAAGATTTACCCGGATAATCCAGCCTATGAGATCAGACCAGAGGGTGATGAGGGAGCATTCCCCTAGTGTTACACCGGACTAAGCTGTGGCTCTGTTTCTCCGAAGAAGAGCCCACCGAGACGAGGTCTCCAACGGGATTAGCCCGAGGCCCCCAAAGGGAAGACCTGGGAGATGAGGAAGACTGGCTTATGGCGCTGTTGGGATCACCGGAGTTGCTGATGCCGCTAATGATTGGGATAGAGAACGAACAAACTTCGAACTCGCAAGGATTCCACTTGCCAAAGGACTGGCGAGCTAAAATAGGAGAGGAATGTAAGAGAAAACGATGGTACCTCTGAAGAGCTCCTGCGTGGGGTGACATTGAGGAAAGACTGCTATCTGCTGGCTGGACGAAGCCAGGTGGAACCATCTGTCATCAGAAGAATTGCAAGTGGAGCCAGTTCTTGTGTGGGACCTGGTTAGGTGACTTTCATGACAGAGTTCCTGGATATAAAAACCCTGCGTGCCAAACCACAGGGGGATTTGGCACCAAGAAGAGGAGTGGTGTAGACGTGGACCAAAGATGACGTTGAAGCCAGTGTGACAGACCACACCGGAAAGGTGTCGGTCACCATCAGACAAGGACCAGACGACATTCAGTGAGACCCAGAGACCTGACTACACTGGTCAAGACCCAGAAACCTGACCTACTACAGTCAAGAACCAGAGTCCAAGCTGCGGCGGTCAAGTCCCAGAGGCCAGACAACACCTGTCGAGAATCGGGACCCAGTTCTCTCTGCCCCAGGCTTTGGAGCTGAGCTGGCATTAGGGGCAGGCAAACTAGACATTTGCCTATGGCCCCCACTCACCCCGGTTTCCCCTCATAGTGGCACACCACGAGGCCTCAATGAAGCCCGTGAGTCTGGGAAGCCCGTTGCTAGGGGGCCCTGCATCGCTCATTCAACTGTACCGGCATCGTAGATGCCGATACAGTTGAAATCAATAATGAAGTAGAGAGCGTCAGGTGACGTTCCCTCTCCCATCATTCCCCCTCTGCTACTGACGCAGCGGGCACAATGATGTCACTTCATCACGCACCGAGCAGTGAAGCTGCTGAGTAGACGCGTTACAGAAACCGGAGTAGTGGGGGAACAAGGAGAGGTGAGAATGTATTTATTTATTTTTAAATCAGTGAGTATGTGGTGGCTATAATACTGGAGTAATATGGGGTGTACATTATACTATATGGGGGCTGCATTATACCATTTGAGGCTGCATTATACTCTATGGGGGCTGCATTATACTATTTGAGGCTGCATTATACTCTATGGAGGCTGCGTTGTACTCTATGGCGGTTGCGTTTTTCTCTATGGGGCTGCATTGTACTCTGTGGGGGCTACGTTGTACTCTGTGGGGGCTGCATTGTACTCTGTGGGGTTGCGTTGTACTCTGTGGAGTTGCGTTGTATGGGGAGTGCATTATACTATATGGAGGACTATAGTGTGCATTATACTATGAGGAGGACTATGGGATGCAGTATACTATATGGAGGACTATGGTATGCATTATACTATATGGAGGACAATGAGGCGCATTATACTATGTGGAGGATTATGGGGCACATTATACTATGTGGAGGACTATGGGGTGTGCATTATACTATATGGAGGACTATGGGATGCATTATACTATATAGAGCACTATAGTATGCATTATACTATATGGAGGACTATGAGGCGCATTATACTATGTGGGGGACTATGGGGTGTGCATTATACTATATCTTCCCAGTGAAAACTGCAGATATGCTGCTAATGACATGAGAGTGTATGGGGACTGATTCCTCAGCCAGTGTAAAGAGGATGAGAAACAAGCGTGAACAACTTCATTATTGTTGATCACGGTAATTTAATGGCCTGAACTCAGCGCATGTAAATACAACCAAAATGTTTCTGTGCAACGTTAGCATTTGGGGCCCAACTTTAAACTTTTGCCCAAGGCCCCACTTTGTCTAAAACCTGCCCTGCCTAAGAGATGCCCTCCGATGGTCAAGCACCAAAGATCCACGAAGAGACGTCGACCGGAGGAGGACACCTGCGGTTACAGAAGGACAGCACAAGTGAGCATGGTCATCACTTTCAACCATAACGTACGGTACAGGGTGGGCCTGGGTTAGAACATCAGGTAGAGTGAGGGCTGGCTGGGGCGTAGGAGGCTCAATGCTTCTTTATAAACGTTGTCAGGAGGACTTGTGGCCTAGTGGGAAAACCCGGTGACTGCTAGGGCCAGAATCGCAGGAAGAGCTAACGTGTAGCTCCCAGGAATGGGTGTACCACCCTTGTATAAAGAATATTGGTATAATTCCTGAGACTTTTGCCGTTATTATAATTGTATTGTGGTATGGTTTCTTGCTGTTTTGCACTGTTTGATATCACTAACTATACCTTACCTACTGTAAATTTCTGCTGTATTTGAAAGAATTAAACCATTCATTGACTGTTCCTTGTTGTGAATACCTTGGAGGCGACTTCTGAGCTGGGGCTCCCTCCGGTGGTTGCTGAGTGTAATGAACTAATTACTGAATGGCCTTCAGCTGGCTCTGAATGGTATGATATAAGTGACCTGAGTTCCCAGCAGCCTTGCCGGTAATCAATTGTTCCTCCTGCTCTTGCTTGGAGCACACCTTGCTTTCCTGCTCTCATTCAGATAAGTGTTTTGCTTTTTTTTTCCTTTGTTGGATTTTCACTGCTGGTTTGCTGCTTGCAGTGGACTGCAGCCTGGTCCCCTTTTGGGGTCTTGCGCTGCAATTGTGCTCATTGTGTTTGCATTTTTACTTTGTTCCTTTGTCATATTTTATTTGCTGTGTTGCTGTGTGTTACACCAGAGATCTGATTTAGGTGGTAGAGATCGTGTGATCTCAGGTTTTTTTGTTAATCAGAAGTGTTGGTATTTTTGTCAGAGTTTTTTTTGGGTTGCAGTCAGAATTCTTTCCTATACTTTTCTATCTAGACAGATTGGGCCCCAGCATTTGCTCATTCTATTTTCTGTCTGTGTCCGTGTTTTCTTCTTGTCTAACCGCCATTACATGTTCGGGGGCTTCCTATTTCTTTGGGGATTCTGCTCCGGGGCAGATAGCATTCATCTTTCTGCCTTTAGGTGTAGCTATCTCTCCAGCTGTGACGAGGCGTCTAGGATCACCGTAGGTACGCTCCACGGCTACTTCTAGTGTGGCGGTTAGTTTAGGTTACTGCAATCCAATAGTTTCCAGCCTCACTGGTGTATTGCTACTTTGGCTGTTTTTTGCAGTTTCTCCTCAGCTAGCGAAACATAACAGTTCCTGCCTCATGCCTTCTGTGCTTTGCATTCAGTTACCTGATTACAGCTGGACAACAAACCCAATCATATAGCTGGTGCCATTAAGAACTACCTTCAGTAAAGAACAAGGTGTCCTGGAAGTGATTATATAGCCCCCACTGAGCCCTGATCTCATCATCATCCAGTCTATTTGAGATTACATGAAGTGACAGAAAGATTTGCATAAGCGACATTCACAGAAGTTCTGCGGTTCGTTATCTAAGATGTTTGAAACAACCTCCTGCTGAGTCGCTTCAAAAACTGTATGCAAGTAATAGTGTTCATAGAAGAATTAATGCTGTTTTGAATGCAAAGGGCGCTCACCAAAAATTGATGTGATTTAGATTTTTATTTTCATTCATTTTTCATTTTGTTTATTGATAAAAATAAACTATTAACACTTCTATTTTCGAAAACATTCTTAGGGCATGTTTTCACGATCAGGAAACATTCCGGATTAGCTGCGTGTTTGACGCTGTGCGTTGGCGCAGCGTCAAACACGCAGGGTCCAGATGTTACAGCATAGTGGAAGGGATTTCAAGAAATCCCGTCTCCACTATGCGTAAAAATACGCAGGCGGAAGACCTGTGTTTCCGGACATGCGGCGCGTCTTTTTAGACCGCAGCATGTCCTAGCGTCTTGCGGCGACGCTGCGTCGCCGCAACGGAAATAACACAGGGCTATGCAACCCTGCGTTCTTTCCGGATGTGTTCCGGAGGTGTCCGGAACACATCCGGAAAGAGCGCGCGTCAAAAAGGGGGCGGGGCTTTGGGGGGTGCGGAATTTCCGCTCCGTCCAAAGCGCTGTGGTTCCGGACTGTGGAACCACAGCCTTACATTGCAGCATTTTTTTACACAGCTGCCTAAAACTTTTGCCCACTACTGTATTTCTGAAAATGTCAATCATAACCTCCACTCAAAATATATATGCTTGGCAGCTTCTCCTGACATATACACATGAGGTCAAAATTGTTGGTACCCCTCGTTTAACCACTTAACTCCCAAGGGCTGTTTGCATGTTAATGACCAGGCCAATTTTTACAATTCTGACCACTGTCCCTTTATGAGGTTATAACTCTGGAACTCTTCAACAGATCTTCATGATTCTGAGAATGTTTTCTCGTGACATATTGTACTTCATGTCAGTGGTAAAATTTCTTCGATATAACTTGCGTTTATTTATGAAAAAAATGGAAATATGGCGAAAATATTCAAAATTTTGCAATTTTCAAACTTTGAATTTTTATGCCCTTAAAACAGAGAAATATGTCACACAAAATAGTTACTAAATAACATTTCCCACATGTCTACGTTACACCAGCACAATTTTGGAAACAAAATTTTTTTTGTTAGGAAGTTATTATAAGGGTTGAAACTTGACCAGCGATTTCTCATTTTTACAACACCATTTTTTTTAGGGACCACATCACATTTGAAGTACTTTGAGGGGTCTATGTGATAGAAAATACCCAAAAGTGACACCATTCTAAAAACTTCACCCTCAAGGTGCTCAAAACCACATTCAAGAAGTTTATTAACCCTTCAGGTGCTTCATAGGAATTTTTGGTATGTTTAAAAAAAAAATGAACATTTAACTTTTTTTTTTTTTTTGCACAAAATATTTACTTCAGATCCAATTTTTTTTATTTTACCAAGCGTAACAGGAGAAATTGGACCACAAAAGTTATTGTGCAATTTGTCCTGAGTATGCTGATACCCCATATGTGGAAGGAACCACTGTTTGGGCGCACGGCAGAGCTAGGAAGGGAAGGAGCGCCGTTTGACTTTTCAATGCAAAATTGGCTAGAATTGAGATCGGATGCCATGTTGCGTTTGAAGAGCCCCTGATGCGCCTAAACAGTTAAAATCCTCCAAAAGTGACACCATTTTGGAAAGTAGACCCCTAAGGAACTTAGAAAAGACAAAAAAAAAAACAATCAGGAACAATATTAAATAACTCTGTATACACAATAGACCACAAATATAACCACCAAGTGCAAAAGAAAAAGCTAGGGGTCCAGAGTTTTGAATAAGACAATAATTTTAATAATTAATAAATAAATAAACACAATAACATGTAATTATACAGAGTAACCACAGACCAAGCAGGTAAATGGGGGGTAGAAAAATTCTAGGCCACCAAGTAAGTTAAAGTTGCACAATATTAGTTGTCCATACTAATATAGCAAATAAATTTACATCAATAGAAAATTTATTATAGCTCAGGATTTTTCTAAACAGATATATAGAATACTTCAAAGCAATTGAGCCGTGATAAATACGAAGATATAAATAGTATATCTGGTCAGTGCCAAGACATATAATTGTCCAAATCAAAGTATACAAAAATTTGCTATAATTAGGATTAAACAAAGTGCTTCAATGCAGCTGAGCTGCAAAAAATTCCAAGGACATGAATAGTGTGTCAGGTCAGTGCCATAGTATCATTAAGTATATATCCCATAAGGAATTAAGGTGCATATGTGCTGACAGCCCAGTGTAGAGCAAAGTATCAACAGTGCATCATAAATTATATAGCAAAATTAGGTACAAGTGCATTTAAGAGATAACTTACATGTGGGATAAGATCCTAACCCCAGCCTGCCGCCTCGCAGGCTGGGTTAGGATCTGGGGCGGCAGGCTGGGGTTAGGATCTTGTCCCACATGTAAGTTATCTCTTAAATGCACTTGCACCTAATTATGCGGCGATACTAAACATGCGTACTTTTATTGTTTTTTTATTTACATAATAATATTGTGTTTATTGGGGAAATATTTTTAATTTATTTAGGGATTTTTTAAAAATATTTTTACACTTGATTATTTTATTTTTTTTACATTCTTACATTGTCCCAGTGTGGGACATCACTATATAGTGTCAGATCGCTGATCTGACAGTTTGCAGAGAACTCTGTCAGATCAGCGATCTGACAGGCAGTGCAGGAGGCTTGCCGGTGCCTGCTCTCAGGAGGCTCTGACAAGCCACCTTCCTGCAGGACCCGGA
>JARQOD010000008.1:38256623-38298791 GCA_033576555.1 Oophaga sylvatica
AACAGAGGTGCAAAAAGCCATGGAAAGTCCTGACACCAGCTGAAATCTATCAGTAATTAGAAAGAAATCCTGCCACTTAGTGAAAAATAATATCAGCTGGTTCAGCTGATGACTTATAAAAAGGTGTCTCATTACCAAGGTGCCACACAAGAAACATCTTATGATGGGTAAAAACGGTGCGCTGTCTCAAAACATTTGCAACCTTATTGTTGCAAAACATACTTATGGCATTGGTTACAGAAGAATTTCTAAACTGCTGAAGGTTCCAGTGAGCACTGTTGGGGCCATAATCTAGAAGTGGAAAGACCATCATTCCACCATAAACCAGCCATGACCGGGTGCTCCCTACAAGATTTCAGACAGAGGAGTGAAAAGAATTATCAGAAGAGTTGTCCAAGAGCCAAGGACCATCTGTGGTGAGCTCCTTAAAGACCTGCAATCAGCAGGTACAATTGTTTCAAAGAAAACTATAAGTAATGCACTCAACCTCTATTGCCTGTTTGAACGCTCACCACGCAAGACTCCATTGTTGAACACAAAGCATTATTCTGTCCCCGGGGCCTGTGGCTGTAAATATGGCTCTGTGAGATGCCGGCTCTCTTTCACCTTACTTACAATTGGCGACGATCGCAGATAGCTTAACTCAGCTGCCGGCACACATGTTATGAAGAATCCAGAAGAGACTTTGATTTATTTAAGAATTCTTGTTGAATGCATACAAACAGCAGCAGGTAAAAAAGACTTTCTTCAGACAGACTGAAAAACACATGTGAATCTGATAAAATCAAGATGGAGAATGAAACACAGGAGAAAGAAGAAGGAAATGACATCACACCAGAAGAGGGAGACAGAGAGACAGAAGGGACAAACTTGATGTAAAGGGAGGATTTCAGCTATGCAAACACAGGGACACATAGCAACAGTAAACAATATGAGAGACTGCAATACAGCATGTAAAATACACAGGACAGTCTGTAAAATGTCTCATTCATGGGACATAACACTCCCCGTCTGAAATCTATAGATTTCATAATTTTATGATGTCCACTGGAGATGTCACTGTAGACCTGAAAGACAAAAGGAAAAAACAAGCATGCAGGTAATAACAACAACAGTTGAAGTCCAATTGGCATGGTCCAATGTTCAGTTGGAGGCATGAAGTCCTCAACAGCGGAATAGTCCAAGTCCAAACGAAAACCCATCTTCGGATTGGGGAAGCCGCAACGTGCAAACACTTCCACCAACCCAATAATCCGCTGGAGAAAGTTAAAATATTACAATGTTCCAACACAGCTGGAGGAGTATATGGCGGTAGGCTCCCCGGCGTGAGCTGAGTTCAGAGACGAAGCTAAGATCATGTGACTCCTGCTCGAAGGAGCCAGCAGATGATTTGCCTGAAATGTATGTCAGCAGATAGGATGGCTGACCAGCTGAAAGGATGTCCAGGGTAAAGAGAGCTCAGCTTCTGTACCTTTTTGCCAGTTTCTGAAGCGCTGGGAGAGGCTCCTGCAGCTGTAGTCTTCGTAGACACGTCGTAGGAAAGGTAGACTTGTCTCTTGATGACGGTTGAAAGAGTCTTTACAGAACTACGGGGCAGGACTTGTTGTAAGGCCTTTAGAGACTTCTTCGCCGTCTCCCATCTTTGCTGTCTCTGAGATGGTAGCATAGTGTTCCCGTTGATATCCGGAGTAGCAAGCTGTCTCAGTGGTACCCTGCCTAGAACTGCGATGGGTGTCTTAAACCCGAGAGGACCGTCAATGCTGTTTTCAACAGGCGAGGCTCCTCGTTCGATAGCAAGTTCCTTACAGGGTGATGCTTGGGAAGTCAACGTGTCTTGTTCAACATCCGCCAGTGAGCTGAGGCTGAATTGCGTGGGGAAAACGCTGGCACCATCGGTCAGAGGTAGGCTGTTGAGAGAGGGGCTCTCACTCTGAGCACTGAAGTCTAGCACGGCTTCGATTTGACCAGGCTTGTGATGGAGATGGGTATCAAAGGTTGGGAACATAGCAGTTACTTGCTGTGGATCCCTTGGCAACTTAGTCTTTGCTGGAAGAGAAGGTGAGGGAGCTACCCAGCTGTTATAGTTGTCTTCAGTGGGTTTGATGCTCATGACCCTGATGATCACTTTGTCTCCCTCTGTAGGTAGTGAGTTGTTGTCCTTGGTTGAAGGATCGAATGCTGTTATCTCGAGGTTGTAGTCTCGAGGATAAAGCGGACTTGAAATATCGGATGGTTGCCGTTGACACGTAGTGTCGTTTGACTTCTCCTTCATCCATTGGTGACGTGAGTATGACAGGGAGGACAAGTCATTGTCATCTGATGTGATAACGGTTTTGTAAGAGGAGATGTCGTTCTGATTCCTTGTCTGGTCACTACAGACATTGCCAATGATGACCCAGCCCAGCTCGAGGCGCTGGGCATATGGTTCATTGAGTAGTCCGTGGATTTGTTGACGCATCTTGTGCAGTCGTATAATGTCTCTGCCGAGGAGAATTAGGATGTCTGCCTTATCATCCAGGGGTGGCATCTCTTTGGCTATCATTCTGAGATGAGGATGCTGAAGAGCGACTTCTGGTGTTGGGATTTCTTCCCTATTGAATGGTATTTGGTTACACTCTACAAGCGTGGGTAGTGGTATCTCCGTGGCGCCTTTCTCAAGAGAAGTTATTATGAGGCCACTGGCCCTTCTTCCAGAGGTTTGTAAAACGCCGCTGCAGGTGCCCAAGGTGTAGGGATAGACGTCTCCTTTTAAGTCAAACAAGTCAAAGAGTTCTGACCTGGCTAATGATTTGTTGCTCTGGTCATCCAGGCTAACGTACACCTTGACTGCCTTCTCTGGATGGCCCTTAGGATACACCCATGACAGGCAAATCTTCGCACAGGACTTGTCTCGAAGACCTTCTCCACAGACATCGGTGCATGAGGAAGATACCGCAACATGGCTTGTCACTTGGTCTGTACTCTCCCCGCCATGGCTTGTGGTGGGAGAAGGTGAAGACGCAGAGTCAGGCTGTGATGGATGGAGCGCCTGTACGTGGTCTTCGCTGTCGCACTCTAGACACTTGATGGGGATGACACAGTCCTTAGCAAGATGTTCGGTAGAGGCGCAGCACCTGAAGCATACTCCAAACTTCTTCAAGAGCTCCTTTCGTTCTTGAAGGGGCTTCTTCCTGAAACCGATGCACTTCTTCAGGGGATGTGGCAGTTGGTGAATTGGACACTGGCGATTAGGATTCTCAACCTTCTCACCTTTGTCGCTCTTATCTTGTGATACTGAAGGTGCCGGAAGAACATCAGTCTTCTTGATGGACATTGGAGCTTGGTGGCTCCTGTAGTTAAGACGTGGACTGTCGTGTTTAGTAGATGAAACAGGGTCGCTGTGTTCTCCATAGGAAAAACTTGGATCAGTCTTACAGTCTGCAATATTTTCGATGAACTCGCAGAAGTAGGAAAATGGAGGGAAGGAGACTTGGTTTTCCCTTTTGTATTTTGATCCAAGCATGGCCCACTTATTTTGGATATTGGACGGCAGCTTGGAAACTATTGGGGTTACCCCATGAGCAGTGTCCAGGTAGCTGAGGCCAGGAAGGTATGGGTCTGCTTTGGCCAGCTGAAGCTCTAACAGGAGGTCGCTGAGCTCTTGGAACCTTGTACTGTCTTTATTAGATACCTTTGGAAAATCCTCTAGTCGTTTGAACAGGGCCCTTTCTATGACCTCAGGACTGCCATAGCTTCTTTCTAGCCTCTTCCATGCAGCAGTGAGACCAGCAATGGGATTACTGATGTGGACAGATTTAAGTCTCTTGACCCGATCCGTGGATTGTGGCCCAAGCCACCTGATTAGCAGGTCTAGCTCTTCAGCGGCGGTGATGCCGAGATCACTGATCGTGGTTTCAAAGGTACACTTCCAACCCCTTTAGTTCTCAGGTTTATCGTCAAACTCTGTAAGACCGGTCTTAGTTAGATCGCGCCGAATCATGTACCTTGCGAGGCCAGTCATATCAGCATTCTCAGATTTTGGAAGGACCGATGCTGGCTGGATAGCTTTGTTCATACAGTCTGTGATTTGACCTGGGAATGCAGGTACGTATGGGGCAGCGTAGGCGTTCAGTCCATTAACTGGCTTAATGAGCTTAGTTTCTGCTACACATGGGACTGGAATTGTGTGATTGACCGGAGTGTGGTGACTGGCCTGCATATTGGCCTGTACGTAGGATTCTGAGTATAAGATTTGGTGATTTGCAGGTTTCTGGTACATTTCGGTGCACAGAGGTGGATCAGGATACAAGATTGGCAGCGTATTGTAATTGTACTGACCTTGGGTGCAGGATGGGAATAAACGCTCTGTGTCCTGTTGTCTCAGGGGAGCATCAGTGTTGTCAGGAAGGATTGCAGGAGCAGGGATAGCGCTGTGTTGGCTTTGTACATAGTCTCTAGTACGCTTAAGAGGGTCTTCAGTATCAAAACCCTGTTGTTTCAGGGGAGCATCTGTGTGGTCAGGAAGGATTGCAGGAGCAGGGATAGCACTGTGTTGGCTTTGTACATAGTCTCTAGTACGCTTAAGAGGGTCTTCAGTATCAAAAACACTTAAACTGATGCTGTCTCTTTGGCTCCCACTGATGGCTTGTTCCAGGACCTTTAACTTTGCCATGGCTATGGCGTGTTGGCGTTCCTTCTCTAGGGCCTCTAGGGCAGCTTGTATTTTAGTGGCCTCAGTTTTCATCTCAGTTTCCTTCTCTAGGGGCTCTAGGGCAGCTTGTATTTTAGTGGCCTCTAGGGCAGCTTGTATTTTAGTTGCCTCAGTTTTCATTTCAGTTTCAAAGGCAGCTTGTATTTTAGTGGCCTCAGCTTCCGCACGTGCTTTTATGAGCTGTTCGCTGAGGGTTGAGGATTTTGAAGAGCGTGACTTAGATGTTCGTTTTGACTGTCTGGCAGAGCCAGAAATGCAAGATGACATCTCGGCTATTAGTGCGATTCTTGCCTCTGTTTTGGCTTTTATATCGCGCACCATGCTTTCTCTCTCAGAGTTAAGTTTTTGGAAAGCTTGCAGCTCTTTGCAGGTAACTGATGGGTTAAGTCTTTTTAACACTGCGATATATTGGTCTGTTATTTCTGCATAACATTGATAATCTGAACACAGTTGTGCGAGAGCTCCCTCCAGTGGTCGTTGGAGAGAAGCAGGCTGAGATAGGCTATTTATGTGGCATAAGAGTTTTTGCCATAGCTCTGCTGTTGCACGGAGAAGATCATGTTTACTGGATTCTAGATTCTCCCTTATTTTCCATGTTGGCTTTGTGACACATCTAGCCTTCTCACTAAATGGTGGATGAGGGTCTATGCACTCTTCCTCTGACAATGGGTCTGGCAGAGACCGTGTAGTCATTCCTTCAGCCATCCTGATTCACAGGGAGAAGGGGAGCTGTATAGACTCTTATATGTTGAGAGCGGATGCTCTGCAGGAAGTTCTGTAGCTTTATAGAAGCTGTGGGTTTTACAGATGAATCTGAAAAGTCTTTTTTACTATTCTGTCCCCGGGGCCTGTGGCTGTAAATATGGCTCTGTGAGATGCCGGATCTCTTTCACCCTACTTACAATTGGCGACGATCGCAGATAGCTTAACTCAGCTGCCGGCACACATGTTATGAAGAATCCAGAAGAGACTTTGATTTCTTTAAGAATTCTTGTTGAATGCATACAAACAGCAGCAAGTAAAAAAGACTTTCTTCGGACAGACTGAAAACACATGTGATTCTGATAAAATCAAGATGGAGAATGAAACACAGAGAAAAAAGAAGGAAATGACATCACACCAGAAGAGGGAGACAGAGAGACAGAAGGGACAAACTTGATGTAAAGGGAGGATTTCAGCTATGCAAACACAGGGACACATAGCAACAGTAAACAATATGAGAGACTGCAATACAGCATGTAAAATACACAGGACAGTCTGTAAAATGTCTCATTCATGGGACATAACAAGCATGTTCAAGCTCATTTACAGTTTGCTCAGTACCATTTAAATACGTGGAGAATATAATCTGATTGGATGAGACCAAAATTGAACTTCTTGGATGCCATAATACACATTATGTTTGGAGGCCAAAAGGCACTGCATAATATCCCAAAGACAGCATACAAAGTTTGGAGGTGGGATCATCATGGCATGGGGCTGCTTTTCAGCATACGGCACTGGCAAACTTCATTTAATTGGAGGAAGGATGAATGGACAAATATACCGAGACATTTAAAAAAACCTGCTTCTATCTACCAGGATAATGAAGATGAAACAAGGGTGGACTTTTCAGCAAGACAGTGATCCCAAACACACAGCCAAGGAAACTCTCAACTGATTTCAGGGTAAGAAAATAAAGCTGCTAGAAAAGCTGAGCCAATCACTGACCTGAATCCAATAGAAAATATATGGAAGGAGCTAAAGCCCAGAGTTTATAGAAGGAGCCCACGGGACCTTCGGGATGTGAAGAGTGTTTATGTGGAAGAATGAATCAAAATCACACCTGAGCAATGCCTGTGACTAGTTTCTCCAAACAGGAGGCATCTTGAAGCTGTCATCACCAACAAAGGCTTTTGCACAAAGTATTAAATACATTTCAGTAAGTGCGTTCAATACTTTTTCCCTGTGTCATTTCTCATTATTACACATACCTTAATTTGTGGATATTTATGGTTTGATTGCTTTGCCTGTGTGGATTGGATGGGTTGTTACCGACATCTGGTGAGAATTTCATGCCAATAGCACCTTTAGAAATAGATTTACGTAGAAAATTGGTGACGTGTTCATTACTTTTTTCACCCGCTGTATAGACTATGTATATTACTAAGTGTGATATCATCGTGCTGACATCATTCTAGCACAATGCAAAGCTGGTGCCTGGTAGGTGGACATTTTTATTTTTTTTGGAATGGAGCTCAAGAGCTAAAAATATTTACTAGGATAACAAGAAAAAAAACATTTGCCAATGATAAAGGTCAATTTGAAAAAAAGTTCATGTCCCTAAAAAGAAATATGCAAGTAGATAATAGTCGGGTCATTACCTTCTGAATTCTCTATTTAAAAAGTAACCATAAAAGTCAATGTTTTACTGAGTTGCCCCAACAAAGTTTTATCCATTTGCATAATTGGATAACAAGGGACTAAAATAAAACTCTCATAATTCATAGTTCTAGGTAGAGATGGGATAAATTGGGAATCTTTAGAAATGTGAAACAGCTTAGTGACACAATTACTGGACCTCATTATCATTTTTTTAAACTGCAATGCTACGCTCCGATCACAACCATTAACCATTTATTTGTCATCAATCTTTGACAACGGAGTTTAAATGAAACACGTACCAGTGCTCGCTTGCACCGGCTTCCAATAGCTCCCCATGAGTCGATCGGGAACCCACCAATGGCAGCCAGGGACATGCACCCATCAATGCCATTTAGGTAAAGCTCGCTCCTAAGAAGCTCAGAAGACCAAAATTGTCACAATATACTGCAGTATAGAATATAAGCAATAAGATAATCACAGGTTCAGGTCCCCTAAGAAAACTTAAAAATGAGAGTAAAAAATTAAAAAAATATCAAAAATTAAAACAATTATAAGAATTCAAGTCATTAAAAATAAAAAACCATAGTTGGCGTTGCCGTGTTCATAAAAGTCCGGTCTATCAAAATATAAAATTAATTAACCCAATCGATAAATGTAATAATGAGAAGAAAAATTAAAACGTCAAAATTGTGGATTTTCAGGCAATCACTCCTTCCTTAAATGATCAGACTGTCATATTGTATGTACCCCAAATTGGTATTAATAACTGTCAGGCTGCCATGTAGAAAAAAAAAAACCTCCTCACACAGCTCCATCGGCAGAGAAATTAAAATGATAGGTCGACACAAACCTAAAATAATTTTTTTTTACAAACTTCTGAATTTTTTTCTTCCACTTAAAGAAAAAAAATCTATTTAGGTCATTTTTACTAAAGAATAAAGGTCGTAAAAAAAAAACAAAAAAAATTAAAAAAAATATGGTGGCGTTGCACTTTTTTTTACAATTTCACTGCACTTGGAATTTTTTTCCCCCCGTTTTCCATTGCATTGAATGTTAAAATGAATGGTGCCATTCAGAACTACAACTCGCCTGGCAAAAACAAGTCCTCATAAGGAAAAATAAAAAAGTTAGAAGAAGGGAAAGAAAAAAAACAAGGTTTTAAAGTGGCTGAGAATAGGTTGTGACCCTCTCTTTTTGGAAATGGCTTATGATAGACCACGTCCTTGGCGGACTCCATGTAGAAGCTCTTTCGTAGATCGGGAGTGATTTTTTTGAACAGCTCTGTCGTGAGATTAGGTTGAAGTAGCCTTTTCCTTCTGGTATAATAGTATTAGTGTCCTATGTCCTAGGTGTAAACAGGTGATGAAAATGTCTGTCAAATGATTAGTGACCCGTAGTGAGAGGTCTCAAGAACTGGCAATCGGAAACTTAGTACTTTCAAAAGAGCTGAGCCTCGTGATATCATTCCTTCTGCTACCGTATCGTTTCATCAGCTTGAGAAAGTGTGACGGTCTGGCGATCCATGATTGCTGAAGAACAGACTGTCGACACGTCTGGGATGTCATATTCTGTAAGGGCCAATTCAGTAGAGCATTATTTCGATCTGTGACCTGTCGATGTGCAGAACAGACAATAATTCCATTCACATGAGCGATTTTCTACAAGAACCCTCATTCCATGTGGGGGAAAATCAGCGACTTTGTGCTCCGTCACAACTCTTAACAGTATGGATGTCTTGAGAATACAGATTCTGCTAACAACGCAGCAGACAAGGCAGCCTATAACCAGATAGGCCATTCTGGCATTTGCCAGAATTGCCAGATGGCCAGTCCGACCTGCTCTGCACCCACCAGTCTCACAAGTCTTCACTAGTTTTCAATTGTGCCATAACATGTCCTCCACTCTATGATAAGGAGCTGTATAATGATGCAGCCATATCTGCGTATATGGACGCATATCAGTGGACACAACTTGCCTAGAATTCATACACTTCATACAGGAGTTATTTAGCACCCTCCGATACAACACACGTCCACACTGGAGTTGAGCAATGAGGTGATGTTATGATCCCACGCGTGGAGAATGCCCGCAGATCGTACACATATCGCGACAGGTTTGTTAGGTCATATAACCTGCCGGATTACCCCTTTAAAGTAGTATGCCACCTGTAGGATGTGTAGCCCTAGAGGACATGCTACAGGGTGATCAGAGATTACTACATTGAGATGACACAAGCTTGACTTGAGTCCACGAGAGCAGGAGCTACTCTTCTAGAAGGCTCCTCCATTCTAAGGCTACCGTTGCACATCAGTAAAGACGGACCGTGCTCGGATTTAAAGATGCATCTGGACCGCCAGGTTTCCCAACCTGAACTAACGGTTTTATTTATGGTTAGCTCAAGGTGGCTTAGGTCTTCACAGATGGGTGACATCAGCCTAACTCATACAGAATGGTCCCCTTCAAGACATCCATATGCACTGGTATGACATATTAAGTTATGTCTCTGCATAATGTGCTGCAAACTTGAATAGCGTTGTGGTATAAAACCGATAAACCCTACGGCATGCACTGAAGGACAATGGGAAGGTGCTGTATGACCCCAGTGGAGGGGACTGCTATGGGCACTAAAACTGAGGACTTTAGATTACATAATGGGCCATTGTTTTGCAGGTTTTTGCCACCTAGTGCAATGATTCCTTGGCAATATAAACCATTACAAGGGTTTCCCTCAAAAACATAACAAAATGCTCTTTAACTTCTTCTTGCAACTAACTCTTTCCAACTTTACTAACTCGTATCACTATGTCCTACTGACTCATAAGTAGTTAATGTGTAAAGCATGGCTGCCCCTTATATAATTTTATTGCTTACCAAAAATAAAATTTGACATCATGGCAGAAAATAAATTAACAAATAAAATGTGATATTTTTGGAGCCAACAAGCAGCACTGGCAATGACACTTTATTGTTTGGTATGCCGCATTTCCGAGATATTTAAAGCACCAACATAAGGAATGCTTCTTCTGGGAGAGGATGGAGCGTATTCACCACAAATATGTAATGAATAAGCCAAGGTTATTCCCAAAGATAGCAAGTTATACCCTATCCGTAGGATACAGGACAATTTACTGACGCTGGGAGCCCCATCTTGAATAGAACAGAGGTGTCCGTAGCCGAGTGAAGCGCTCCACTATTTCCGACAGTCCTAGAGAGAATAATTGGAGCTGGGGTCAAACAGGTGAACCTCTCCTTCATTCAAGACTAGGCTCTTCAGGGCCCGGTTCCTGATTTCCTTAGCCCTGTTCTCAAAAACATTGGGAGTCCTAGAGTCCACTAAATTAGCTTGCGGATAGTGGATAATTTACTATATTGGAAAACCATACACATTAGACAATAATCATCCAAACCCAACAATTGAGGCACAATCTTCTGATGTTGGCATGATCACCAAAGGGTCAGATTGACATTTGGATTTCAGTATGCCAAACAGTGGAAGATAACCCCTTGACAGTGACCAAAAGTGCTTTTAAATATGCTGATAATTGTGAAACGGCCTCTGATAGAAACTCTTGTTACCAATCGGCCCATGTAAAGGCTCGTGCAGACAATTGCATTTTTGGTCTGAGGGTGATCCGATGAAAAATCAGATTGCCCTTGGACCAATGTTATTCTATGGGGCCATGCAGATGTCCGATGTTTTTCCTTGAACCGAATCCGTCCGAAGAAAAAACCTCAGCAAATCTGTAAATCACATCGCACTTAGCCATGCGAGTCTATGGGTCCATCAAAAAATTGGTCTGCCAAAAAATTAATCCGCACTGCCATCAGAGTGCAGTGTGATTTTCACAGACTAGTAGAATGGAGACATTTATTTTCCATCTTCTCCACATCCGAGAAAATCAAATCATGATGATCATTCCCTGTACAAACTCTGATCAGAGCGTGATTAGCATTATCAGACTGGTTTTCTCGTGTGGCCCTAGCCTAAGGTGGCACTCACATGTTGTGGCCACAATGCCTTTTTTTGCCACAATTTCTTAAAGCAAAAAATAATTATTTTGCCATGATTTCCCAATACGGCAACATGTTCCCAAAACGCGATTTTATTTTTATGCCAGCAACATGAAACAGGGTATTTTCTGCAGAAAACGTGCTGTATATGAGGCCTTTGTGAACAAGCAACGAACGACTTGAATGCGTTTGATTAGTTTTCATTACTGGCCTGAAATTGGCCAGGGTAAATGAGCCATGATTCTCCACTCCCCCCTGACTACTGGGCCCCCCACCGATCTCCAGAAAGTAGGTACCGTGTCCCCTTGTTACCCAACTGCAAGACCACAATCTGGAGCAATTGAATAGAGCCAACTGGCTGCAGATATCTGATGGGGTTATCCGGGCTGTGACGGTACCAGCAAGGTCACATCGGCAGGATGGACAGTGAGTAAGTCTATTGTTTTAGCACTAATATTGCCTGCAGGCAGCACTTTACTAATTGTAAAGTGCTGCTGATTTATTGTTACTTGCACATCTTGGATAACCCCAATAAAAAGTTTTAAAGGGATTGTTCAGTTGTTTTTTTATGATTACCCACAGTTGGCCATTCATGCACAGCAAATCTCCACTGTGACCTTTAGAAACTGCATAGTACGCCCAATATCACCAACAGAGGTACAGCAGGTAATTGGGAACCAATCCGGTTATTTTTTTTAAAACTGACATCAGAAATGTCATTGGAGTTAGGATTTGTCTATTCCAGGAATGTCAAACCCGAACATACAGAGGGCCAAAATGAAAATCTTGCACAAAGACGAGGGTCAACCAGGATACAGTATAGTGGGCCCCTCAAAGTCCTCCATACAGAATAATTGGCCCCACATAGTCCTATACACAGTATTATGGGCACCACATAGTCCTCCATACAGTATTATTGGCACCACATAATCCTCATACAGTATTATGGGCATCACATAGTTCTGCATTCAGTATTATGGGCACCAAATAGTCCTATACACAGTATTATTGGCTCCGCATAGTCCTCCATACAATATTATTGGCACCACATAGTCCTCCATACAGTATTATAGGCACCAAATAGTCCATCATACAGTATTATGGGCACCACATAACCCTCCACACAGTATTATGGGCACCACATTGTCCTCCATAAAGTATTATGGGAACCACATAGTTCTCCATACAGTATTATGGGCACCACATAGTCCTTCATAAAGCATTATAGGCACTACGTAGTCCTCTATACAGTATTATGGGAACCACATAGTCTTCAATACAGTATTATGGGCACCAAATACTTCTATACACAGTATTATGGGCACCACATAGTTCTTCATACAGTATTATGGGCACCACATAGTCCTTCAAACAGTATTATGGGCACCACATAGTCCCCATACAGTATTTTGGGCACCACATAGTCCTATACACAGTATTATGAGCACCATATAGTCCTCCATACAATATTATGGGCACCACACAGTCCTCCATACAGTATTAAGGGCACCACATAGTCCCCATACAGTATTATGGGCACCAGATAGTCCTATACACAGTATGAGCACCACATAGTCCTCCATACAGTATTATGGGCACCACATAGTCCTCCATACAGTATTAACGGCACCACATAGTCCTCCATACAGTATTATGGGCAACACATAACCCCCATACAGTATTATGGGCACCACATAGTCCTATACAAAGTATTTCGGGCACCACGTAGTCCTATACACCACATAGTCCTCCATACAGTATTATGGGCATCACATAGTCCCCCATACAGTATTATTGGCACCACATAGTCCCCCATACAGTATTATTGGCACCTCATAGTCCTCCATAAAGTATTATGGGCACCACATAGTCCTAGTCCTCCATACAGTATTATGGGCACCACATAGCCCTCTATACAGTATTATGGGAACCACATACTCCTCAATACAGTATTATGGGCACCAAATAGTTCTATACGCAGTATTATGGGTACCACATAGTCCCCCATACAGTATTATTGGCACCACATAGTCCTCCATACAGTATTATGGGCACCACATAATCCTCCATACAGTATTATGGGCACCACATAGTCCTATTCACAGTATTATGGGCACCACATAGTCCTCCATACAGTATTATGGGCACCACATAGTCTTCCATACAGTATTATGGGCCCCACATAGTCCTATACACAATATTATGGGCACCACATAGTCCTTCATACAGTGTTATGGGCACCACATAGTCCTATACACAGTATTATGAGCACCACATAGTCCTCCATACAGTATTATGGGCACCACATAGCCCTCCATACAGTATTATGGGCACCAGATAGTTCTCGTCCTCCATACAGCATTATGGGCACCACATAGCCCTCTGTTGTGAATGTGTTAGAAATGAATTCTGAGCAGATGCTCCCTCTGGTGGTTACAAAGAGTACTGAACCATTCAATGAAGATTGGCAATCAGGAGTTACAGACTGGTCCTATATAAGGGAGGTTCCCTCCCATCATGGTTGCCGGTGATCAATTGTTCTTGTCTCAACTGTAGTTCCTGGTTCACTTGGAAGCTTGCTGAGTCTTGCCTCTTCTCCTGTTCTCAGATAAGATATTTTCTGTTTTTGTTTTTGTGCTTGCTTTTTGCATTGTTCCCTGCACTTCTGTGGAGGTCAGCCAGGTCCCCTCCGGGGGCTTGTGCTCCTCTCAGTTTATCTGAGCCACTGTTATTTGTTCATTTGCCTTTTCCATTTTTTTCAGTGGCTGCGGCTTAGTTTTGTTACACCAGAGTGTTGTGAATGTGCTAGAAATGAATTCTGAGCAGAAGCTCCCTCTGGTGGTTACAAACAGTACTGAACTATCCAATGAAGATTGTGAAGATTGGAGATCAGGTGTTACTGACTGGTCTTATATAAGGGAGGTTCCCTCCCATCAGGATTGCCGGTGATCAATTGTTCTGGTCTCATCTTTGATTCCTGTTCACTTTGTAGTCTGCTGTTTCGTGCCTGCATCTTCTGCTAACAGATAAGACATTTTCTTCTTTTTGTTTTTTGTGCTTGCTTTTTGCATTTTGTCCTGCACTTCTGTGGGGGTCTGCCGGGTCCCCTCCGGGGACTTGTGCTCCTCTCAGTTTAGTTCAGCCACTGTTGTTTGTTCATTTGCCTTTTCCAGTTTTTTCAGTGGCTGCTGTTTAGTTTTTGTTACACCAGAGAACTAATTTAGGTGGTAGAGGTCGTGTGATCTCAGGTGTTTTTGTAATTAGTAGAGTTGGTACTTTTCAGGGTTTTTTGGGATTGCAGTAAGTGTCCTTTCTATCCTTTTCTATTTAGGAAGTTTGGGCCCCAACGTTTGCTCATACTATTTTCTGTCTGTGTCAGTATTTCCTCTTGTCTAACCGCCATTACATGTTTGGGGGCTTTCTATGTTCTTTGGGGATCTGCTCCGGGGCAGATAGTTTTCCTCTTTCTGTCTTTAGGTGTAGTTAGCTTCTCAGGCTGTGACGAGGCGTCTAGGACCAACGTAGGTACGCTCCACGGCTGCCTTTAGTTGTGGTGGTTAGTCAGGGTACTGCAATCCCACAGATTCCAACCTCTCTGGTGTATTTCCCTTTTTGCTTGCTCTCCTCAGCTACCAAATCATAACACCAGAGAACTAATTTAGGTGGTAGAGGTCGTGTGATCTCAGGTGTTTTTGCAATTAGTAGAGTTGGTATTTTTTAGGGTTTTTTGGATTGCAGTAAGTGTCCTTCCTATCCTTTTTCTTTCTAGGCAGATTGGGCCCCAACGTTTGCTCTTACTATTTTCTGTCTGTGTCAGTATTTCCTCTTGTCTAACCGCCATTACATGTTTGGGGGCTTCCTATGTTCTTTGGGGATCTGCTCCGGGGCAGATAGCTTTCCTCTTTCTATCTTTAGGTGTAGTTAACCTCTCAGGCTGTGACGAGGCGTCTAGGACCAACGTAGGTACGCTCCACGGCTGCCTTTAGTTGTGGTGGTTAGTCAGGGTA
The DNA here is from genome assembly GCA_033576555.1 of Oophaga sylvatica. Taxonomy (NCBI): domain Eukaryota; kingdom Metazoa; phylum Chordata; class Amphibia; order Anura; family Dendrobatidae; genus Oophaga; species Oophaga sylvatica. Next base: position 38,271,696 of record JARQOD010000008.1, read on the forward strand.
CTGCAATCCAGTAGATTCCAACCTCTCTGGTGTATTGCCGTTTTTGCCTGCTCTCCTCAGCTACCAAATCATAACAGCCCTCCATATAGAATAATGACCCCACATAGGGTTGGTGGTTCTGGAGTCGGTGGCCAAATAAAACCACAGTGGGGGCCATATTTGGCCCACGGCCAGAGTTTGCCATGTACATCTATTTTAAGAGAATATTATCACATGTAGCAAATCTGCAGCTTGTGAATATAACATACAGTATATGGACCCTACGGAGATAGCATCATAATCAAGCAAGAATGGGTTTTGTTTTTCTTGTTTTTTTAGATTATGCATGCTGACTAATATTGTCACATTTGTGCCAAGCCAAACGTAGCATATAAAATTAGATAAAGGCTATTTAAGCGATTCCTTGTAAAGACTTGTCTTACATGTCTGACTTCATAAGTGATCACTATCACATGGTTTCGACATGTAGTTTTTGGTTACTGAATTAAATGGAAATCATGCAGTTAAAAAAAAACACATCATACGCTAAATTTTGTTAAAAGGATATGGGCATTTTTTTTACTTAAAGGGTTACTAAGTTGAAAATCGCTTCCCTGCCTCTTGGCTTCTTGCTGCCGGGTCAGTGCACCCCTAAAAATTGAACAGTTGGACTGTCAGTATGGCTGAGCTGCTGGCCATAAGGCTATGTTCACACGTTGCATTTTTTCTGCGTTTTTTCTGCAGGCAAAATCTGATCTTGCACTGTTTGCCCTCTAAAGCTTCTGAGATGCACAGTCCGTTTCTGGCTGCAAAATGAGTTAACTGAGAAACCATCAGTGAGCTCATTCTGGCAGGATAATTTAGAACTCTTGCCAACAGATTTATGACTACATGAACTCTGTGGTCCTCATCAGCTCAAAAGAAAGCGATAAGACGGATTCTCAGTAACTCATTCTGCAGCCAGCAATAGACACCGCAACACAGAGGCTGCAGAAGGCAGCCATGCAACATTTTTTCAAGAGATCCAATTGCAAAGATAATTTTTGGCCCAAAATACATGATTTTAACTCAAAAAAATTTAATTTCCCTCGAAGGCGTCTATGTTCTTAAAACAATGCCACACTTCTGTCGGATCGTGCCCATATTTCCAGAAAATGAATCATACTCAGTTTTGAACAGAAGTACTGCACAATCATCTAGAGCCCAATTAAAGTCAGTTCAATTGCTAGTTCTTTAGATTTTCTCTAGTCATTTAGATCACAGAACATAAGTTGGTGGCAGAGGAGTCTGGCATCAGCTTACAGCACTCTGCGCACTGAAAACACATGCATGCTCAGCTGAACCGAGTGTGCATGTGTATGGAGGGCCAGGAGATATCACTGTTGGCTGAGTCAGTTTTCAGCAGCCGGTTATCTAAGTTTTTGGTCTTTTACGTACAAGAAATCGAAATTGTCCTAACTTTTCATGTGAGTAAAACGTAATCGTCGTTTTAATTTTTATTCAATAAATCAATAGTACACATGAAAATAAGTAGCTTTGTAATATATCTTATCAGAGAGATCTGCTTCTTTCTCTCTCACTTCACAAGTAAAATCAGTATTCAGTGAAGATAGATGTTCTCATTACTGAGATCGGAGATGACAGTTGGTGCTTTTAAAATTCTATGGAAAGAAATAGAAGAGCTAGAGGCTGACACCGACATTCCGCTGCAAGTTCTCCTGAAACGGCAATTTTTCCACTCAATATTGTTCCAGTTATGCATAGAAAAGGATTGTTTTTCATCCATCGAGAGAATTCTAACATCCTTATAAAAATGAATTATATTATTATTGTGAAAAGGAGGATCTGAAACAACACACATTATGTCTGATATACTTTATAAATAATTGATGTATAGATGAGTTTGGATTTTGGGTAGGATAATTTTTATGTTATTGAATCACATTTATATATATATACATATAATATATATATATATATATGTATATATATATATATTATTTTGGTATCATTTTTATGTGTGTATATATATATATACACATATGTTTTGTGTTTTTTTATATGTTAATTGTGGTGACGTCAGTTCCTTGGTGTTACTCTGGTGCCGGAATTTTTTTCCATTTTGCTGCTTCTCTCCACGTGCACCACGATCACACAGAGTGCCAACCAGCTTCTTAATATACATTTCTTCATAGAACTTCATGAGCACCAACTGTCATCTCCTATATCAGTAATGGGAAATCTGCATTCACTGAAGACACTTTTTTTTGCCTATGAATTGAGAATTTTGAGAATGAATAATCAGTCCTGTAGGAGAAAGAAGCAGGTTTCTCTGATCAGATATATTTCAAAGTACGGTATCTTATTTTCATGTTAATTATTGATTTATGAAAAATAAATAAACAAATGAAAACAATGTTTACTCTTTAAACTTATGGCCCATTTTAGTCTCCTCCTTCGTGATGGCCATGAACATTAGATATTCCTCCTGCCTCCGTCTCAGTGGTACAAGCTTCTTCCAGACACTCATGATGGATTATAACCCTTGGGAATAAATGTTGGTATTCTACACGCCTGATCTTTCCTCCGTCTATTATCTGCCATCGGTGACAACTCCATACACATTAGATGGTCGACCGATCCATCCAAAACAATCATATTGGGACAAAGTTTATCTAATGTGTACTTAGAAACAAAGAAAGCAATAAGTCATCTTGTAATAACAGATGACAAAATACAAGTATAAGAATTCAGTCCGACGTCTGTTTACGGCAGCGATCCCCGATCACAAGGACATCGTGAGTCAGTGCCGAGCAGCGGGAACATTCCATCTCCTTTACCAAATCCCATATAGCAGGCTACATTGTAATTATTATTACTCACACATTGCTCTTATTTGCAGTCATTCACAGCATCAAGTTACCGCCTATATTATAGCCCAGAGCTGCATTCATAATTCTGCAAGATTAAGAGCTGCATTTTCATTCTAAAAAACGTGTATCTGCTCACCTGCTATTTATAGGAAAATGATGTAGGAAAATAAAGCCGCATTGGATTATAGGAACTCAGCTTATCTGTTATAGTTATCCCTGACAGCAAGCTTGCTGACTGTTTCCATGGATAACCAGCAAAATTGTGAATGGCATATACTCACCCTCCCCAGATCCAATAGACAAAATTGCTTCTTCAGTCTTTGTGTTTTAGAAGGAGCCGTTAGATAAAGTCTATAGCATGCCTCACCACTGCAGCCAATCACCCAGTTCAGTGGCGCTGCTGATATAGCTAACACGAGCTGCTGAGCTCAGTGATTGGCTGCAGGGGAGATGTGCACCGCTGACAGACACTGTAACTGGAGATTGGGAGTACCATCTGTCCATTTTGCTAAAAGTGTAAATCCCCTTTAATTACAAAGTTAAGTAAGTAAGGAAGCTTTTGCAATGAACCTGTTAAGTCACCATGGTCACCCATGTTACCCGTGTAAATAAGCCGAGAAAAGCCTTATAATAATCTTGTAAGATGGACCTGGGCAATCAATGCTTGTAGAAATGTACCCCCAGTTATGCAGTGATAGGGGGTCAGCAACGAGTCAATCCATCAGTCCGGGCATCTAATGTGTAAGAAAGTGACATCTGTAATGGTGGTCCTACAATCGTTCCCCATGTTTCTGGCAACCGGCTATAACTAGGAAACCTCCCGAAATTGAATTTTTAATCTGAATTGATCAGACTTGTTATAGAAGACGCAAATCCCAATTCAAAGTCTTTACTTTTACGGATTAGTGCATCAAATAGAATAAAAAAATAAAAAAAACAGTGGTAAAAGTTAAAAAAGTGAGCACTAAATAAAAAGAACTACAACTGTAAAGGCAGATTAAAAAAGAAAAAAATAGCAAAAAAAAAAAAATCGGAATACAATAAGAGCAAAAACGTGTCACTTTTGACCCTGGTCCTCGTTAATGCGGACGTCTACAGTGTTTTTTGTAGAACATTCTTTACATGCCAGCGTTAAATATTAGACCCGGATTAGTCATTATACAGAGACCTACTTGTATATGAAGTGCAGCTCTTACCTCACTGAACGCTCCCCTTCCAATTACTTTAATGATGTCGAAGTCACTCCTCTTCATCCTCTGCTCCCGAATGTTCTGGACTAATGGCTCGGCTACCAAACAAGAAATGTGCACGTTACATGGCTGATAAGGCTCAGCATCTGTCACATAGGGTATAATGGGACAGGTTGTCCGTGTCTGCATTTAGTCACCATGATGAAACAGATGGAGATAACATTTACCGGTACTATACAGAATATCTGGGGGCCACAGAAAACAATGCGGCCTCATAACAGAGCTCAAGGAAACACGTTAGGCTACATATTGCTTAAAAAAAGAAAAAAAAAAGTGAATCAATCATCCAACATCCAATTATGATGAACAGATTGCAATTCTATAACTTAGAAAACCGTATTCAGTCTTGTAAAAAAGGAGCAATCGGCCAAAAACTCCAATAAGAGCAACAGTCCAAACAATTGCACGCATATCCTCTGAAAACGATCACTTTATTGATCCTGTAGTATAAAAGGAGCAAAAAATCGTTGAATACAACAGCACAAAAATGAAAAAGGCAGAAAAGAAATATCCGCTGCGCTCCCAGGCGACATGTGTCAGACCTGCACAAGGCTTGACAGAGGACCATGTAGGTCTGAAACATGTTGCCTGCGCGCGCAGCTGATACTTCTTTTCTGCCTTTTTCATTTCCGTGCGGTTGTGTTAAACCATTTTTTGTGCCTTACTACTATTCTACTACTACTACTATACTACTATATACTACTACTACTACAATACTACTGGATCAATAAAGTGATTCTTTTAAGAAGATGTGAGAGCCGGCTATCGTTTGGACTGTTGTATTTAGTCCTGTAAATGTCAAAAATTGCGGATGCATAAAAATGGATGACAGTACAGATGAAAAATCAGATTTTATTTTGCATGCACATGTGAACTTAGCCTTATGGTATAAAAAAGTCATACAGAGTTTCATCCAAAAAAAGTGGCATTTTTTTGTCACTTGTCCTTGTGCTGCCCATATACAATGCATTTTTCTTTTTCCAGCAGCTATAAATCATTTCCAGGACCATTTACAGCTTCATATGTTACAGAATTGTAACGTTCCCTTAAAAATAGGATGCTAGACTGTGGCACCACACGGCATCTGTCTTTCTTCTCGCACCCAGACATGAATTTACGGAAGAAATTAATGCATGCTGCGATTTTTTCACATGCAGACTCGGTCAGTGAGAAAAATACATTCATCTGCACTGCCCTACTGGATAACATTGGTCCGTTTTTTTCATGGGCAGCACTCGGACTGAGAATACGGTCATGTGAAGGAGCTCTTATGGTAAGAAGCACATCTGATTGCTCCACCAGGACCATAAAATCTTGTAATCAGTCAGGCTTGCAGGCCATGGAAAGTGTTAACCACGAGCGTTTCAGAACCAAAGTTCAATTGTTTGATCCAAAAAATCAGTCATAAAGGAAAAATAGATCTGGATGGAGGGAAGAAGAGGAAGAAGAGGAAGAAGAGGAAGAAGAGGAAATACTTCCAACTTCATTCACAGCAATTCCCGTCATGTATTCCAATTGATGGCGCTTTATCCAAAATGGTAAATATGATCTTTTTAGCCTATAGGGTGCATTTACACTGTCCGATATTTAGTCAGTGTAAACCGGCTAACAAATACACTAGGAATGAGCAAAATGTTCATTCGTCAGGTGAAACGATTTTTAAGCTTGCTTAAAAATTATTGTTCTGGGCAGCACATCGTCCTGTGTAAACATTTGCTGCCGAGAACAATGGCAGCCAATGTGCACAGAATTATATATTAGCTATTGTTCTGTGAGGATGGAAGTGCGGTTAGTCTGTCTTAATAGGCTATTAAACAACTATGTGGCCGATAGGCGTTCGGGAACCGCCATGGGTCTGCCAGTGTAAATGGGACCTTACAAAATAATTTTAGCTGTGGATTCTCTAATATAATGGATGTAGTGTAGTACCAAATAGATAAGGAATACAAAAACTTAGGCTTATGAGAGGTAGATTAAATAATAGTTTAAAGATGGCCATACACTCTTAATAGCTTTTGGACAAAGGCTCGTTTGACCAACAGCTATTACTTCTTACTAGTGTTGATCGAGTATTGAGCAGTGCCGGGCACATTTGCCCATCACTACTTCTTACAAGAGGATAGGGCATTGAAAAATTTGACATAATTGATCCTACTTTCCTGCAATACTGTGTATGGCAGCCTCCATACACATTAGATAGTCACCCACTAACGTCAAAATAAGCAGGTGTAACAGATGTTGCTGTAATGTAACGTTATAAAACCTCAAACATACTGCCTAAATGTGATGGGAGCAGAACTGGACCAATTAAAATGGGGAGAAGGTGAAGAACATTACTGTAGATGGTAAATTGGAAAATAATGAGAAACACTAGCCATAGGACCAGATGCGCTATGGGGCTAAAGTGAATGCAGCAGATGAAGTACAAGAAGACACAATCAGGTAGAAGAAGAGAGATATACACTGTATCTGGGTGCACACAGCCATATTATGACTCCACACAAGCTCCAAGCTGCACATAAGTGTGCTATAACACATGCGTGCTCAGTTTGAGTGAGCCCTCTAAAATATTTTGGTACATGAGAGTCTTTATGAGTGATGGGTCACCAATACAAGACAAAGATTAAAGATAAAGTAATATTGTATATGGTTGGTTTACCAGTTGATGCACTGTAAAAACCAGTCCTGTACTAAGTATCACAATTATTTAACCTCATGAGGTACAGTATATTTTGTAGCCCCACCAGCATCAAATACCCAAATATCAGGAGTCTATTCTGCAGGAAAGAGTATTAGTGGGGTAAAGCCGTGAACTGCCCTTTGATACACAGCTATTCGCATGAGCCAGTGAGCACTGGGCTTCATTCTGACGTCTGAATTCTGAGTTCTTCACTTATAATGTACCCATCATGGTCTATAGGACTCTTCACATGTCCATGTATTTTTATGGATCAAGTGTCCCAAAATAAAAAATTGAGACAATTCTGATTTTTGTCCGATCGACTATAGATTTCCTCAACCCTCAATCTACTAAAATGATTGTGCACGCCCTCATCATCTCCCGCCTCGACTACTGCAACACCCTTTTCTCTGGCCTCCCTGCTAACACCCTCGCACCTCTCCAGTCCATCCTTAACTCTGCTGCACGACTAATTCACCTCTCTCCTCGCTACTCCTCCGCTTCTCCCCTCTGCAAATCTCTTCACTGGCTCCCATTCCCTCAGCGTATCCAGTTCAAATTACTAATACTGACCTACAAGGCCATCTATAATCTGTCTCCTCCATATATCTCTGAACTAATCTCCCGATATCTTCCCTCACGTAATCTCCGATCCTCCCAAGACATCCTTCTCTCCTCCACACTTATTCGCTCCTCACCCAACCGCCTCCAAGACTTCTCCCGAATATCCCCCATCCTCTGGAATTCTTTGCCCCAACACATCCGACTATCAAACTCATTCAGATCCTTCAGACGGAACCTGAAAACCCATCTCTTCAGGAAAGCCTACAGCCTGCAATGACCCTGCTGCCTCCTCACCACTACCGGAGTTATTGCCTCAACCAACACCGGAACTGCTGCAACCCCCCGACCTACTGTCTCCTGCCTCACAATCCTGTAGAATGTAAGCCCGAAAGGGCAGGGTCCTCTCCCCTCTGTATCAGTCTGTCATTGTTAGTTTGTTTACTGTAAGTGATACCTGTAATTTGTATGTAACCCCTTCTCATGTACAGCACCATGGAATCAATGGTGCTATAGAAATAAATATTAATAATAATAATAATAATAGATCACGATCGGATATTCAAGAGTATGGGTCTAAGCAAAACCCTGAGAGCACATGGATGCCTTCCAAATTGCTTCCTTGTTCATCGGTTTTTCACTGACTATATCTTGCGAGAAGCTTGAGAAACGTAGGTCAGTTGATTTTTTATTACATACTAGAAAATCAGATGGCAAAAACTGACACACAGACCAATCACTGATGGAAATCGGTCCATTTTTTTCACGCATGAAAAAATGGAGATCTTAGTGAGGCCTTAGTGTACAAGATATATTTATTTTGAATAAATGTAGAGAATATTAGTAGAAAAATTTGAACTTTATGGATACGAGTGATACTTAGTAAATGCCTTGAAACACATTAGATAATGATATGCACGCAAGTGGTGCATGTGGTTCGTGGACCAACTGTGCCACGGGGCCGGGTTTGGCGAAGAGGGGTTTAAATAAGCCGCAACCTGGTGTTCACTAGAGCTCCTGATGGTGGAGTCAGGCTTGAGCTGTAGGTAGCCGCCAGGTACCACTCCTAGGCAGTCCTCAAAGCTGCAGTTGCTGACTCCTTGGGTCAGATAGGCAGACATGGATATGGACTCTGGCTCCGTTCACACTACTAAAGGTACTGCCACACTAAACTATCCCGCTAGCGATCACGATAAAGACGCATACTAATGCGATCGCTAGCGGGATCGTTTTAATATCGCTAGTAGCGGCTTTATTTAGCGATGTCGTTAAGGACGCTATCGCGGTTAGCGATCTCCTTAACGACTTTAGCGGTACAAAATACCGCTAAATCGCTAAATAAAAGGTGCCACACACAGCGATAATACTTACCCAGCGGGAGCGCCGACGATAAAATAGGGTCCGGAACGATTCCAGCGACGAGTGAGATCACAGCAGGATCTCAGCAGGGAGCTCGTCGCTGACAGATGCCGCACACAACAACATCGCTAACGGGATCGCTAAATAGTGACGTTTTTTAGCGATCACGTTAGCGATGTTGTTTAGTGTGGCATACCCTTAAGTTCTGGATCTTCTGCAGAACGGTTACTGACACGGACTTGGGCTCCGTTCAGACTACTAAGTTCTGGATCCACTGCAGAACGGTTACTGACACATACATGGACTACTCGTATACGCACCCGTTCAGACACATGTGTCTCGGATATAGATTCAGGTACCGCCGGAGCAGCTTGAGGGTTCAGGACTGACCACACTAGGACCAGGGACTTTGGGTTCAGGACTGGCCGTACAAGGACCAGGGACTTAGGGTTCAGGACTGGCCGCACAAGGACCAGGGACTTAGGGTTTAGGACTGGCCGCACAAGGACCAGGGACTTAGGGTTCAGGACTGGCCGCACAAGGACCAGGGACTTAGGGTTCAGGACTGGCCGCACAAGGACCAGGGACTTAGGGTTCAGGACTGGCCGCACAAGGACCAGGGACTTAGGGTTCAGGACTGGCCGCACAAGGACCAGGGACTTAGGGTTCAGGACTGGCCGCACAAGGACCAGGGACTTAGGGTTCAGGACTGGCCGCACAAGGACCAGGGACTTAGGGTTCAGGACTGGCCGCACAAGGACCAGGGACTTAGGGTTCAGGACTGGCCGCACAAGGACTATCTTGCAAGTGCACTCTTATACTAAATGCCTCCCAGACATTGGCTGCTTTGATAGATAAGCGTGTGCACAGCTTTAGTAGGTGCCAGAGTAGGTTCCCACACCATTAACATATACTGTATTAAGAGACCAGCGGTGGACACCGCGTCTGCATATGCCACTGAGGCACGGCGCACTTAACCCTATATTATGTGCACAGGTCTGACAACCCTTGCCCTACTTTTTCATGTCACGGAATGTTTAATGATCTAGTGATCTTCAACCAAGATTATTGGTCCCTGTGACCTAATAACTTTACCTTATTCTGTAACTGATGAAGGTCTGATGTAAGACCAAAACGTTTTGCTTACTACTAGTGTGGACAACATTACATTATCTGATCACTTAAGTTGAGTGCCGAGTCTCTTAATACAGTATTGGCTGCTTTGAAGAGCAGGGGAGCGCTCACACGCACTAGGCACGCTGCCGTAAAGTGCGGTGTGCACAACACAGGGAGACAGGCAGCATGTCGGAGACCACTCTGCGCGCCCAGGCAGTGAGTATGCCGGCGTCTCTGCATGGAGGGCAAAGGGGAACCATGCAGGGGTGCCGGCAATAGTGTTACAGATAATAGTCATACCAGCATGCTGTCTTCTGCACTTTAGGAGGGGCCTCCCGACTCTCCTCTGGTGCGATGATGTTGGGGAGAGGATGTGGTCTGACAAATTTCAACAGCTGATCCTTTTATTCTTCAAGCATTATTGTGTATGCGGGAGTTGGTGAGATGGCTGATGGCTAGTGCTGGCGATTATGCTCGTTGCTCGGGTGGTCTCCGAGTATATGGAAGTGCTCGGAGATTTAGTTTATGTCTCCGCAGCCGTTTGATTTGTGACTGCTAGACAGCCTGAATACATGTCGGGATTCCCTAACAAACAGGCAATCCCCACATGTATTCAGGCTGTCTAGTAGCCACAAATCATGCAGCTGCGGCGACACAAACTATTCGGAAGTGCTCGGAGATTTTAGAAAACCCGAGCAATGAGCATACTCGCTCATCACTACCCGAGCAACGAGCATACTCGCTCATCACTACTGCTGGCCAAACGATGGTTCTGGCAAAAGCTATGTAATGTGTATAGGGGGGCATAAATTGTATCTAAAGTTGATGGGTAACCAGTGCAGTCACTGGCACAGGGCAAAGGTATTAATGTAGCAGCTGGATGGGGAAATTAGCCTGATTTGTGCCAATGGAGAGGGGAATGTTTAGAGAAAGATTTTGACACAGTCCGTGAACAAAGAAGAATCTGATCTTGCAATTACAGCCCATTTACAGTCTGATCAGAAAAAGTGTTGAGAGCTCAACCCTGGGAAAAAAAAATTGTAGACTTGGACTGAGCCTAGAAGACAAGTGCTTAGATTCTGACCACCTGTGAGCCTGAGACCACCCATTCCTAATCTCATGAATAGGGCTGTGCACACACAACCTCTTTTCCTCACCCATATTTAGGTGAGTGTTGACAGGTACAACCTGTGAATTAAGTGGTGAATCAGAAGGTAGACAACAACCATCTTAAGAAGTTAATGACAGGTTCAGATAGCATGTAGCATTCATAGAGCGTACATGTACATACTGGTGCAAAATTTCCAGATGTTGGAGAAGATTAAAGATACTCATAATGGGGATCAGGGAAGCAAATACTGATAGGATCGGAGCAAAGGGCAATCAGTGCCATATCCTTGGGGAGCAATGAAGGATCGCTGGGTGTGGGGACAGCGGTATGAGCACTTAGTCCAAGGGGGAGAAGTGTAAGACCTCTACCTTATATGGACTGTGTCAGTCTGTGTTCTTCCAGACTCCACATATGGTTAATGTAATGGTGTTACCTCCCCGTCTGGGGAATTAACTCATTCCCACTCTTATGGAGGCAGAGACAGCATGGTCACCTCTATATGAGATATAATCTATAGGAAACTCTGACTATCTCAGAAGGAGATGACTTTACCCATTGGGATACAATACTGTCATTGTCACATTGCAGCGAAGAACATGCTGTTTTATATCAGAAAAAAAGTAGCTGTCTAAGCTGGCAGGTGGAGGTACTCCCGTGTATTCTTTGGCCTCTTGTCATGGTGCAGGGACCAAGTCCCAGGAGGCATTTGGCATCAAGCAGTAGAACAATACTCAAAAGTAACGTCTAATTGTGCCAACGCGCAGAACATGTAGACCACCCTCTGTTCTCTTCTCCCCGCGGAAGGTGCGCCAGGCCGGGAATCCAAAACTTTACAAAGTCGGATATATATATGGTTAGGAACTCCGATCATGTCAATCCACACAGCATCCAGACATGTATCTATAATTGCAGGGCGTTATGCTGCAGACACGGACACTCCCTGTCTTATGAACCAGCCCTTCCAGTCAGACTAGTGTGCGTATAAACACATACCGTATATTTATGTACCGTATACTTCTCTACAATATTTAACTAGGTTACAGGAAAAAGCTTCTACATGCAATTTGATTATAAAAAAAAAATAATGGCATGTCTGCAATCCTATAATGGTTTACTTAGAGGGGAACAAAAAATGTGAATTATCAAGGAGATCACAAACATTTTTTTATCATAAGTCCCCAATTGGCAAAAGTGACCTTAAACCTTAGAAAGACGATAGTAGACGGGTGACCAGCAGACGAACCAATGGTCGTCTGGTTGTGTGGTTGGCTGGTATGGTGGCTTATAGTGGCCATATATGTTCAATCACAGGGAAAATGCCTTTACAAAAAGATTGTTCTTGAACTGGTGACTATTGTATGAAAATTTTAGACACCCACTTAAAGATTATTTTGGTTGACATTGCCCGCTTGCAGCTATGAGGGCATGATCGGAGTTGTCATTTCACAATAGCCAAAGGTTGCGGACCTCTGGCCAGCCATAGACATTCACATCGGTGTGAATGTCTATGGGTTGCCCAATTTACGACCTATTGGTCCTCAACGTCGGATCAGAATAGAACATGCTCTGAGTCTCACGTATCTCATCCTCGGATCCATAATTTTCACAGATCTGTGACAATCTATGGGTCCGGGTGCTGCCCGATAAAATATCTGACAGTATTCGGACATTTGACATGGGTGTCTGAATGCACCCTTAGGTAGAACAATTTACTCAGCTAGCTCCACTTTGTATATACGTTGCTATCTCTCTTTTTATTTTCGACAAGTCTACATAAGAAAATAATAGAAGACACTCACCCCAGTGCAGGAAATCTGTGATATGGGTCTCACTGACCAACGGTGATGTGACTAACTCGTGAAACACACAGAGCATGAGATCCAGCAGAGCATCTAGATTCAGGAGAGCTGGAGGCAGGAGTGTATTCTCCATCCTGGGAGTACTGGTACTCGATGTTCACCGCCACCTGTCCATGTCACATTGACTGACGGTTCATCTTACGTCCATGAATTCTAAAGCTTGGGGGAAATGATATAGGAAACCATCATCAGCGTGCTGTATGAACTTCTACCCTTGATGATGATGGACTCCTTGTCTTCTTCAGCCTATGTCTAGTGATTTCTTCTCATGGCTACAAGCTATTACTTCTTGCTATAGCGGCAGGCATTATAGGCGAGTTGTGCAATGGAATGATCTAAGTTCTTACAAGTTCTGCATCGGAATCTTCGCACCTCTTGCCCTTTGCTGCTCTTGTGATCTACCAGGTTCTCTCCACCTTATTACTTTACTGGGCAATCCTCATTCTCCACTTCTCTCTCCCTATTCTGTTTTCTGTCCCACCCTTTTTCTCCCTCCTTCCTGTCACTATCCAACTCCCCTTCTCCACCTCCCTTGTCACTTTAACTCCTACAAGCTTGAATTACTCACTTCTTTTTCTCCATGTCCAACTCATTCTCTTTCTCCGGTTCATTCCTGTCGTGCTCATTCAGGTTTTTCCAGCTATTTATCCTCTTGCTGGTTTGTCCTTGTCCTTAGTTTTCATTCCTTTTTTTCGTTGCACCTTATCACAGCCCTTATGTTACCCTCCAAAACTTTTCTCTTTGGAAAATCTATACTTATCTAAAGCATTCATTCACAATAATCTGATCACCAAGTGACCACCTTAATGGAATCTCCAGAGATCATCTGTAATCTGTGGGGAACCTAGTCAAGAAGTGCACCACCAAAGGAGAACTTATGCTCCACTGTCATCACCGGTGTCATCGACACTGCCCCACTTATCACCTGTCTTGTGGATGGACGGTGTCTTGTTTTGGCTCCAATTTACAAAGCGCTCACTTAAACAAATAGAATGACCGTGTAAAGTAGGGCAAGACAGACCCTCAAAGAAAGGAGATGATCTTTGCAACTGATCTCCACTGAGGTCCCCAAAAAAACAGTTTTCTAAACTGGATAACCTTTTAAAAAGTTTGTCCCTCTCCACTCTCTTCTAAATTGAGAAGTGATGTCCTGTCTCCTGGTACCTGCCAGGTCGAGTTTTCGTCAGGTATGGTGCACCTGTCCTATTCGTTAGGATTATTTTACATTCACACATCTGTGTGAAATCTCCTTTTGCCGTCTGATTTTTTTCACATTAAAAAGGGATTTTACGTGATATTTTAACTTATTTTTTGGGGTTGGGAAAGGAAAAAAAAGAAAGTTAACTATAAATCACCCAACATTGCTCACGCACTTCCTCTCATTTTAGGCTGATGGGGTCAGATGGATAGGACTGCCACGGATTGCCAGAACAGGCCACTTTTCTCTCGGCCATTCTCATGTGCATGCTCCATTAAATCTTTATGGTCCTGTTGGAGCGAGGTAGTCGGCTTTTTCTGGCACGGAAGGAATATAGCTGAAGATAATCATGCGCACCGTCATTCCTTTCTAACAGGGATAACAGTACCCAGTTCTGACGATTGGTGGGGGGCCGCCACTGATCAGCAAGGGATCACCTATCCTGTGGATAAGCAATAAAGGGGTTGTCCGGTACAAGTTATCACAAGAAGGGGTCCGACCCTGGGACTCCCACCGATTGATGGAAGTGAAACGGCAGTCCGCATACTCGCCCACCATTCCGTTCAGTCCCAATGGGGCTCCAGTAGACGGCTGAATCCAGTGCTCCAGCAGCCCGATACAAAATGAATGGAGAGGCAGTGCGCATGCTTGACCACCATCCCATTCATTCCCAATGGGGCTACAGTAGACAGGGTGAATCCAGTGCTCCAGCAGCCCAATACGGAATGAATAGAGGCAGTGCGCATGCTCGACCACCATCTGATTCATTCCCAATGGGGCTCCAGTAGACAGGCTGAATCCAGCGCTCCAGCAGCCCAATACGGAATGAATGGAGAGGCAGTGCACAGGCACGACCACCATCCCATTCATTCCCAATGGGGCTCCAGTAGACGGCTGAATCCAGTGTTCCAGGAGCCCGATACAAAATGAATGGAGGGGCAGTGCGCATGCTCGACCACCATCAAAATTCATTCCCAATGGGGCTACAGTAGACAGGCTGAATCCAGCGATTCAGCAAACCGATATGGAATGAATGGAGCGGCAGTGCACATGCTCGACCACCATCCCATTCATTCCCAGTGGGGCTGCAGTAGACGGCTGAATCCAGCGCTCCAGCAGCCCGATACGAAATGAATGGAGAGGCAGTGCGCATGTTCGACCACCATCCCATTCATTCCCAATGGGGCTGCAGTAGATGGCTGAATCCAGCGCTCCAGCAGCCCGATACGGAATATATCAAGAGGCAGTGCGCAGGCTCGACCACCATCCCATTCATTCCCAGTGGGGCTGCAGTAGACGGCTGAATCCAGCGCTACAGTAGCCCGATACAGAATGAATGTGGCGGCAGTGCGCATGCTCGACCACCGCCCCATTCATTCCCAATGGGGCTGCAGTAGACGGCTGAATCCAGCGCTCCAGCAGCCCGATACGGAACAAATCAAGAGGCAGTGCGCAGGCTCGACCACCACCCCATTCATTCCCAATGGGGCTGCAGTAGACAGGGTGAATCCAGTGCTCCAGCAGCCCAATACGGAATGAATGGAGAGGCAGTGGGCAGGCTCGACCACCACCCCATTCATTCCCAATGGGGCTGCAGTAGACAGGGTGAATCCAGCGCTCCAGCAGCCCAATACGGAATGAATGGAGAGGCAGTGGGCATGCTCGACCACCACCCCATTCATTCCCAATGGGGCTGCAGTAGACAGGCTGAATCCAGCGCTCCAGCAGCCCGATACAGAATGAATGGAGGCAGTGCGCAGGCTCGACCACCACCCCATTCATTCCCAATGGAGCTACAGTAGACAGGGTGAATCCAGCACTCCAGCAGCCCAATACGGAATGAATGGAGAGGCAGTGGGCATGCTCGACCACCACCCCATTCATTCCCAATGGTGCTGCAGTAGACGGCTGAATCCAGCGCTCCAGCAGCCTGATACGGAATGAATGGGGCGGCAGTCAAGCATGCGCACAGTACCTCCACTCACACCGGGATAAAAGTGCCTCACATAAGTTTTATTGGACCCCCACCAAACTTGAAGAAGTTGTCCTGTTGGTAAAAGTTACACAAATGTGCCCCCCCATTGCCTCGATGCTAGTAATTCCATTGAGGGGACGGCTGATAACAGGGAACAAAAGCATAATTCAAGCGCAGAGCAGTTCTAGACACAATGAGATGAGTCCACCTGCAGCCAGGTACCACCATACAGGTGCGGTAACAGCCATGGACTCCGTGGCAGACACGTACCCAGGCAGATAGATGTGCGGATATAGATAGAAATCTCATTCTTTCCATTTCTCTCTCCCTATTCATAAGTTCCTCGCGCTCTAAATATAAACATCCGAAAACTCTCTGCACAGGAATGTAACCAAACATAGTGCAGATCACCGCACATCGTTTAACCCTCCCTGCCAGGAAGAAACCAACCATGTGCAGCGCGCAGCTGGTGGTGCATTTAAGCCTTGCCCGCGTGCCACCCAGCAGACGCTTATTGGCTTGTGTCAATGCAAAAAAGACAAAACAAAAAAACAACAACAGATAATACCATTGTAAATGATTAAGTCCTTGCCAGACACATGCACAGAATCAGAGAGAGCAGGCAGCATGCTCGGGGGCACAGGCCTTATCACTGACGTAAGCTTATGAAGACCCGATGATCACACATAGTCGCCATTTGTGTGTGTGTGTATATATATATATATATATAAAATTCATTATTTATCCAAAAAGACCCCCCAACCTGCAGAACATCTGCTCGGTGGAACCCGTGGAAAAACAACGCTTCCATCCTCAGGAAATCTGTGTGTAATTGTCAGCTTCTATATCGAGATATTCCGTCACTTGAGCCGGGGCCACATGTTTTATCTTGCACATAAAAAGTGAACTCAATGCCAGTGGGCTGCTGTAAAAGTTTGGTAAACTTTGATTTCTGTCGTTTTAAAGTAGCTGATCCATGGAGACATAAAATGATAAGCGCATCGATTTTAGCACATGGCCTGTAAACTATACTGGATCACCAGCAAGTTTTGGCATTTATTTTACATGTCTACAGGTCCTTAGGTTTTAGTCCTCCTTAAAAGGGTATTCCCATCTCTAAGAGCCTATCCCAATACATAGTAGGTGTAATAATATTAGCAAATACCTTCAATTTGAAACGTAGTATAGTTCTTCTGATTAGCTAGGTCGCTTACCCCATGTACAGGGAATTGCAGTAGCTTGGGTATCCATGGTCGCAACCAATCATATAGGTTGTTAGTTGTTAGTGTTCGTAACCATGGATATCCAAGCTGCTGCAATTCCCTGTACATGGGGTAAATGACATAGCGAATCAGAAGAACTATACTACATTTTATTAACTGGAGTTATTTGCTAATATTACACCTACTATATATTGGGATAAGGGATCTTGGAGATTGGAATACCCCTATATGTAGACCAGCGGTGTATGGAGTATTATTGCCTATGCGCACTGGAATGGAAAAAAACTAATATGCTAATTACATCTCTCCCACAAGGAAAGAAAACCACCCGATAATTCAATATTAACTCCTTCTGGGAGACAGCCAATTTGACATTTTTCACTACAGATCATTGCTAATAAGCCGCCATACTCAGCTGGTCTTCATAAGGTATGCTCACACAGGGCGATTTTGCAGTGTTCCCTCTCCACCCATGGCAGCCCTATAGAGTGAATGGAGCACAGGCCCAGGTTCTAATGGGGGCGGGAGACTTCACGAACATCCCTAGTTAGGTCACAAGGGTCCTTATAGTCATTGATTTGACACATAATTACCTCCAGTAGGTGGCACTAGCGAGTTTACAGGTTTATGATGGGAGTCTAAGGTGTAACGTTTTTTCCTTGTGGAGAGTGACAAGCCAGGCCTGGCATGTCAGAGTGAGGAGACATATAGGCCATGCATACTCCGCTGGGAAATTAAGTATGCAAATTGTGTCTACAGAGAGGTAGAGGAATAGAACCCAAGCGCCACACGTATTGAAAGCAGCGATCCTAAAAGTCAATATCGACTCTTTAACGAGCCTTGCCACATGACTTAGGCTAAAAGCCAAAGCAGAATCTCAATTTGCAGCCAGTGTTTCGGGTATTGCCCCTCATCAGTGCCAAGTACGAGATCTGATTTGGGTAGATGAGAGGCTCTGGACTGAGATGTAAGGGGTAAAGGTTTCTCCTTGTGGAAAGTGACAAGCCAGGCCTGGCATGTGAGGAGACCTACAGGCCATGCATGCTCCTGTGGGAAATTAAATATGGAAACTGTCTCATCAGAGAGGAAGAAGACTAGAGCTCTATGATAGTGAGAGTATATCGTAGCACTACCGTGGTGGTGCACAAGTAGGTTTCCCAACCCAATAGTGAATAAAGAAAACTTGGCACTCAACTTTGAGAGAAGTAGATTCCTGTTTATTGCAGTCACAGTACTGGTGTAACGTTTCGGTCCATGTGGACCTTCGTCAGTCCGACTGCTTGTGAGGAAGCAACAGTATGAAAAAAAGAGGCAGTATGCCTTCAGAGGAGAGTATCCTTCTATAATCTTATGAGCAGTATTCTCGTGGGATAGTCCCGTTAGGGCTTTCTTATTTTGATTCCCGAAAATGGAAAAAGGGGGCCAAAAGGCTCTGTGCGTAACTTGGTGGTGGGGTGAAGGATCGCTGGTCTCTCTGCTCTGGCGCGGAATCCACAAGCGGTGGATTCCGCGCCAGAGCAGAGAGACCAGCGATCCTTCACCCCACCACCAAGTTACGCACAGAGCCTTTTGGCCCCCCTTTTTCCATTTTCGGGAATCAAAATAAGAAAGCCCTAACAAGGGACTATCCCACGAGAATACTGCTCATAAGATTATAGAAGGATACTCTCCTCTGAAGGCATACTGCCTCTTTTTTTCATACTGTTGCTTCCTCACAAGCAGTCGGACTGACGAAGGTCCACATGGACCGAAACGTTACACCAGTACTGTGACTGCAATAAACAGGAATCTACTTCTCTCAAAGTTGAGTGCCAAGTTTTCTTTATTCACTATAGAGCTCTATGATGACATGTTATGAGCAACCAATTTGTGTGTATATAAAATAGGTGTAAAATACAGGCAAGCAGGGTGGATAAAAATTAATGATTTTTTTAAAACAATCAAAAAAATCGGATTTTTTTGATTTAAATCGGATTTTTTTCAATAAACTGCTTTTTGAGGAAAATATTTTACCATCCAAAGGTTCTTCCATCATGAGATAAAGCGGAGTTGTTTAACTCAGTAGAATAAAGGCTGTATATGTGTAACATTCACAATGCCATGCTCTTCCAGAGGTTTCTGTAGGATTAGTGGGCAGTTTCTCTCCTACAGTTAGGTCCATAAATATTTGGACAGAGACAACATTTATGTAATTTTGGTTCTAGACATTACCACAATGAATTTGAAACAAAACAAATCAGATGCAGTTGAAGTTCAGACTTTCAGCTTTCATTTGAGGGTATCCACATTAATATTGGATGAAGGGTTTAGGAGTTTCTTCTTCTTAACATGTGCCACCCTGTTTTTAAAGGGACCAAAAGTAATTGGACAGATTAAATAATTGTAAATAAAATGATCATTTCTAGTACTTGGTTGAAAACCCTTTGTTAGCAATGACTGCCTGAAGTCTTGAACTCATGGACATCACCAGACGCTGTGTTTCCTTCTTTTTGATGCTCTGCCAGGCCTTCACCGCGGTGGTTTTCAGTTGTTGTTTGTTTGTGGGCCTTTCTGTCTGAAGTTTAGTCTTTAACAAGTGAAATGCATGCTCAATTGGGTTGAGATCAGGTGACTGACTTGGCCATTCAAGAATATTCCACTTCTTTGCTTTAATAAACTCCTGGGTTGCTTTGGCTTTATGTTTTGGGTCATTGTCCATCTGTAGTATGAAACGACGACCAATCAGTTTGGCTGCATTTGGCTGGATCTGAGCACACAGTATGGCTCTGAATACCTCAGAATTCATTCGGCTGTTTCTGTCCTGTGTCACATCATCAATAAACACTAGTGACCCAGTGCCACTGGCAGCCATGCATGCCCAAGCCATCACCCTTGCTTCCGCCATGTTTTACAGATGATGTGGTATGCTTTGGATCATGAGCTGTACCACGCCTTCGCCATACTTTTCTCTTTCCATCATTCTAGAAGAGGTTGATCTTGGTTTCATCTGTCCAAAGAATGTTCTTCCAGAACTGTGCTGGCTTTTTTAGATGTTTTTTAGCAAAGTCCAGCCTAGCCTTTTTATTCTTGATTCTTATGAGTTGCTTGCACCGTGCAGTGAACCCTCTGTATTTAATTTCATGCAGTCTTCTCTTTATGGTAGATTTGGATATTGATACGCCTACCTCCTGGAGAGTGTTGTTCACTTGGTTGGCTGTTGTGAAGGTGTTTCTCTTCACCATGGAGAGTATTCTGCGATCATCCACCACTGTTGTCTTCCGTGGGCGCCCAGGTCTTTTTGCATTGATGAGTTCACCAGTGCTTTCTTTCTTTCTCAGAATGTACCAAACTGTAGATTTTGCCACTCCTAAAGTTGTAGCAATTTCTCGGATGGGTTTTTTCTGTTTTTTGCAGCTTAAGGATAGCTTGTTTCACCTGCATGGAGAGCTCCTTTGACCGCATGTTTCCTCCACAGCTAAACCTTCCAAATGCAAACACCACACCTCAAATCAACACCAGCCCTTTTATCTGCTTGAGAATGATATAATGAAGGGATTGCCCACACCTGTCTATGAAATAGCCTTGGAGTCAATTGTCCAATTACTTTTGGTCCCTTTAAAAACAGGGTGGCACATGTTAAAGAGCTGAAACTCCTAAACCCTTCATCCAATTTTAATGTGGATACCCTCAAATGAAAGCTGAAAGTCTGAACTTCAACTGCATCTGAATTGTTTTGTTTCAAATTCATTGTGGTAATGTCTAGAACCAAAATTAGATAAATGTTGTCTCTGTCCAAATATTTATGGACCTAACTGTATATTATCACAGACGCTCGCTTTACTTACGCAGTTCTCAAAACTGAATTTGACTCCGCAGAGGTCCCAGCCTTTTCTTCACGGCAAAAATGTTACAACATGTCATGAACAGAGTTGAGAAAAAGACCTTAATCCTATTGTTCTACAAACCTATGAATACAGAATCAACCCCTTCAGTGCCAAGTCCAAGAAGTTAGACAATATGTTTCTGATTGTTTGGAGTGGAATAGATCTGCACAACACAAGAAGAATGTGAATCTAAGTGTGAGGAGGAGGAAGGGCAAGCAGACAAGAAAATGAAAGTGAAACTTTGAGCACAATACTGCAGCATAGCCACAGACAGACAAGTCTGGATCTGTTTGTGTGTACGATCTGAGGTTTATTACATTCTTTCCTTATAATGGCAGCAGGCCGTAAAAGAGACCCAGTTTGGGAATATTTTAATGAAGCTCCTTCGCCTATCGGTAAGGCAGGCATGCGTGCAAAATGCAAACAATGCAACAAAGAGATGCAAGGCCTGGTGGCGCGAATGAGGCAACATCATGAGAAGTGCGGTGATGAAGATGACCAAAGAAACACTTCTGAACAGGCAGGATCTTCAGGTTGGTAAACATTTTTATTGAATCCTATTTCTAAAGACTGAACTGTCATGTGAGAAAAATTATATTTCTTATTACTGCATGTTACTGTCATTTGGTACAGTTATGAAGAAAAACAAATATTCCTTTTGGGGCAGTGCTGTGTTGTGTACAATAAGCAGAAATTGTATAAACAATAAAATAACAGCATTGACTTTTTTTGTTTATGGGAATTCATGGATTCTGGAAACTATCCACCTCCAAGATCACCATCATCCTCCTGTTCTACAGTTTCAGAGTTATCCATCCAGGATAGTGCTTCATTAGCAGCAGCATCATCATCAGACACCCACAGCCACATATCACCATCACCCAAAAGGAAGAAAAAACCTTTACCTCCTGGAACCACCATAGATAGGTTTGTGATAAGAACTAGCAGATTAGAAAAAGAGTTGATTGATGAAAAAATTGCCCAGTTTATTTATGCAACGAACTCTTCTTCCGTCTGACTGAGAACCCACATTTCATTAATATGGTTCAGTCACTGAGACCAGGATACAGTCCACCCAGCAGAGCTGATGTTGCAGGGAAACTGCTGGATCAAGTGTATGACAGAGAAATGGAGCAATGTGCAACAGCTCTGGAGGGTAAAATTGTTAACCTAAGTATTGATGGGTGGAGTAATGTCCACAATGATCCTATTGTATGTGCTTGTATAACAGAAGAAAGTAAAGTCTTCCTTGCACAAACAACTGATACGTCAGGAAATGCACACACAGCAGAATACTTACAAGAAGTGGCAGTAAAAGCTATAACAACATGTGAACAAAAATTCAAATGTCTAGTACGCAGTTTGGTCACTGACAATGCTGCAAACGTATCCAAGATGAGAAGAAATTTAGAAGAGCAGGGAGGGAATACAAAGCTAATAACATATGGTTGCAGTGCTCATTTGCTGCACCTCTTAGCCAAAGACTTAAGTGTTCCAGAAATAAAGGCTAATGTTGTTGAAATTGCTAAATACTTCAGTAATAATCATTTTGCTGCAGCAGCTCTGAAAAGGATGGGTGGAACCAAGCTAACGCTCCCACAAGATGTTAGATGGAACTCTGTGGTGGACTGTTTTGAGCAGTAAATCAAAAACTGGCCTATTCTGATGACACTTTGTGAAGAAAATCGAGATAAAATAGATGGCACTGTCACGGCCAAAATCCTCAACATTGGGCTTAAGAGAAATGTTGAACATATGCTGAGCTTCCTGAAACCCATCTCTCAAGCTTTAAACAAAATACAGAAAAATAGCTGTTTTATTGCGGATGCTGTTGAAATTTGGAAGGAACTGAGTGAACACTTAAAAACAGAGCTACACATGGACAGAATTAAATTACAAGTAGTAAACAAACGAATGGGACAAGCACTGACTCCAGCTCATTTTTTGGCAAATATTGTCAATATCCAATATCAGGGTCAAAACCTAAGTGCTGAGGAAGAGGAGTTAGCTATGACATGGGTATCCAGCAATCATCCATCTTCAATGCCAACTATAATAAACTTCAGAGCTAAGGGGGAACCATTCAAGAAATATATGTTTGCTGAAGATATTTTAAGGAAGGTCACACCAGTAAACTGGTGGAAGTCACTTAAGCACTTGGATTTAGAGACTGTTCAAGTAATGATTTCACTTTTAACAGCAGTAGCTTCTTCTGCAGGCGTTGAAAGAATATTCTCTTCCTTTGGACTCATTCATTCTAAATTGAGAAATCGGTTGGGACCCAATAAAGCAGGAAAGCTTGTTTTTCTTTTCCAGATTATGAATAGGAACAAAGAAGATGATGATGAAGATGACGACGAGTGAGCTACAGAGGACAGCAGGGACAGTAGTATTTAAGTTTTTCATGTGTCGGCTGGGCTGACAGTCTAAGTTTCTTAAAATATATATATATTTTGTTTAGCCAAATTAGTTAACAAACATGGATGTTTATTTAAGCAAATAACTTATGCTGTAATGTTGTTATTGTTTCAGTTGAATAAATCTATTTAAATTGTTATTAAGGTCAGGATTATTTTTCTCCTTCCTAAGTACAACAGAACAGTGGTGTCCAAATATGAATGATTAACCCATTAAACTGGGGAGAAAAAAGTAATATAAAAAGTGATTCTAAAAATCTTCATCTACTTGCATGTTAAAGTAGCAAGAACTAGTTTAGGTAGAAACTTTGATTTAAATCACGCCTTACTGACTAGTGATTTAAATTGTGATTTAAATCAGTTTGATTTAAATCAAATCCACCCTGCAGGCAAGGTTTGTTTGTAATATGTAACTATGGGGACACACAATTCTGCAGAAAGGTACGATATTTCCAATGCACAAGAAGGCCGGCCTAAGAGGAAATGTTACTGTTTCTGTTCCCAAAAGGTTGCTTTCTGCGCTTTGCTCAACATGTAAGTGACATTTCTTTCCGTTTTTTCTTCCGGGTGAAAAAAAAATTTAAAAAACATAAATCACAAGAGAAAAAAAAATAAGTCAAAGAAAAAACATAGAATAAGCAGAGCAAAATAATGACAATACAATTTCTGATTATATACAAATATATTTTAAAACCAAAATGTTTTCAACATTCGCAACACTAAATTTCACATCAAAATAAATAAAATTTCTTCTATTATAAAAAAAAAAATAATAATAATCTTCCCATCCACCCACCAAGAAATAAATAAAAAAAATGAAATAAATACACAGAGTTTCAACAAATCATAAGAGGCTATCGGGGGCCACATGTCAGCCCTTCAACGAGGCTGCACATTGGGGAATGTGTACAGTGTATGGTTACAGTCACAGACATAACATATCACCCCGCTGGTATCTGCAGAAACAGGGAGCAAAATAAAGATTACAACATGTGAAGTTCTGGAATAACCTTCAGTTATTGCAATAATTATTTGGAAGAAAGCAGAGGAATATTCAAATATCCCGGACTGGATTCCGAGTCTGTAGGTTAGCCGCTGTTCACATTTGCCCTTAGTCTCCACTACGGTTCGCATGTTGGTTTCTTCCATTGTGAATGGCGTAGCATTGTGCAGTGCTTTCTTGCCGTCACAACCACCAGATTTATTAGCAGTAGTGATGAGCGAACGTGCTGGGATAAGGTGTTATCTGAGCATGCTCGGGTGCTAACCGAGTGTATTTAGTGTGCTCGAAAAATATGTTTGCGTCTCCGCGGTTGCATGTCTCATGGCTGTTCGACAACCGCAACACATACAGGGATTGTCTAACAAACAGGAAATCCCTGCATGTTTTGTGGTTGTCGAACAGCCATGAGACATGCACGGGTACTTTTCTCTAATTTGCACCCCCTGTGCACGTATAGTATAGCAAAGTAAAATCACCACATTTAGTCTGTAGGTCATTCCCGGCGTCCAATGGTGCAGCCTGGCCCCAATTTCACTGTGGTGTCCTAAAACCTGAAAGCCAGCAGATTGTCAAACTTGATCCCCGCTTTAGAGACACCTTCTTAGGGGCGCGTGTCCAGGTTTCGCATGTAATCTTGCAACGCTTGCAGTCGAGCATCAATATCAGACAGGTCACACAGTGGTTCGAGGCGGTTCTCTGGATTTGGGGGAAAACATGAAATGTGTAGTTAGGAAAAAAAAAAGGTATATGTGTAGGATGTGTAGTACCCGGCCGCAGCGTCTATACAGTAGACAGAGCTGTGCCGTGCAGCTCCACAACCGATCACATCTGGCCAACACTGGCACCAAAAACAGCTGATCGCTGATATTACAAGGTGATGCTCCCTCTCCAACATGATATTGATGACCCGTCCTATGGATACGCCATCAATATAAACGTACCAAACAACCCCTGTAAAGTCGGATTTTAGAGAACCCAACAAGTGTTTGGTTTATTAGAAAAATATTTAGACTTGAGAGTCCTCAGTGGTTGATACCTTTTAATGGCTAACTGAAAAGCCAGCACACATCCAAGTGACCCGTCTGGCGACTAATTATCCTAGGTGCAGTTCCCTGACTGACCTGAGGGTAAGGGGGCGCCAGAGAGCTGCAAGTTCCTAAGTGGAAGTGGGATAATTATAAATCCCTGCAGTTTACTGGGTCGGACGGCAGCAGCCGTCGTGTGTGTGCGCGTTTTCGTCACATTTGCGGCACGGAGGGATCACAAGCCGTGATACCCCGGGCTACCGTGTGGCGGACCGTGTGCCCGTTTCATCACATGTCAGTTAGCCATTAAAAGGTATCAACCACTGAGGACTTTCAAGTCTAAATATTTTTCTATCTACTGGCTAACACGGTACAAAGATATACATCTTCCTATATCAAAATGGTTTATTAGAAGAATACAGACCGTAAAATATCTATTAGAAATCTATGTATGGATCTAAAAAGACAAAAAGTTACAGTATTTTTCCTGATATTTTACTGGAGTTTTTGGCAGCCCTGACCCAATACTTCCCAGTGTCGATGATGAATAGCTGATCGGTTTTCCGGCTTCTCTCTACATAATAGCAGCTCTCATTGGAGACGGTTACGGCCATTACAGACTAGGATTTCGCTTGTACAATCTCAGCCCGAGACTTCATGTGACTGCAGAGTTGTACAATCATTCACAAGGCAGAAGATGTGCACAGCTGTTTTGACATTGCTGTGGACTATGCTCATTGTATGGGGCACAATATGCCTGAAAAAGACGCAGTGTACACATACCCCAACAGCCTCATGAGATCCCCTGCACACTTGAAGTCAAGGATATAAATGAGGCAAAGGAATATCTTCGTAAGAAAAAAGGCGGTAGCTTTTTTTTTTTTTGCTTATACCTTTCTCAACTTTACGGTTGTAAGTTGGAGTGCTGGAAAGTCTCTTCTTTGCTGGGAACCTATCCTTCTTGCCCTTCAGCAAGAAAGAAACAAAACAAGAAAAAAAAAAAAGATACAAAGAAATTAGTAAAGTTAAGAACATACTTTTGGCTGCTGAGCAAACACAGAAGACGAGGCAGCGTGCACACTTACGCCATTTCGGCTGTTCCAGGAGGAATGAGTGAAGGGTTTCCGGCCGCGGGCTGCAGGTTGGGTGTCCCCACTGTAACATGGGCAGTGCAGATAGTGAATAACATGGAAATCTTACACACAGAAAGGAGGAGTGAGACGGAATTGTGATTCTTCGGTAATCAGCCTGGTACACAGTATACGGTGGTGTCAGCCCCATTACCTGCGGCGGGGGGCTTCAGTGTAGTCCATGTCGTCCCCGGAGCTTTGATACGATCGATGACTCCGAATGCTTTCAACTGTCGGAGAATGAATAGGTTGCTATGTGATAATAAAGATCAACGTGCTCAATAGTGATTCCAATCTGATATGTTCATCTACTGATTTCCAGACTTTTGTCCAAAAACAAACAAGCTTGTCACTAGGCCTAATTTAAGACCCATATTTCCAGTTGCGCACATGGATCTTTTGTTTGGCAGCTTTAGAAGCTCTGAAGACTTCTAATCTGATCACATGCTAATCACAGCAATTGTCATTGTGAAG
>JARQOD010000008.1:38298891-38391788 GCA_033576555.1 Oophaga sylvatica
AAAGGGGGGCTTCCCCTGACTCCAGGGGTTTATCGGCAGGAGGGCCCTTGGTCCCCCCAGGACTGTGCTGTGAAATGTGGTGCCCGCGCCCACCCTGCAGGCTGGCGGTCGGGGGTTGGACCTCCCCCGGGAGGCAGAAATGACCTTCCGCGTAGGGGAGGAGGCCCGTGTCCACCAAGAAAGGGTTTTTTCCCTTTGGGGGCAGGTCCTGGGGGGTTAGGGACGCGGATTTTGCCCCATGAGGGACGGGGGCAAGTGGAGGGGACGGGTGGAACTGCCGTATGGTACTGTTCCATGGGGGCGACCTTTTCCCAGGATCGAGGCCGAAACGTAGGAAAAAAAGGGTTTCCCGGGTCGTCTTGGGGGGCTTTGATCCCCTGTTGAAGAGCATTTTCCCCCCGGAAAAAAGACTCGCGCCAAAAACTGTGCGAGTTCCATGCCAAAAAAAGAATGGTTGGGTTTGGGAATCAGGGTGATTTTTCCCGGTTATGACCCACCCAGGGGGACAGGGGTCGGGTGATCGAAGGCTTTGATTGCGCGTAGCGAGACGGGCCTTTGTTTAGGGATGTCGAGGTGGGGTTTATGAGAACCCGGGACCGGAGGAGGGCCCGACGCCGCCATGACCTTTGTGAAGTTGGGGCGGAGGCCACCCCCCGAACGGGGGGGGCTGTGAAGGGAAAGGTTTCCTGCACCGAAAAGGGGGTCCCTTTGGTGTTGGATGCAGACCGGGAAGTGTAGATAAGCATCGTAAGTCCCCGGAGCAAAGGGAATTTCCCCCCCTCCATGGAGGTAAATTCAGAGGCAAAAACCCCTTTTTAAGTGGCGGTCCCAAGGGCAGTTCAACCCTTTGGGTCAGGACGGGCGAAGTGACCCCTCTTTTTTTGGGACTACAAAAGGTTTTTTGGGAGAACCCGGGGAAACGCTCTGCCGTGGAAGGGGGGATAAATTCCGCTTCCAAAAAGGGGGGCAACTGCGCGGAGAAACCCCGGGCGATGTGGGGTTGTTTTGGGTTGGTGAGAGCCGCAGAAGCGTCTCTTTTGGGGGGGAGGAAAATTATTTTGTATGGACGTGTGATCTCCCCTTTCCCCGGGGTCGTCGAGACTGAGAGCCAGGTGTCCTTGAACCGAAAGGGTCCCCCCCACCTGAAGGGTTTCCAGGGGGGGGTTACCCCTCATTTTGGGGGAACCTTTGTTCCCGTTATTGGTTGCCCTTAGGAGGGCGGCTCTTGTTTTTCCAGTGGGGGGTGGACTTGAAGGAAGGTTTCCTTCTGTCTCCGTGGAAAGGGGGTCGGTCCTGTTGGGTGGAGCCGCCTGGGGCGGTGAAAGTACGGAAGGGGCGAAAGGGCTGTGGTCCCTTCCTGTTGTAGGGCCGTTTTGTTCTGGATTGGGGTAGGGAGGTACCCTTGCCCCCTGTGGTGTCAGAGATGATCTGGTCCAGTCTGGACCCGAAGAGCATAGAGCCCTGGAAGGGCAGGCTAGTTAGGGACTTTTTTGAAGCTGGATCCGCGTTCCATGCCCTTAGCCAAAGGACCCGGCGGATTGCGGTGATGTTGCTGTTTGCCCTTGCAGAGCAGGCAGCGGCATCCAAGGAAGCGTTAAGGAGGTATTTGCCTGCTTTAACGATCTGGTCTGCTAGGTCGTAGAGGTCTTCTTTTGGGGCCTCCGACGCGACACCCCGTTTGAGAATTTTTGCCCAGGCCGATACGGCTTTTGCCACCCATGTGGAGGCGAAGTTGGGGCAGAGCGATGCGCCTGATGCCTCAAAGGCGGACTTTGTCAGGGCTTCGATCTGTCTGTCTGTGGCGTCCTTGAGGGCCGCGGCGTCCGGGATGGACAGAACCGTATGGGCGGACAGTCGGGAGATAGGCGGGTCCACCTTGGGGGTCTCGGACCATTTGGCTACCAGATCAGAGCTGAAAGGATATAGGACGTCTAGCCGTCTCCTTCCCGGGAAGCGCTTTCCGGGGTTATCCCAGTGTCGGGCTGTAGTAGCCTCGAACTCCTTGTGATTGGGGAAAACCTTTGAGGGTCGTTTGACTTTTTTGAATATGACGGGGTCGTCCTGGGTGACTGCCTCGTCCTCCTTAATTTCGAGGGTTTGTACGAAAGCCGAGATGAGGCTATCAACCATGTCCCGTGTCCCTGAGGGCTGATCGTCCTCGGAGTCAGACCCTGCCTGGGATGTTACGTCCGACCCGGTGTCTGCCTCCGGGGAGGGAGACCGGGTAGCTCTGGGCGGGCTGGGGGCCGCCGATGGGCCCGGTGAGCTGGACGGGGAGCTAGCACGAACACGCTTTCTGGTTCTGTTCCTTGCTCTGCCTCTCTGAGGGTCGTGGTCAGGTGCAGGCGAATCGCCGTGGGTGGCGTTCGTAGCACTGGTGGCGACGGAGGGCTGTGGCATACGCTCCAGGAACTGTATGAGGGACTGCGATATTTTTGTCCAGTCCAAGAAGGACTGAGACATGGCGACGGCCCACTCCGGAGGTGTGTGGGCGCTCTCCTCCCGGGCGTTGGTGGCATCCTGATGGGCAGACATGGTGGTGGTGGTAGGGACGCAGGACGAGCAGAGGGGGGACGCTTGGCCTGAGGCCCACTTTTTCTTACAAAGGGCACAAGCGTAGTGGATCACCGTGGGGATCTGAGCGTCTGCAGCGGGGTTGAGCATAGGTAGGCCCTGGGAAGGCGTGCACTATTGTCAGCTGCTGAGCGATTAAGGCCTAGCGCGGTGGGCTATACTGCTGAGTGGGGGCTACCTGGGGTTTTGGTAGGGTCTGTCGGGTGCAGAGCCTACCAGTGCCCCGCTTACCGGTACCCAGCGATCGGTGGTGGGAGCGCGGTATGGCGTGCGGTTGCTGTGTCCCCCTGAGGCCGGCGGGCGGTGAAGCTGGGACGGATCCTCCTGTGCTGGCGCTGCGGACGCGTGCAGAGTCTGGAGGCTGTTGCAGCGTCCACGTGGTGATGCAGGAAGCGCCGGAAGGAGGTGTGTCCGGCTGGGGGGCGGGGAGCGCTTATCCCTGGTTGGCTCGCCTTATGGGCGATGTGCTGGCTTCCTGTGGGGTGGAGCCGGCGCTGGCAGGGCCGCCTTCCCAGCGCTGAGGACGCGACGCCGAGGCGTTTCTCCGTGGGGGGGCGTGTCCGGGCCGGCGTCTGACGTCAGGGCGTCAGCCGGGGAAGCCCTGCGCGTCACAGGAAGGGGGAGTGGTCTGCCGAGAACAATGAGGCGAGGGAGGGCCAAGATGGCGGCGCCGTGCTGTGTAGCGCGAACTAGCGTGGGGCAAATGCGCGGCCCTGCGCCCGTGGCTATCGGGGCGCTGTCTACCTTGTCCCCCTCTGGTGGGTCCCGGAGCGATCGCGCAGCGGTGGCGTTGGGTCAGGTTGGGCTGGGGGGGGGGGGTACCTCTGTCCGGTGCGATCTCTGTCCGGTGTTAGATGCTGGAGCTGAGGATGTCAGGATCCCTCGTGGGTGCAGAGGGTCCTGTTGATGATCCTCCTTCCCGCACCGTCTCCGGACGGTGCAGAAGACGGCATTGACCCCTTTAGTCGGGGGGGAAGGCCACAGCCGGTGGCCGCCGTCTTCCTCTCAGCCCTCTCCTGGGAGAGGGGTGAGGAGGGGCGAAGCAAGGACTAGTTGCCCAGGATTCTCTGAAGCACCCGTGAGGGTGACAGAGGACCAAGTCCTGCCAGCGGGTCTGAGAGTGGGCAGTGTGGATTATTCGCACGCTGCTCTCTCAGTCACTAAAGTGTGGGTAGAACAGGGTGAGTGATCTGCACCCTGTTACCCAAAGAAATGAATCTGGAAAACAAAGGGAAAACGTTAATAAAAACACACAAAAAACCTGTATGGGAATAAAGACTGCGGATCTGGTGTTAGATCCAGGTCCGCCTCCTACAGACACTAAGCAAAAACTGAGTTGCTTTGTGCCTGTCGGTGGGTGTATACTGCTGGGGAGGAGTCAGCTTTTGCCTAATTTGCATAGTGTCAGCCTCCTAGTGACAGCACCATACACCCCATAGTAACCTGTGTCCCCCAATGAAGCGATAAAGAAAGGTTGTATTTAGCAATTATTTTTTTTTTTTGCGGTGTGGTCTATCAGGTTTTATTATACAATGGAGCATAGTAAAATGACATATTACGCATCACCACAGGTTTGTACACTGTGTAGTGAACGGAAGCCGAGCTGCAGTACCTGAGAATGGCCACTACACAATGTATGGCGCTGTTCTCATGGCGATTGAAGGACCTCACTCACAGCTGATCGCCGGGGCCCGCAACTGATCTGATATTGACCTATCCCACAGCCACGTTCAGTATTTTACATCAGTATGTGTAAGCCAAAACCAGGAGAGGGTGAAAAGTGCAAAAGTGGTGACGTGCTTCCATTATACTTTTCCTCTGGTTGTAGGCCAAAATCAGGAGTGGAACAAAGACGGATGTAAAATTCTGACCAAACACAGTGTGTGAATGTGGCCTATGGAAAGGTCAGCAATATTGTAGTCCGGAAAATCAAAAGACATTTTTGTGAAGAAAAATGTTGAAGCTTTTGCATCTCTCCTGCTCTAAAGATAAAACGGAAAAGGAAACTTTACTAGCCTGTAATTAATTTATACCTAAAAAACATTTCCAAAAACAGAACTCACCAAGACGTCCCTTTTGACAAAGTCATTCCCATCTTCATAGATGGACACTGTCGGACAGTGATAGTGAATACAAGAACCTTTACAATTTACTGCCGATGGAAATTTGCGGCTCTTTAGGAGATATTAACACTTTTGTTTACAGCTCATTGCCAAAGAGAACGACCACCGCTGCCGCCTAGCTTGTAAGCACTGAGTAAAAGCTGGCTGAGATTAGGAGGTAACAGCGCTCTCCGGAGATCCTGGTCAGCTGCAACACAGCGCTTACAAGCTCAACAGAAAAGAGCTTGCAAGCACTGAGCCTGTTCTGCCGTTTAGCAGCGGTGGCTGATCTCCGAGGCAACGAGCTGTAAACAAATTAAAAGTATTAATCTCAATCACCGCTGAAAATATTACTAAGTAGCAAATAGCAAAAATACTTGCATTTACAAGATCGAGCCAACAGCTCTACAGATGGGAAGTTCGATCCACGTGATTCCAGTCCATCGGTCAGGTCAGTAGTCACTGGTCAGTAGGTCCATGAATCTCTTTCCTCCCGGAATCCCCTGCGAGGATTTTAATCCACCGGCCTGATGCATAGATTGCGTTTCGCCAGATAATCAAAAGCCGCATCGGGGGATCCCAGGACGGAAGAGATATTCGAGCCTCCCATCCAGGAACTACTGACCTGGCCGACAGACAGGACCACCGCAAATCTGACCGCCCATCTCTAGACAATCCCCACTTCTGAAGATGGGAATAATGCTGTAAGTTGCTCCATGACAATGTACCAAGTTCTGTTTTTAATTTTCTCTCTAACAAATAAAGTTTTTGTATTTTGTCAGTAACTGTAGCAGTCACCGGATCCAGTGTCCATCCACAAGGCGCCCATTGTTTTGTCATAAGGGCTCCCTTATGTACAAAGTCTCTTGTTTTTCAGTCAGCAGATGCAGGACACAACATTGCAGCTCAAAAAAAAAAAAAAAAAAAAAAAAAGTTAATTTAAGCATGAACGGGACAGAAAACAAAGCAGCCATTATGGACTCTATTTGACCAATCATCAATGTCCCTTCATCCGTCTAGCACAAGGCGGACAGACATCCACCGGGCCGCCACGGCCTTTATAGACATTATATGGTTATATGAGATATGCACATATTCTTCTTATGAAAGAGTGGAAGCTACAGCAGCAATGGGGAATTTCAGCTGCTCCTATAGAAATCAATAGAAAGGTGAAGTATTTTGCACTTTGCTGCAAAGTTTTTTTTATGTTCCTGAATGCAATGGAGAAGACCGAGAGCAGGCACATGTACAAAAGGTGACGATAGGTCAAAAGATGCCACTTACCCACAGGGGACGGGGACAGTCTTGGCTGCCTAGTGAGACTCCTTCCCTCTCGGGAGCCAAATCCTCTTCTGTCCCGTGATGTGGACCGGTCTCTCTCCTTGTAGCAGATTCTCCCCTGGATGAGCTTCGATGAACGGGCCCCCGACCGGCAGAACTGGAGCGACTCTGAGGGGACGGGGCTGTAGGTGTCACACGTCTGCAAAAAAGGGGATTGAATGACGAAGAACCATTCATAAAAAAATAAAATAAATAAAAGGACAGTGTATAATTAGCAAACTGCTCACCCTAAACCAACTCACCCTCTTTTATACATAGCCAGCTCTGTGCTTAGACTTTTTACTTTCAGGCGAAGGGTCCGTTCCATGGCTCGCAATTCCTCCAGCTGAATTAAAACAAATCAAATGAAGTGGGAAATAGGATCAATCTTCCTCAGTCGTCTACATGGACATGTAGGTCATAGGAAGCTGAATAAAATGACACCTTGATATCTGCGATCAGATGTCTTACTTCAGAGAAATCCACATTTTTCTTATTATGTAAATGAGCTGTAAGGCTACGTGCACACGTTCAGGATTATTTGCGTTTTTTCGCTGCAAAAACGCCTAAATAATGCATGAATTCAGCATCCTATTATTCAGAATGAATTCTGCAATTTTTGTGCACATGGTGCGCTTTTTTCCGCGCAAAAAACGCATTGCGGAAAAAAAAAGCAGTAAGTTCATTAATTTCGCGGAAAACTAGCGGTTTCCTCGCTATATTATTGAGCTAGAATGTTCAGGAAAAATTTGCAATAAAAACGCGCAAAATCCGCGCAGAAAATGCGACAAACGCATGCATTTTTCCCGCGAAAAAGTCTGGTTTTGCTCAGGAAAATTCTGCACACATTCCTGAACGTGTGCACTTAGCCTTAAGATCTATGGGCCGGACATCTCCCCCTGATTATCTGCTTCCAGAACGCATCTTAAATGACAGGGGTCGTTACCAGCGAGACATGTAGATCAGGAGAGCAGACTGTCAGTCATTACATGTACCCTTTCATTTACAACCTCTGGAGGCAGATTCTAAAGGAGATCTCCACATATTAATATACGTATGCATTAAAGGGAACCTGGCATTAGATTCATGCTGCCCGAACCACACGCAGCACGAAGCAGTGCCTGGCTGGGGCGATTGCAGGTAGCTATGCTTTACCCGGCACTGAATCTAGTGACAAGGTCTCAAGTAACTACAGTCACCCACAAAAAAAAACAAACAAAAAAAAAAAAAAAAAAACAACACCACTCACTGCTGATATTGTTGTAAAAATAGTGGAGGTATAGGGATTATCCATTACTAGGACAGCCCCTTCTTAAACTAAATGTTCGGCCCCAATAAAATAATAAAGCCCATACTCCTCTCCTGTCCCCACGGTGTCGGCGCTTGCGCTCTCCGGGGCTGTGATGCGATATTGTGACATGCAACGTCCAATCAGTGCTGGCGTCACTGTCTGCGCCTTCATACAAACTGAACATGAAGACGCGGCCAGGGATCAGATCAGATCATGTTCAGTCTGTCCGAAGGCGGGGACACTGACGCCATCGCTGAATGGGTGCCGGGCATCATAGCCCCGACACCGTGAGTGCTTCCACCGCTGGAACGGCACCGGCACGGGAGGGGAGGATAGGCTTTATTATTTTGTCGGGACCCGTTAGTTTAAGAAGGGGATGCCCTAGGAGTAGACAACCCCTTTAAGTTGCACATTTAACGCATACTTGGCAAAGGGTGAAAGAAGCACGGACACCCGGAGGATAAATGGAGCTGCTGTGTTGCAGATATTTTTTCGGCGTGTGCATGAGATTTATTATCATCTGAGGCACAATGCGGACTCTGAAAAGCACAGTAGGTTTATAGAAGACCACATCAGTGCTCCAAATGCTGCACCCTAAAGACCAAAGTAAGGAGATGTATAAGGTTTATGCTCTGCCTTACCTGCTCCGTTAGTTGCCTGCACTCCTCCTTCCTCTTACTCGCCAGTCGCTGACTTCTGCCCCTCTCCTTCTGCAGCTCTGACTCCAGGGTCTGCACCGCTCTCTTCAGGATACGTACATGACTGGCTTCTTTGCCATTAGGAATGTCCATGTCCTGCACCCTCTGTAAGGCAAGTTCGGCCTCTTGTTTTTCCTGGGTTACCCGCTGTAGCCTAGAAAGAGAGGAAAGTGCCAAACAGAACGATGTAGTATCTGATGGGCGACATGGGAAGAAGAGCGGCCATTACAACACGTACTCTTCTCGGAGTCTCCGGACCTCGGCCTCCCGACTTTCCTCGCTCGGCGTCAGTTTCAGAGCAGCCAGTTCATCCTTTAATCCTCGAATTACTTGTCTTAAGTGCACGGGGTCTGGTTTGCCAATGTAGGGAAGAGGGAGTGGATAATGGATCCTGCAAATATATGATTACCTGAGCAAAAAGAACGTAGCAAACATGCAGTTATAAGAGAGAGGCGCCAATGGGACTCACCGGTCAAATTCCACCGAGTAGATCAGTATCAAGTATCGCTTGGATGCAAGTGACGCACTTCTGGCCGGGGGAGCTGAACGCTGCGCTCCTCCAGCTTTCCGGTGCCGAAGTAACTCCAAGTCAGCGTACGTCAGGAGGTCTAGGGTCACAGATTCACTGCTCTGCGGAGAAGATGGGGCACGGAGAGGAGTTTAGTAAATCCATAAAAACTTGGTGCACGCGGAGTCACATTCATTTCCCATCACAATGTCAGTAATACTTTGCAACTGAAGTTAATTACTTAGGTCACCTTCACATTCTCACTTATCCTATGGGACGTGAAAAAGAACTTATTGACTGCAAGGGAGCCCACCCAAGGGGCCCTTACCAATTAGGAGTCCCCCGTCAATCAGGCATGCACAATAAAGTGTTTATGTTACCGAAAGAGATAGTGGAGCGCTGCACACCAGTCCCACAGATCACTGCGCCATTAAAAGCACAGATCTGAGACCCCAGTTTTCCTGATTTAACAGGATCCGAGCCGTAAACAACTGCTTTAAAGACGGATGCGCTACTTCATGGGACCTTCATTGTGATCATTGGTTGGGGGAGGGAGGGATTGCTCAGGTCAGAGCCCACCTGACCAAACATTAGTGGTCTATGTAACCATAGATAACTTCTTGGATTGTCTGATCCAAAGACATTACACTATTGCAAGCAAAAAAAAAAAGTCACAGACTTAAAGTGTATTTACAGGAACGTCACACGTTACCCATTTCCTTATGATCAGATCATTTTTAGATTTTTTTTTATATAAAAGTGTAGAAAAACAAATACCTGAGTGAGAGCGGAGTGCAGCATGTTGCAGAAGATGGAATATTGCTTAAAGTTTCCAGTCTTGTGTGTGAGGTCTTCAACGACTGGTGACAGAAGTAAAAACGCCATGAGAAACAAACGAGGAAAAGTGGAATATTGATAATTCTATGTAAACCTCGTTACTAGACGTAGGCTGAAAGTTCATGAGTCTGCTCATCACGTGTGTTTCCTCCAGGCTCTGAACATCTCATGGTGGGGTCCACAGCCTCCACTGAAAATGGCCCACGTGTCTGTCACACTGAGAACGGAGGCTGGAGAGAAGGACTGATGTGGTTGGAATAATCTTTGGTATAAATTCAGAAAAAAAAAAAAAATTGGATAAAAATCAGTTGCCTTTTATACCTTAAATAAGGATTAGGATTGTGAAGCAGATCCGAGCAGGGCGGCCTACAGCTTACCAATTAGATAGATTGTACTTTCCATAGGACGCTCGCAGGCAGAGGAGTAACTGTAATGAGTGCAGTTGCATGCGGGCCCTCGAGCATAGTGGAGGCCCTCCTTTTGACTCATAGGAGAGGATCAATACTATTAAAAACCTGTGATCGCTCGGGGGCCCCTGTAGGGGATTTTGCTTTGGGGCTCAGGAACTTAATGCACTATAATCAGGATTTGGAAAACAGAAAAAAAAAAAAAATATATACAGTATGATATATGAAATAAAATTAACTTGATGGTGTGAGAAACTGGAGTGGTTAATGCCACCAACTGGTTCAAGGTAGTGTCTCCTTTTTTGACTACAGGGTGCTGATTAAGTAAAGCCGGGTCCCACAAGCGTATGGCATCGGATGAGATATGCCAATGACACTTGGCTCCTGCTCTGCTGGGAGTGTGATCCGAGTGTCAGTGCTCCGACCCTCTCGCATTAAAGAATCCCAGCATAGCCGTGGAGGAGACATTAATTCCTCCGCTGGCATTGTCAGTGGGAATCGCACTGCACTCGAGTGATATCCGAGTGCAGCGCGATGTTTCACATGCACCAATAGACTTACATGGGTGCGTGCATGCGATCCGATTCACGGATGCATTCGCTACATGCTGGAATTGTCATGAGAAAAATAATCGCAGATGTGAGCTGCCCCATAGTTGAACATTCGGCCAAGTGAAATCAGATTTTTTTTTTTTTTTTTCAGGGCTAGAATAAAGGCCAACATACACATTGAATAAAAGGTGTCCAAAGCCACCAATTTCGGCAGCTCATCTATTGTGTATGGGGGGCCTCCAGACTCTCACCTTACAGATAATGCCAGAGAAGAGAAGGATCCTTGTCTTCTCAAAAAGAAATAAGCTGCTGGTGGATTATTCTGGCAGAAGACACAGGAGCGCTGGGATGAGCTGTGAGCTTCTATAGCTGTCAGCCCAAAGATCAGTCTCTTTATGTTTATGGCCGGCTTTAGCCGCGTGACAGTAACCAATCACCAGAGTGGGGTCTTTAAACATGAGATTGTGTGATGTCAGATACATTGCAGAGGTGTACGCTATTCTCCTTGTCAATAAATCAGGAGTATATATGGGGTCCCTCTGAGCATGCAAACACTGGACACACTCATTCCTGCGGGCTCCGGCACTGAGGACTCTACCCCTGTAGATGGAGGACAAAAGGACACTTTGTGGCATCTGTGAGCTCAATGGAGGCCTATGGATGCGTTTGAGCTTGTGAATGTAACCCTAAAGGTTGTGTCCTTCGCCAGGCAGGCCAGACGCACTGCGCATGTACGGAGGTGTCTGTATACAAAGCCATACTCACACTCTGCATCAAACTCCCCCCTCCACTGGTCCGTAGTCAGCGCATCTTCCACCTCCACTTCCAGCCGATCCCCCGTGTTACGGACACGTAGGACGTGTTCTATCCCTCTGAAGACGCAGCGGGCTTCAGCCAACTCCGTGTCGTCCATAATAGGATCCTGAGTCAAGAAATGTTGTCAAGACAAAAGTGGGAAAAAGAGGGATGATTTGAATTAGATTAGTTTTTTTATATTCTTAAAAAACTTTTCCAACGATGTGTCACTTACTAGGCTGCGTTTTGTTTCTTCAATAAAATCAGTGTTTTACCAGCAGGAGATTATCTCTACAGGACGAGGAGTGTCTTGCCTCTTAGTCCAACCACGCCCCCAGCACTGATTAGCAGCTTTCTGCCTATGAACAGTGTACACAGAAAGCGGCCAATCTGTGCCGTGGGCGGGGTTATACAGAGCTCAGCATTCAAAGCTCTGCAACAGAGAAAACAGTGATTGTATCACAACTGCAGCAAGCAGCCCAGTAAGTGACACGTTGCAGATATCAGGGTCTCTGCCCCTACATTAAGCTGCTCTCAGATTACATAGCACAATCCTTCTGACTCGTTCCCTTTAAGTGTAGATTAACCCTATATCTGCAGGCAGCTGCACATTGCGCAGTCAGGGCGGAGGGGACAATCATGGCTGCGAGCACAGATCTGTCCCTATTATGCCACAGGATGGCAGCCTCCAGCTGTCGTAAGACTACAACTCCCAGCATGCCCTGATATCTGCATGCAGGAGTCCTCACCAATGACAGTCAAGCTCTAGCCAAACCACAGGTTGAAGCCCAAGTCAGGCAGCTATCAGGACATGCTGGGAGTTGTAGTTCTGTTGTAGTTTGAGAGCTGCTTGCTGGGAGTTGTAGTTCTGTTATATTTTTGAGAACTGCTTGCTGGGAGTTGTAGTTCTGTTGTAGTTTGAGAGCTGCTTGCTGGGAGTTGTAGTTCTGTTATATTTTGAGATGCTTGCAGGGAGTTGTAGTTCTGTTGTAGTTGGAGGGCTGCTTGCTGGGAGTTGTAGTTCTGTTGTAGTTGGAGGGCTGCTTGCTGGGAGTTATAGTTCTGTTGCAGTTTGAGAGCTGCTTGCTGGGAGTTGTAGTTTGAGAGCTGCTTGCTGGGAGTTATAGTTCTGTTGCAGTTTGAGAGCTGCTTGCTGGGAGTTGTAGTTCTGTTGCGGTTTGAGAGCTGCTTGCTGGGAGTTGTAGTTCTGTTGTGGTTTGAGAGCTGCTTGCTGGGAGTTGTAGTTCTGTTGTGGATTGAGAGCTGCTTGCTGGGAGTTGTAGTTCTGTTGTGGTTTGAGAGCTGCTTGCTGGGAGTTGTAGTTCTGTTGTAGTTTGAGAGCTGCTTGCTGGGAGTTGTAGTTCTGTAACAGTTATGTAGCCTCAGGCTGGAGACCATTATTACAGGGATTAAGTAGTTTACAACAGCAGAGCAGAGTAGGGGGCAGATTACAGTAATGAGATCAGGCACCGCACGGACAGAGGAGTCACCGTGCGAAGGAGAATGCAGCACACCGCCGTCACACACCGGAGCCGCCGCCAAACCGCGCACTCCTCCCGCACTCACCTTTCTTTCTTCCCCCTTCCTTCTTCAGTAGCTCCCCTCGATCAGTTAAACCGCCGGTCTCCCAAGACAACACCGCCCTTCACTCCCATTGGCTCCTACCCGCCACCCTCGCTCTGCTATTGGTCCTACTTCACGTACGTTAACGGTAAGCCCGCCTTTTTTTCCCACAGCGGAGTTCCAGTTGGTCGAACGTTTGGGTCATCTGACCTTCCAAGCAGCCAATTAGAACGTCTGCACTTTAATCAGGTGTCGGAAGTGTTACTATGCCAACCGCAGGGTCTGGCCTGACACACACGTGACTGAGCCCCGGCGGAGAGGTGGGACTGGGAGGGTGGGGAGTGTGTTGTTGATGAACTACAAGTCCCAGGAGACCTTTTAAATGAGGGAGCTGGAACCATGGGGCGTTCGAGTCTTTTCCTCTTAGCTGCTGAGCCACACAGACGCCTTTCCAATATTGTGCACCGCACTGGCAGTCACAGACAGAAAAGGGCCCTTGTGCAAAAACAATATATGGGCCCTTTGCAGCCCAAAAGCTCCTAAAAATGCAAAATTGCACCTGTTTTGGAGATAGAAATGGGCCCCCTACCTTTTGGGCCCCTGCGCGAGCGCACAGGTTGCACCACTGATATGTCGGCCCCTGGTGCAGCGGCGGGCCTGTGGGGAGGTGTGTGATGAAGCTGAACCTGTCCTGCAACTACTGGGGTCAGAGACGTCTCTGGTCTCGGACCTTCACCCCCTGAGACGCGGCAGCTCAGCAGTTAAACAAAGAGAAACAAACTTTTTTTTATTTTTCTGGAAAAGTTTATGAAACGCTATAAATGTGTTATTGCCCCGCGTAGTGAGGAGAACGGCTCGTTACCGTACAGTAAGCGCCAGACGAGGGGCGGAAGAGTACTGTTCATCAATTTATGCGAAATTAAAAGGCGCCAGGAAAAAATACAACCCCCCCCGTGCGCCTCTAGGAGGCTGAGTCTATAAGGGGGTCCCCTAATGCAATGGGTTCGGGGGCAGTTTGCAAGATGTTGATGGGCTTGTCCACCACCGGGCATCTTTAAAGGGGTTTCCCATGACTTTATTAATGGCCCATTTTTAGGATAGGTCATCAATGTCTGATCGGTGGGGGTGTGACACCCGGCTCCCCCGCCCATCAGTTATTCCTGGTGTTGGACTGCTTATTTGCGGAGCTGCACATTGCAACTCTGTTGACGGTATAATGGTCCCAACTGGGTACTGCACTCAAATTAGTTAGGGGCGGATGTGCAGTACCTGGCCGTGGCCACTATTCTGCCGACGGAGCTGTGTAGTACCAGCCACTGACAACAGCTGATCAGCGGGGGAGCCCGTGTGTCGCACCACCACCAATCAGACATTGATGACCTATCCTAGGGATACCCCATTACTGTTAAAGTCCAGAACAGTCCCTTTAAGAATAAAACATTCCTACTTCCAGGACAGACACTGTGTCCCCTGACAGTCATGTGACATTGTTATGTCATATCACCCCTGCAGCCAATCAGCAACCGCTGATCAGCTGCAGCTTTCACTGTTTTGTTAGAGCAATCTTCCATGACCACCAGGAGCAGGGTCGGCTCCAGGTTTTCATGGGCCCCGGGCGAAAGAGTCTCAATGGGCCCCTTTAACACATACCACAATTCATGATACACAGATACGGCAGAGAAATATAGGTATAGTACAATGCCAAACATTTCACTTCATACATTACATGAATGATATCTATTGTAAATTCTATAATTGCTCAAAAGACAAACAGTATAGTCATCCATACAGTATTATGGGCACCACATAGTGCTCCATACAGAATAATGAGCTCCATATATTGCTCCATACAGTATAATGAGCTCCATATATTGCTCCATGCAGTATAATGAGCTCCATATATTGCTT
This sequence comes from Oophaga sylvatica, assembly GCA_033576555.1. Classification (NCBI taxonomy): domain Eukaryota; kingdom Metazoa; phylum Chordata; class Amphibia; order Anura; family Dendrobatidae; genus Oophaga; species Oophaga sylvatica. Next base: position 38,313,446 of record JARQOD010000008.1, read on the forward strand.
CATACAGTATTATGGGCACCATATAGTGTTCTATACAGAATAATGAGCCCTATGTATTGCTCCATACAGTATTTTGGTCACCACATAGAGCTCCATACAGAATGAGCCCCATATAATGCTCCATATATAATGGACCCTATAAGATGGTCCATATATAATAGGCCCCAAATGATGCTCCATATATAATGGGCCCCATATGATGTTCCATATATAATGGGCCCCATATGATGCTCCAGTATATGATGGGCCCCATATATGATGCTTCAGTGCATGATGGGCCCCATATAATGCTACATATATAATGGACCTATATATGATGCTCCAGTATATTATGGGCCCCATATAATGCTCAATATATAATGGGCCCCATATATGATGCTCCAGTGTATGATGGGCCCCATATATGATACTCAAGTGTATGATGGGCCCCATATGATGGTCTCCATATATTGCGCCAAACATAAAAAAAAAAATAAAACATGAAATACTTCTCCTCACTGGCCGCTGCTCTGCTCGAGGCACTGGCCCCCTTTCCTGGCACAGGCTCCAGGCCCCCATAGCATGCAGGTGTCCCCGACTGTGAGTGGGCCCCCCCGCCTGCTCAGGGCCCCGGCACTTGCCCGGGTGCTGACGCCGGCCCTGACCAGGAGGCACAGTGCCGACATCAGCGGAATGAGGCTGGTCAGGCAGATAGGTGTTAAGGGTCGAGCGATTCATTTGGCCAATAGTGTAAAACCCCTTTAAGATTGAGTCTTAAGGAACATGGTGTTCCTCTCTGTGTCCTGAAATATGACTTTAACTGCTTAACATCAGCATGTCCTCCATCTTATATATAGGCCGGATGAAAGCTAAAGCACCTCAATGGGGTGAGAACCGCTCCCTATGAGGCTGAGTTCGCATAAGCATATGAAGTAATCGTCCGATTTTCATCTGTATTGTCATCGGATGGCATTTATTTTTATGCATCAACAGAGAATAACATTTACGAGAAAAAATACAGTTTCCTATGTTAAGAGTTGTAAATGTATCCTTAACAATCGGATGCTGTACGGATGATCCGAGTTGTATTCAGGTTTTTTTCGCACACTCATAGACTTGAATAGTAAAGTCTCATCCGAAATCCGTGCATGCTGAGTTGTTTTTCACACAGACATTTGCTCCCTGTGAAAAAGTGGTCATCTGTACAGCCCAACTGAATAGCTTTGGTCCGAGTGCTGTCAGTTTTTTTCCATGGACAACACTCAGACCGAAAATACCGTCATGTGAACGAAACTAGAGCAAGATGGGTTTTATAATCAAACTTGATGTGCATGAGATAACTGTCCGTCAAACATTTGTTCTGCCTTCACTCCCCCATATTCATGAGTGCTCAGCTCTGCCAGCGTTCATGAGTTTTCAACGGGGAGAAAACCATTGCCAAAACAAAGGATTGTTCATAGAAATTTCAACCTAATCCTTCTCTTCCCCGTCATCACTTATAAGGGGAAAGTCGGGATACCCCCATACACATCACATAGAAAGCTGGACCCATAGAAACCGATGGGTTTGATTAACTTTTATCTAATGTGTATGGGGGCCTGTAATGCTTTATGCTCACTACATATGAGCTGATCCTGGATGTATATATCTGGGAATGGAGCAATATATGGGGCCATTATACTGTGTGTGGTGCAATATATAGGGCCCGTTATATAATGTATGGAGCAGTGTATGGGGCCATTATACTGTATGGAGCATTACATAGGGCCATTATACTTTATGGAGCATTATATGGGGGCCATTAGATACTGTATGGAGCAATATATGGGGACATTATACTGTATGGAGTATTATATGGGGCCCATTATACTGTATGAAGCAAAGCATTATTTTGGGCCCATTATACTGTATGGAACAATATATGGAGCCCATAATTCTATATGGAACAATATGTGGAGCCCATAATTCTATATGAAACAATATATGGGCCCATAATACTGTATGGAGCAATATATGGGGCCCATTTTACCGTATTGAGGACTATGTGGTGGCCATAATACTGTATGGAGGAAAATGTGGTTCTCATAATATTGTTTGGCACACTATGTGGTGCCCATAATTCTGTACGGCGGACTATGTGGTGCCCATAATTCTGTAAGAAGGGCTATGTGGTGCCCATAATACTGTTTGTAGGACTGTGTGGTGCCGATAATACTGTATGAAGGACTATGTGGTGCCTATAATACTTTATGGAGGACTACGTGGTGCCTATAATGCTGTAAATAGGACTATGTGGTGACTATAATACTGTATGGAGGACTATGTGGTGCCTATAATACTGTGTGGAGGACTATTTGATGCCTATAATACTGTATGGAGGACTATGTGGTGCCTGTAATACTGTATGGAGGACTATGTGGTGCCCATAATACTGTATGGAGGACTACGTGGTGCCCATAATACTGTATGGAGGACTATGTGGTGCCGATAATACTATATGGAGGACTATGTGGTGCCCATAATACTGTATGGAGGACTACGTGGTGCCCATAATACTGTATGGAGGACTATGTGATGCACATAATACTGTATGGAAGACTATGTGGTGACCATAATACTGTATGGAGGACTATGTGGTGCCTATAATACTGTATGGAGGACTATGTGGTGCCTATAATACTGTGTGGAGGACTATTTGGTGCCTATAATACTGTATGGAGGACTATGTGGTGCCTGTAATACTGTATGGAGGACTATGTGGTGCCCATAATACTGTATGGAGGACTATGTGATGCACATAATACTGTATGAAGGACTATGTGGTGCCCATAATACTGTATGGAGGACTATGTGATGCACATAATACTGTATGGAGGACTATGTGGTGACCATAATACTGTATGGAGGACTATGCTGTCCGGTCTAAAAATAAGTGTGCAGTCACTCTGTGTGCTGCGAGGATTCACCGGTTTCTGAGCTATTGTAGAATTTACAATAGATATCACTCATATAATGAAAGAAGTAAGTGAAATCTTTGGCATTGTGCTACACCTATATTTCTTATCTGTGCATCATGAATCATTGTATGTATTAGAGGGGCCCACTGAGACTCTTTCGTCCGGGGCCCATAAAAAACCTGGAGCCGGCCCTGCCGGGAGATTTCCCATTGTATAGTGAAAGGCTCTGACAGATACGACTGTGTAGGTATACCACTGTGTAGGTATACAATGGTGTACGTGCTCTCATGCGATACAAGTGTGAAAAAAAGTACGGTAACTGTTTTCTTGCAGTAAATTTGTGTTATCCTGCTGTAGTAGCACTCTCTGCAGCTCTCATGTTCTTGGTGCAGATTTACTTTTATGCTTGCTTTTCTTTATATGTGGTAGACTCCTTTTCAGGAGACAGCTGCTTCAGGTACAATTTTGTCCTAATGAATCCATGCTGATATATAATGGTACCAATAATTCCAGTCAACGGCGTCCCTGGGAGAGAAAGTAGGCAAGTAAGTCATTGTGGAAGATATGTTTTGCATCCGCACATAGGGTTATTGTCAGTATGCAGCCTGTGAATAGAAAGCCAACCACATGGAAATAAAGGGCGGATTTACTGCGGGTTGTGGGTGCAGAGCGTTTCGTGTATATAAGCTGTCAGCACAGCGGTCAGGTTTAATGAATCTAATTACATTAGAAAACTTTTTTAATTAATTTATAGTTTGTGTAAACAAAGGAAACTCAACCAATCAAATTACCAAAGAAGATCATCAATTCCTCAATAATACAAGTAGCAATTTGTGTAATAAAATGGAAAGTTAGTTAGTTATACTGTATATGTCATATTATAATGTCCAGTAATACAAAAAAAACTAATAATAATAGGTATAATATCCACTAATAGCAGCTTTATTCCTATACAGTGGGTTCGTTAAGTATTCAAACCCCTTTACATTTTTCACTCTTTGTTCCATTGCAGCCATTTGGTAAATTCAAAAAAGTTCTTTTTTTTTCTCATTAATGTACTCTCTGCTGAAATATTCATTGGAGTCGGTGGGCCTCCCTTCATCTTTGGGCCCGATGCAGCCTCTGGGAAAACCTCAATATTTACCACAATAATAATAATTTTATTTCTATAGCGCCAACATATTCCGCAGCGCTTTACATTTTAGGGGGGACTTGTACAGGCAGAATACATTACAGCATAACAATAAACACATAAATCAACAGATACCAAGAGGAATGAGGGCCCTGCTCGCAAGCTTACAGTCTGTGAGAAAGGGGAGACACAAAAGGTGGATGGTAACAATTGTTTTCGTTGTTCGGACCAGCCACAGTGTAAGAATCGGGTGTTCCTGTAATGCTGAGTGAACAGGTTATCAGCCTAAGTATGTAACAGTACAGACATAGAGGGCTATTAAATGCATAAAGCGGCTGAGAACATGATGCGAGGAACCTGGTTATGGTAAAAATTTTGAATGGGGAACACAGGGATAGTTAGGTTAATGTGTTGAGGCAGTAGGCCAGTCTGTACAAATGCATTTTTAAGGCACGCTTAAAACTGTGGGGATTGGGGATTAATCGTATTAACTTGGGTAGTGCATTTCAAAAAATTGGCGCAGCATGTGAGAAGTCTTGGAGACGGGAGTGGGAGGTTCTGATTATTGAGGATGTTAACCTCAGGTCATTAGCAGAATGGAGGGCACGGGTCGGATGGTAGACTGAGACAAGGGAAGAGATGTATGGTGCTGCTGAGCCATGGAGTGCTTTGTGGGTGAGGGTAATAAGTTTGTAATGGATTCTGGAGTGGATGGGTAACCAGTGTAATGACTGGCACAAGGTAGAGGCATCGGTATAACTGGAGAGAAATATGATCCTGGCTGCAGCATTCAGGACGGATTGGAGAGGGGAGAGTTTGGTACGAGGGAAACCGATTAGTAGAGAGTTACAATAGTCCAGATGAGAATGAATAAGAGAAACAGTAAGAGTTTTTGCAGAGTTGAAAGTAAGAAAGGGTCGAATTCTAGAAATGTTTTTGAGGTGCAGATAACAAGAGTGAGCCAGTGATCGTATGTGGGGGGTGAATGAAAGCTCGGAATCAAGTATGACCCCAAGACAGCGGGCATGTTGCTGGGGAGTAATGTTGGAACCACACACGGAGATGGCAATGTTGGGCATAGGTAGGTTAGTAGATGGAGGAAACACGAGGAGCTCAGTTTTTGACAGGTTCAGTTTCAGTTAGAGGGAGGACATGATGTTGGAGACAGCGATAAGACAATCACTGGTGTTTTCTAAAAAGGCAGGCGTGATATCAGGAGAAGTGTATAATTGGGTGTCATCAGCATAGAGATGGTACTGGAAACCAAATCTACTGATTGTTTGTCCAATAGGGGCAGTATACAAAGAGAAGAGGAGGGGGCCTAGGACTGATCCTTGAGGAACCCCAACAGTAAGGAGAAGATGAGAGGAGGAGGAACCAGCAAAAGATACAGTGAAGGAGCGGTCAGAGAGATAGGAGAACCAGGAGAGAACGGTGTCCTTGAGGCCAATGGAGTGGAGCATAGTGAGGAGGAGCTGATGGTCCACAGTGTCAAATGCTGCAGAGAAATCCAGGAGAATTAGCATGGAGTAGTGACCATTAGATTTAACTGTTAAAAGATCATTAGAGACTTTGGTGAGGGCAGTTTCAGTAGAGTGTAAGGAGCGGAAACCGGATTGTAGAGGGGCGAGAAGAGAGTTATCTGAGAGATAGCGGATGAGATGGGTGTGGACCAGGCGTTCCAGGAGTTTAGAGATGAAGGGAAGATTAGAGACGGGTCTATAGTTAGCGGCACAGTTTTGGTTGAGGGATGGTTTTTTAAGTAATGGATGTATGATGGCATGCTTAAATGAGGAGGGAGAGACACCGGAAAAGAGAGATAAGTTAAATAATTTTGTTAGGTGAAAGGTGACAGCAGGGGAAAGGGACTGGAGGAGATGTGATGGAATGGGGTCACTGGTGCAAGTGGTAGGGTGAGAAGATGCGAGGAGCCTGAGTATTTCTTCTGTGACTGATTCAAAATCATAGTGAGCTAGATGCGGTGGGGGAGGGAGAACAGTGCATGGTATGAGGGGATTGGGAGATAATTTCCTGTTGGATATGGTCAATTTTTTGTTTGAGATAATTGGCCAGATTGTCAGCGCGGAGATCCATGGTTGGGGCCTGCACTCTTGGGTTGAGTAGGGAATGAAAAGTGTCAAAGAGACGTTTAGGGTTATTGGATAGTGAGGTGATGAGGGTGTTGAAATAGGTTTGTTTGGAGAGGTGAAGGGCAGTGTTTGTTGAATGTTTTAAGCATAAACTTATAATGGATGAAATCTTCGGGTAGATTTGGATTTCCTCCACAGACGTTCGGCGCACCTGGAGCACCACTGTAGGAAACGTGTTTGCAGCGTGTGCCAGGGTTGTCGCCATCTATGCCAACTTGTTCTGTGTATAGGAGGTGCGGTTTCATCCAGGGCTCTTTGCAGTGTTTCATTGTAATGCTTCAGTGCAGAATCAAGAAATGAGAGGGAGGAGATAGGGGCCAATGATGACTGCAAGTTCTTCATAAGTTTCTGGGTGTTAATGGCCTATATGTTTCAATAAGTGTGAAAACTGGGGGTGACATGAGTGGGATGGCAGTTCTTGATAGAGAATGAAAGAAGGTTGTGGTCAGAGAGCGGGAGAGGAGATCTGCTCATCCACTGAGCAGATCTGGAAGAAGACCAAGTTGAGAGAGTTTCCATCTTCATGCGTATTAGAGTTAGTAAGCTGCCAAAGGCCGAAAGAGGAGGTTAGAGATAAAAGGTGGGTAGCAGATGGGGAGAGGGGAAAAGCAATGGGAATGTTGAAATCACCCATGATGAGGGTGGGGATGTCACAGGAGAGAAAATGTGTAAGCCAGGTGGCAAAGTGATCCAGGAACTGATGGGAGCGGCCCAGAGGACGATACACCATCGCCACTCGCATGGAGAAGGGGATGTAGAGTCTGACAGCATGGACCTCAAAAGAAGGGAAGACAAGTGAGGGTACTTGAGGGATAACCTGAAAGGTACATTTGGGTGATAGGAGCAGACCGATGTGTCCACATGCTCTGTTGTCCGATCTTGGGGTATGAGAGAAGTGTAGTCCACCATATGAGAGAGCAGCAGTGGTGGTGTCTGGATCCAGGTTTCAATAAGAGCCAGAAGGTTAAGAGAATCAGAAAGGAAGAAGTCATGGATGAAGGAGAGTTTATTACACACTGAGTGAGAATTCCAGAGGGCACAATTAAAAGAGGCAGAAGGCATGCAGGGAATAGTAATGAGATTTGAGGGGTTTCTGAGTGTAGCAGTTGAGGGGTTTTACTTACTGTAACATGGGGGGGGCCGGGGTTGGGAGAGATATCTCCTGCGACTAGGAGAAGGAGGATAGATAGAGTAAGCAGATGGTTAAGTGATTTGTGAGAACTTCTCTTGTGTTGGATGGTGGGACTGAATGGATTTGTGCAGTTTAGCAATGTGAAAAGAGCATGAGTGCTATACATAGGAGAGGGCTGAAGGGCCGATATGGATGGAGTGTTAAGAGTTAATGCAAGGACAGTGGATGTGAGTGAATGCAGCAGCCTGGATATAAATTATACAAATGCATATGGTAAATATTTGTTGTAATCCAAATGTACAGGGAATAGGTTTGTTTAACTGCCATGAAATAATTGCCAGGTACTTTGATAAATGTACTTAGATTAAATGTACATAAATGCTACCCCTGCATAAATGCTTTCCCAGGCTATGTCTGAATATATAGGAGGCTAGCTCTAAGATCTCTCACTATTTTACCTCGTTAGCAATCAATCAACTAAGTTAACACAGCAGGAGGCAATAAATGAACTAACAAATAAACAAGTATGCAGGCCTACATGGTTCATAAACCTCTTTGAAAAACCTCACAGCATAAAGGGACAAGCAGAGTAAGTTGAATTAGCTATATACCATTACATATGCTTGCAAAGATGAATAGGAGTGACTGAAGACATGTAGGATAAATGCAGGAGATTGAACGAGCTAAATACCATTACAAACTGTTTGCTGACATAGAATAGAGTGACTGAAGACATGCAGGACCAATGCAGGAGATTGACTGAGCTAAATACCTGTATGAAGAGAATAGAGATGAGCGTTAGATTCTGCCATGAAATAACTGCCAGGTACTTTGACAAATGTACTTAGATTAAATATACATAAATGCTACCCCAGCTTGAGTTTTATGATGTCAAAGGAACTGGCCAAGAAGCTCAGAGACAGAATTGTGGCAAGGCACACATCTGGCCAAGGTTACAAAAAGAATTTCTGCAGTACTCAAGGTTCCTAAGAGCACAGTAGCCTCCATAATCCTTAAATGGAAGTTTGGACCACCAGAAGTCTTCCTAGACCTGACTGTCCAGCCAAACTTATTAATCGTGGAAGAAGAGCCTTGGTGAGCGAGGTAAAGAAGAACCCCAAGATCACTGTGGCTGAGCTCCACAGATGCAGTAGGGAGATGGGAGAAAGTTCTACAAAGTCAATTATCACTGCAGCCCTCCACCAGTCGGGCCTTTATGGCAGAGTGGCCTGACGGAAGCCTCTCCTCAGTGCAAGATATATGAAAGAGAGTTTGCTAAAAAACACATGAAGGACTCCCAAACTATTAGAAATAAGATTCTTTGGGCTGATGAGATGAAGATAGAACTTTTTGGTGATAATTCTAAGCGGTATGTGTGGAGAAAACCAGGCACTGCTCATCACCTGCCCAATACAGTCCCAACAGTGAAACATGGTGATGGCAGCATCATGCTATTGGGGTGTTTTTCAGAAGGGACAGGACGACTGGTTGCAATTGAAGGAAACATGAATGCGGCCAAGTACAGAGATATCCTGGATGAAAACCTCTTCTAGAGTGCTCTGGACCCCAGACCTGGCAGAAGGTTCACCTTCCAACAAGACAATGACCCTAAGAACACAGCTAAAATAACAAAGGACTGGCTTCAGAACAACTCTGTGACCATTATTGACTGGCCCAGTCAGAGCCCTGACCTAAACCCAATTGAGCATCTCTGGAGAGACCTGAAAATGGTTGTCCACCAACATTCACCATCCAACCTGATGGAACTGGAGAGGATCTGCAAGGAAGAATGGCAGAGGATCCCCAAATCCAGGTGTGAAAAACTTGTTGCATCATTCCCAAGAAGACTCATGGCTGTACTAGCTCAAAAGGGAGCTGCTCCTCAATACTGAGCAAAGGGTCTGAATACTTATGACTATGTGATATTTCAGTTTTTCTTTTTTAATAAATTTGCAAAAATGTCTACATTTCTGTTATTTTTCAGTCAAGATGGGGTGCAGAGTGTATATTAATGCAAAAAAAAGAACTTTTTTGAATTTACCAAATGGCTGCAATGAAACAAAGAGTGAAAAATTGAAAGGGGTCTGAATACTTTCCGTACCCACTGTATGCGTGTCCCCAGTTACATCTCCAATTATGTCTTTAGCTTGTAAGCCAGATTGCTTCTTGATACCAGACCAATCTTTTCTCAACACACCTCAGCTCTTGTAGACATCACATTATTCTTCCCTCAAATCTTATAGACATCAGACCACTCCTTACTCAGCTCTCGAAGATATCAGACCATTCCTTACTCAGCTCTCATAGACATCAAACTATTCATTACTTAGCTCTCATAGACATCAGACCATTTCTTTCTCAGTTCTCATAGATACCAGACCATTCCTTCCTCAGTTCTCGTAAATGCCAGACCATTCCTTCCACAGTTCTCTTAGATGCCAGACCATTCCTTCCACAGTTCTCTTAGATGCCAAACCTTTCCTTCCTCAGTTCTGTAGATGCCAGACCATCCCTTCCTCAGTTCTCAAAATTACCAGAACATTTTTTCCTCAGTTCTCATAGATACCAGATTATTCCTTTTTCAACTCTCGTAGATACTAGATCATTCCTTTCTCAGTTCTTGAAAATACAAGACCACTCTTTCCTCAGTTCTCATAGATACCAGATTGTTCCTTCTTCAGCTCTCGTAGATAGCACACCATTCCTTCCTCAGCTCTCATAGGTACTAGACCATTCCTTCCTCAGCTCTCGTATTTATCAGACCATTCCTTTCTCAACTCTCTTAGATACCAGACCATTCCTTCATCATCTTTTGTAGGTATGAGACCATTCCTCCTTCAGTTCTCGAGATGTCAGACAATGCCTTTCTCAGTTCTCATAGATAACAGATTATTCCTTCTTCAGCCCTCGAAGACATCAGATCATTCCTTCCTCAGCTCTCATAGTTACCAGACCATTCCCTCTTCAGCTCTCCTAGATACTAGACCAATCCTTCCTCAGCTCTTATAGCCATCAGATCATTCTTTCCTCAGCTCTCATAGATACCAGACTATTCATTCCTCAGCTCTTGTAGATACTAGACCATTCCTTCCTCAGCTCTTGTAGATACCACACCATTTCTTCCTCAGCTCTCATAGATACCAGACCATTCCTTTCTTTGCTCTCATAGATACCACACCATTCTTTTGTCAGCTCTCGTAGATATCAGACCATTCCTTCTTCAGCTCTCAGAGATATCAGTCCATCCCTTCTCCAGCTCTTGTAGACATCAAGCAATTCCTTTCTCAGGTCTTTTAGACATCAGACCATCCCTTACTCAGCTCTTGTAGACATCAGACCATTCCTTATTCAGCTCTTGTAGACATCAGACCATTCCTTACTTGCTTTCGTAGACATCAGACTATTCCTTTCAAAGTTCTCAAAGATACCAGACCATTCTTTCATCAGTTCTCATAGATACCAGATTATTCCTTCTCCGCTTTCGTAGATACGAGACCATACCTTCCTCAGCTCTCATAGATACTAGGCCATTACTTCCTCATCTCTCGTAGATACCAGACCATTCCTTCCTCAGCTCTCGTAATTACCAGACCATTCCTTTCTCAGCTCTTGTAGATACCATACCATTCTTTCCTCAGCTTTTGTACATACCAGACCATTCTTTCCTCAGCTCTCGTAGATACCAGATTATTCCTTCCTCAGCTTTCGTAGATACCAGATCATTCCTTCCTCAGTTCTCATAGATACCATACCATTCCCTCCTCAGCTTCCATAGATACCAGACCATTCCTTCCTGAGCTCTCGTAGATATCAGAGTATCCATTACTCAGCTCTTGTAGATGACAGATCATTCCTTTCTCGGTTCTTTTAGATACAAGACCATTCCTGCCTCAGCTCTCATGGATACAAGACCATTCCTCTCTCAGCTCTCATAGATACTAGACCATTCCTACCTCAGCTCTCGTAGATTCCAGACCATTCCTTCTTCAGCTCTTGTAGACATCAGACCATTCCTTACTTAGCTCTCATAGACATCAGACCATTCCTTCCTCCTCTCTCATAGATACCAGACCATTCCTTCCTCAGTTCTCGAATATACAACACTATTCCTTCCTCAGTTCTCAGAGACTCCAGACCATTCCTTCCTCAGCTCTTGTAGACAGCAGACTATTCCTTCCTCAGTTCTCGTAGATACCAGACCATTCCTCCTCTGCTCTCTTAGATACCTGACCATTCCTTCCTCAGCTCTTGTAAACATCAGACCAATCCCTCCTCAGTTCTAGTAGATACCAGACCATTCCTTCCTCAGCTCTTGTAGATACCAGACTATTCCTTCTTCGGCTCTTGTAGATATCATACCATTACTTCCTCAGCTGTCATAGATACCAAACCATTCCTTCATCAGATTTCCAAGAAACCAGACCATTCCTTCCTTAGCTCTTGTAGTTACCAGACTATTCATTCCTCAGCTCTCGTAGATACCAAACCATTCCTTTCTTAGCTCTTGTAGATACCAGACCATTCCTTCCTCAGATCTTGTAGATACCAGACCATTTCTTCCTCAGTGCTTGTAGACATTAGATCATTCCTTCCTCAGCTCTCATAGATACCAGACTATTCTTTCCTCAAATCTTTTAGACATCAGACTATTCCTTGGTTAGTTCTTGTAGACAATCAGACCATTCCTTCCTCAGCTCTAATATATATCAGTCTATTCTTCCTCAACTGTTGTAGACCCTAGACCATTCCTTCCCTGTTATGAATGTGCTAGAGATGGTTTCTGAGCAGAGGCTCCCTCTGGTGGTTACAGACAGTACTGAACCTTTCAGCGAGGAATGGCAATCTGGGATCACTGACTGGTCTGATATAAGGGAGGTTCCCTCCCATGATGGTTGCCGGTGATCAATTGTTCTTGTCTCAATTGTGGTTCCTGGTTCATTTGGAAGTTTGCTGAGTCTTGCTTGCATCTTCTGCTTTCAGATAAGATATTTTCTGCTTTTATTTTTGTGCTTGCTTTTTGCATAGTTCCCTGCACATCTGTGGAGGTCAGCTGGGTCCCCTCCTGGGGGCCTGTGCTCCTCTCAGTTTATCTTAAGCCACTGTTATTTGTTCATTTGCTTTTTCCTGTTTTTTCAGTGGCTGCGACTTACTTTTGTTACACCAGAGATCTGATTTAGGTGGTAGAGATCGTGTGATCTCAGGTGTTTTTGCAATCAGAAGAGTTGGTATTTTTTAGGTTTTTTTTGGATTGCAGTGAGAATCCTTTCCTGTACTTTTCTGTCTAGACAGATTGGGCCCCAGCGTTTGCTCATTCTATTTTCTGTCTGTGTCCGTGCTTCTACTTGTCTAACCGCCATTACATGTTTGGGGGCTTCCTATTTTCTTTGGGGATCTGCTCCGGGGCAGATAGCTTTCCTCTTTCTGCCTTTAGGTGTAGTTATCTCTCAGGCTGTGACGAGGCGTCTAGGATCAACGTAGGAACGCTCCATGGCTACCTCTAGTTGTGTTCTTAGTTCAGGTTACTGCAATTCAATAGGTTCCAGCCTCTCTGGTGTATTGCCGTATTTGCATTTTCTCCTCAACTACCAGAATACAACAGTATCACCGGCCCAAACTGAAAATTATATGGTACTCACAGAAGGGAAATATAGTGTGGAAAGAAAAAAAAAAAAAAAAGTTGTCAGAGTTGTCAGAGATTTTTTTTCCTGTTTGTTGCATTTTTTCCCTCTTTTTCTCTGGGTGCTGAGGAGGATTTTTTTTTTCTCTCAATGGAGCTTGCACAGTTGTCTGGCCGTGTGGATCAGCTTGCCACTGAGGTTCGGAATATTGCTACCTATCTTGTTGGGTTGCCGGTTATGGAACCTAGGATCCCCATGCCAGATTTGTTTTTGGGGGATCGATCTAAATTTCTGAATTTCAAAAATAACTGTAAGTTGTTTTTTGCCTTAAAGCCTAAGTCCTCAGGGAACGCGGCACAGCAGGTTCAAATTGTCATCTCCCTGCTGCGCGGCGACCCTCAGGATTGGGCTTTTTCCCTGACACCTGGGGATCCTGTTTTGAATGATATTGATGTATTTTTTCTGGCTCTGGGGTTATTGTACGATGAGCCTAATGTCACTGATCAAGCTGAAAAAACCTTGTTGGCATTAAATCAGGGTCTTGAAGACGCTGAGTTGTACTGTCAGAAATTCCGAAAGTGGGCAGTCCTGACCAAATGGAATGATGATGCTTTGGCAGCCCTTTTTCTGAAGGGGCTGTCAGAGAATGTAAAGGATGTTATGGTGGGATTCGCTGCTCCCTCTGGTCTCAATGATTCTATGTCATTGGCTATTCAAATTGACAGGCGTTTGCGTGAGCGCAGAGGTATGCGTGAGATAGTGTTGCCTTGTGAGCCAGCTTCTGAGCCCATGCAGTGTGATGGAGTGACTTCTGGGGCACAGCGTCATGAGTTTCGAAAGCGCAATGGGTTATGTTTCTACTGTGGTGACGCCTCTCATGCTATTTCAGTCTGCCCTAAGCGGGGAAGACGTTTTGCACGCTCAGTTGTCTTGGGTAGTGTTCAGACTAAATTTCTGTTGACTGTTACCCTGATTTGCTCCCTGTCCACATTTTCTGTTCAGGCTTTTGTTTATTCAGGAGCAGCTATTAACCTGATGAATTTTGACTTTGCCAAACGTTGTGGGTTTCCCATGATACCCCTGCGGAAGTCTATTCCCCTACTGGGCATTGATTCTACCCTTTGGCGGAGAATAAACCCCAGTTTTCTACTCAGGTGATAATGAGGGTTGAACCAGATCATCAGGAGAGTTGCAAATTTCTGGTGCTGCATAATCTGCATGACATTATTGTACTAGGTTTCCCTTGGTTACAGTCTCATAATCCTGTTTTGGATTGGAAATCTGTGTCTGTGACCAGTTGGGGCTGCCAGTGTGTTAATGCTGACACTCCTGTTTTTTCTGCCTCTCCCCAGTCTCAGGATGTTCCTGACTTTTTGACTGATTTTTCGGATGTATTTAGTGAAAGTAAATCTGCATCCTTGCCCCCTCACAGGAGCTATGATTGCGCTATTGAATTAGTGCCGGGTGGTAAATTTCCAAAAGGTCGCCTTTTTAACTTGTCTGTACCTGAACACGATGCTATGCGATCTTATATCAAGGAGTCATTGGAGAAGGGTCATATCAGACCATCCTCTTCACCCTTGGGTGCCAGTTTTTTCTTTGTGGCCAAAAAGGATGGTTCATTGAGGCCGTGTATTGATTATCGTCTCTTGAATAAGATCACTGTGAAGTATCAATATCCGTTACCCTTGATTTCTGACCTGTTTTCCAGAGTGAAAAGTGCTAGTTGGTTTACCAAGCTTGACCTCAGGGGGGCGTATAACCTTATTCGCATTAAGCACGGGGATAAATGGAAGATGGCGTTTAATACCCCAGAGGGGCATTTTGAGTACCTAGTGATGCCCTTTGGGCTCACTAATACTCCTTCCGTCTTCCAATCCTTCATGAATGATATTTTCAGGGATTTTGTGGATAAATTTCTGATTGTTTATTTGGATGATATCTTGATTTTTTTCCAATGACTGGGACTCTCATGTGAAACATGTTCGGACTGTGTTCCAGATTTTGAGAGAGAATGCACTGTATGTGAAGGGATCAAAGTGTCTTTTTGGCGTACAGAAGGTCTCATTTCTGGGATTCATTTTGTCTCCGTCTGTTATTGAAATGGACCCAGTCAAGGTTCAGGCCATCTGTGATTGGGTCCAACCTACTTCATTAAAGGCTCTTCAGAGATTTTTGGGTTATGCCAATTTTTATCGTAAATTTATTGGTAATTTCTCCGGTATTGTTAAACCATTGACTCATTTGACCAAAAAGGGTTCTGATGTGGTGAATTGGCCTCCTGAGGCAGTTTCTGCGTTTCAGGAACTTAAGCAGAGATTCACTTCTGCTCTTGTTCTACGGCAGCCTGATGTTTCTCTACCGTTTCAGGTGGAGGTTGATGCCTCTGAGATTGGGGCAGGTTCCGTTTTGTCCCAAAGAGATCCAGAGACCTCTTGTGCCTTTTTCTCTCGAAAATTTTCTCCCAACTGAACGTAATTATGACGTGGGTAATCGGGAGTTATTGGCCATGAAGTGGGCCTTTGAAGAGTGGAGACATTGGCTGGAAGGAGCCGAACATCAGGTGGTGGTCCTCACGGACCATAAGAATCTGGTTTATCTCGAATCAACCAAGCGACTTAATCTTAGACAGGCCAGGTGGGCCTTGTTTTTCACACGTTTTAATTTTGTGGTTACTTTTCTTCCTGGCACTAAGAATGTTAAGGCGGATGCCCTCTCGAGGAGTTTCTTTGCGGACTCTCCTGAGTTATCTGATCCTACTGTTATTTTGAAAGAGGGTGTAGTTCTGTCCGCCATCTCGCCCAATTTGAGACTGGCTCTGGAAGGGTGTCAGGAGGATAAACCTGAGCGCTGCCCTATTGGGAAATTGTTTGTCCCAGACCAGTGGAAGAAGAGTGTGATGTCTGAGATTCATTGTTCTGCGTTGGCTGGTCATCCCGGGATTTTTGGTACCAGAGACTTGGTGAGTCGGTCCTTTTGGTGGCCTACTTTGTCTCGTGACGTCAGGGAATTTGTGCAGTCCTGTGGGACTTGCTCTCGCTCCAAGCCTTGCTCTCGCTCTAGTGGTTTGTTAATGCCATTACCTGTGCCCAAGAGGCCATGGACCCATATCTCTATGGATTTTATTTCCGACCTCCCTGTTTCTCAGAGAATGACCGTTATCTGGGTAATCTGTGATAGGTTTTCCAAGATGATACATCTTGTGCCTTTACCTAAGTTACCTTCCTCCTCCGAATTGGTGCCTTTGTCCCTACAGCACGTGGTTCGGTTACATGGCATTCCGGAGAACATTGTGTCTGACAGAGGAGTCCAGTTTGTTTCCAGATTTTGGAGGACATTTTGTTCTAAACTTGGTGTTCAATTATCTTTCTCCTCTGCTTTTCATCCTCAGACCAATGGACAAACCGAGAGAACAAACCAGACCTTGGAGACTTATTTGAGATGTTTTGTGTCTGCTGATCAAGATGTCTGGGTCTCTTTTTTGCCTTTGGCTGAGTTTGCTCTTAATAATAGGGCTAGCTCTGCCACCTTGATGTCTCCATTTTTCTGCAATTTTGGGTTTCACCCTCTATTTTCTTCGGGACAGGCGGAAGCTTCTGTCTGTCGGGTGTTGACTCTGTTGTGGAGTGAATGCAGCAGATTTGGGACCAGGTAGTGGAGAGGTTGTCTCTCTCTCAGTAGAAGGCCCAACGGTTTGCCAACCGGCATAGGACTGATGGTCCTCGGTTTAAAGTGGAGGACTTGGTTTGGTTGTCCTCAAGAAATATACCTATGAGGGTTGCATATCCAAAGTTTAAGCCTAGGTTCATTGGACCTTATAAGATCATGGAGATTCTTAATCCTGTTTCCTTCCGTTTGCTTCTTCCAGGGACATTTAAGATCCATAACGTGTTCCACAAGTCCTTATTGAAGAGGTTTGTCGAGCCAGTGGTTCCTATGGCTGCGCCTCCTGACCCTGTTTTGGTTGAGGGCAATCTGGAGTATGTGGTTGAGAAAATATTGGATTCTCATTTTTCTAGACAGAAACTCCAGTATTTGGTTAAGTGGAGAGGTTATGGTCAGGAGGACAATTCTTGGGTGTTTGCTTCGGACATCCATGCTAGGAGACTGATCCTTGCCTATCACCAAGCTCATCCTGATCGGCCTGGTTGCACAAGTGAGGGTTCGGTGACCCCTCCTCAAGGGGGGGTACTGTTATGAATGTGCTAGAGATGGTTTCTGAGCAGAGGTTCCCTCTGGTGGTTACAGACAGTACTGAACCTTTCAGCGAGGAATGGCAATCTGGGATCACTGACTGGTCTGATATAAGGGAGATTCCCTCCCATGATGGTTGCCGGTGATTAATTGTTCTTGTCTCAATTGTGGTTCCTGGTTCATTTGGAAGTTTGCTGAGTCTTGCCTGCATCTTCTGCTTTCAGATAAGATATTTTCTCCTTTTATTTTTGTGCTTGCTTTTTGCATAGTTCCCTGCACTTCTGTGGAGGTCAGCCGGGTCCCCTCCTGGGGGCTTGTGCTCCTCTCAGTTTATCTGAAGCCACTGTTTGTTCATTTGCTTTTTCCTGTTTTTTCAGTGGCTGCGGCTTAGTTTTGTTACACCAGAGATCTGATTTAGGTGGTAGAGATCGTGTGATCTCAGGTGTTTTTGCAATCAGAAGAGTTGGTATTTTTTAGGGTTTTTTTTGGATTGCAGTGAGAATCCTTTCCTGTACTTTTCTGTCTAGACAGATTGAGCCCCAGCGTTTGCTCATTCTATTTTCTGTCTGTGTCCGTGCTTCTTCTTGTCTAACCGCCATTACATGTTTGGGGGCTTCCTATTTTCTTTGGGGATCTGCTCCGGGGCAGATAGCTTTCCTCTTTCTGCCTTTAGGTGTAGTTATTTCTCAGGCTGTGACGAGGCGTCTAGGATCAACGTAGGAATGCTCCCGGCTACCTCTAGTTGTGTGGTTAGTTCAGGTTACTGCAATTTAATAGGTTCCAGGTTCTCTGGTGTATTGCCGTATTTGCATTCTCTCTTCAGCTTCCAGAACACAACACTTCCCCATCTTTTACAAATACCAGACCATTCCTTCCTTAGCTTCCGTAGACATGCTTCAGCTACAGCCATCTCAGCAGACTCTCCTATACACAGGATCGTTTGTTCGGTCCTAGCGCTCCTATGTTGTCTATGAAAACCACCTACTGACAAGTCAGCTGGTGTCTTATCTCTGGGAGAACAATGCAGTTGGCTGCCTGAAATCAAACATGCATGTACAGCATCTCTCTCGATAATCTGTCAATCTACGCTCCCATACACTTTAGAATGTTGGCCAAATCCGTCAATATCATCATGTTTAGCTGACATTAGCCTAATGTGTATCTGGGCTTTAAGGTACTGTCACACTAAGCGATCGCACCAGCGATCACGACAACGACACGACCTTGCGAGATCGTTGGTGTGATCGCTGTATGGTCGCTAGTAGCTTCCAAACAGGAAGATCTCATAAACGACACATCAGCGATCAGCGATCTGTATAACGACCTCGGCGGTCGTTGGGACCTGTCACACAGCATGTATTGTTAAAGATCCCAACCTCAATAGGCGTGATTGAGCGCAACCTTTTCCACGCCCCTCAGCACAGATTGGTGGTCACTGTATGTCATATGTCACAGCTCTCGCTTAGTGATCGGACGTCCGCGTCATAAAAGACTACGCAAGTGGTTTATACGAATTTCCATCATCGTTCCGTACTGCGTCCTGCTAGCCTTCTGCTTTGCAGCTACTGCGATCCAGTCTGTGCCGCTATTGCGTTTGCCCCGGATTCATTTTTTCAGGATCCCAAAAACGTCTTGTATAAATGGCAAAGATGAAGCGCTTTAGCGACTCTGACAGGATCACAAAACCCCACACCCGATAGTATCCTCGCAACAACGCACAAAGGACTAGATGTTGTGGCCACCAATCAGAGCTGAGGGGCGTTAAAACCAGTCCCGCCTGCGCCGTTGACATGAGTCGCCAATGAGGTCGCTCGTCGTTCATAAAGAGTGAAACACTCAGCGATTCAGGCTCACCAGCGGGACGCCAACGATCAAAAAACGGTCCAGAACGTTCGTGCACGATTAGTCTTGTGTCTGCCAAACTATCCCTTGTCCATGGGAGATATGATTAGGCTAGCTCCTTGGAGATGTACAAAGAAATAATCTGACACTAAGTATGACCAAAAAAGGTCATACTTAGTGTCAGATTATTTCTTTGTACATCTCCAAGGAGCTAGCCTAATCGTATCTCTCATGGACAATGGACAAATCTTTCCCAAGTTCTCTTGGGTGTTAAGGGTATGCCACACTAAGCGAGATCGCTAATGAGATCGCAATTGTGTCACCATTTATGACGCAGTAGCGATCTCGTTAGCGACTTAACTGTGTGTGACATGTAGCAACGATGTGGCCCCTGCTGAGATGTCGCTGATCGATTATGAACGTTCTGAGACGTTTTTTGGTCGTTGGTTTCCCGCTGGTGAGCCTGAATCGCTGAGTGTGACACCCTTTATGAACGACTTCACCAGCGTCGCAGGTGGGACTAGGTTTTCCCAACGACCGCAGAGGTCATTATACAGATCGCTGATGAGTGTGTTTGGAATCACAGATCGCTGATGAGTTGTGTTTGGAATCTAACAGCTAAGTCACAACGAGATCACTACTGCGTCATAAATGGTGATGCAATTGCGATTTCGTTAGCGATCTCGCTTAGTGTGGCATACCCTTAAAACTGTGAGTTTCTCATATTTCCTACACAGCAGAGTAATCTATACCTAGAAGACAGACCAAACTTTCACAAGCTTTCATGGGTGACAACATACTCCTTTGGTTCTTCTAGGTGCCAGACCAATTATTTATTCTTGGAGCCATATCAATCCTTCATAAACTCTGCTAGGAGCCAGACCAATCCTTCTTATCATTATTCCACAAATTTTCTATAGGAGACACCAATGTTTCCTCAGTTTTCCTAGGTGGTAGGAATCCTATCTCAGGTCTCCTTGATGCCAGGCTATAATTCTTATCTCTCAAAGGTGCCATACCAATCCTTCTTTAGTTTTCCCAGGCAACAAAATAGTTATTCTCTTCTAAGCTAGATGACAGTCTATCCTTCCTCATCTCTTTAAGGGGGAAAAACAATTTTTCATCATCTCTCATATTTAACAGACCAAACCTACTGTATCTCCATTCTAGATGACAGATCCATCTTTCCTCAGCGCTTTGAGGTGCTAGACCAATTAATCTTTAGCTCTTATAGGGAAAATCCAATCTTTCCTCTCCTTTAGGTGGCAGATCACTCTCTCAATTTTCCTCAAATATTCACTTTTGTGTTCTGGATGACTCATATCTCTTTTATGTGTCAAGAGAGTCCCTTCCCCACCTCCCCAGTTAAGAGAGAGAAGTTACCGTATATGTTTTATTCTAATATTTTTTACTGGGCATTGTTCAAATGATCGCACATACATAAAGGTGACTTTGGCAAATTAAAGTGATTATCCATGGTTACAATATTGATGACCTTTCTTTGGATAGGTCACCAGTATCAGATTGGTCACAGTCTGACACCCAGCACCCACAGCGATCAGATCTTAGGAGGTTCTGCAGCAGTCAGAAGTACTGTGAGGAAGCGCCAAGGCCGTAGTTGTGGCTGAGAATATCGGGTCTTGCGCGCCCTGGTCTCCCGCCACATGCAAATAACGTCCCACTGTCAGTGTACCCGTTTCTCCATTATCCGCACCTTCAGGGTCTTCTCTACGTTGCTTAAGACCCCCTCTGGTCGCTTGCGCACAGAGACAAAGTCCAGTTGCAACTCAAAACGTAGAACTTTACTTTTTCCTTTTCGCAGCACATACCTTGAAAGATGCAACATTAGCATAGTGTTCCATACAGTCCACATTCTCCACTTTCCCTGCACTTCTTCCTACGGCCTTCAGTATGTGCCCGGGTCGTACCGCCTCTTGCGGTAAAGCAGCATCCTCCCTGTTCAGACTTACTACGCCTAGGAGTTCCGTCATCCGTTTCGCCCTGGACACGAGGGCATCAGCCCATGCAGTAAACTGCCACATTATAGAGCCACCTGCGTCCCCGTACTGATATGGTCTCAGCTGTAGTCTCGATTCTACCACTGCTGTCACACGGCTGCTAAGGCTGTACTTTTGGCCCGCTGGGCCCTGGATGGCTGGACTTCCCACTTAAACGTTATGGAGCTACTGGGTACCTCGGACTCTGAAGCCCACCCGAGCTGTCCAGGCTCTCTAGCCCCTCTGACTCACCAGGAAACTGTTCCTGCCTTACCCCAGTTAACTCCTCCTATAGTTAACTATATACACTACTTATTATACTAAGATGTCATGTACTCCATCTAGTGGACCGAACAGGGTACTACTCTTTCCCTATTTTACACATAAATGCATTATACATCATATGTAAAGTAAAACAAATATAAGTATGTATATATCTTATAAGGCAAACTCTACATCGAGAAAGAGAGTGGAGTGTTACACGGTCCCGGTACACCCCTTACAGTACAGTGTACTGAATTAGAAAGCTACAGCTCCATATGCCATCTACTGGCCATAATCACGCTCTGCAACACAGATTAAATTAACATTAGTAGGATCTCTCAATGCACAAAGCTGTGGTGTTTTGGCCCCAGAGATGTTCTGGCCCTGGGGTGATTACTGGAGGTGCTGGATGTTGTACCCCAACAATCAGGAATGTTATTATTATGCTTTTGTTTATATAGCGCCATCATACTTCGCAGCACTTTACAGACATCATCATCATTGGGGCTCACAATCTAAATTAATATTGATTAGTTAGGTCATCGGCATCGTAGACCTGGACATCCCCTTTTTTATGGCACTGTTTGTAGAATCACCCAAATTTATATCATGTAAATGTTCCCACTAAGAAAAAAAAGGTCTTTGTAAACTATCAATACTGACAAATAGGAGGAGTTAGTCAAATGTGGCTACATTCATAGTATGCATGAGCTAAGACAATAAATACACCAATTTACAGTAATATTGTGTAAATGTTCTGGAAGGGGATGTTTTATGTGTTGTATTGCTTTATGTGGACTTAAAAATGTAAAAATCAGCACTATTTGTTTATTTTTCACTCGTTTTATGTATTATGATGATGCCAATTAGTGCATTGCACCCCACCTAGATACAACTTAACTTTTTTTTGGGACACCCGTCAAAAAAGTTTAATAGATATCATTAGAAAATGACCCAGAAATATAAACCCTTGGGATTTTGAAGCCCATTGACTCTGTAACTCATGCAATTTACTTTACCCAAACTAAATTTTCATGTCTGTAAATATCATATTTTAAGAAAGAAAAATTACATTTGCTGAAAAAATTACTTTTTATTTAACCAACTTTCCAAAACACCTAACACAATGAAGCCAACATTACTTTTATCAATTTTTTTTTTACATTTTTCTCTTTTTTCTCCCAAAGGACAGAATACAAATTTTTCTGGTAAAATAAAGATGACGTCTCGTCAAGGTCCAGGTACAGTCAACAGAGATTTTAATCTTTTTTTCTTGTTATCGCAGTGATAAATTAAAAGCAATGGAGAACTTCCATATAAGAAATGAAATGAAATTATGAGATTTGTCCTGGTCCAGTCTGTATAAAACCTTTTAAAGAAAAAAAAATGTGGTCCTAAAGGGAAAAAAACAGAACTGCGGCTCCATTGAACAGAAAGGATGCCGATTCTTTCTTCAGCTTAGTGTTTCATCCTGTAGCCAGCGGAGTTTCGCTCAACCTTTCTGTCGTTATACCCACCAAAGGGGCAGTATTTCTTAGTGTGTGACCAATCTCCAGTTGCCCCACACAGTGAACAAGTATACATCCTGAGAATGGGGCAGGAGACCTTCCCGTGCTCATCCTTCAGGTTGTGGCCGGTGAAAACATGACGCGACTCTCCGTTGTGCTTACAGAAATGACACATGGCACTTCGTGATCGGGCGTTACCTTTAGTTGCTGATAAGGCAGGATCATTTTGATTGGACTGATCCATTTCTGTCTGCAAGTTGTCAGGAGCTTTTGGTAGGTAGGAAGAGTAGTCGCAATTCTCATTAGGGCTCAGGTTGTGAGATGGTTGAAGTCCATTGTGATGGTAGGAGTCAGAAGTCTTTGGGCTGGTCAGATGCTCATCCTCAAAGGGAATCAGGCATGTTAGGGAGTCAAAGTTGGTGGGGTCTTCCCCGTTTGCCTGGGCTTTGGCTGGTTCAGCACGGTTGATGAGGAAGGCTTTGGCGGGCGGTGGATTGCCAGTATGCATGTGTGCCATCTCTTGGACCAATGAAGCCAGCTGAAAGTAGTCTTTCCAAGGCTGAAAGTCCATGGTGATGCTTCTGCACAGAGTTAAGTCCAGAGGCACTATCTCGGCTATATTTATTTTGGAAGGTAGTAGTGGGTGGGACGTTAGCCTAAGTTCCCGCCCTGATATAAACTTATTCCGACCCATATTTTGTGGGAGGTATTGCTATGTCTTATGGGATAAACTGCTTTTGTCTATTTGTTATTTGCTCTAACCCAGTGAACAGAAAGTTAAAGGGGTTTTCTGGTGAAAACGAGTTATCCCTATCCATGAGTTGGTTGAGAACCTATTGATCGGTGGGTGTCTGACGTCTGATTGCTGGAACCTGCACAGATTGGCCTAATAGGGAACTTTTACCCTCATTTGAATGGAAGGGACTGTGCGCATACTCGGCTGAAGCTTCATTCATGCCCTTTGGGGCTGCCGGGCGCTTCGGACTTCTCATAGAAAATGAAGAAGCTGAGGTCGGGCATTTGACCTATCGCTTTATTTGGTAGGGATTAGGGAATAAAAGTGGCCCATCTGGGATAAAATTTCCCATTCTGCCAATCCAGCGATCAGACCCACACCGATCAGTAAGTTATTACTTATGCTGTCCATAGGTGATGACTTGTTTTCACCAAACAGCCCCTTTTAGCTTGATTATTAGTCCACAAGTGGTGACACTAGAACTGCTCTGGCCTATAGGCACCGAGAGGAATAATTCATAAAAATAACATGAATATAGAAAGCTTGTAATGTTGATCATACATGACCCAATAATAAATTCTGTTTCGGTGACATCCACAGCAGCGGGCGCCTAATATCTCAGCTTATAGGACAACAGTTATTAGGAAGTGGAAGTTTTAGGATGAGCAAAACTGGAATTACAGTTCTTCATCCTAATATAATAGAAGAAAGCTTCAAAAGCAGCCGAATGCTCCCAAATATAATTCCGTTTTGCATCGCCACATAGACACTCAATTCTTGGTGCACATGGAATTTTCTTTCTTTTCATCCGTTCTGATCATCACCTCTTGACCGGACTTCTCTGCCTGTGAAGATGCTTTCCAATTCCAAAGTGCCTCAGAAAAAAATGTCTTTTTCTCAGTCTCCAATGTTCTCCGTTCTGATGATAAGTCTTAATCACCTAGTTTATTAAGTGTTGGATGTTCTTTAGCTGATCCCGTGGTTCTCACTTCACATACAAAACGAAAACCCAAGAACCTTGTCCTTAAGGGTTTTTGGAGAGTGAAACACCTTCATCATCCACATCTTTCGTGCTTTCTAAGATGGCACTTGACTGCGCTCAGATCCTGGACTAGTAAGGCACCCTCTCTCACCGATATATGCATTCCTGCGATTTTGTCTCTCCATCTTTCCTCATGAACTCCGAAAGGGATTTGAGCCTGTCTTTTTTAGAAATACAAAGATCTTATTGCATGGCCTGGGCTTCAAATTTTTTGTGAAGATGGTACCAGGCTCCTTCTAAATTACATGCCATGATTCCCTTAATTCTCTCCCTCTGTTGGCTCCATAATTCCGAAGGTACTATCCTTAATATCTTTAATGAATGCCCCAACATAACTCTTTTTTTAGAGAAATTGGTGGAAAACTCCTCCATTCTTCACAGATTTCTCACTACCTTAAACATTTATCTAGAAATAGTAAAAGCAGAAAGAGCTTGCATTCAGTTCATCAGGGGGCATCCTTTTCCCGTTGCCTGAAGCTTTGTAAAAAGTGGAGAAGTGGAGTGTATGAAGAATCTGACGTCTCACACAATGAACGCAGTCATTTATGGTCGTGATTTCGCACCTCATACATCCTCTGAGCTTCCTACTGCATTGGCTTCATGTGAAATTGGCATTCGGCTGGCCATGCACATTAAAATATAATTTGTCAGACGGTCTAACACCAGCAGAAAAACTGTGCCCCTGCTGGGAGCTTCCATGACATGGGTTTCCATTGCATGCAGGCACATCACCAAGCACAATGCTGAGTGTCGGATGGAGTAGTGTAAAGCCGCCATCACTGGAATCTGGAGGAAACGTGTTCTGTGCAATGACTGATCATGCTTCTCTATCTGGCGTCTGATGGACGAGTTTGGGTTCGGTGACTCCAGGAGAACATTAACCGCTTGACCGCATTGTGCAGCTGTACAGATGGTGGAGGAGGGATAATACTATGGCCTTGATCCCTTGGTTCCAGAGAAGGGAAATTTTAATCCTTCAGCACAAGGTATTGTGGACAATTGTAGCTTCCAGTTTGTGGGAACAGTTTGGGGAAGATCCTTTTCTGTTCCCCATGACTGTTCCCTGTGCACAAGGTCCATACAACCATGGAGGGGGAGTTTGGTGGAAGAACATGACCATCCGCACAGAGCCCGGGCCTCAGCACCTTTGGGATGAACTAGAATAGAGATTGGGATCCCGGCCTCTCGTCCAACATCAGTGTCTGACCTCACGAATGCTATCCTGGATGAAGGGGCAAACATTCTCATAGATCTCTTCAAAATCTTGTAGAAATTGTTCCCAGAAGAGTGTTGTCTGTTATAGCTGCAAAAGGGTCGACTTCTTATTAATGTCTATGGATATAGAATGGTTGGTCAGAAAAGCTCCTGTAGGTGTACCCTACAGGGGGTACATACTTTTCTCCATTTAGTGTACGTTCAGAAAAGAAACAATCATCAGAGTCTTATCTACATACAGCTGTATCATAAATATGGTAATTTGTAGTACACAACGGTACAGGTTTATTGAACAGTAAAGGAGTTGTCCACTGCTTGGACAACCCCTTATTCCACATGGAAAATTAGAAGGGGTGATCCCAGTAGTGGACAACCCCTTTAAGCATATGTGGAGCAATTTTGTGCAAATAACAAAAAAAAAGGAACTAGAGAGTATTCAGTAGCTTTAAAGAAGTTGTCCAGGACTTACTCATTGGTAACTTATTTTTTTTTAGGATAGGACATCAGTATGAGATCTGTAGGGGTTCAACACCTGATACCTTCACGATCAGCACGTCCCGCTGCGGTCAGATATACACAGTGTATGGAGCCGGGATAGCACAGCTCCCATTCCCGACTCCATACATTGTGTAAGTCCGGCTGCGGTTCGATCTGTTAACAATTGATTGAGAGGATTTTCTGATGTATACCTCAAATGAAAGGAGGCATAAATATTCAGTAGGACACCTTTTTTTCCCGGGATTGTCACAAGCTTATCTTGCTGCGTTCCAGCCTCCGTCCTTTGCCTCTGTTTCTCGGTAGTGCTAGCAGAGATGCTCGCTCATGGGCCAGTTTGTAAAGTGAAGTTTTTTTCTAATCTGAAGGTCCTTTTGTCTGGACTGTCATATGCAAAATGAACAGTCTTTAGGCACATGCTGGGTTAATTGGGGGCCTGTAGATACATTCAGTTCACCCTAGGTACTCCAGACATGGAGCCAAAATGTGTTGTAAACAGCAGCCAGGAGATGACCCTCGGTGCAACCTCATGTCACCTGCTGTCTGTGTGGGGACAGGTTTGTTTTGTCTGCTCACTCACAATTTTGCTTTTGTCTAGACGGCAATTAATATTGTAGCCATTTCCTCCAAGTCTTTCCTGTTGCCCTGCTTTACCCCGTCTGCAGTCTTGTTTGGGTGACTTGCAATGGCAAGGTTATATTTACAGCCTGCAAGCAACTTTACCAGCAAAAAGTCTTTTTTTTCTCAAAGGGCTGATTACATACTTTAATTTGGAAAAATTGTTCTAATATATACATCAGTCTTGGGCACCAGTCAGCAAGTCTTTCACATTGTTTTCGACACAAGAACGGGTTTATCACCCTGTTGTGTGTAAAGGGGACAGGATAATTAGGATTGGGGGACTTGCTAAGAAAGCCTTCTTTGTGGCGGCAAATGCATAGACAAAGAAAGGGGCTGCTTTGCGGTTGAAAAGAGCCACTCAGCCAGCCCCCTTCTCCGACATAGGAAATAATACTTCATGTGAAGAAATGTGGCATGATGAAGATTCAGTATGGACCCATAGATTTTTATAGCTGTCCTTTTTGAAGCAAATTGTACCTGACTGACTCTCCCCGCCATTGCTTGGTGTCGATTAGCGGTATTTTTTGGTATATAAGTCGCACACCATGCCACAATCAGACAATCATTTTATTTAGGCAGTAGACATTTGTAAGAAAATCGAAGATCTGAACCCAGTCTTGGGGGCATCATGTGCCTAGCAAGTTGCACCAAATCACAATTTGTGCCATTTGTTACTGACTCCTAAATGCATGCGTCTTACAACAGTATTGGTAAGTCTTCTTCAATATTCCATCATATCAGAATACTAATGAAAGAAGTACCAGTATTAGACAAGTCAAACAAAGGAAAGGTGGGAAAATCTGGAGGGCCGGTAGGACGTCTGCTTGGCAGCACAGGTCCAGCAGAGCCACTAGTATCAGTAATTGCCTATGGCCGTACATCAACATCAGCAACAATGATACCAAACCTTACAACAAGACATGAAAACCAGTTTCACTGATTAAAAAGCAATCGCCGAACCTTTTATGGTAAACCACACAGAATAAGCCCCAAGAGTATATAACCATCTCCATTTTGCACACACATAGTCCTACAGAGGACTTGATCTCTTACCTTCTCTGGAGCTAGCCTGCCTTCTGAAGTGAGCTAGCCACATGACTCTTTTATAGCCTGATCCCTTCACCAGTGTTTTTTTTTTCTCATACCTCCTAGTGGCTTAATGAAATTAACCCAGACGTCTGGGACTTTCCATAAAGTGCACAAACTCCGCCTCATTTTCCTCAGATAAATGCTTGTGGTTCTCTGTAAAAGAGATCCCATGGTTATAGATGTATAGAGCTCGGAGTGTGGGAAGTATTCACATTTGCAAACTGGGGCAGAGTTATAATTGGATGCCCTTGAGCTGGTGCCATGGACTGTAATTGCAAGGGTCCTGTGTAACACATTGGTCCCCAACCGGTTGCTCTGGAAGTCTTGACAGCGTACAGTTGTAGTTTTGCCAATATTTCATGAAGAAATTCAATCCTCGAGAGGGCGATCTGATATCTTCAGAAGCCTCCTGTGATGGTCAATAGACAAGTCTTCCTACTATTATGTCCTTATGGCCTCATCTAAAATAGTATAAATACAATTTCACACTATTCAATTACGGTCAGAAATAGATCACAGTGCGTCCATGAATGATTTTTGTGTAGGCCTTCATTGACCGATATGTTTCTGAGGTGTGCCACCCTCGGTTGCTCCCTTTCACAGCCTGTGCCAGCCAAAGTTTCTCCCCATAATGATGACAGTCACAAATGCCCAATACAACCAGTAATGGACAACCTCTTATCTTGTCTGGTTCTTCACTACCTCTAGTTACTGGTGCCTCTGCCATCTCTAAATCAATTTCTGCAAATTGCAAAAAAATGTATGCCCTCACCATCTGCAGATGGTGTCAGCTGTATACAGGCGCTTGGAGGCTTAATGAAGTGTTTATTCTTAGCTGTCTTTGAGTTAAAAGGACCACCCCATCGTTTATTTTTTTTGTATTGCCCCCTCTGTTAGCCATCAGTAATATATGTACAGTGAGTGCATTAAAATGCAGTCCTCGCTGTCCTCTGCCGTTTCCAGCGCTGCGCAACCCCCCTCCTGCATCAAGTGACAGCAATTGTGACCGGCCGGCTCACACCAATGATAGACAAACGTTAAGGATGGGCACCGCTATTAGGATAACCCAGGGGTGCTGCAGTATGTAATCCCAAAACAATTACTATACACAAGAAAGAGATTATTATACAAAAAAACCTGTGCACACCCACAAGTAGGTTCAAAGAAATCAAACAGTTATCAGTTATGTAATCAGAAAATGCAAGCAAGATTCGGATTAAAAACACTTTAAAAACAGCACAAACAAACATAACCCCCTTGTATGGTCATAGGGGGGAATCAACTATATAACCTACCCGTAAAATAGGGCATAAGACCCTCAACTGCCACACCTCTAATGCCGAATTAGTGGTGCCTCACCCCTGATGAAGCTGCACATGGGAGCAGCGTAACGTGTGGGGTCTCTTTCCCTGCATTTCCTGACCCTCTTCACCCTCTCAGAAATATTGGTTTATTATTATTTACATTTACTAATTTTTGGCGTTTAGTTTTGTATTTCCATTTATTTTGCCTTATGTAATATTTATGTATTGGTGTATTTATTTTTCTTTATTTTTAGTTACTGCTGCATTACTTAGCATTAGGTGTTGTAGTTGAGGTTCTTATTGTCCTGTATTTTACGAGTAGGTTGTACCTACGGGTGACCCCCTCTGACCATTTAGGAGTGTTTTTTTTATACCTTACTTTGCATTTTCTTAGTAAATATATTTGGAACATTTCTTTGATTGTATTTAGGAGTGTGTGCAGGTTTCTTGTACAGCTGGCTGATGCTGTGTCATTTGTATGGACCGAAAGTCTCTTTCTCAATGTAAAGGCTTATTCAGACGAACAGACCAAGCTTCACCTGAGTTTGGTCAGAATTTCAACAGTTTTTCTCGGATGAGAAGCAAAAGTTTCTTTCCCTTCTCCTATCTAGCATACCATGAAAACAGCACACAGATGGCATCCGAATGCTAATCGATTTTTTTAATGGACCCATAGCTGGCCACTACCATCTTGGTGCACCAGTAAATCCAATCACTGGCTGAACTTCATATGAGGCCATGATTTATATATATACAGCTCTGGCAGAAATTAAGAGACCACTGCAAAATTTTCAGTTTGTCTGATTTTTCACACTATGGGTATATTTTTGAGTAAAATGTAAATTGCTCTTTTATTCTATAAGCTACTGAAAACATGTCTCCGAATTTCCAAGCAATAAATTTTGTATTTATTTTCAGAAAATGAGAAATGGTCAAAAAAAATGCAGTGCTTGCAGACCTCAAATAATTTTAAGAAAACAAGTTCATAATCATTTAGAAATAACAATACTAATGTTTTAAATCAGGAAGAGTTCAGAAATCAATATTTTGTGGAATAACCATGATTTTTAATCACTGTTTTCATGTTTCATGCGTCTTGGCATGCTTTCCACCAGTCTTTCACACTGCTTTTGGTGACCTTATGCCAGTCCTGGTACAAAAATTTAAGCAGTTCTTCTTTGTTTGATGGTTTGTGACTATCCATATTCCTCTTGATTACATTCCAGAGGTTTGCAATGGGGTTCAGGTCTGGAGATTGGGCTGGCCATGACAGGGTCTTGATGTGGTGCTCCTTCATCCACACATTGATTGACGTAGCTGTGTGGCATGACGCATTGTCCTGCTGGAAAAACCAGTCCTCAGAGTTGGGGAACATTGCCTGAGCAGACAGAAACAACTGTTTTTCCAGGATAACCTTGTATGCAGCTTGATTCATACGTCCTTCGCAAAGATTAACTTGCCAATTCCAGCCTTGCTGAAGCATCCCCAGATCATTACAGATCCTCCAATAAATTTCACAGTGGGTGCAAGACACTGTGGCTTGTACGCCTCTCCAGGTCTCCGTCTAACCATTAGACGACCAGGTGTTGGGCAAAGCGGAAAAGTAGACTCATCAGAGAAGATTACCTTACTCCAGTCCTCTATGGTCTAATCCTTATTGTCTTTGACAAACTTCACCCTGTCTCTCCTTTGCTTCTCATTGATGAAAGGCTTTTTTCTAGCTTTACATGACTTGAGCCCTGCCTCTAGGAGCCCATTACGAACTGTTCTTGACGTGCACTTCGCCCCAGCTGCCATTTGCCATTCCTTTTGTAAGTCACTTGATGTCATCCTGCAGTTGCTGAGTGACATTCAAATAAGATGACGGTCATCCCAGTCAGTGGAGAGTAATTTTCGCCCTCTGCCGGTCTGTAGCTTTGTTGTCCCCAATGTCTGCTGCTTGGCCTTGTTGTAATAACTGCTGTCTTAGAAATTGTATGGATGGAGGCAACATGACGCTCACTGTATCGCTCTGCTAGTAAAGCCAGAATTGAGCCCTTCTTTTCCTCACTCAAGACTTTTCTTTTCAACTCCTTTGGCATGGTTAAAGGATATTTTTTCATTCCTATTACTTTTGAGATATTACTAGCACTTGTTTTGCCATCCAGCTTGTCCTATTACATGAGGATTGTGAACACTACAGCAGTGTTTTTATACTTTCCTTCGTTAAATAAGATTTGTTCAGGTGATCACCTAATCAGAAGCACATTAAGTAGAATGAGGTGAACTCTGGTTGGAATTCAACTGACACTGGAATGGAGTGGCTGTCAGACATGTAGAGAAGGTGATTTTTATAAAACTGTGCAGTTAATTTTTGCCTGTGCTGTATATACAGTACATTGCCTACCCACTATATCTCCATCTCCAGGGTGTGGCTGGAGGGAGTTAAATGTCCAGCTAGTTTTTTTGTTCTCTGTTTGTGTGTGGAGGAAGGAGTCTCCAGACTGCTAGCTCCTGCGAGAGCTGCTATATGCGTTGTCCCAGAGGCACTGGGCAGGACTATGTATGAACAGTTTACTTTCCTTTGAGCCAGAAAGGCTGTTTTTCTGTTACCAGATTGGGGTTTTGGTTTATGAAGTAATAAACTACCCAGAGCCTTTAACCAAACGTGGTCCTGTGTCTACCTCAAGGAGCAGCTAAGTGAACTGACCTTCCACAAGTGGTGTTTCGGATTCAGGCAACGTTCCAGGAACACGGGTAGCAGCGGTGGATAAACCGTATGCCTTGGGTGAAGGACCTACTCAAACACCTAATATTGAGCCAACAGCAGCACCAGGTACAGCAGGAGACTAATAAACTTCTGATGCAGCAGATTCAGCAACAACAAAGGCAAATGGGACTCCTGCCGGGAGATGTCCGCAGCAGAGAAGCTGCCCCTCCCCACCCACATCAAGGTGATGACTCCTGCGTCCAGAAAGCGGGAAGACGAGCCATGCAAAAGATGACCTCGGGATGATATAGAGGCGTTTTTGACTTTGTTCGAGCGGGTGGCGGAGCGTGAGAAGCTACCACCAGAGCAGTGAGCAGAGGTACTGGCCCGCTATTTGACTTGTGAGCCTCAGAAGGCCTATTTTGATTTCACATTACAGGATGCCCAGGAATATTCCAAGTTGAAAACGGAGATATTGACACGCTCTGGGGTCACAATGTCTGTCAGAGCCCAAAGGGTACATCACTGGGTGTATTATGGTGGTAAACCTCCCCGCTCACAAATGTTTGACTTGTTGCATTTGGTCCCGAAATGGTTGCAGCTGGAGTCCTCCACTCCAGCCCAGATGGTCGAGTATATGGTCATGGACCGGTTTATTCACCTCCCTCCCCACCTCCCCAGGCCGGTGCAGACATGGGTTGCCCAGGGAGATCCCCAGAATGCAGATGACTTGGTGGGCCTCGTAGAAAGATACCACTAGGTGGTCGAGAGGTCCCTAAGTAAGCCGGGGGTGGTACATCTCCATAGTCGGGTACCCAGTGGGTGCCCGACTCCCAAAAGAGGGGTAACAGTACCACCACTGGGGGGAGTCTGAGATCCCAGGAGCCGCTGAGGGGCTACCAAAGGCTGCTGCTAAAGACCTGATCTGCTGGCGGGGTAACGGTCCTGGAAACATAGCAGCCCGTTGTCCTTTGTCTTCCGAGCAGATGGATTGTAGCCTACGAAGGCGCTGCTCATACTATGCCTACCCAGCCTGCCATGTGGACTATTAGCCTGGAGAGGGGCTGCAGTCATGTCCCGTGACCGTAAACCTAGTACTGATGTCAGGACTCTTGGACTCCTGGAGTTTGATGACCCTGATAAGGGTCACACTTCACCACCAGTTGATCCCAGGGAAACGTGGGCGTCCGCTGTTTGCACAGGGATACCAAAGACTACCCTGTTGCCAGAGTTTTGATTAAAATAAGCCGTGGTACAGAGGTCATGATGTCGGGGTAGTCAGAGACTTGCTGCACCCATTGATAATCGGGCAGTACTTCAGCTTGTTCAGGGACTTGTGGGGAAAGGCAGGGGTGCCCAGTGTCTCAGGCAGGAGCCAGCGCAACCCTGATGAATCCCCGTCGCAGTCGGAGGTGGAAGAGTTCCCCTTGTGTGTCCTAATGTCACGCTGTATCACAGATACACATATGATGTCAGTAATCAATACTAAGAGGGACAACATGCAATATAACATATAAATAGGAAATCTCAACATGTATATAAAGTATAGTATTACCTGACATAATATCCGTTGTACTGTGGGTGAATCCTGAAGACGTATAATACTGTACTCAGGCTGCAGGTGGACCGGGGTCTATGCTGACCCTAAACTGGGGACCTGACTCGTCCCTCAACCTGGAGGTACTGTTAATGGTACAGAGGTCCAGGCCGCCAACGTAACCCTGTCTCCTATAAGTCCCTGACAACTGTAATTTAGTCCTCAGAAGGACCCTGATTACCACACAGGGAATAGGCAGGTTACTGCTTAACAAACAGTACAGACAAACGAGACAGACAGGGGACAAAGTAAACACTGTCTTGCATACAACACTTAAACACAGAGGGAACACAAAAGGTCTAGGAGATAAACTATAATCGAGGAGAGGAGAAACCACAAAGGAACTCTTAACTTAAGTCTTCTCATGACCTGATCCAAACTACTGGTCTGCATGTAAGCTTTCACCGGCATCTAACAAGCAGACTGGCAGGTATATAAAGGAAGCTAATTAGTGCATAATCAAAAGCAGCCGGGCGAGGCTGGACCTAGTCTTAGCCAAGAGCTAGGTAAAATTAACTCCCTCACTACCAAACACAAAGAAACAGCAACTCAGCTGCGAGAAGTCAGAATGTGCAATCGCGACGATCTTCGTGGCGATACACCCATGACACCTAGCTGGTGATGAAGACGAACGGGTGACCAGTGAGGCTGAGGTTCCTGAGCTGGGGGAATATTTTGGGACTGCTCAAATCCGGGATCTTACCCTAAAAGGGGCCTTTGAAAATGTGTCTGTGATTGATGGGGTTGCTCAAGAGCCGGGAGCTGACACAGGTACCCACACTTAGCAGTCAATAACAAATTATTGTATCAAGTGACTACACTAAGGGGAGGTGAAATAGTGGAGCAGCTGTTGATTCCAGGGCCATACCGGCAGAGAGTTCTAGACATGGCCGATTCGCATGTTTTGGGGGGACATGTAGGGGTGGAGAAAACACAGGAGAGAATGTTGCAGAGGTTCTATTGGTCAGGATTTTACTGGGAGATCCTGAATTATTGTAGGTCCTGCCCCACCTGCTAGATAACCACTCCCTCTTCTCACTTCCGAAGTTCTGTAGTCCCATTAACTCCCTCACTATCAAATACAAAGAAACAGCAACTCAGCTGCGAGAAGTCAGAATGTGCAATCGCGACGATCTTCGTGGCGATACACCCATGACAGTACCCCCCCTTCTACGAGGGGCCTCCGGACCCTCAGGGCCAGGTCTGCCCGGGTAAGTTGTGTGGAAGGTCCGAACCAATCGATCTGCGTTAACATCAGACGCAGGAACCCACGTCCTCTCTCAGGACCATACCCCTTCCAATGAACCAAGTACTGAAGGGACCGGCGATTCAGACGTGAGTCAATGATCTTCGACACTTGAAATTCTAAGTTACCATTGACCACCACTGGAGGAGGAGGTAGAGGTGACGGTATAACTGGCGCCACGTACCTCTTAAGCAACGATTTGTGGAACACATTGTGGATTTT
The DNA here is from genome assembly GCA_033576555.1 of Oophaga sylvatica. NCBI lineage: Eukaryota > Metazoa > Chordata > Amphibia > Anura > Dendrobatidae > Oophaga > Oophaga sylvatica. The sequence goes on from JARQOD010000008.1 coordinate 38,348,475, forward strand.
AAACGTAGGAGGAAGGTCCAGACGAAATGCCACAGGATTAATTATAGAACTGATCCTGTATGGACCGATGAACCTGGGACCCAGTTTCCAGGAGGGAACCTTGAGTTTTATATTCTTGGTAGACAACCATACCAGATCGTTCACACAAAGGTCCGGACCAGACACTCTCCTCCTATCAGCCCTCCGTTTGTAACGGTTCCCCATAGCACTCAGATTATTCAGTACTCCTCTCCAAACTGAAGCAAGTGACGACGAAAATCGTTCCTCCTCAGGAACCCCAGAAGGGCCCCCCCCATTGAAAGTACAAAACTGGGGGTGAAAACCATATGCCCCAAAAAACGGGGACTTACCAGTGGACTCGCTCCGCCTATTGTTAAGAGCGAACTCTGCCAGAGGCAAGAAAGAAGACCAGTCCTCCTGGTTCTCTGAGACAAAACACCGAAGATATGTCTCTAGGCTCTGATTCAGACGCTCTGTCTGACCATTGGTCTGCGGATGAAAAGCCGAAGAAAATGACAACTGCATCCCCCGACGTGAACAAAATGCCCTCCAGAATTTGGACACAAACTGAGACCCCCTATCTGACACCACATCAGAAGGCAACCCGTGAAGTCTCACAATCTCCCCAATGAACACCTGCGCCAGAGTTTTAGCATTAGGAAGAGCAGGAAGAGCAATGAAATGTGCCATCTTACTGAACCTGTCAACTACAACTAGAATGACAGTCTTCCCTGACGACGGAGGGAGGTCCGTAATGAAGTCCATAGACAGATGAGTCCATGGACGCTCCAGAATTTTCAAAGGCAAGAGGGTCCCAGACGGATGGGTATGTGGGGTCTTAGAGCGAGCACAAACTCCACAGGACGCGACAAAAGTTATTACCTCTTTATTTAAGTTAGGCCACCAAAACCGGCGAGAAAGGAGATCCACAGTTGCTTTACTCCCTGGGTGTCCTGCTAAAGCAGAATTATGATGTGCCTCGATAACCCTTTGTCTCAACTGATTTGGAACAAACAGTTTCCCTGGAGGTCCTACAGGGGCGTCCCCCTGAGCCTCCAATATCTCCTCCTCAAGCTCAGAGCATACAGCCGACACCACAACTCCCTCCTGAAGGATAGGAACCGGGTCATCCGTCTTCCCGGCCCCCGGGAAACTACGAGATAAGGCATCAGCCTTTACATTTTTTGACCCAGGACGATAAGTGACGACAAAATTAAACCTGGTAAAAAACAACGACCATCTAGCTTGTCTAGAATTCAGACGCTTTGCAGATTCTAAATACAGCAGGTTCTTGTGATCAGTAATAACGGTGACCGGGTGGACTGCCCCCTCCAAAAAGTGACGCCACTCCTCAAAAGCCAACTTAATGGCCAAGAGTTCCCTATTGCCGACATCATAATTCCTCTCGGCGGGCGACAATTTCTTGGAGAAGAAAGCGCACGGATGCCATTTACCAGGGGACGGACCTTGAGATAATACCGCACCCACTCCTACGTCAGATGCGTCTACCTCCACAATGAACGGTTGTGATGCATCAGGTTGGATGAGTATGGGGGCCGAAGCAAAACATTTTTTCAAGGAGGAAAATGCTTGACAAGCTTTGTCAGACCACCTAGAAAAATCCGTCCCTTTTTTAGTCATGTCAGTGAGAGGTTTGACAACAGATGAGAAATTACGAATAAATTTCCGATAGTAGTTAGCAAACCCCAGGAAACGCTGCAGTGCCTTAAGATCCTCTGGCCGATCCCATTCAAGCACTGCTCTCACTTTCTCAGGGTCCATACGGAAACCGGAAGCTGACACCAGGAAACCCAAAAATTGAAGTTCCTGTACGGCGAATACACACTTTTCCCATTTGGCGAACAACTTATTATCTCGCAAGATCTGCAACACCTGTCTCACATGCTCCTGATGAGACACAAGATCTGGCGAGTAAATTAAGATGTCATCTAAATAAACGACCACAAACTGCCCCACAAGGTGGCGAAAGATGTCATTAACAAAATGTTGAAACACCGCCGGGGCAGTAGTCAGACCAAAAGGCATGACAAGGTTCTCATAATGTCCTTCCGGAGTGTTAAACGCCGTCTTCCACTCATCCCCCTCCTTTATCCTAATCAGATTATACGCCCCCCTGAGATCCAACTTAGAGAACCATTTGGCGCCCACAATCTGATTGAAGAGATCAGGAATAAGTGGGAGCGGATACGGATCTCGGACCGTAATCCGATTAAGCTCACGGAAATCCAAGCAAGGGCGTAGGCCTCCATCTTTTTTCTTCACAAAGAAGAACCCGCGGCCACTGGGGAAGATGAAGGTCTAATATGCCCCTTGGCCAGACTTTCCGAAATATAATCCTTTATAGCCTGCCTCTCAGGACCAGAAAGGTTATATAACCTAGATTTAGGTAATTTAGCATCAGGAAGCAATTTAATTGAGCAGTCATACGCACGATGAGGAGGTAACTCTTGACACCCCTCCTCCGAGAACACATCCTCAAAGTCTACCAGAAAAGGAGGCAAGGCTCTAGGCACGACCGCACTGATGACCGTTTTCATGCAGTTATTCTTGCAGAATTCACCCCACTGGCTTATCTCTCTGGATTGCCAATTAATCACTGGGTTATGTTTAGCCAACCAAGGAAGTCCCAACACAATAGGAGTAGGAAGACCCTCCAACACATAACAAGACAATTGTTCTTTATGTCTTGCCCCTACTCGAAGGTCTATGTTATGAACAGCTTGTACAAAGCTACCTTGACCGAGAGGCCTGGCGTCAATAGAGAATATAGGGATCGGTTTGGCCAATACACTCAGTTGCATACCTTGCACCTGGGCAAACTGAGCGTCCACCAGATTAGCCCCAGACCCACTATCAAGAAGAACAGAAATCCTCTCAACTCTCGTACCAACCACCACCTCCGCAGGTACGAGAAACTGAGACGGACCTAGGGACGAAAACACACTCCCAGGCCGTCGTCCACCACACAACCTGGGATCAACAGTTTTCCGGCGACTTTTTTGCTCAATGAGGCACGGGATGGACACCCCTCAACAAAATGTCCCTCTTTCCCACAGAAGAAACACCTTCTTGTCTTGCGGCGCACCGCCGATCCCCCCCTGCGAAATGATGTCCCTCCCAACTGCATAGGCTCCTCAGAACAGACCAGGGGAACCTCAATATAAGGGACCTTAGTAGTAGGTGGAGTCACAACAGGGGGCGGAGTTACCTCGCACCTCTCCCGAAGCCGTCTATCAATACGAATAGCAAGGGCCATAGCAGCCTCCAGTGACGGAGGAGAATCATACTGAGCCAAAACATCTTTTAATTTGTCCGATAACCCTTGACAAACAGGCTCCTAAGAGCTGGGTCATTCCACTGAGTATCTGTGGCCCATCTACGGAACTCAGAAGAAAATTCCTCCGCTGGACGATCTCCCTGCTGTATCTTACGTAACTTCATTTCAGCAAGGGAGACCCGATCCGGGTCGTCATATACCAGACCCAGGGCAGAAAAAAATCGATCTACTGACTGGAGGGCCGGGGAGCCCGGAGGAAGAGAGAACGCCCAGGATTGAGGGTCCCCTTGTAAGAGCGAGATGACAATTCCCACCCTCTGCTCTTCACTCCCCGATGACTGAGGCCGAAGCCGAAAATATAATTTACATGCCTCCCGGAAGGTAAAAAATTTGTCCCGCCCACCAGTGAACCTGTCCGGGAGAGCAACTTTAGGTTCAGACCTGGTTTGCTCCGGGGGAGACAAAACCCTGGACTTAATGTCCGTCAGCTTCATGGATAAACTCTGCAACTGCAGGGCTAGCTGGGCAACTGGATCCATGGTAGCTGGGGAGAATCTTTTTGGGCCGGTGAAAATGTCACGCTGTATCACAGATACACATATGATGTCAGTAATCAATACTAAGAGGGACAACATGCAATATAACATATAAATAGGAAATCTCAACATGTATATAAAGTATAGTATTACCTGACATAATATCCGTTGTACTGTGGGTGAATCCTGAAGACGTATAATACTGTACTCAGGCTGCAGGTGGACCGGGGTCTATGCTGACCCTAAACTGGGGACCTGACTCGTCCCTCAACCTGGAGGTACTGTTAATGGTACAGAGGTCCAGGCCGCCAACGTAACCCTGTCTCCTATAAGTCCCTGACAACTGTAATCTAGTCCTCAGAAGGACCCTGATTACCACACAGGGAATAGGCAGGTTACTGCTTAACAAACAGTACAGACAAACGAGACAGGGGACAAAGTAAACACTGTCTTGCATACAACACTTAAACACAGAGGGAACACAAAAGGTCTAAGAGATAAACTATAATCGAGGAGAGGAGAAACCACAAAGGAACTCTTAACTTAAGTCTTCTCATGACCTGATCCAAACTACTGGTCTGCATGTAAGCTTTCACCGGTATCTAACAAGCAGACTGGCAGGTATATAAAGGAAGCTAATTAGTGCATAATCAAAAGCAGCCGGGCGAGGCTGGACCTAGTCTTAGCCAAGAGCTAGGTAAAATTAACTCCCTCACTACCAAACACAAAGAAACAGCAACTCAGCTGCGAGAAGTCAGAATGTGCAATCGCGACGATCTTCGTGGCGATACACCCATGACACCTAGCTGGTGATGAAGACGAACGGGTGACCAGTGAGGCTGAGGTTCCTGAGCTGGGGGAATATTTTGGGACTGCTCAAATCCGGGATCTTACCCTAAAAGGGGCCTTTGAAAATGTGTCTGTGATTGATGGGGTTGCTCAAGAGCCGGGAGCTGACACCAGGTACCCACACTTAGCAGTCAATAACAAATTATTGTATCAAGTGACTACACTAAGGGGAGGTGAAATAGTGGAGCAGCTGTTGATTCCAGGGCCATACCGGCAGAGAGTTCTAGACATGGCCGATTCGCATGTTTTGGGGGGACATGTAGGGGTGGAGAAAACACAGGAGAGAATGTTGCAGAGGTTCTATTGGTCAGGATTTTACTGGGAGATCCTGAATTATTGTAGGTCCTGCCCCACCTGCTAGATAACCACTCCCTCTTCTCACTTCCGAAGTTCTGTAGTCCCATTACCGGTAATAGAGATCCAGTTCGACTGAATTGCATTGGACCTGGGAGGTCCTTCAGTTAATCCTGCACAAGGGCACCAATATATTCTAGTGGTCATGGACTATGCTACCTGGTACCCTGAAGCAGTACCCCTAAGGAACTCTTCGGCTAAGAGTATTGGGAACTTGTCCATATTTTCTCTAGAACAGGCCTGTCGAAGGAGATTTTGACAGACCAGAGAACCCCCTTCATAAGCATGATAATGAAAGAACTGTGTAGGATCCTGTGTAGGATCCTCCAGATTGCCTGCTGCAAATTTCAGTGTACCATCAACAGACCAACGGTCTAGTAGAACGCTTCAATAAAACCTTGAAAGCCATGCTGAAAAAGTTAATTGAGAAGGGTGGTCGAGACTGGGAACACCTGTTTCTGGTTTTGCTCTTTTCAATCAGGGAAGTTCCCCAGGCCTAACACCTGCTTCTGGTTTTGCTCTTTTCAATCAGGGAAGTTCCCCAGGCCTTTACTTGTTTCTTGCCATTCGAGCTTCTGTATGGTCGACATCCACTAGGGCTCCTGGACATCGCCAAGGAAACGTGGGAAGCTGAGTTCACGCCACACAGGAGCTTCATAGAGCATGTCGCCTAGCTGCAGGAGAGAATGGCAAAAGTGATGTCTCTCGTGAAGGAGCATCTTCTCCAGGCACAGGCAAGGGTGTATAACCGATCAGCGAGACTGAGGCAGTTTCAGCCCGGGGATCGCATTGTAGTGCTTTTCCCCACAGGGGAGAGCAAGTTCCTAGCCAAGTTGCAAGGCCCATATGAGATGGTGGAAAAACTGGTCGAAGTTAATTACATGGTACACCTGCTGGGACTAAGGAAGCCACGCAAGGTCTATCACGTGAACTTGCACAAATCCTGGCGAGACCGAGAATCGTTGGACACTCCAGTGCCAGTACCAGAGTCACAGTGGACGATGTCACCATTGCAGAGACTCTGACAGAGTGTCGGGACCTGTTGCAGCGGAACCGTAACCTATTTTCATAGTTGCCGGGCATACGCAGTTGGTGGAGCATGATGTGTTGATTGAACCGCATGTAAGGGTGAATCTCAAGCCCTATAGAATTCCGGAAGCACGGAGAGAGGTGATATCAAATGAGGTGAAGAGGATGCTAGACCTCGGGGTGATAGAAGAATCGAAACGTGGATGTTCGAGTCCCATATTCCTTGTGCTGAAGCCCGACAGTGAGTGGTGGTTTTGCAACGACTAACACAGGCTGAATGAAGTCTCTAGTTTTGATGCTTACCCAATGCCTCGTGTGGACGAACTCATTGAGCGACTTGGACCCGCGAGGTACATTACAACCCTGGACCTGACAAAAGGCTATTGGCAGATAGCCATGTCACAGAGTACCAAGGAAAAGAAAGCCTTCTCGACACCTGATGGGTGTTTTCAATACCCCAGGATGATTTTCGGGCTGCAGGGGACCCCAGCCATCTTCTAGAGGGAGATGGATCGGATCCTGGCTCTGCATAAGAAGTATGCCGCAGCCTACTTCGATGACATTGTGGTCTTTAGCCCTGACTGGGCTAGTCATCTTCCAAAGGTACAGTTGGTTCTGGATGCTTTAAGATGTGCGGGGTTCACCATAAATCCGAAAAATGATGCCATAGGGAAGGAAGAGGCCAAGTACCTAGACTATGTCGTCGGAAGGGGCGAAATTAAACCACAGATAAATAAGATCGAGGCGTTTCAGAAGTGGCTGCAACCGCTTTCCAAGAAGCAAGTGAGGGTGTTTCTTGGAAATTGGGGCTATTACTGGAGGTTCATCCAAAGTTTTGCTATAATCGCCATTGACGGATCTTCTTAACGTTACCGAGTCGACCATAGGTAAATGGACTGCTGACACAGAGATGGCTTTTCAGGAGCTGAAGCAGGCTCTGTGTAAACACCCGATTCTGGTCGCACCAGACTTCAGCAAAGTGTTCATGATCCAGACGGATGCCTCAGAAGTTGGGTTGGAAACCGTGTTGTCTCAGAAGATAAATGGGGAAGAGCATCCGATCCTATAGCTGAGCAGGAACCCTCGTCATGCGAGAAAAATTACGCCATTGTGGAGAAGGAATGTCTGTCCATAAAATGGGCCTTGGATACATTGCTTATCTACTAAGCCAGAGGTTCAAACTCGTGTCCGATCATGCCCCTCTGAAATGGTTAAGGGAGAAATGGGGTAAGAATGCCCGGGTGACTAGGTGGTTCTAAAGCCTCAGGATTTCAGGTTCCATGTAGAACATAAGCCCGGGAAGCTACACGGTAACGCTGTCTACAAATATCTCAAGGGCTGTCACGTTGTAGAAGGATCATCTTTATTCTCATTTGCACAAGGAAAGACTAACAGCAATGGGATGAAACTGAATGGGAGGAGACACAGATTAGATATTAGAAAAAACTTTTGACACTTAGGGTGATCAATGAGTGGAACAGGCTTCCATGAGAGGTGGTGAGTTCTACTTCAATGGAAGTCTTCAAACAGGCTGGATAGACATCTGTCTGGGAATATTTTAGTGAATCCTGCTTTAAGCAGGGGGTTGAACCAGATGACCCAGGAGGTCCGTTCCAATTCTACCATTCAATGATTCTGTGAGATGCCCTCTCCCGAATTCCCTGTTTGGTGTCTGAAGGTGCCAAAGTCCCCGGCTTTTGGCAGAGGGGGGAATATGTGACAGGGTCACTATTGCCGTACCTGAGGGGAGATATGTGTCACAAAGGTTGCTTTCCTGCGTGATGTGAAAACCATAAGTGTTTTCTCCAGTATGATATGTGCTGAGATCAATCCAGTCGCTATATGGGCATGGCTTTTATGGTGGGTAGGTCAGAGATATATACAGTTGTGCTCAAAAGTTTACGTACCCCAGCAGAATTTTTGCTTTCTTGGCCTTTTTTTCAGAGAATATGAATGATAACACCAAAACATTTTTTCCACTCATGGTTAGTGGTTGGGTGAAGCCATTTATTGTCAAACTACTGTTTTTTCTCTTTTTAAATCATAATGACAACCTAAAACATCCAAATGACCCTGATCAAAAGTTCACATACCCCATTTCTTAATACCGTGTATTGCCCCCTCTAACATCAATGACAGCTTGAAGTCTTTTGTGGTAGTTGTGGATGAGGTTCTTTATTTTCTCAGACGGTAAAGCTGCCCACTCTTCTTGGCAAAAAGCCTCCTGTTCCTGTAAATTCCTGGGCTGTCTAGCATGAACTGCGCGTTTGAGATATCCCCAGAGTGGCTCAATGTTATTGAGGTCAGGAGACTGAGATGGCCACTCCAAAACTGTCACTTTGTTCTGCTGTAGCCAATGACAGGTCGACTTGGCCTTGTGTTTTGGATCGTTGTCATGTTGGAATGTCCAAGCACGTCCCATGCGAAGCGTCTGGGCTGATGATTGCAAATTTGCCTCCGATATTTGCTGATAGTGTGCTGCATTCATCTTTCCTTCAATTTTGACCAAGTTTCCTGTGCCTTTGTAGCTCACACATCCCAAAACATCAGCGATCCACCTCCGTGATTTACAGTAGGAATGGTGTTCCTTTCGTCATAGGCCTTGATGATCTCTCTCCAAATGTAACGTGTACGGTTGTGGCCAGAAATTTCAGTTTTGGTCTCATCACTCCAAATTGCCTTGTTCCAGAAGTTTTGAGGTTTGTCTCTGTGCTGTTTTGCGTATTGTAGGCTTGATACTTTGTGGCATTTGCGCAGTAATGGCGTTCCTCTGGCGACTCGACCATGCAGCCCATTTTTCTTCAAGTGCCTCCTTATTGTGTGTCTTGAAACAGCCACACTGCTAGTTTTCAGAGAGTCCAGTATTTCAGCTGATGTTATTTGTGGGTTTTTCTTTGCATCCCGAACAATTTTCTTGGCAGTTGTGGATGAAATTTTTGTTGGTCTACCTGACCATGGTTTTGTTTTTACAGAGCCCCTGATTTTTAATTTGTTAATCAGAGTTTGAATGCTGTTGACTGGTATTATCAATTCCTTGGATATATTTTTGTATCCCTTTCTGTTTTATGCAGTTCAACTACCTTTTCCCGTAGATTCGTTGACAATTATTTTGCTTTCCCCATGACTCACAATCCAGAAACGTCAGTGGCTGGTTGAAAGATGCAAGAGTCTATCTTGATCCCAGAAACTCACTCAGCTGTTATGCACACACACTGATTACAAGCAAACAGGTCACAGGTGAGGATGTTACCTTTAGTAGCCATTCAAACCCATTTTTGTCAACCTGTGTGCATGTTTTCAGGCCAAAATCACCAGGGTATGTAAACTTTTGATCAGGGTCATTTGGATGTTTTGGGTTGTCATTATGATTTAAAAAGAGAAAACACAGTAGTTTGACAATAAATGGCTTCACCCAACCACTAACCATGAGTGGAGAAGAAAGAAATGTTGGTGTTATCATTCATAGTCTCTGCAAAAAGGCCAAGAGAACAAAAATTCTGCCGGGGTATGTAAACTTTTGAGCACAACTGTACACATTTATGAAAGTTTGAATCACCTCCCCTTTCTGCAAACTAAAGAACAAGAATTATATTTTTTGCAAAAAGCATATTTGGTACCGCCACGTTTGTAAAAGTCCAGTCTATCAAAATAAAAAAAAATATGACCTATAAGGTAAACGCCATAAAGAAAAATAAAATGGAACACCAGAATTGTCATTTTCAGTCGCCACACCTTCCCAGAAAAATGCAATAAGAAGTAATATGTACCAAAAATTGTATCAACAAAAACTCCATAGATAAAAAATGAAATAAGTTATGTGTCTTGAAAAATAGTCACACAATCCAATTTTTTTAATTTTTTTTTACAAAACTTAGAATTTTTTTTAAGCTGCTGAAATTTTGGAATCGTGTGTTGTTGTTTTTTTTTTACCATTTCACTGCACTTGGAATGGGAGGAAAAAAACATTTCTAAGTAGATTGTATTGTAAAGTGAATTTTGTCATTCAAAGCAACAACTCATCTCACAAAAAAAAACAAGTCCTCGACAGAAAAATTAAAAAGCTTTTGGTTCTTTAAAGCAGAGGAGGGAAAAATGAAAGTGCAAAAATAAAAATTGAACAAATCTTTAAGGCATTAATGCTGCAGAATATTAATCTATGCTGAGTATTTCACTCCTTGCAGTGCAAAGTTTCAGGGGTTTAGCACTGGAGTATCCCCACAACAATGGGATAGAATAGAGGGACAACTCAATATATACTATTTATACACAACCCTTACCAGCTAATTATAGCAAAGAGGGGACAGAGAGTATCTTATACCAAATGTAAATTTATTAAAGTGTAATATCACAATTCAGTAGACAAATAAACAGAATCTTACTGCCGAAGTAGGACTAAGAGGGAATTCCAAAAAAATATATGTAAACACCACCAGTACAAGAATGATTAGAATAATACAAACCACATCTGCATGTGCACAAGAAAAAAAAAATATCTTGGACAAAATCCAGAAGCTCAGGTTGAGGTATGAAAGGTGCTGTATAGCCTGTGCTAAGTATCAGTGCTCAACCTGGCAATCAGACAACTTCACCCAGATATATGTCATTAAATCAGTATAAAACAAGGTGCTAGACTAGTGCGAAAAAGGTGCAATGAATATGCCAAAATTAGGCTAAGGTGCTGGATGATGGTTAAAGAAAACGTACTGATGTGCTTAGTAAGACCCCAGCCTGCCGCCGCTACGTGGGTTTCGTTTGTGTCTTCATCAGGAAGCGTGGCTAATCTTGGCAACAAGGTTAGTATATAAAGAACCGTCAGCCAATCATGAAGGGCAGAGACCATGACAAGCGTCCACATTGGCGCATGCGCCAACCAAAGCCCACCCCTAATGAGGCACTTCCTCCTGCGCTCCCGGAACACAAGCGTTCCACGGTTGCTAAGCAGCCGAGGACGCCAGCGGACCACGTGAGCACTTCAGGAAGGTCCAGGTGAAGCCGCATCAGCGCATGCGCACTGGACTGTAAGAAAATAATGTGTCTAAGTGACTAACTGGGACAAGGTGCAAAGGTACATGGTTTATAAAATACTATTATGTATAAAAGTTAATAGTTACTGCTGCGAGCTTGGTGAAGTTTGGACAGTCTAAATAACCATAGCTTACAAGTTTATGAGGACATACAAAAATGATGTGAAAATTGGGTGGGTGAATATAATGAAGTGGTTGGAAAAATATATAAAAAAAATATATGAAATAAATATGCCCAGAAAAAAAAAAAAAATTATATATGGTGGCATGAAAGGTGAAGTATAATGATGAAGGACTGAATCCAGTAAATATACTGGAATATAAAAAAAATGGATAAAATAATTAATGAATAAAGTGAACATGATAACTAGGTGTCCTGAGTAATGCGGCTGTAAAGTAATATGCGTGGTGCTAACGAATATAAAAATTAAAGTGAAAAGACAAGAAATGGCCCTGAAAGTACAGAACATACAAGAAAATTTATAATATTATATAATTATAAACTGGTACCAGACAGGGCATCCCAAAGAAACGAAAAAGTCCTCATATTTTAATATAAGCGTGTCATGGGTGCATCGCCATGAAGATCGTCGCGATTGCACATTCTGACTTCTCACAGCTGAGCTGCTGTTTCTTTGTTTTTTGGTAATGAGAGAGTTAATTTTTCCTAGCTCTTTGCTAAGGCTAGGTGCAGCCTCGCCCGGCTGCTTTTGATTATGTTCTAATTAGTTTCCTTTATATTTCTGCCAGTCTGGGTGTTAGACGCCGGTGAAAGCATTCATGTAGTTTAGCAGACTGGATCGGTTCTGAGAATATTTAAGCTAAGAGCTCCTTAGTTGTTTTTACTCTTACAGCTTATAGTTTTTCTCTGAGACCTTAGGTGTTCCTACTGTGTGTGAGTGTTGTATGTAAGACTTTATTTACTTTATTTCTTGTCTTTGTTGTTTGTCTTTCTGTTCATTAACCGTTACCTGTTCATTCCCTTTGGTGGTATTCAGGGTCCTTCTTAGGACTAGAATACAGTTGGCAGGGATTGATAGGAGACAGGGTTTACGCTGGTGGCCTGGACCTCTGTACCTTTAACAGTACCTCCAGGTTGAGGGATTAGTTAGGACCCCAGTTTAGGGTCACCCTCTAGCCGGAGACAGCGTATAACGGATTCCGTTTTGACCCTCTGGACATTCTGTCAGGTAAAATCTATGTTATCATATATCTATGCGCATGTTATATAGTATGTTGCCCTTTTGATATAGATTACTGACATCACATATATATATCTGCTATACAGCGTGACATTTTCACCGGCCAATACTAAAGATTCTCCCCAGCTGTCATGGATCCAGTAGCCCAGCTGGCCCGGCAGTTGCAGGGGTTGTCCATGGAATTTGCAGACATTAAGTCCAAGGTTTTGTCCCTCCCGGAGCAAACCAGATCTGAACCTAAGGTTGCTCTCCCGGACAGGTTCACTGGTGGGCGGGACAAATTTTTTACTTTCCGGGAGGCATGTAAATTGTACTTTCGGCTGCGGCCTCGGTCATCTGGGAGTGAAGAGCAGAGGGTGGGAATTGTTATCTCGCTCTTACAAGGGGACCCTCAATCTTGGGCGTTCTCTATTCCTCCAGGCTCCCCAGATCTCCAGTCAGTGGATCGATTTTTTACTGCCCTGGGTCTGGTATATGATGATCCGGATCGAGTCTCCCTTGCTGAAACAAGGTTACGTAAAATACGGCAAGGAAATCGTCCAGCGGAGGAATATTCTTCTGAGTTCCGTAGATGGGCAACAGATACTCAGTGGAATGACCCAGCTCTTAGGAGCCAGTTTTGTCAAGGGTTGTCTGACAAATTAAAAGATGTGTTGGCTCAGTATGATTCTCCTCCATCACTGGAGGCTGCTATGGCCCTCGCTATTCGCATTGATAGACGACTTCGGGGAAGACGCGAGGTAACTCCGCCCCCCCATGATGACTCCACCTACTACTAAAGTCCCTTATACTGAGGTTCCCCTGGTCTGTTCTGAGGAACCCATGCAGTTGGGAGGGACATCATTTTGTAGGAGGGAATCGGCGGTGCGCCGCAAGACTAGAAGGTGTTTCTTTTGCGGGAGAGAGGGACATTTTGTTGGGGGGTGTCCATCCCGGACCTCTTTGAGCCAAGGAGTTAACCTGGGAGTGTGTATTTCGTCCCCAAATCCCTCTCAGTTTCTCGTGCCTGCGGAGGTGGTGATTGGTACTAGAACTGAGAGGATTTCTGTTTTTCTTGATAGTGGGTCCGGGGCTAATTTGGTGGACGCTCGGTTTGCCCAGGTGCATGGTATGCAACTGAGTGTATTGGCCAAACCGGTCCCTATACTCTCTATTGATTCTAGACCTCTTGGTCAAGGTAGCTTGGTACAAGCTGTTCATAACATAGATCTTCGAGTAGGGGCAATACATAAAGAGCAATTGTCTTGTTATGTGTTGGAGGGTCTACCTACTCCTATTGTGTTGGGACTTCCTTGGTTGGCTAAACATAACCCAGTGATTGATTGGCAATCCAGAAAGATAAGCCAGTGGGGTGAATTTTGCAAGAATAACTGCATGAGCACGGTCATCGGTGCGGTTGTGCCTAGGACTTTGTCTCCTTTTCTGGAGGACTTTGGGGAGATGTTCTCAGAGGAGGGGTGTAAAGAGTTTCCTCCTTATCGCGCATATGACTGCTCAATAAAGTTGCTTCCTGATGCCTTATCTCGTACTTTCCCAAGGGCCGGGAAGACGGATGATCCGGTTCCTATTCCTCAGGAGGGAGTTGTAGTGTCAGCTGTATGCTCTGAGCTTGAGGGGGAGGTATTGGGGGCTCAGGGGGACGCCCCTGTGGGACTTCCAGGGAGACTGATAGTTCCAGATCGCTTAAGACTGAAGGTTACGGGGAACCGTTACAAACGGATGGCTGATAGGAGGAGAGTTTCTGGTCTAGATCTGAAGGTGAACGATCTGGTTTGGTTGTCTACCAGGAATATAAAACGTAAAGTTTCCTCCTGGAGGTTGGGTCCCAGATTCATCGGGCCGTACAGGATCAGTTCCATAATTAATCCTGTGGCATTTCGTCTGGACCTCCCTCCTACGTTTAAAAATCATAATGTGTTTCACAAGTCATTACTTAAAAAGTATGTGGCACCAGTCATACCGTCACCTCTACCTCCTTCAGTGGTGGTCAATGATAACGTGGAAATTCATGGGTCGAAAATCATTGACTCACGTCTCAGTCGCCGATCCCTTCAGTACTTAGTTCAGTGGAGGGGGTATTGTCCTGAGGAGGGGACGTGGGTCCCTGCGTCTGATGTTAACGCAGATCGATTGGTTCGGACCTTTCACACAACTCACCCGGACAGACCTGGTCATGAGGGTCCGGAGGCCCCTCGTAGAAGGGGGGGTACTGTCATGGGTGCATCGCCATGAAGATCGTCGCGATTCCACATTCTGACTTCTCACAGCTGAGCTGCTGTTTCTTTGTTTTTTGGTAATGAGAGAGTTAATTTTTCCTAGCTCTTTGCTAAGGCTAGGTGCAGCCTCGCCCGGCTGCTTTTGATTATGTTCTAATTAGTTTCCTTTATATTTCTGCCAGTCTGGGTGTTAGACGCCGGTGAAAGCATTCATGTAGTTTAGCAGACTGGATCGGTTCTGAGAATATTTAAGCTAAGAGCTCCTTAGTTGTTTTTACTCTTACAGCTTATAGTTTTTCTCTGAGACCTTAGGTGTTCCTACTGTGTGTGAGTGTTGTATGTAAGACTTTATTTACTTTATTTCTTGTCTTTGTTGTTTGTCTTTCTGTTCATTAACCGTTACCTGTTCATTCCCTTTGGTGGTATTCAGGGTCCTTCTTAGGACTAGAATACAGTTGGCAGGGATTGATAGGAGACAGGGTTTACGCTGGTGGCCTGGACCTCTGTACCTTTAACAGTACCTCCAGGTTGAGGGATTAGTTAGGACCCCAGTTTAGGGTCAGCTTAGACCCTGGTCACCCTCTAGCCGGAGACAGCGTATAACGGATTCCGTTTTTACCCTCTGGACATTCTGTCAGGTAAAATCTATGTTATCATATATCTATGCGCATGTTATATAGTATATTGCCCTTTTGATATAGATTACTGACATCACATATATATATCTGCTATACAGCGTGACAAAGCGTGACAGCTTCTCCAGGATATTGGTTGAATCTTGGCAATGATGCATCCGACTGTATCAAAATGGGGAAGAACATTATGATGATGAAAGGGAATCATGAAAGAGATAGTTATGGCAATCTAAAATTAAATTAATAATTAATTAAAAACAAATAAACATACTGTCATGATCCAGACTGGGTTTTTCCTGTCTCTCCCTTTCCCGGTCTGGTAATTGAGGGGTTAACTTTTCTCTGCCTCGTTCTGGTGTCAGGTTGGCTATTTCTCTGCGTTGCTTCCTGCAGGGAGTGTCAGTTATATTTCCTGCCTATGGTTTGTGTAGCTGACTCCGGAGAACCCCTGGTTTGTCCTGCTGTGCTTAGCTGACTTTGCTTGTGTCTGTGTTCTCCATCCCTGCTCATCCCAGCTCTGTGTGTCCTTGTGTGTTTGGATTCCCCGGTATCTGACTCTGCTTTGGCTCTGGCCTGCTCCTGTCTCTTACTTCTGCTATTTCTGCTTCTGACCGGTACTGACCTTTTTGGCGTGTCTCTGACTCTGAGTTTGGTATTTTCCTTTTTTACTGCGCTACTCTCTGGTATCGACCCAGCCTGTTTGACTGTTTTGCTGCCACCTGGTGGTAGCCTTGTTGCAGTGCTGCTGGTCTGCTCTGAGCAGTATTTCAGTCTACCCTCCACTCCACTGCCATCTTCTGGAGTTTGCATTTACCTGCAGAGCTGCAGCGTGACACATACACTAAAAACGAAGAAGAGTAAAAAGAACCCATAATTCAAAGAAACGAGCCAAAGCCTTGATTTTCATTAAGTCCGTCTGGAACTAAAGTATTGAGCCTATAGATTCAGCGGATTTCCACCTGAGAAAGAAGTCTGAATAAGTTCCCACCCCTGATCCCAGTGATAACTGATCAATTGCCATAATTTGTAGACCTTGTGCTTCAGTGTTGTGGAAGGTTCTGAAGTATCGTGGCAGAGTTTTAAATTGATCTCCTTCTTGGGTATCTTTAGACTTTTCAATATCACACACATGTTCTTGTATTCTTATCCGTAGTTCCCTTGTGGTCATCCCAATATAGAATTTATTGCAAGGACAGCGAGCCTGATAAATGACACCCTTAGATGAACATGAGAGACATTTTCTGATAGAAAATGTACGGGTGTGATCGGATTTATAGAATTCTTTACCCCTGATGGTATTGGTGTAAGCCTTGCAATGCCTACAAGGAAAAAAATCTTGTATATTGCCAAGGAAATTACCCTGTGTATTCTTTGGGATAGAAAAATGACCCTGTACTAGGAAATCTGATACATTTTTAGATCTTTTGGCAGTGATATATGGTCTTTTTGAAAGAGTTTTACCAAGGATGGGGTCTGTTAGGAGAACACTCCAGTGCTTGTGAATAATGTCAGTGAGTTGTCTCCATTGATCATTCTAAAAGTTTCAGGGGTGCAGCTTAAATACACCATTTTCAGTGATACACATATGGTCAAAATTGTTGGTACCCCTCGTTTAATGACAGAAAATCCCACAATGGTCACAGAAATAACTTTAATATGACAAAACTAATAATAAATTAAAAATCTATGAT
Source organism: Oophaga sylvatica (assembly GCA_033576555.1). Classification (NCBI taxonomy): domain Eukaryota; kingdom Metazoa; phylum Chordata; class Amphibia; order Anura; family Dendrobatidae; genus Oophaga; species Oophaga sylvatica. The sequence goes on from JARQOD010000008.1 coordinate 38,365,309, forward strand.
AATGAACAAATGAAAGTCAGGCATTGCTTTTCAACCATGCTTCCACAGAATTTAAAAAAAAAATAAAACTCATGAAATAGGCCTGGACAGAAATGATGGTACCCCTGAAAATAATGTGACAGAAGGGACATCAATCAAGGTGTGTCCACTAATTAGCATCACAGGTGTCTACAATCTTGGAATCAATGAGTGGGCCTGTATAGAGGGCTACAGATACTCACTGTGCTGTTTCATGACATGGTGTGTATCACACTGAACATGGACCAGAGGAAGCAAAGGAAAGAGTTGTCTCAGGAGATTAGAAAGAAAATTATAGCCAAACTTGTTAAAGGTAAAAGTTACAAGACCATCTCCAAGCAGATTGATGTTTCTGTGACTACAGTTGCACAAATTATTCAGAAATTTAAGCTCCATGGGACTGTAGCCAACCTCCCTGGACGTGGCCGCAGGAGGAAAATTGATGACAAATCAAAGAGACGGATAATACGAATGGTAACAAAAGACCCAGAAAAACTTCTAATCAGATTAAAGGTGAACTACAAGCTCAAGGAACAGCAGTGTTAGATCGCATTATCCGTCGTTGTATGAGCCAAAGTGGACTTCATGGGAGACGACCAAGGAGGACACCATTGTTGAAAAAAATCATAAAAAAGCCAGACTGGAATTTGCCAAACTACATGTTGACAAGCCACAAAGCTTCTGGGAGAATGTCCTATGGATAGATGAGACAAAAATTGAACTTTTTGGCAAGGCACATCAGCTCTATGTTCACATACGGAAAAATGAAGCATATCAAGAAAAGAACACTGTCCCTAGTGTGAAACATGGAGGAGGCTCTGTTATGTTCTGGGGCTGCGTTGCTGCATCTGGCACAGGGTGTCTAGAATCTGTGCAGGGTACAATGAAATATCAAGACTATCAAGGGATTCTAGAGAGAAATGTACTGCCCAGTGTCAGAAAGCTTGGTCTCAGTCGCAGGTCATGGGTCTTGCAACAGGATAATGACCCAAAACACACAGCTGAAAACACCCAAGAATGTCTAAGAGGAAAACATTGGACTGTTCTGAAGTGGCCTTCTGTGAGCCCTGACCTAAATCCTATTGAGCATCTTCGGAAAGAGCTGAAACATGCCGTCTGGAAAAGGCAACCTTCAAACACGAGACAACTGGAGCAGTTTGCTCTTGAGGAGTGGGCCAAAATACCTGTCGAGAGGTGCAGAAGTCTCATTGACAGTTGCAGGAATCGTTTGATTGCAGTGATTGCCTCAAAAGGTTGTGCAACAAAATATTAAGTTAAGGGTACCATCATTTCTGTCCAGGACTATTTCATGAATTTTATTTTTTTTTAAATTCCGTGGAAGCATGGTTGAAAAGCAATGTCTGACTTTCATTTGTTCATATTTTTGATTTATTATTACTTTTGTCAGATTCAAGTTATTTCTGTCGCCATTGTGGGTTTTTCTGTCATTAAACGAGGGGTACCAACAATTTTGACCACGTGTGTATGTGTGTTGGTAATTCCTCTCTGCAGATTTCACAGATGTAGAAATGCAACACGGGGACGTACTCGTAGAGCTTTTTTTTACATCGTGCAGTTATTTATTGAATTTTCCATCCAGATTTGCAGAATTTATATCTGCACCATATCAGTTCTGAAATGCATATGGCGAAACCTGCAACAAAATCCACCATTATTATCAGTGCCAGGGTTATGTACACTGCCCCTTTAATTGGTTTTGGAGCCTATGACTTTTGTATAACCCCAGCTGAGCTGTAGACGTCTGTCCCATTGTCTCGTCTGGTTTTACTTCTAGTTGATACATATTGGACTAGTTTGTCTGGGAAGGATGTGACACAGAGAGAACATTTTGCAGAGCATCCTCCTAAAGGGAATCCATTACCCCCAAAATGCCAATTAAATGGCATAAACATCTATATATGGGACGTAGCCCCTATAGAAGTCATACCAGGCATATGCAATTTAACATAATATTTGCGGAAAGGAGGAGCGGAGTGGCACAATCCCAAGTGTCAGTACGGGCGCCCACACAATAGAGCTGCGGATGCGTTGTGATGATGTTTGGTTTGCACCTGTCTGCGGCCGCCGTCGACTGATTCACCTGGAAGTTTAGGGAGCGAGCGGCTTCAGTGAGAAGAGTTGGTGCTGTGACTGGTGCATGCTTTCTGCCCACTTCAGCGCCCTTCCTCTTCACTGAAGCAGCTCGAGCAGTGGCCAAAGACGGGTAGGAACCAGGCGCCAGAAGGTGTCTGCACCTACATCAATGTGCACCTCTAGTGTCAGTGTGCAAGGGCAGACATGCAAACAGTTTTTAGACAGCGTTCACTCTGAGGACTCATTTAGACTTCCAATTTTTTCGCACACGAGAAAATCGGACCTATTATTCTGATCAGAGTTTGGTATGAGTATCATCCGATTTTCTCGTACTGAGAAAAAATTTAAAAAAAAAAAATCAATTCTGAGATTCCATGAAAATCTGACCATACTCAGACGACATCCGAGTGCGGTCCAGATTTTTTTCACAGACCCATTGACTTGCACTGCTAATTTTGATCCTACTGTCAGATCAAAATCGGACTTGTCTCCGATATTTTCCGCAAGCCACTCAGTCCTAGGAAAAAATCAGACGAGCAAATGGCCCCATAGACTATCACGGGTATAAGTGTTATCCGTGAAAAACATGGACGTCCGAATGAAGCCTTACTAAGACAAGGGACTGGCTTTATTATGCAAACATGAGGGCGTATCAGTGCAGCCATGCATGGACAACGCTAAGGGTGCACCGAAGCGTCCTCATTTGCATATTAAATAAAAGTAAATACCGTATTTCTGCAAATATTAAGTTAAACAGTATATGCCTGGTATGATCTTTATGTAGATATTTATGCGGTGTAATTGCCATTTAAATATGACCTTTAAATATTGCTGCTGTTTTCCATGATGACCATCTGTGCACAACGAAACATGATTTGTATCAAACATCGCGAACATTGCAAACTATCATGAAGTTACGGCCTTACACCAGGGTTTCAGTATGTATTCTAAAAATGCAGGTAGAATCTTAGGCTAAGGCCGGGGTCAGACATGCGAGAAACTCGCACGAGTCTCGCATGTCAATACACGGCGCTGCCGCCGGCACTTGTGGCCGTAGTGTGCGGCTGTATAGAAATACATGCAGCCGCACGCTCCGGTCCGAGTGGTGGCGGCAGTGCTGGATATTGACATGCGAGTCTCAAGCGAGCTTCTCGCATGTGAGTATGAACAGACCCGGGTGGCTTGGCACTGCCGAACGCCGGGATCTATTTTTTTTAGCCTTACAGCTACAACAGTTTCATGATTGTGGCGCTAGGAAACATCGCAGAGCATCTGGTAATCTAATTACAGAAGAGACAGGGTGGAGATTTCCACTTTCTGCGATGGAAGTGCCCACGAGGACGGCCACCATTGTCCTACGTTGAGTATGACATACAAGGTATTGGATAGAACCAAAGCTATTCTGGGAATCGGAGAGTTCACAGAATACTCGGCCTCATGGCGTCATCTTCATTTGTCTGAAATACATAAACTGTCGGGATTTGATAATTGGAAAAAGGAAGGGAACATTTCTTGTCACATCTCTTTCAAGATGGTGTCAAAAGCTTTGAACAACTACAAGCAGATCTTAATCTCCCCCACAGATTTATTTTTACCGAGCAAAACCAAGGACAGAAAAAAAAAAACTGAATATACCCTGCTGTAAGTAAAAGCAATAGTGCATATAAATAACATAGGGTACTTGGTAAACACCATTTTTGATTAAAAAGTGTAAAAGCCATCTCACCAGCATCAAGGTGCACCCAAATTGGGATGGTCCTAACCTCTAGTACTAAATCCTTACCATGCGTCATAGTGATGTCCTGTGTGAATAAGGGCTGAGCAGGACCGAGTCTAGAATATGGATACTGAGCTAATGGGAAGCTATATAACTGTAATGTCCTGCTCAAAGAAAAAGGAGCCTTCCTAGAGGTTACTACTATCCCGAATTGGGTACACCGTGACGCTGGTGGGATGGCTTTTACACTTTTTTTTTCTCCATCAAAAACGGTGTTTACTAAGTACCCTTTGTTATTTATATGCACTGTTGCTTTCACTTATTTACTTACATCAGGGTATATGTTCATTTTGTTTCTGCCTTAGGTTTTGTCTATTTAATAGCCAATGTGAACATGCTCCAATATATTTTTCATGCATACCAACTTATACTCCAGTTAATTTTTTTTTGTTAATTTTTTTTTGTTAATTTTTTTTTTAACAGTATTTGCCATTTTGATGCGATTACAACGAGGATAAAGAATATCTCTCTGGATAATAGCTTTATTGTTAATGCAATTCCCACAGCAGGAATCACTAGTGATAGTTATTATCATCGCATCTAGAAAATACCTGTGAGGGATGGGGGATTTAATGGCAGCTTACAATACAATACGCCTCCCTGGGACCATCCATTAAGGAGTTATGACCCATCTTTGGTTTTTGGAGTTTTTAGCTGCTAGATGCAAGGGAAGGGATTTAGGTCTAGCCCAGGGGCAGGAGGGGAGTGACCACAAGGGTTAAATGCTCTTGTAAAGCATAACCTTTTTTCCGGGTAGATCACAAAGACATATCATGTGCGGAGAAGTCAAGGAACAGAGGGACCACCAGCCTCCCATGTGGCAGGCCCTTCCCCACAAGCCAGGCCTTTCATTTGAGTGGTGACTGACTCCTATATTCTGCCTACTTTGTACTGCCACTATTTGAATTTCAATATCGGACCATATGTATATGTATAACCATTGTGAATATAGTGTTTTGTCTAGTGTGCCCTTAAGACGATAAACTATATAATTTAATTTAACCTCGGGTTGCTTATCTCGATCCACAAATCCACACATCTGTGTTCTCGGCTTAGCTTTCCATACTACCGGGGCCGGTTTCTGGCCAATATAATCCCATTAAAGGACCGGGCTTATATCTAACGAGGAACTGGAAGCAGTACTACCTGACAGTGAAGACTCAGACGTCAAGGTTAGATTTCAGAAAGGCAGATTTTAAGGAACTCAGAAAGAGAATTGGAGGGATCCAATGGCTGGATATCCTTAAGGACAAAAATGTCCAGGAAGGATGGAAAATCTTGAAAAATGAGATTCTCAAAGCACAATCGTTAACAATTCCGAAAAGAGGGAAGAATGGGAAGCATTTAAGGAAACGGATGGATGAACATAGAACTTAAACACATGCTAAAAAGGAAGAAAGAAATGTTTATCAAATGGAAAGAGGGAGGCATATCTAAAGAAGAATATAATGCCGTCTGCAGAACCTGCAGGGCACAAATCAGATTATCTAAAGCTGACAATGAATTAAGGCTTGCAAGTGACGTCAAAAGCAACAAAAAAGGATTTTGGGGATACGTCAAAAGTAAAAGAAAAGTCAAAGATGCTATAGGATTTTTACAGGATGAAAATGATGAAATGGTAAGTCAGGATGTTGAGAAGGCTGAACTTTTAAATTCCTATTTTGCATCTGTTTTCTCTCAGAAAGGAAATGTAACATGAACTGATCTTCACTGTCCTATTAAAGGAATAGAAGAATCCAGGATATCTATAAACAGAAAGACAGTGAGGAAACACTTAGCTAACATAAATGAATTCAAGTCTCCAGGTCCAGATGAATTACACCCCAGGGTACTGAAGGAGATAGCAGAAGAAATTCTTGAACCACTGTCCATAATCTTTGAAAATTCTTGGAGAACAGGAGAAGTCCCAGAAGACTGGAGAAGAGCAAATGTTGTTCCTATCTTCAAAAAGGGGAAGAAGGTGGACCCAGGGAACTACAGGCCGGTGAGTCTGACTTCTATACCAGGAAAGATCTTTGAACAAATTATTAAAGAACATGTATGCAAGTACCTGGATAAGAATGAAGTGATTAAACAGAGTCAGCATGGGTTTGTAACTAATAAGTCATGTCAGACTAACTTAATTTCCTTCTTTGACAGAATCACTGACTGGGTGGATCAGGGAAATGCTGTAGATATAGTATATCTTGACTTCAGCAAAGCATTTGACAAAGTATCTCACACAATCCTTATTGAAAAAATGACTAAGTATGGAATGGACAAGGCAACTGTTAGGTGGATTCATAACTGGCTTAGTGATCGGACCCAAAGAGTGGTTGTAAATGGCTGCACATCCAGTTGGAAGAATGTCTCAAGTGGGGTACCACAAGGCTCTGTTTTGGGCCCTGTATTGTTCAACATCTTTATCAATGATTTAGATGAAGGAATTGAGGGTAAACTGATCAAATTTGCTGATGACACAAAGCTAGGAGGGGTAGCTAATACTAGAGAAGAGAGAGAGAGGATTCAAAAAGATATACATAAACTGGAGCAGTGGGCAGCAACTAACAGAATGGATTTTAACAGGGAAAAATGCAAAGTACTACATCTGGGCAATAAAAATTAAAAAAGCATATACAAAATGGGAGGAATAGGGCTAAGTAGCAGCACATGTGAAAAAGACTTGGGTATACTAATTGATCACAGACTTAACATGAGTCAACAGTGTGATGCAGCAGCAAAAAAGGCAAATGCAATTCTAGGATGTATCAACAGAAGCATACAGTCTAGATCACGTGAGGTCATTATTGCCCTCTACTCCTCTTTGGTCAGACCTCATCTGGAATACTGTGTCCAGTTTTGGGCACCACATTTTAAAAAAGACATCAACAAACTGGAGCAAGTTCAGAGAAGAGCCACCAGAATGGTGACCGGTCTGCAAACCATGTCCTATGAGGAACGGTTGCAGGATTTGGGAATGTTTAGCTTGCAAAAAAGAAGACTGAGAGGAGACTTAATAGCTGTCTACAAATATCTCAAGGGCTGTCACATTGTAGAAGGATCATCTTTATTCTCATTTGCACAAGGAAAGACTAGAAGCAATGGGATGAAACTGAATGGGAGGAGACACAGATTAGATATTAGAAAAAACTTTTTGACAGTTAGGGTGATCAATGAGTGGAACAGGCTGCCACAAGAGGTGGTGAGTTCTCCTTCAATGGAAGTCTTCAAACAGAGGCTGGATAGACATCTGTCTGGGATGATTTAGAGAATCTTGCTTTGAGCAGGGGGTTGGACCAGAAGGCCCAGGAGGTCCCTTCCAACACTACCATTCTATGATTCTATGACAGGCAGCACTCTGTTTCACTGGTGCTAGTGAAACGGGCCTCTCAGCCTGTCAGGGTTGTGAGCAAGTGTGGTGCTGCGTCAGCAACTGCATGGGCCATCTCCTCTCACTCCCCGTGCCTCCCTGGGCCCGAATGGACAGGGGGTGTTTGTGTAAAACTGTGCCAAGCTGACCCTACATGTCCCCAGGGGTTGCGGAACATCACGTTGGTGCAAGTGCGGAGACCGTACCATGTGATCCTTCCAATGTAATAGTGAAGTCAGGCTGGGTGGCGAGGTGAGGGTTTGTCACAATCTCCAATGCTAGTGAAAGCAAAGTGGGACAGAGATAAGGGAGCTCTTTATGAGAAAAAATGGAATGAGTTATTGGAATTAAAGGCCCCTGTACACATTAACGTCATCCAAATGAACACGCTGATATCTGACAGTAAACTGTGTTCCAAATTATTATGAAAATGCTATTTTTCTCTGATTTTCCAAAATGGTTGATGCAAATGAGTCAGTATAATGTTCAAATCATCAATCAATATTGGACAAACCTCTCGATGATAATAGTATTTTTTTCAAAACCTGAAAATACACTGTTCCACATTGTTATACACAACAGAGTTTCCAAACATTTTATAGGTTGTAAAGAACTGAAATGGTCATTTGCAGCACGAAGAGGTCACATTTATTGAAATCAAAAGCTTTTCCAATCAACATTTTAACGGGCCAACATATATTACCCATTCTTTGACATCACCTTTACAATTTGTGCATCCATTGAACTTCTGCTTGAATTCCTTTGCAGGATGTCAGAATAGACTCCCAAAGCTGCTGTGTTGATGTGAATTGCATCCCACCCTTAGATCTTTTGCTTGAGGACACTCCAAGGGTTCTCAATAGGGTTGATGTCAGAGGAGGATGCTGGTCACACCATGAGTTTCTCTCCGTTTATGCCCATATCAGGCAATCACTCCAAGGTATTCTTTGCATTATGAGATGGTGTACTATCAGCATGAAGATGATTTTGCTACAGACACTGTTCTTCTTTTTGTATCATAGAAGAACGTGGGCATTGAGAAACTCTATATACTTTGCTTAGGCCATTTTCTCACTTTTAGGGACTCTAAAGGGCCTACCAGCTCTCTCCCGATGATTCAAGCCCAAAACATGACTCCGCCATCTCTGTGCTGACCTCGCAGCCTTGTTGGGACATGGTATCTGTAGCGCCGGTATCCCTGCACGCTGCCCCTCTCCCCCAGCAGGGACGCAGACTTGCTCTCTGTCGTGGCTGCCATCCCGCACTTCATCCTTCTTCCTTGTCGCCTGCTGCTCGGGGTGCACAAAAGTCTCGCAGATCCCCGGGAAATGTGCTTAGTGCATACTCACTCGCTCCTCCATTCTTAAAGGGTCCGCTTCTGCCGTCCTAAAGTGTCCCAGCCAATGGCTGGGAGACGCTTATTATTTAAGTCACCTGCATGGAGGTGCCTGTGCAACGTTGTTAGTCTGTTCCTAAACACATTTGCTAGTTCTCAGGTCTCTGTCCGCTAAGTTACCGCTAGTGTCTGTCACTAACCTCCTTAGTGGTACTTGCCTTATCAGTCTGTATTACAGTCTGACCCATCTGCACCTGCAATGCCAGTCTATACATCAGCCGAACCTGCCAGCACCTGCCTTGCCAGTCTGTACATTAGCTGGACCTACCTGCATTTGTCGTGCCAATCTGTATAATAGCCGGACCCGTCTGCACTTGCCATGCTAATCTGTATATCAGCCGGACCCGTCAGCTCTCGCTGTGACATTCTGTATATCAGCCAGCTCCCTCTGCACCTGCCAGTGCCAATCTCTATGTCAGCCGCACCTGCCAGTGACTGCCTGTATCAGCTGTCTTCACCTTCCAGGCTGTTACAACTACCAGTCCGTTTGGGGTCAGTTGTCTGTTTTGGAGTAGCACCTGGTGTTCATCGGGAGCCAAGCCTAACCCTACCCTTAGGGGCTCTAATGAAAATCAGGTGCTCATGCCCTTCCAGGCTCTCCTCTGACCACGGCACAGTGGTTCCTCCACTCCCGTTACAGTTTGCACTGGCCATGGAATCCTCTGGCTCTCTCAGGCTTCCTCTTCTTCTGACCTATGCCAACAGGATAAAATCCTCTCCTACCTGCGGACAGTAACCACCCATCTAGAAAGTAACTACCTGTTTAGATTTGCTGTCAACTTTGGCCACGTTAGCTCCTACCCAATCTGCGACCACCTCGGCCATGACCCAACAGCGTGTCAGCTATGTACCTTGCTCCAGACCCCGTCTGTTTGCATCTCTACATTATGGCAGTGACCCTGCCCTATGTTGGGGGTTTATTAATCAATGCATACTGCCCTTCGAGCGCTTGGCTCATTAGTTAGTTTCTGACCTGGTCAAAGTGACTTTCATCATGTCCCATCTCACTGGAGAAGCTCTAGCGTGGCTCAATCCCCTGTATGAGAGAGGGGATCCTATTTTGTCGATCCTCCAATCCTTTCTAGAAAGCTTCCCTAAGGCTTTCGATGAGCCAGGCTATACTTCTTCTACAGCATCTTCTCTTCTCAGACTGCGCCAGGGTAATCTCAGTACGCTGTTCGTTTTCATATCTTATCATCCGCTCTTGCTTGGAATAATGAGGCTACCTTCTGTGAGGGCCTTCCTGGGTGAATCAAGCAGGAGTTGGCCGGTTGACAGGGCCCACTTCACTGGATGACCTTGTGTCCCTGTCAACCCGGGTTTACATCAGGTTTCAGGAGCATTCCAAGGAGGTGACCCATGCGCCTGGCTCCTACCTTTCAAAGGCCCATCACTGAGCAAGCCTCGGCTTCGGCACCTCCCCGAGAATCTATGCAGATTGACCAGGTGAAGATGGCTAAGCGTTATCAGGAGGCTCATCATGCAGAGGGAAGATGCTTCTATTGTGGCAGTCCTGAACATGTAATCCGTTTCTGCCCACAGAGGTCGTGAAACTCCATAGCCTAGGGTCTGTAGGAAATGCTACCCTGGGTGAGAATCGATCCTCTCAATTGCTGACTCTGTCAATATGCGTTTCCTGTGGTAACACAGGTAATCTCATTTAACAGGCTGTTTTGCAGCAGTGTCAAATCCCGATCCAGCGTCTTCAGGATCCGTTGGTGGTTTTATTGGTGGATCGAAAAGTTCTCTCCATGACTTATCCTTTTCGTCACCAAGTTGGTGGAAATTCGGGTAGGAATGTTACACTCGGAGAGGATTACTCTTTATGTGCTTTTGGGCCTGTCTCATCCTCTGCTTCTAGGTCAGCCATGGCTGCGCCTGTCTTGGATTGGAAATCCGGAGAAGTACTCCTTTGGGGACAGGAGTGCCGCGAGAGGTGTACAGTTCCCATTCATCCTGTTCGATCTCCGGCTTCTCCATCTAACTCACCCAGCTTGCCTGCGGCATATTGGACGTACGTTGACGTCTTCAACAAGAGCGATTCTGAGACTCTACCACGTCATAGGCTGTATGACTGTCCTATCGATCTTCTTCCAGGTGCTTCTCCTTCACGAGGAAGAATTTACCCTCTGTCTGAGACCAGAGCCATGTCCGAGTATGTTAAAGAAAATCTTCCTAGGGGATTTATCCGGAAGGCTTCCTCCCAGCTGGAGCAGGATTCTTCTTTGTAAAGAAAAAGGACGGTTCACTTTGAACCTGTATTGATTATAGGGGTCTCAACCAAATAGCGATCAAGAATAAATATCCTCTGCCTCTGATCTCCAAGCTGTTTGATTGTCGTAAAGGTTCCAGTCTTCACGAAACTCAACCTTTGGGGGGTGTACAACCTGTTCCGAATACGCTAGGGAGATGAATGGAAGACGTTCTTTAATACCCGTGATGGTCACTATGAGTATCGTGTAATGCCGTTTGGATTTTGTAATGCCATGCAGTTTTTCCAAGACCTCGTGAACGACAACTTTCGTGATCTTCTCTACAAGTGTGTGGTAGTTAACCTGGACAATATTTTGGTGTTTTCCCACAATCTGCCTTCACACCGAATGGATGTTCTCCAGGTTCTGCAGAGGTTAAGGAAGAACCGTATGAATGCCAAAAAATGAAAGTGCGTCTTCGAGCAGACCTCTTTTCCGTTTCTTGGCTACATCATCTCCGAAACTGGAATGAAAATGGATCCCGAGAAGGTGTCTGCTGTCTTGAAGTGGCCCTGTCCAGATGGTCTTAAAGGTATCCATCAGTTTCCCAGATTTGTGAATTACTAGCGCCAGTTCATTCCGCATTTCTCCTCTCAGACTGCATCTATTTCTGCAATGACCCATAAGGTCATAAGATTTTGACTCCAGAGGCAGAGAACACCTTTGTGTCTCCTAAACAGGCCTTCTCCTCAGCTCCTAGGCTGCATCGGCCGAACAATAACAAGCAGTTCTTTCTGGAGATGGATGCTTCATATTCAGAGACTGGAGCCTTTCTTACCCAGAAGTCTTCTTCCGGCTGCATGGTGACCTGCGGCTTCTTTTCCAAAATCTTCTCAGCTCCAGAAGGCAACTACTTGATAGGCGATTGAGATCTGTTCGCTATTAACTGGTTTTGGAGGAGTGGCGATTCTTGCTTGAAGGATCGATGCATTCGGTGGTTATCTACACTGACCACAAGAATCTAACCTATCTGCAGTCCACACAGCGGCTTAATCCACAACAAGCCAGGTGGTCTCTGTTCTTCACCCGCATCAACTGTACTCTCCATTTCCAGCCAGCTGATTAGAACGTCAAGGCTGATGCTCTCTCCAGATCTTTTCTGTCTTCCGACCAGGAGGAGGCGCTTCAACAGATCATTGAGCCCTCCAAAATAATTACAGTTGCAAATTTGGATTTTGTCTCTGCCTGTCCCTCTTGTGCCAAGAGCAAGACTCCGAAACAGCTTCCGACCGGTCGGCTACTTCCTTTTCCCGTACCATCTGCTCCCTGGCAGCATATTGCAATGGATTTAATAATTGATTTTCCAGTATCGGCCCGGTGTACTGTCATCTTGGTGGTTGTGGATCGCTTTTTCAAGATGGCTCATTTCACTCCACTATCCGTTCTTCTTTCTGTGCCAGTGCTTGCAGAGAAGTTTATTTTACATATTTTCCGCCTCCATGGTCTCCAGCTCCATATTGTCTTGGATAGAGGCATCCAGTTTACTTCTCGCTTCTTGGGGCCACCTGTAGGCTATTGAATGTCACTTTGGATTTCTCTTTGGCCTACCATCCTCAGTCCACTGGTCAGGTAGAGCAGGTCAATCAGATCCTGACCAACTTCCTGTGGCACTTCATCAATGTCCACCACAGTGACTGGGCTGAATTCTCATACAACAACCATGTAAGTGAATCTTCTGCCAAAAGACATCTGTATCTGCCTCTGTTTCATCCTGGGGACCATGTCTGCCTGTCATTTAAGTATGTCCATCGCAAGGTGCCCTCGTATAAACTAAGCCCTTGCTTCATCGGTCCGTTCGAGGTTCTGAAACAGATTAATCCGTTAGCCTACAAGCTCAAGCTTCCGACCTCTATGGATCCCCAATTCTTTTCATGTATCTCTCCTCATATTCCAGTCAGCACTGAAGTTGTTTTTGAGATGGATAACATTCTGGTCACTAAGAGGGTAAGAGGAAAACCCTTATTTTCTGGTGGATTGGGTGGGATTTGGTATTGAGGAGAGGTCCTGGGAGCCCAGGGAGAACATCCATGCTCCTTTCCTCCCAGAGAGGTTTCTTGTGGGCTTGAAAAAAAGTAGCGAATAAAGGTGGGGGTACTTGTAGCTGCCCCTCTCCCCCAGCAGGGACACAGACTCACTCACTGCCTCGGCTCCTGATCCACACTTCCTCCTCCGTCCTTGTCAGCTGCTGCCTGGGGTGCATGCTGATCCCCTGGCATTGTGCTTAGGGTGCATGCGCTCCCTCCTTAAAGGGGCCACCTGGGCTATCCTAAATTGTCTCCAGCCAATGGCTTTGAGACACTTGTTATTTAAGGCACCGTCACATGCATACGTACCTGTTTAACTGTTGGTGGTGGTTTCCCGTTCTTTATCCTGTCCTGAATATTTCCTATATAATCAATAACTTAAGTTTGGGAAAATGATAAAGATATTTAATGACAATAAAAATAAGATAGTAATAAGACAAGTCAAATAATAATGTAACAATAAAACCTTTCTTCAATGTCCTCTGATTAGAGAAAATACCAATACAAATATATCTATGTATTATAAGTATATTTAGCAATGATTCTTCAAGGCATAAAGAGAGAGAGAGAGAGATGGCTTGATTCTTCCTCCATTTGTACCAAAGATTTCACATCCAGACCCACATACAACCCACAACTCCGCCCCTCTTCTTCTGGTATCTTCTGTGGCAAATATGTCCATCATCTTCCGGTAATGTGATCATTGTAATTGGATGCAGTATTTATCACCTTCCTTCAGATGGCATCCTTGTACTTGGGAAGAAAGTCCTTGTGTAAGACAGGTTCAGCTCAATTTGGGCTGGCTCCAAGATGTCAATTTAAAGAACAATGGTTTATCATACAACTACAAGTATTGTGTATCACTTTACATATCCATAGGCCGAAGACAGGATGTCTACCTCAGGAGCAGTGGTTTATAATGGAAACCCACAGGGGCTGTGTACATACAGTACAGACCAAAAGTTTGGACACACCTTCTCATTCAAAGATTTTTCTGTATTTTCATGGCTATGAAAATTGTAAAATCACACTGAAGGCATCAAAACTATGAATTAACACATGTGGAATTATACATTACACTTTACAAAAAAGTGTGAAACAACTGAAAATATGTCTTATATTCTAGGTTCTTCAAAGTAGCCACCTTTTGCTTTGATTACTGCTTTGCACACAGAAAAGGTGAACTGATGGATTCTACATGCCTGGTTCCCACCGTGAAGCATGGAGGAGCAGGTGTGATGGTGTGGGGGTGCTTTGCTGGTGACACTGTTGGGTGACACTGAACTAACTCCAGCAAGGCAGAAAACTGAGAAAAGCAAAAGGTAAACAGATGCCACAGATATAAACAGCCAAATAACTTATCTGAAAAATGCAGGACACAGCAGGGAGCAAGCAGACTTTCAAATGGCTCAGGAAGGAAACAAATCACCGGCAAGAACCATGGGAAGGCTGCTCACTTAAATCTCTCCAGTCAGTAACACCTGATCTCCAATCATCCCCCTCAGCTGATTGACTTCTGTCAGCAAGAGCAACTTCACTACCAGCAGCAACCACCAGAGGGAGCCCAGACTCAGAAGCCAAATTAAAAGTGTTCACAACAATAAAGGCTATCCATTCAAGATCACCACAGAGGATATGTACACCTTTATTTTCTAAGAGTTTGGAGCGCCAGTATTCATTTCGTAAGTAGATGCAACCTTTACTTTATCACTAAATCAAAGGACATCACAAAAAAGCACACAGGCCTTCTCGTCTAACAGGTTCACAGTCCTGTATCTGGTTTATCTTACTGATAGAGTCCTGTAAATATTCAGCGCTCATAAATTAAAAATAGAGCTCAGTGATTGCTATGATACATACATTGTCCATGCAGGCTTCCAACAGTAACGTTGTTAGTCTGTTCCCAAACACGTATGATAGTTCTCAGGTCACTGTCCGCTAAGTTACCGCTAGTTTCTGTCTGTCCCTATCCTCCTTGCTTGTACTTGCATTGTCAGTCTGTATTACAGCCGGACCCGCCTGCACACGCCGTGTCAGTCTGCACATCAGCCGGATCCACCGTACATCAGTCTGTACATCATCCATCACTGGCCTGCATTTGCCTAGCCAATCTGTATACCAGCCGAACCCATCTGCCCTTGCGTGCTTATCTGTATATCAGCCGAACCAGTCTGCACTCGCCATGACAGTATCAGCCGGCCCCCTCTGCACCTGCCAGTCCCAATCTGTATAGCAGCTGGACCTTGCAGTGCCTGTCTGTATCAGCTGTCCTTTCCTTCTGGGCCATTCCAGCTACCAGTCCCTTGGAGGTCAGCTGGCGTGCATCCGTCGTCTGTCCTGATTTAGCATCTGGTGTTCATCGGGAGTCAAGCCTAACCCCAACATCAGGGGCTCTAGTGAGGAGTCAGGTGTTCACCTAGTCACGCCCCTTCAGGATCTCCTCGGACCATGCCACAGTAGTTCCACTACTCCCATGACAATGTCCATCCACTAATCCATCTGTGGACCATCCAGGACTGCACGCCACTCATCAGTAAACAAGACTGTTTAACAATTGCACTTAATGTATGTCTGGGCCCACTGCAATAGTTTTTGCTTGTGTTTAGGGGTGGCCGAATAGTAGGTTTATGCACAACTGCAAGCCTTCAGCTACTTCAGATACCTGTTTGTTGCTTTGTAATGATATTCTAGCAGCTCCTCTCTTAATCTGATACATTTTTCTGGCAGAAACCTTCCTCATTATGCCTTTATCTGCATGAACCCGTCTGTGCTCTGTATCAGCCACAAATCTCTTCACAGTACAATGATTATGCTTATGTTTTTCTGAATTATCTAATGTTTTGATACATTGTCCAAGGCATTGCACTAGTTGAATTTGAACACCAATTGTTCCAGCTCTTCCATAAAAAATTCCTTTATTTATCAAAGCTTTGATAAAGATCGCAGTAGCGATCGAAACGCGTAGCTCGCCCTCACTTGTGCCTTGATGTTGTGTAAGAAGCTAGTCATGTTTTTGTGACAAAATAAAGGAATTTTTTATGGAAGAGCTGGAACAATTGGTCTTCAAATTTCATATGAATGCGTCTCATCAGGCCAGAGTTCCGTGCACTTTCTGAAGATCGGTGAGCTGGCTTTTTTTTTTTCTTTATACTGTGATTGCACTAGTTGACGCTTTTCAGCAGTAGAGATCCTTTTTCTTTCCAATATTGCTTGAAACCTGTGGCTGCTTTATAACGTGGAATTTCCTTCTTAAGTAGTTTTCCTTTAATTGGACCAGGCAAACTAATTATCACAGGCGTTTGAGATTGATTTCAGTGATCCAATGAGCCCTGAGACACGAGGCCTTCCATGAGTTTGTGTGAAGAACAAAAAAATTACATCTTTACGACACTTAAATCCAATCTGCATAATAATTTGGAACGTGTGTAATGCCTGGGTCTCACATAGCGATACACCAGCGATCCCGACAACGATCAGGATCGCTGGTGTATCGCTACATGATCGCTGCTGAGCTGCCAAACAGGCAGCTCAGGCAGCGATTTGGGACAGCGACACTGCGGGTAACATCGCTTAGTTACCCGCAGTGTACCTTGGATACCAGCGCCCTGATGCAGGGAGCTGGTAACCAAGGTACACATCGGGTTTCCAGGCGCTGCGCGGTGCCTGGAAACCCGCTGTGTACCTTGGTTACCAGCTCCCTGCATCAGGGCGCTGGTATCCAAGGTACACAGCGGGTTTCTAGGCACAGCCCCGCGCCTGGAAACCCGCTGTGTACCTTGGTTACCAGCGGATCGCTGGTCTCCCGCCTGTCACACGCAGTGATGCGTGCCTGTCAGCGGGAGACCAGCGATCAAAAAAATGTCCAGGACATTCAGCGACGATCAGCGATACCCGGCAGGGGGGCTGATCGTCGCTGAATGTCACACACAGCGATATCGCTGGTGAGCTCGCTGCTGTGTCACAAAACTAGTGACTCAGCAGCGATCTCGCTAGCGAGATCGCTGTGTGAGACGGGGGCTTAATGTGTATGATGGCCCACGGCAGATGATGTCGGTGGAGATAAGGATCCGGCATATCTAATTTCAGACTGCCAATTCTCAGAGATAAGCTGTCGGCAAAAGGGTCTGGCAGCGGCTTTCTTAGAGAGAAGACAAGAGCACTTGGCAGAGCAACTGCTCCTGTGTATAGGAGAGACAGGCGTGATAGCTGCTGGCCGAACCATCAGTTGGCTGACCGTTATTTAACGTGTATGGTTGGCTTAACTTCCAGGTTGTCCTTGTGTGAATCACAGAAGTTGTCCCAGTTGTTTCCTATGCAAACAATGTACAACACCCCTACTTCGATCAGGCGATGTTTCCCCACTTTACCCACAGAACAGCCGCTTGATACACAAGGTGTGGAAATATTGGAGAATATTGGGATGGGGTCATCGTATATGGTGTCCACATACACTCAGATCTGAGGGGTACATCCTGGGTCTCTTGGTTGAGGGAGTGGATCCGGACTCCCACATTGCTTTAGGAATCTCTTGTAAACTATACCAGGCAAGAAAACATATTAGGGTTCCACTGGTTATAGACCGTGCTTCTCCATCGGGAACTGAAGTAATAAATAAATAATACCATAATCCTAGAAAAGGGACTGTCACGTACACACTTCCTAGCACGTGACATGGATATGTCTGCAAGAGGCAATTTATCTCGTTTCACTCAACCTGTTACAGGCTATAAAGTGAGCATAAATCACATCCCCAACACAGACTACACATCCCGGATACACAATGCGCTGCCACCACTTATCAAGTCCTGGCGTGATGCGTCCCCGAAATATAAAGTGGGTTTGGAAAGTATTCAGACCCCTTTCAATTTTAGACTCTTTGTTTCATTGCAGCCATTTGGTAAAATCAAAAAAGTTCATTGTTTTTTCATAAATGTACAGTCTGCACCCCATCTTTACTGAAAAAACAGAAATGTAGAAATTTTTGCAAATTTATTAAAAGAAGAACTGAAATATCGCATGGTCATAAGTATTCAGACCCTTTACTCAGTATTGAGTAGAAGCAGCTTTTGAGCTAGTACAGCTATGAGTCATCTTGGGAATGATGCAACACGTTTTTCACACCTGGATTTGGGATCCTCTGCCATTCTTCCTTGCAGATCCTCTCCAGTTCCGTCAGGTTGGATGGTGAACGTTGGTGGACAGCCATTTTCTGGTCTCTCCAGAGATGCTCAATTGGGTTTAGGTCAGGGCTCTGGCTGGGCCAGTCAAGAATGGTCAGAGTTGTTCTGAAGCCACTCCTTTGTTATTTTAGCTGTGTGCTTAGGGTCATTGTCTTGTTGGAAGGTGAACCTTCAGCCAAGTCTGTGGTCCAGAGCACTCTGGAAGAGGTTTTCATCCAAGATATCTTTGTACTTGGCCGCATTCATGTTTACTTCAATTGCAACATGTCGTCCTGTCCCTGCAGCTGAAAAACACCCCCATAGCATGATGCTGCCACCACCATGTTTCACTGTTGGGATTGTATTGGGCAGGTGATGAGCAGTGCCTGGTTTTCTCCACACATAACTGCTTAGAATTATCACCAAAAAGTTCTATCTTAGTCTCATCAGACCAGAGAATCTTATTTCTCATAGTCTGAGAGTCCTTCATGTGTTTTTTTTTTTTTAGCAAACTCTATGCGGGCTTTCATATGTCTGGCACTGAGGGGAGGCTTCCGTCGGGCCACTCTGCCATAAAGGCCCAACTGGTGGAGGGCTGCAGTGATGGTTGACTTTGTGGAACTTTCTCCCATCTTCCTACTGCATCTGTGGATCTCAGCCACAGTGATATTGGGGTTCTTCTTTACTTCTCCCCAAGGCTCTTCTCCCACGATTGCTCAGTTTGGCTGGATGGCCAGGTCTAGGAAGACTTCTGGTGGTCCCAAACTTCTTCCATTTAAGGATTATGGAGGCCACTGTGCTCTTATGAACCTTGAGTACTGCAGAATTTTTTTTTTAACCTTGGCCAGATCTGTGCCTTGCCACAATTCTGTCTCTGAGCTCCTTGGCCAGTTCCTTTGACCTCATGATTCTCATTTGGTCTGACATGCACTGTGAGCTGTGAGGTTTTATATAGACAGGTGTGTGCCTTTACAAATCAAGTCCTATCTGTTTAATTAAACACAGCTGGACTCCAATGAAGGAGTAGAACCATCTCAAGGAGGATCACAATGAAATGGACAGCATGTGACTTAAATAGGAGTGTCTGAGCAAAGGGTCTGAATACTAAGAGTGAAAAATTTAAAGGGGTCTGAATACTTTCCTAACCCACTGTATGCTACTGTTAGACAATCAAAAAGGGCCACACACTCTCTGAAAGGCTATGGATTATTTAGAGCATACAAGGATCAGACGCATTAAAACTTTTAGGCTTTAATATAAAAATAAAATATTGCTTACAAAAAAAGATATAAAAAGGTAAAAATAAAACAACACACAAATATGCAAAACCGATATAAAATAAAAAGGGAGAAACAACATAAAATACCTAGTTGTCTTCTTTTTCCTTGTGGCAATTATGGATCACAACCAGCATGTCTCTCACATGTGAACAATTTTTTTTGTGCTACCCAGCTTTTATATGCTTGAACCTGGGCTTGGTTTTCCTGGACGGCCTGGATTGGACCATTTAAAAATTGCTGCTTGTGACCGGACTGTAGACTAATTTAGGGGTTAGTGCCTTGCATTTCAGATATCCTGTGTCCCTAGCATCACCCTCTATACAGTACATAGGAAATATTCAGCTTGGTTATAATGACCATCTATTCTTCTGTGAAGCTCAGACTGACCAGAGTGGGGTGTCAGGATTGACACCTCTGTACTCATAGCAAAAAGACCCCTTTGCTCTGAATTCTTGCAATTCTGGTTGTCCATTTGGTGTAGGAGCAGTTTGCTGGTAGCAGACTCAACTCCATACAAACATATTTCCCTTACAGGGACTCTACCTAAGAAGAAACGCATTGAGAAAATATAGGGTCTGTGTTCAGACACTCGGGGTATTGCAGATATCATACTTTGTGAGTTAGTGATGGATGGGCTGCCATTGTTCTTAATATATTCTCAGTGCTAATGAGTGGTTAGAGCAAGAGTTTCCTACCACGTCTTCACCAGGCCCCTGGGTGTGATCTCCTTGGTGCCACATAGTCCTACACTTAGCTAAAGGCTTTGGTCCCTATAGTCCTCCGTCTATACTTTAGATATTAGAGAGGATTCTGCTCCATAGCGGAGAGGACCATGTACTTATTGGAATATGTTTATATATCATTTTCATAATGGTAGACTCATGGTCCCTCCTTTTGGAGTTGAACTTGTTTTTTTTGGTATGATGTTGAGTCGTTGTACTATGTGTGCCCAACCTGGAAAGAGCGTGGCAACGGCTCTACCAGGACAGTCCTATTTGAGGACTGGCCACTGGTCTACTGACCTAAAACTTCATAGGTATATGTGGGTCTGTCTGGTTTGGATGAAGAGTGTTGTCCACCGGTGAATCGGTGGTGTATCCAGCCACCTGGGGAATTACCCCTCCAGGATACAGTACTAGTGATGAGTGAGTATGCTCGTTGCTCGGATTTTCCCAAGCATGCTCGAGTGTCCTGAGTATTTGGAAGTGCTTGGAGATTTAGTTTCTGTTGCTGCAGCTGCATGATTTGCGGCTATTTGACAGCCTGAATACATGTGAGGATTCCCTAAGGGTGAGTTTCCACGGTCAGGAAACGCTGCGTGTTTGGCGCTGTGCGCTGGCGCAGCGCCAAACACTCAGCGTCCAGATGTTACAGCATAGTGGAGGGGATTTCAAGAAATCCCGTCTCCACTATGCGTAACAATACGCAGGTGGCAGACCTGCGAAAACGGACATGCGGCGCGTCTTTTTAGACCGCAGCATGTCCTCGCGTATTGCGGCGACGGTGCGTCGCCGCAACAGAATTTAACACAGGGCTATGTAGCCCTGCGCTCTTTCCGGAGGTGTCCTGAACACCTCCGGAAAGAGCGCGCGTCATAAAGGGGGCGGGGCTTAGACGGTCCAAAGCGCTGTGGTTCCGGACCGTGGAACCACAGCTTTACAGACAGGCAATCCCCACATGTATTCAGACTGTCTAGCAGCCATAAATCATGCAGCTGCGGCAACAGAAACTAAATCTCCGAGCACTTCCAAATACTCAGGACACTGGAGCATGTTTGGGAAAACCGGAGCAACGAGCATACTCACTCATCACTATTCAGTACCTTTTTTTATCTTTCAGCACCTCTCCATCATAGAGCCATAAGGCTTAAGGGCTTGTTTCTTTCAGGTAAAGTTATATTTTATCAATATCCTTAACATTCCTATAAATGTATTGAATTGAAGGGTAATTAGTGTCGGCCACGTAACAAGCCAACAAGTGAGTGCTCCTGCCCCAGGCACATTCAGACTGGACGTTTCTGCCCATGGTGGCTGTATATATATGTGAGTGCGTCGCCCTACACAAATATGGCTGCGGCTGCCGTGCGTCTCCGGGGGAGGAGCCTCGTCAGCCTACGATCACATGCCACGTGCCCTTTACAGATATGGCGTCACGTCTCTCTGCCGCCTGCACTGCCCTCCTCAGACATGGCGTCCGCTGCTTCAAGCGCCGGAAGACGCCAACAAGGTGACCCAGAAGCTCACTCCTCGAGTCGCCTTCTGATGACGGGACGAGCTGCCATTGGTGGAGATTGCGGTAGTGTGTGCGACTGTGTTCCCGGCTGCTTCTCCCGAGATCCGGCGAGTGCAGTGACAGAGCAAAAAGCAAGATGGCGGCGCCGGGGGTGAGATTCAGGTAAGTGAATGTATTCTGCGCCTCGGCCTATGGACCGGAGGGTAGAGGAGGGTGCGGCGGGGGGGGACCGTAGTAACACCCAGGTGAAAGATCAGTGCGTAGCCCCCCTCCTCCGGCGCTGTGCTCCCCTCCTCCAGCGCTGTGCTCCGGTCCGTGCCAGTCAGGTCCCTAGTTCTCTCCCCCCAGGTGGGGAGCTGCCGCCTTCACGGGCAGCCCGAGCCAGGGACAGACGGGCTGTGCGGACCACAACTCTCAGCAGGCACTGAGATAGCGCTGCTGGTGACTGGCACCTTGCATGTTGTGTACCCGCAGGCTGGGGTACAGGTCAGACTGCAGGACTTACCCACCATCATGGGTCAGGGACCCTTCACTCCACACCCTGATTATGGGAAAGGGGACCCCCGACACCTGCATTGATCACTGGGAGGCTATCATGGGACAGGGGCCCCTCCAAAAACCCACTGATGGACGGATGATCAATCACTCTAACCCCACTCGATCGTCACCATTGTGTATAGCCGGCAGGTATTAAATGTGCGTCCTAATAAACAGGACAGATGAGCGCTCTATGGCAGGCGTCCATTGGAGTCCCGTCAGCAGCTTCTTTTTGGCCCCTGCGGGTACGAGGGTCAGCGGGTGCTCTCCTCCGATGGCCTGGCTGTTATTAGGCCATGTGGACCAGGGCTCACCCCACTGAACGCCCGCTCTCCTTCCCCATAGGCCGAACACTACTTGGCCAACACAGGGTGAGGGTAAAACAGTGTGGCAAACTGAACCACCAATAGACAATAGAGCAGTCCCAGTAAATACACAAGATGGTGCAAATTACAGAGTCTCGCCCTTCCCTTGGCTCGCCGGGATTAGAGGATTTGCGACTTCCGGGGCTGACTACCCCCTCCTTTTGCACCCCGCTTTTGGTGGACACCCATAGAGAGAAGGTAGTGGCAAGCTTCGGAAGCTGACAGTCCTTTCTGGTATGTGGCCAGTTGACCTGATTGTCTCAACCTGGCTTCTCCAAATGTCTCCATGGGTTCAGAGATTGTCAATGGAGCAGATCTGTATTTCTCCAGCTGGAGCCGTGGTCCCCTAATCTGGCGTCCTGTAGAATGTCTCACATCTGTATTCCTCTGATTGGAGCCATTGGCTCCTCTTATGTAGAGTCTCTCTTAGAGCAAAGGCCGATGTCACTTTTATAGTTCACAATTGTGCTTCAGGCCAACATCCACAGGTTAAGGGGAAGGTGTGATGAGGTAATTGCTCATTGTTCGAGTTCTCAATCAATCTGCATAGTTTGTCATTCACTGGTTGCAGGTCAACAAGCTTCATGGACTGATACAATCGGTAATCACATATTAGCAATATTAGCAAGCATTGATTGTTCAATTACCCTGTGTCCCCGTCTTCCAAGGATAGCAGCACAATAAGTTGCAACAAATATCAATTCAAGAGTCGACATTCAGGCTCACATGAACGTTGGCCTTTGTCTCTTGACCCACTGAAGAAAAATACGTCTGGGCTAATTAAGAATTAATGCTGTGTCTTCACAACCCCCCAAATATAGAATTGAAAGGATAGCCCCCTTGTTTGCAATGGAGTACATGATTGTGCCCAGTCCTCCAGAGACAGAGCCATCCTGCTATCCCGTGTAGGCTGGTTTCAGATGGGCTTAAAATGCTGTATGTGGACTGCTGTGCCCGGACTGAGCACTGGTCTCCTGACATCAACTTACAACATCCTAAATAGGTCATGATGTGTCTTGCAGTTTTGCAAAGGCGCATTGTTTCGTACTGTTTATTAATGGGTTGTGCAGCACCTCTACCTTCTACACACACCTGCCAGTCATGCATTCTTCCCAGACACGCTATCGTCGGTGAGGCACAAGTGAGCGTCGTCGTACAGCCCCTGTCAGTGTTGCTGTGGGAAGTAATCTGATCACCCGTGTTCTGGCCAATATGTTATATGTAGGGGCAGCTATAGACTGTTATGTTATGGTGATCGGCAAGACGGCTAAAAACTGTGCCGTACCGTCTACCCCCTTCACAAAGCAAAGCTGAGCAACATGGATTCACCACCTCATGTCTTATCAGGCGCTTTATGGAATTGCTATGCATGCAGCTTGCTGGCTCGGCTGAGCATACCCATTAACCACAGTGTTAATGTTTGTGTCTGGTTGGACCTTAATCAGGCATTTTTACTGCATTCACTTATTAACCAGTTCATGGGAGGATTAATCCACGGCTGGCCTTTATGTAATTACTGGAGATGTGAACGCACACTCCCCCAGGGTCTATGCAAAATGGAGCGGGAAATTACTCCTTAAATATTTGGGTATCCAGGAGTCAAATTAGGGCATCATCTTCTACATTGTTTGTTAATGGGCAACTTGGTAGGGTACCCTCACCCAACACCAGACTCTACGTGACGTGAGCATTCATAAAGTGGCCATTCCAATGAAGATCATCGTGGGGTGATCCCCAAAACATCTGACTAGCCGCAGCTCCAGCATACATAACTTCTAATCATTACGGATTAGAAGAGCAACCTTTTTGTCCTCATGAGTTAATCACTTTCAAGGGGACTTACCCTTATAGCAGGATGGCTTTATCAGGCTCCTATTGAGGTGTGTGACGTAGTAGGTGACAGCACATGATGGTATGTGTATGGCTATGTAAGAATAAAGTGCTTCATGTGCGGTACCACAAGTGGAATAAGGTGCATATAGTATAGTGGACAAGTACTTACTGGGTTAGTGTGACTAGAGGGATCCCAGCCTGCCACCCCTACGCGTGTTTCGCTGTATCTTCATCAGGAGGCCTCCTGAGGAGAAGTCATCCTTTGATCTCCTCCTGTGCTGCAGCCAATTTGTCAATCATACCACTGTGTATGATCCCAGCGAAATACAGAGGTGAGCGGTGGCTCTCCCCGATTTAGTCCGCAGGAGCCTTCTCTAAAGGTATTAAGTTCAGATCCGGCGTCCTGTAGCTGGTCTGTGCTTGGCTTTCTGTACTCAAGACCATGATACATGGACGTCCTGAAATAAACCTAATTTGCAGATAGAAAAACTAGCCAAAGTCGCTAAGGTGCCATTGACATATGCATCTTTTGGCCACAAGAGTGTTGTTTTTATTACTTTCCAAACAATAGTTTGTATTAAAAGGGCCATAATTACTCATGTAATAGGCATTATTTATCACATGGCCATCATTCACCTGGATTTTAGGATCTGGCCAAGAACACACCCCACCGTTCTACTAAACTGCATCGTGATCATACAAGCGTCTCTAGAATTAAAGCTTCCTAATTTCTATCCAGATTGCCATTTGTACTGTTAAGGTACTGCCACACTACACGATCCCGCTAACGATCTCGTTAGCGTCGCATACTAATGAGATCGCTAGCGGGATCGTTATAATATCGCTAGTAGCGGCTTTATTTAGCGATGTCGTTAAGGACGCTATCGCGGTTAGCGATCTTTTAACGACTTTAGCGGTACAAAATACCGCTAAATCGCTAAATAAAAGGTGCCACACTCAGTGATATATAACTTACCAGCGGGACGCCGACGATAAAAATAGCGTCCGGAACGATGTCAGCGACGAACGAGATCACAGCAGGATCTCAGCAGGGGCCACGTCGTCGCTAGATGCCGCACAGAACAACGTCACTAACGAGATCGCTAAATAGTGACGTTTTTTAGCGATCTCGTTAGCGACGCTGTTTAGGTTGGCATACCCTTTAAAGATATCCAGCTCCTAACCATGATGTCGGCCTTCTCTACTGGTGTTTGTACAGCTCGAATGGGCAACACCCCGAGGAAGTGTCATCCAGGGCACAGTCTTACACATTAAGATTCTCATTTAGAGAAGAATTATCTGGGTAGAAAGGTAAAATGAGCAATTGTAAGTGCACAGTACTGTTTAGTATGATGACTGCACTGCATTAAGGGGAGAAAAACTTGGATGGGAAGAAGTGCTTCTTTAAAGTGGTTTTCCAGGCTCCAAATATGTATTATGCAGACACTTCCTAATTAAAGGTGTATTCCAGTCTCTAAAAATCCACTAGATAGTTGGTAGATCTGTGCAGCTCCCACCGATAGTACCTGGACATGCACAATACCATACCGGCCTCATGTGTGGACACTTTGATGGGTTATTATGGATCCAGCAAAGTGGTGGCTCATTGTGTCACCGTGGGTGCCCGGACAAGCCTGACTTCGGGGCGGGATTACATAAATTCTTGCACAATTAGTTAAGAAATCAGGAAACTGGAAGCCCCGGTTTTATTTTGAGCGATGTCGTAACGTCTGACAGACGGGAGGCAGATGATTATTTCTGTAGTCCTCATGTTTTCGGGGATGTAGTGATGATGGCGGCTTCCGTCTGGAGGTGTTTCCAGCCGTGGTGTGATGGAGGCCGCTTTGACTCCCAATTATGGCTAGATGTTGTTTTTTTTTTGCAATGTTTTACTATGGTTTTCAGACTCGTGACCCCGTATGCCCTGGTGTTTGTGACGTCAGCAGATTTATTTATTTTTTTTCTGTGTGGTGAAAACAATTCTTTTGTGCATGTATAATACAAGGAAATCGGCGATTCAGGAGTCTGGAGGCAGAATGTAGTCCGGTCGTGTTTAGCTGGAAACGTGTTGTGCTTTTCGTAGAGATGACAACAGACTAAATACTGCGGATCAGTGGGTCACATGCAATACCGTCTTGTGACCCAATCTACACCCATATTAGAT
>JARQOD010000008.1:38391888-38471026 GCA_033576555.1 Oophaga sylvatica
GTTCTAGATCGTAGATGTGGAGTCGGGGAGGTTTTAGCTTTAGCAGGCCTCCCATCACATAGCGCAGACCTAAGGGGCATTTCCTCTAATACGTCCCACTATGTCAAGTCAAAATATGGCAATTGACATGTCTGACATTATTGGGTCATCGGCTAGGTTTGCTAAAATCATGAACGGTCAATTTCTAGTTAAGATTACTTTTGAGCAATCCCTGTATGTGTTGCGGCTGTCCTAGTAAATATTTTTCGAGGATGCCGAAGGTGCTCGGTTAGTACTAGAGCATGCTCAGATAACACCTTATTCGATCACGTTTGCTCCTCACTAGTTGTGACCCAACCTTTTACAACCAATATCTACCCATGGAGTTACTGGAGGATAACTTTTTTTTTATTTTATTTTAGGAGAAATGCTTTTTATTCTTAGAAGTACAGATCTGTTTGCACTGATATATAATAAGACACACAGCCGGCTCGTCCCAGGCGATAAAGCGTCTTCTACGATCCTTTTATTGTCTGTCTTACTGACTACATTCATTGTCTAAAAAAAAAAAAAAAATATGGAGGAAGGAAGGCAATGATCTCTCTTATGTTGTACTATATACAGTTTTCCATTGTATTATGTTTTTAATAATGTTGTATTCGGTCGACAAAAAAAAAAAGCAAAATCAAGTTCTGTACTGAAAATGCACTGCTGTAGAGACGTAACCTCTAGAGATGCATGACTGGTGTAATGGCTGCTAGGATGTTCAGAAGCAAACTAATAGTCTAATACAATTTTTTTTTTTTTAATTGGGTTGTAACTTTTTGACCAATGCCGCATATTCTTCACTCAGCGGCAGATTATTGGAGCCTTGTTCTGCGAGTCTTGGATAATCTACAAGAAGTAAGACGACGATGCAACCGGTGAAGCATCTAATGTGTATGGGGTCTTCTAACTCTTCCCTGAGAGATGATGTTGGAGAACATAAGGATTAGATGCTCGTAATTTAAATCTTCTGATCCTTCTGTTCTCCCCCATGGATTAGCGCTGCCATATGATTATGGCATTGACTCTCTCTTAGAGCACAGGTGAGCTCCAGCTCCCTAATGTGCATGACTTGTATGTGTATTATTTGGCTCCATGTAACTTCAAAATCTAATTTTCTAGAAAATTTGCTGTCTCTCTCGTCTTGATTCTCGCAGTCTGGTCCTCTTCTTTTTGCAGTCTGGTCCTCTTCTTTTTGCAGTCTGGTCCTCTTCTTTTTGCAGTCTGGTCCTCTTCTTTTTGCTGTCTGGTCCTCTTCTTTTTGCAGTCTGGTCCTCCTCTTTCCGCAGTCATGCACCGCCAAGACATTCAAACCGCGTCCTGGCCCCGGAGGTCACTGCGGCTCATCCCACACATTGCGACCTTACAACACGGAGTGACCTTTCAGGCCTGGACGTGGCAGGAGATGCAGCGTGCAATGGCGGAAAGAAGAGGACCTAGGCAGCGAGCTATTCATTTATTTTTTTTTTTTTTTTAAGCATCTAATGTTAATAACTAGGGCTCGGGGACTGTCTGTATGCTGTTCTTCTGCCGCAAAGTGCATCTGAATAATATAATCCTATTAATGTGTAAATCTGCAGAACATCTGTAGGAATGAATTGTCAAAAATGAACAACCCTTTAAAAAAAAAAAAAAGCATATTATTTTAAAATAACTGGAAAAAACAAACTGAAAAATGTCCTTCATTGAACTGAACACAGGTTATATGTAATATCATATCAGATGGTGGACTTTTATTTTTAACCTGGACATGTTTAATTTGTACAAAATCGGAGTAAATTTCAGAGTTGATGTCACACCCGAGTCTGTGGAGTATGAAAGCACCGAGTAGGGTGTACAAGCTGTCCTGTATGTGTGTTTCTTCACAAACCTACAATTTAACTTCTTTTGGGGTATTCTGGTTTCTTGACTTTTGTATTTTATGCACTTCTTCTTTTTTTTTTAGTTTAGGGTTACTCTGTTAAGTAGCCTGTAGTTCCCACTTTCTTCCAGTCTCTTATTTTTTTTTTAGATAAAACCCTTCTTCTTCCCCCAACAAAATAATAAGAATCAGCAGAAATATGCTGTACACTGTAAAATTAGAGGAAGATGCTGCACTTTTTTTTTTGTAGTGTGTGTTTAGGGAAAAATGGTTTCTCTTGTGTCCAATTCACCTGAAAAAGACCCAGAGTGCCCTTTTTACCTCCCGACAGCCTGCTGTACTTTAAAGAGGTTGTCTACTACGTGGACAACCTTTGTCAATCCCGGTTTTCCCCCACTGTAAAACAGTGACATCTATACTCCTACAGTGTCAGAGCTGTTCCAGCGGTGTTGACACTGGCTTTCCCTAGGATTGCATGACATTGTCATACAATCAGTGCTGGCTTTACGCTCGCCACTTTTGGATGTAATTTAATTGACATCTGGAGGAAATGAGAGGTCAGCAGTTCTCGCTTCCTCAAGCTGTTGGGAGCGTGAAGTCATCACTGATTGGCCTCCGGGATTGTGTGACATAATGTCATGCAATCCCCGGGAGCACCAGTTCCGACACTGTTGGAATAGTGTTGACACGGGAGTTGAGTAGAGATGTTTTTATTTTATGGGGTGGACACTGATTGAGAACGGGCAGTCCAAGTAAACGATAACCCCTTTAAGGCCGGGGATCACACATGCGATGAAGTCGTCCAACACTCGCATGTGAAATCCTAGCTCTGGCGCCGGCACTCGGGAGTGGAGCGAGCGGCTGCATAGAACTACATGCAGCCGCTCGCTCCACTCCCGAGTGCCGGCGCCAGAGCTGGAATTTCACATGCGAGTGTTGGACGACTTCGTCGCATGTGTGATCCCGGCCTAAGTAGATTTTACATATCCCTACCTCACAACCTGAACTCTCATAAACGTCGTGCATACAATCTCTGTGCATTTGCACACTCGGCAGATTCACTGCAGCCATTTTTGGTTTTAGTCATATGCATGAGGTTGTTTTGGCAGCAAGAACATGGATTTCTGCAAACCGTGTTTACATGCCTAGAACGGTCAGAACATCCTGACGTCTGCAAATTTGCACTAATGATACATTCATACATGCAGATTGCAAAAGGTAAGATGTGCAGTGAAAATCCTCTGCACCCCAGGGCACTTTTTTTTTTAATTCCAGGTGCATGATGAGATTTAGTAAAAATCTTGCGTACTCGGGTTTCTATAAAGCGCCACAGATTTTCCACCTGCACTTACAGATGGAGAATCGGCAGCATTACCTGCCCCATACTGAGGTTGTATGCTGTGAGAGGGGAGAAGGTGCAAGCAGCGATGAAAAAGGTGGTCATACTCTGGAGCTGTCGGCACAGGACGTTTCCGTTCTGTGATCTAATAGTAATATAATGAGAACCTGACCACATCCGGCTGCCATCGGGAAATACCGTACTGGTCCATCCACCAGACACTACACACCCTGATCTCACAGAACGGAAATATAAGATGAGGATGTCAATCAGATGTCCATGTGTTTGTTTTTTTTTACTGTATTGGTTCCACTTTTGGTCTTAGTCAATTCTTACAATGTGTTCTTTTTCTTCTGTATATCAGCTGCTCGGTTGGTACATGGACGGCATCAGCGCTAATTTTTCCACAGACCCTTTAACTTGGAATGAATGAGCTTGATTTACAAAACGATCAAAAGACAATACTGGTACGTGATCAATCTGTAAAAAATGTGAATACGCTTATGAGAACGGACATCTAACTGAGGCCGAAGTGTCCTCCCTGCATTTTGGATTTGGTCCTCTTTTGTGTCTAAGGATTAATGGTTTTCCATGTGGAGAGGGACAAGCCAAGGATGTCATGTCAGAGTGAGGAGACTTATAGGCCATGCATGCTCCTCTGGGAAATTTAATACGCAAATTATCTCTTCAGCACTGGCGGACACAGACAAAAGGGCCCCTGTGCAAGAACAATATATGGGCCCTTTGCAGCCGAAGATCTCCTGAAAATGCAAAACTCCACCTGCTTTGGAGGTATAAATGGGCCCCCTCACCTCTTGGGCCCATGTGCAGCTGCACAGGTTGCACCAATTATATGTCTGCCCCTGCTCTTCAGGTAGGAACAGGACTAGAACTCTAGCGCCACTTACTGAAAGCAGCGATCCTTAACTTATCGACTTCCAATAGGTGGCGCTAGAGTTCTAGTCCTCTCCCTTTAGAAAGAGGTAATTTGCATATTTTCACCTGTAAAGCGCCATGGAATAAATGGCGCTATAATATTTAAATGCCTCGTATTCAAACTCCAAATCCGTAAAGCTCTTCTTGTCATCAGTCAGTCCTCACCGGCTGTGATAAGAGCAGCTAAATATGAGTCATACAAAAACAAAACCCTGGGAAACCCAATTTTTATTTTCTTGCCTGCACTTGTGTTACCAAGACATGGAGAAAAAAAAACCCATAATGATGACTGTAGGCTTGTAAATGAAGAGGAGAGACATCATAACAGCTGGGATGATGTCACCGAACCTCAGGTACTCCGCTGATCTGGCCATTTGCTCGGGTCCATCGATGAGCCCGGCTGTTGTTTTCGGAGAAGATTTTCAAGCTGTCGGAGCTACTGGGTCTCAGAGTTCTAATAGACTGACAATTATCAGTGACATGATATATGGAGCTGGAATGTAATCCTGCAAATGTCAATTAGGAGCGGAAACCACCTAGGGGATGGGAATGTAGTAGGAGGACGCCCAGGATCGGTCCATCCTTCCACAGTCCATTACAC
Organism: Oophaga sylvatica; assembly: GCA_033576555.1. Lineage (NCBI taxonomy): Eukaryota > Metazoa > Chordata > Amphibia > Anura > Dendrobatidae > Oophaga > Oophaga sylvatica. Next base: position 38,396,650 of record JARQOD010000008.1, read on the forward strand.
AGCGCTTCTTGCTTTGTCTTATATCTTAAAGGGGTTTTCCAGCTCGAAAAAAAAAAGAAATCTGGCAGTTGCTTATGGGCTAAAATAAGAACAGGGCTCGTCCTCCCATTGTAAGTCTCCGTGATCGCTTTACATCGTCAGTTTAATAAGGAGGGGCCACGTTGTCCCGTGACCACTGCAACCAATCACTGACAGCAGTTGTGATGCTGGCATTGATGGCCGGTCATCGTCGCAGCATTAGACCGGGGTCACACTTGCGAGAAACTCGCACAAGTCTCTCACCTCAATACCCAGCACTCGAGACCGGAGCGTGCGGCTCCATGTATTTCTATGCAGCTGAACGCTCCGGTCCGAGTGCCGGGTATTGAGGTGAGAGACTTGTGCGAGTTTCTCGCAAGTGGGACCGCGGCCTTAGAAGCAGAGCATAGACCAGTAAGAGCCCACAGGACTGACGTAGAGGAAGAAGCGGATAAGTTAAAGGGGTGTACTATTCAACCAAATCTGACTAGGTGTGGAGGGCCATTACTGCTGGGTGGTCAGATTGCTAAAGGAAATGAATCATACCGCCATCGTTGTGCGCAGCCCTCGCTGGGTGTCGGGTGGCCGAGTCACAAATCTGACCAGTTGGTGTGCAGCCGTGCTTGTGCACACGTTGTCATATCAGCAGGAGATATAGAGGTACGCGGACAACACCCCACCCTTCAAAACGTGACTTTGTGCATTGTTTTTTTTTTTTTTTAGGAAAGTCGCAACTAGGCTTCTGCTATAACAACTGTGATCTGAGATAACTCCGATCCCTGGACGTTTACCATCTTAGATGGCAGTAGTGGGAGCGCTCACTATCAGCCTTGTCATTACCTCGGCACGACCGCTGAGCCCAGTGATTGGCTGCAGCGGTCACATGCTGTAGACGTCATGTCAACACTGCAGCCAGATCAACAAAGACAGAAGCGGAGAGGCATCCAGGGGTTGTAAGGAATTATATGTATTGAAAATGGAAAACTTCTTTAAAGGGGATGTCTGGTGAAAAGAAGTTCTCACCTATCATTAATCGGTGGAGGTCCGACTGCTGGGACCCGCACCAATCGGCAGAATTGGGAACTTTTATCCCTGTAAGAATGGAGCAGCAGTGCGCATGCGCGACCGTTCGCCATCGGGCTGCAGGAAAAAGCTGAGTGCTACACTCCCAAAGGGAATGAATGGAGCAGCGGTTAAATGTGCGCGTCCTAACGGGGAGAAAAGAGCTATCGTCTAAGGCAGGGGTGGCCAAGTAATTTTCCTGAGAGGCCGTGACTGTTGTGGAGGGCCGAACCAATAGGCTTGGTGGTGTCTAGTGGAATAGGAGCCAATCTGCAGTTCTCGGCAGCAGCCGCTACACTGAATGGAGCTGTGGAGTCAGCGCTATTCAATGCTTGCAGAGCAGATCTATCCTACCCTACAGATAGGTCATGTTAGATGACCGGACAACCCACTTGAAGAGATTGTTTCATCTTACTAAATGTCTAAAAACACAAAGTGCTTGTAAAAAAAAATCCAAATAACTTTGCAATATACCTCTTTATTAAAAATCTTCTCCGTTCTCAAGAACAGAGACGTTAAACTCTATGAGCCCGCTTCGACATTTGCATTTTTCAAGCCATTTTTCCTTTTATGTTGTGGTATTCTTTAATATAGCGTACGCGGTACATGAATTTTGCGCAAAATAAAAATGCTTTTTATTTTTGTCTTCAACTAGTTTTGCAACTTTTAGCACAAATAGTCGCACGTTCCACTAAAATGTGTCAAATAACGCAACAAAACTTCAGGCGTACAAAAATAATAACATCACATACCGGTGTATGTATGGTTGAGTCAAAGTTGCAATTGATGAATTAGCTGAAAATATCTGGAAACCGCGACCACAATGATGAACACTATAAAAAAAAGACGTTAACTAAAAGGATAAAGGCACAAATGTAAAACAAGCAAAAATCACAAAAAAAAGGCAATAATATAATCAGGGCTTCTAGTTTCTTCCACTATATGAGCAGTGGCTGGTTTCCTAGGCATGAGCCTGTACTTACAAGCTGTTTAGAGCTCTGGAGATGGGTGGATCGGGACAAGTTTGATGCCCTTGTGCTTCTCCGCTCCTGCCTTTACCTTGCAGAATCAGAGCGCAGTGTGGACCAATAGAGCAGCCAAGTAGTTGGTCTGAACTGTCAATCTTCAAGAGCGGCCCCCCACAAGAGTCTGGGGAGCTGTGTGCTGAATATAGGAGACCCCCTTTAGGCCAGGATCACACATGCGAGAAACACGGCCGAGTCTCGCATGTGAATTCCTGGCATTGGCGCCGGCACTCGGGAGCGGCTGCATAGAAATACATTGCAGCCGCACACTCCGCTCCCGAGTGCCAGGAATTCACATGCGAGACTCGGCCGTGTTTCTCGCATGTGTGATCCCGGCCTTAGGCTACGTTCCATGATGAGTTTCTGATGCTGCAGATTTTCTGCACCTATCAAGTAAATTTGGTTAATTGTATTTTTTTCTTTGCGTTTTATTGCATTTTTGACCTAGTGGTTTTTAGTCTCTTGTTGGTTTGTCAGGTTATAAGTACACCCGCTTTGTTTTTGATGCTTCCCGGTATTTGACCAAACACTATAAATATAGTCATGTGTGGGTTACACGGGTTTGATGTGTCCGCACCACGGAAATGCACTAAAAATGCCTGCACATTTTTCACATCCAATGTAAAATAAATCTGCATATAACGCTCAGCGTACCGCAGGAGAAATTGACATGTTGTGGATTTAACACCCGCACTGCAGGTCACATCATGCAGAGTAAAAACCAAATAAAACGCACCGTGGGCAGCAGACTTCTAGAAGTCCCATCCCCGCGCTAGGACTGTCGGACGCCGCCGCCGCGCTACCGATACAGCAAAAATACGCAGCGTCAAAACCTCACTAACATCTCACGGTGGGACGCTCGAAGGGAGAAGCCTGACACGCACAAAACACTGCAACCTACACACAGGTCATCGGAGCACAACTATAAAAAAATATAAAAAATTAAAAATGTTTTATCATTTATTATCCAGAAAAAAAACACCAGAAACATTCGCTGCGGCCGATACTGCAGCAGCCACTGAAAAACAAGTTATTTTTCCCTTCAAAGTGAAAGTTGTGAAATCCAAACTGTAAACACCTCCCAAAATTGGGCAATATCCTTTTTTTTACCGTCCCACAATTTGTAATTTTTTTTTAGTTTTTTATATATTAAACTGTGAAAGAAAAGCAAAAAAACTCCAGCAACAAATCCACGAAACTAATAAAAGATGGCGGGTCGCCGGTGACGAGACCGCGGGGAGCCTCAGCTCTCCGCCCGCGGACTACCAGCGCGGCACTCGCCGTAGTTCTATCCCACGTGGTCATAAATACGGGAAGTCACGTGGCCTCCCTCACTCAGAGCGGGGAATTCCTGGCTCCTCCTCCTCCTGCCCTTTTCATGACGTCACCGGGAGCCTCCACCAATCAGCGCGTCGGCCACGAGACCGGGGAATTCCAGGTTTCGGAGAGGAAGAAATCCGGAGAAGTTTTTTTTTCTCGCTGGAGTTGTCGCTTCTGCTCTGGGGGCGCCGCGCCCACTGCCCGCAAATCCCCGCTCTGCAGTGTGCCCACCTGTCACCTGTGCAGCCAGCAGCATGAGGCATCCGGACAGGACAGGTAGGAGTGCGCGCGCCGCACCGCAGCTTACTGTATGCTGTGCAGGAGTCAGAGCATGGACAGCAGCAGGACTACAAGTCCCAGCCTGCCCTGACAGCTACAGAATACATGTCACTAATGATGATGGCGGCCACTGGGGGGTCACAGTCAGGATCCGGAGGGGTTAACACCTGTCAGACAATTAATGTCATTTTCCTAGAATGTAAAGTTGTACAATGGCCCCATATACTGTGTGTGCCGATTCTTTATGGTCTCCAAGATCTCTGCCCCCCAGGACCCCTCATTGTTGAGGTCAGGGTCATGTGATGCACCCAGGGGCGCCCGGCTGACACCTGTCACATGACTGGGGCCGATCGTCAGCTCCTCACCGTGATCAACGCGGCTCCTATAGGACGACCGCCAGAAACGATCCAGAAAGTATGGTGGGAAGTTGTCATTGTACAAAGGATGAGATTCAGCGGCTGAAGTAAGAATATCGCTGATGCCCCCCCATTGTGCCACTTAAAGGGATCTTGGGGCGAGCGCTTTTCAGTGGTCGTTGCCTTAAGTCACAGACTGATTGTGAGGAGCATCAGTCTCCCGCAAGACATGTAGTGGGCTCAATGACGTCTGGAGAAGATTGGGGACGGTTGTGGGTCAAGACGCCGCTCCACAATACGGAAACTTGGGCAAACCATTCTTTCACACTATCAGACTTTACACTTCGTTCTGGAGGGGTTCGGTTCCCTTTAAGACATTCGATGGCCATGACAGCTGCAGAGCCTCCATCGGGCGCCTGTCTTCTCCTTGTGGCCCCAGGCTTGTAGACACAATAGTCACCAGACTGGATGCTGTAGGGGTGTACATATACCAGGATCCAAGGGTGCAATCACACCCCGGATATTCGGGTCCGCAGGCCCAAAAGACCTGTGACAGATGGGGGCGCTGTTGGACATTTTGCATTGGGCTCATGAGATTCACATTGGGCCACTAAGATAATGGTGTCAGATTGGGGCACCTAGGACCCTAATTCTAGGGGCCCACCATCTCACATTCCCTTTACATTTTCTGATCTTGTGCATCCAGTAGGATATAACATGCCTCATTCTCCTGATGAGCGTGTTCATTATTCTCATGGCAGACATGTGACTCACGGCCTCGGATTTCTGCCACAGACCCCCTATAATATATGTTTGATGTGTCAGAATATCTGGCTGCGTCCCCGTCTGTAGCAGACAACGCACCGAGACTGAACGGACTGTATCCGTGTGGGGGGCGATCACATCGCAGATCATACCATCGTATCACATCAGATTATTACGGATACATTGCCTTTATTCACCGAGGAAGCAGTATGCGATCATGTACCTTGGTGTCTGAATACTGGCTTAAAAACAGATGTAAAATCACACGAATGACAACACAGATTTAAAGAGTCCTAGACTCCTAGCATGAAAAATCAGGCGATTTTGTATTTACTTATTTTTAATTTATTTATTTTTATTTTTTCCCCCATGTCTAATTAATCTTGCAAACGACAACTGGCCGCAACGTTTATTTCTGAAAAATAGGAAAGAAAACCAAAAATTTAGTATTTTTGCAGCATGTGAAAACCATCCATAAATTAACAATATAAATAATATAATAATAGTATTAATAACAAAAATTCAAAGAATGTCTTTACTGGGTTTATTATTATTTTTTTTTGCACAATTTACGGAAACCTCAATGTCACAGGACAAATAATTGTATTTTTTCCCCCGATTAGGAGATATTTACTTGTCCTGTAATCGCTGCCTATGCTGTCATTGATAAATCTTCATGTAGTAGTAGTGTAATCTGGGAATAATACTAATATTGAGGTATTAAACCCAATAGAATCCTCCTCGTAAACAGCAGTGCAGAATGTGGCTCACTGTTAGGGTCTCTGCCCCCCATAGATAAGATCCCAAAGTGCAGTACACAAATAGAGAGGACGGGGAAATGTTCTCCTTGGAGCTGTTCTGTACCTGATGAGCCAGGAAACAATGATTTGTCAGCATCGATTAAATATTACTACAGGGCAGGCAGAGGGTGTGTGTACTGTCTGTATGATTAGGTTGGAGTCTGGCCCACCGGAATTCCTCCGCTTCCCCGGTGTGCCAGTCCAGGCCTGCCAGAGGTTGTAACTAGTTTCATGATGGGAAACATTGCTCCCCAAGCTTTCACCCACACCACTGTTTTCAACCAGCTTTCCCACTTAGAATCCCATGTGTCAGTCTGTCAGTATCGTATACCCCAACCTTTATATGTCGTCTGCCTATTTTAGTGCCGCCTTCAGCAGTGTCTTTATAGTTGACCGTGTGGGGGATGGGAGCTGCTGTTGCCTGATACTAGGATATATATAATATAGAAGGGAATGTTCACTTGTAGCAAATGTGGAGTGGATTTTTCACCCAAGGAACGGCACCACAGTATGATACAATACCTGCAAACAAAAAATCGAATTCACAAACTGGCGAAAAAATAATCTGACCCATGGAGCGGATTTTAAATCCTCCGAGGGTGAAAACCTGCAAAAAATAATTGTACAATTTTGTGGGTTTCTTGCAGCTGCAGACGTCACTATGTAGATCTGATGACCCCCAAATCCGGTCAGATATGTTATTTGATATTTCAGGCACAGACACATGGAATAAGTGATCCGTTACAGCCATTATCCATATGGAAGTAGAGGGGCCCCATTGACTACTATGGGGGTCATCTTGGTACCGTTTTTAGAACGGACGTAAATCTTCTGCATTTGTTTTTTTTTCCATGATAAAAAAAGGATATCAATCAGACCCCATAATAATCAATGGGGGGCCCCTCTGCTGCCGTTTGGGTCACTTTTTCCGCAAGTCTGTCCGCACAGACAAGTAACCAGAGTCTCCTGCAAAATGTTTGTCAGCTCCTTCATGTCAGGACGGCTGAACTTGTGTTTTGTGGTTATAACCGAGACCCACTTCAGTTTTCGCATGAGAATCGGCAGCTGTTTCTTGTTTGTGAGGGAGACACGAAGCACAGATGTCTATGTTACAAGCGGATGAGAAATATTTGTGTGCTCCAAAAGGAGCGCAGCCATTGTGACACATCCACTTCCGTATGTCGCGTGTGCAGAGACTTTAATGTACTGTTAGGTATTATTGATGGTTAAATTGTGGGAAGGTAGCCCTCCGTCTGCTTTGTAGACATAGCCAACATTTAAAGGGAACCTGACAGCCGATACACAGTGCCCGATCCACGGGCAGCTTATGTCACACACCGGCTGCCCGATTCCAGCCAGGTACGGTTATACACAGGGAGAGACCTGTCACTCACTGACAGTTTTGGGGCGACTTTTAACCTATGTTTAGAGTCAAACATATGACTGGAATCATGCTGCCAGTGTCTGATGCATGCTGCCCGTGGATCATCTGTCAGGTTCCCTTTAAGATCATCACCCATGCAAAGGATAAGTTTTAACGTGCAGAGATCAGTGGGATCCGACTATCAGGACCCCCATGAATGCCAAGAAAAGGACTTTAAAATACCCCATCATGACATGCACGCCATCGTTCTCTGTGGGACTGCTGGAGATAGATGAGTCCTGAACCTGTAAAGGGGTGGTCCACTAATCAGAAACCCCCATCTCAGTTACAATGTAAAGTGATAACAGCCATACTGCTCTCCCAGGGCACAACGATGTCACATGATCCCTGCCGAAAATCAGCGTCGGCATCACTGTCCGCTACTGACATCCAGAGGAACACATCGCTCGAACGATGCCCGCAGCGGAGATGAGGATAGTTATTATCTTAATTAGGGGAAACCTAGGGATTTACACAGTGGTGGACAACCCCTTTAAGCGTATGTTTATCATAATCCTAAAATTTGTTAAAGAATCACTTTACGAGGTTGAACATTACTTGGGCACACTGTTCTTAAAGGGAACCTGTCAGCAGGATTGCGCTCAGTAACCTACAGACAGTGTCAGGTCGGCGCCGTTATACTGATTACAATGATACCTGCTGATGAAATCCGTCTTGTGGTTGTTTAATCTTTATTTTTCGGCCTCTGGAGGGTTTTCATGTGGTGCTCTGATTAGGTATTCATAAGGCAGGCTGCTGACAGGTCACTGATCCCTCACTTGGTGTCAATGACAGCTGCTGACACCAAGCCCTAATCCCATTACACCGATGCTACTACATCAGCATGAAAAGTTGATGCTGAACCAAGAAATTACATCAAAAAACGTTTTTTTTATATCTTTATTTAGCTCAAAAAAGCCTTCATTGCTGTATAAAAACGCACCAAAAATCGCAGCAAAACACACGTTTCTGCTGCCAAGAGATGCAGAAAATTCTGCAAGCAAATACTCAACGTGCGCGCATAGCCTAAGGCCGGCGTCACACTGGCGACAGAATCGGACGACTGCAATGCGATGAAATATCGTATTGCAGTCTGCCCTATGTTAATCTATGGAGCAGCTCCCAGTATCAGATTTTTTGTGGTCCGTTTTAAACGTCCGTGTGCAATCGCAGCATGCTGCGATTGTCACCGATTGTGGGTCGACTATCGCCAATGCAAGTCTATGGGAGCGATGAAAAATCTGATTACAAACGGACTGCATGTGTGACTTGCGATGAAATCGCATCGGTGTCCTTTAGAAAAGCCGGCAATTCATCCCCGGCTATACTGTAAAATCACACTGACAGCTTTAATAAAGAATCGAAAGAATATATATATACACATAGAACACATATATATATATATATATATATATATATATATATATACATGTCATTGTGACATGTATATATATATATATATATATTTATAGTTCCTAGACTTCTACATACTGTTATAGCCGCTAATTCAATTGCCGGGTTTTGTGAAATCACAGAAGCCGACATGAAATGATACATTGTTTCCACACAGTTAACCATGTCATTTCCTGTATTTTGATATTTGTTTAGAACTTACAATTACATGAGTGTATTTGTGCAAAATTTCAGACATGTAGGGGTTAATTAAAGGTGTAAATTCGTTGACAAAAAAATGCGTGGGCTCCCGCTGTATTTTCTCCACCAGTCAGACAAAGCAAGCAAGTGGGGGCAGATAATAATAGCCTAGGGAGGGTACTTTTTTTGTGTGCCCCCCCTGGCTACTAACATCTGCCCCCAGACACCCCAGAAAGGGCAAATCTATAATTAGATTCGCCCTTTCTGGCACTTTGCCCGTCTATTCCCATTGCCCTGTAGCGGTGGCGAATGGGTTAATAATCTCACCTTAATGTCACCTTAGTATTGAAAGGTGACCTTAAGGCAGGTTAATAATTGAGAGCTGTCAATTAGACAACTATCAATTATTAATCCTATTGAAGTAAATAAAAACACACACACACTTTAAGAATAAATAATTTTAATGAAATAAAAACACATATTTTTGACCATCTTTTATTTCACTCTTAATCCGTTCGAAGCCCTTGTTCTTCTAAAATAAATATAAAATAATAAAACAACATTATTCTTACCTATCTGGCAATCTGTCCCGTCCCACGATGTAATCCTTCACAAAGGGTTAACTACTAGCAATCAGATAAGCAGCACAAGTAATCCTGCGTGCTCATCTGATAGCTCCTGAATGAATGAGCTTATCTCCTGCCGACAGGAGAGGATGTGATTCATGAATGAAGCTTAATTGATTGTATCCACTTTCACCTTAGGTCAGGTCACTCAAGTGAAAGTTGTAATAAATCAATTAAGCTCCATTCATGAATCTATTCCTCTCCTTTCGCTGGGAGAGTAAAGGGTATGCCACACTAAACAACATCGCTAACGGGATCGCTAAAAAACGTCACTATTTAGCGATCCCGTTAGCGATGTTGTTGTGTGCGGCATCTACCAGCGACGAGGCCCCTGCTGTGATCTCGTTCATCACAGCGATCGTTCCGGACCCTATTTTCGTCGCTGGCTCCCCGCTGGTAAGTATCTAATCGCTGAGTGTGGCACCTTTTTTAGTGATTTAGCGGTACTTTTGTACCGCTAAAGTCGTTAAGGAGATCGCTAACCGCGATAGCGTCCTAACGACATCGCTAAAATAGGTAGCTACTAGCGATATAGAAACAATCCCGCTAGCGATCTCATTAGTATGCGACGCTAACGAGATCGCTAGCGGGATTGTGTAGTGTGGCAGTACCTTTACTTATTCATTCAGGGAATACAGGTCTGAGACAGCATTATTAGCTCTCTGCGACCTGTAACCTGTTAACCCTTTCTGATGGATTACACCGTGGGACCTGACTGTACATCGGATTGGTAAGAATCATTTTGCTTTTTTATTTTATTTTTATTACAGGAAATGGTTTTAGCAGGAAAATAAAATATTGTCAAAAACTGTGTGATTATTTCATTAAACTTCTTTTTTATTAAACTGTGTGTGTTTGATTTTTCTATCATACAATAGGATTAATAATTGATAGTTGTCTAATTGACAGCTCTCAATTATTAACCTGCCTTAAGGTCACCTTTCAATACTAAGGTGACATTAAGGTGAGATTATTAACCCATTCGCCACCGCTACAGGGCAATGGGAATAGACGGGCAAAGTGCCAGAAAGGGCGAATCTAATTATAGATTTGCCCTTTCTGGGGTGTCTGGGGCAGATGTTAGTAGCCAGGGGGGCACCAAAAAAATGTACCCTCCCTAGGCTGTTATTATTTGCCCCCACTCGCTTGCTTTGTCTGTCTGGTGGAGAAAATACAGCGGGAGCCCACGCATTTTTTTTCAACGAATTTACACCTTTAATTAACCCCTACATGTCTGAAATTTTGCACGAATACACTCATGTAATTGTAAGTTCTAAACAAATATCAAAATACAGGAAATCACATGGTTAACTGTGTGGAAACAATGTATCATTTCATGTCGGCTTCTGTGATTTCACAAAAGCCGGCAATTGAATTAGCGGCTATAACAGTATGTAGAAGTCTAGGAACTATAAATATATGTATATATACATGTCACAATGACATGTATATATATATATATGTGTTCTATGTGTATATATCTATTCTTTTTTTTGTGATTGAAATACTATTCTTTTGGTTCCATTATATGTCAGTTTTGCAAGCCTGCGAGAAATTCTCGCAAGTCGGATGAAAATCGGATGTTACAAGGTACACACACATGCGATTAAATCGCATCTTTGAAGGAAAATCGGATGCCAGAAGGATGTGTGATGTTTGCATTTTGATCCGACAATCGACCGTCTAAAACGGACCGATTTTTTGTCGTTGTGTGTGACGCCGGCCTAAGAGTGGTCTCTGCTCTCGAGGGCCCAGTCGTCCATACATAACATGGCGGCCAGGGCTTTCCACAGCAATAATTACCTTTACTGAAGGGACGTCTCATTAGGCAGACTGCCAGTTAATAGCCATGTATAACTGAAGTTAGGGTTATTCTTCAGGATTCTGTATACTGCTATTTTTAACCCTTACAGGAGACGTTGATGCTTCTTTGATTGAAATTGGTTCAATTTTTGCATCCTAGAAGAACAACTGACATCTGAATGAGGCCTTAGGCCGTGTTCAGACTGCCGCTCTAAACTGTGAACCGGTTCGTCCACACATTGCGGATGTGACAGGCTGCGCCCTGTGTCCATCTGTAATATTTACATATATCGGACATGACTAGAGCATGCTGTGATTTTTATTTTATTTCTTTGTATTCACATGGACCTGGGGTCTGTCTGAAACCTAGGCCATGCGATCTAACACAAAGCACATGGACCCCACCGTGTTTGCCTGTCCATTCTCCACCCGGATGTCACACCGACTGCACATGCGTTCCTGTGAATGTACTCTGACTCCCTGTAATGTGTCAGCGAAATTAAAGTTGTACAATAATGTCCATTAAGGAATAACCCAGTGGCTGCTGAGAAGCCCCCAATACAGCTCCTCAAACCAGGAGGCTGCCTCATACGTCTCCATACCAGGTGAATTAGTCAGCCGTACAGAGCACAGTGGAGACACAGACACTGGGAGTCCTCCATATTGTCTCCTGGTCCATCTGGTGAACTGACACCGATAATTCTATAGACGTCTGTTCTCACAATCTCCAATCTCATGAGTGTGGAGGATCGGTCCTATACACAGTTCTGGATCTTCCGGGAAGGGAGGGGACTCCAAAGTCCAGGTCATCATGAAATAGCCTCAAGCTTCCATTCAGTTTTCCATTTTTATTTTTTTTGCAGTCTTTTCGGGTTGTGAAATAACCGGCAAATTTCAGTTTTTTTTTTTTTCTTTACATTTAATTTTTTTTCTTTTGGTGCTGTTTTTCATTCATACCGGTACATTTTTTTCACATGGATTTTTTTTTTCCAAGCATTGTTCCCGTCGTACAGAGTAGCCTATGGGAAAATGCACTAAAAATGCAAATCCTAGACCATAAAGTTGAGTAAAAAAATACATAAAACAATTTGTAAGGCCTCATTCAGACATCGGGGATTTTTTTTTCATATGAGAACGAAATCTACATTTTTTTTTCATCAGTGTGCTGCATCTGATTTTCACCCTTTTTTGGTCCATTAATACAATCAACAATCCGTGTAGCCTCCACTTTCCTGCAACAATAAAAAAAATTCCAATCTTCTCCTACTCATGAAATAATAGAAAACGTCCAGCACTTTGGATGACACAGCGATGCTATCCATATAGTGTCTGTTTTTTTTTCCTTCAGACCCATTCATTTGAATAGGCGAGCTTGATTCATGACTCAAATCAAAATCAGATGTTTCTCCATTTTTTTTTTTTTTCGGACGTTTGGCCCACAAAAAAATACGGACATTTTTAAAGCCCCACAGACTATAATGTGTACATCTAATGGATGTCTGAATGAGTCCTAACACTTTTTTTCTGTTGACTTACAGCTAACATCTGGCTTCAGTATTTTTTTTTTTCACAATAAATGCTTAAAATAAAACCAGGAAAAAATGCCCCCCCTACAAAAAAAAGTGTTTCCTAAAAATACTATGTGTAAAGCCACCCAAAGGGAAGCAGTGATGTGGCTGTGGCCCAGAATAGAAACCCCTACAGTCTTCATATTAAAGCTAGAAGCACACAAGCTTATTTTATTCTAATCGGAGCGTGATCGAAGCGTGATCAGAGCGTGATCGGAGCGTGATCAGAGCGTGATCGAAGCGTGATCGGAGCGTGATCGGAGCGTGATCGAAGCGTGATCAGAGCGTGATCGGAGCGTGATCGGAGCGTGATCGGAGCGTGATCAGAGCGTGATCGGAGCGTGATCAGAGCGTGATCGAAGCGTGATCGGAGCGTGATCAGAGCGTGATCGAAGCGTGATCGGAGCGTGATCGGAGCGTGATCAGAGCGTGATCGAAGCGTGATCGGAGCGTGATCGAAGCGTGATCAGAGCGTGATCGAAGCGTGATCGGAGCGTGATCGAAGCGTGATCGGAGCGTGATCGGAGCGTGATCGGAGCGTGATCAGAGCGTGATCAGAGCGTGATCGGAGCGTGATCGAAGCGTGATCAGAGCGTGATCGAAGCGTGATCGGAGTGTGATCGAAGCGTGATCAGAGCGTGATCAGATCATGATCGAAGCGTGATCGAAGCGTGATCGGAGCGTGATCCGATTTTCTTGGATGTGGAGAAGATAGAGACATTTTTTTCTCCATTTTGTCAGTCCGTGGAAATCAGACTGCACTCAGATCTCCTCTGCCCCTAGAGTCCTTCCCCTTAAACCAGTGATTGATGATATTATCTGTAACTATATATGATATTAGATTACTGCTTCCCAATTAATAAATCATTTTCATGGGTAAATTGACTCTTAAGGTGCCGCTTATGTGACCAGAGGCTCCATTAATTTGACATTAGAGATAAGTAGTTGTCAGACACATCTGGAAGCAACATTACCTAAGCTGGATGGAATTTTGCTGCAGTCCTCTACCAGGTCTCATGGTCATTAGATTACCAGGGATTTTTGTCGGGATTGGTGGGATCTATCAGAAATGGAATGTCTGTGACCCTCGGAGCAGCCTCTTCTTACACATGATCATATCGTGACTTCCTGACTCTCGGACGTCATTTCCCCATTGCGGTTCATGTGTTTCCCTCAGATGTATCCGCCAGGCCTCTGTTTCCAGTTTCTGAACATAGATTTATTTTCTGCACATTGTTGGCTCCAATTAATATTAATTTCTAATATTCTCCTTTAATTTCAGGTTCTAATGGCCTTTCCACACAAACCCCATCACTAGGTAAGTGTCCGATGGCTTATATAACCCTATACATAGAGTGGCTTGCAAATGTATTCACCCCCTTGGCTTTTCACATATTTTGATAAATTAGAACCTGTGTGTAAATATTTTTGCAATCCGATTTGTGTGTGATGCATCAACACTAAACAGTCTAAGTTAGTGAAGTGACAAAATGATAGGCATAAATTTATGGGATAAAATAACTAAAAATTGGCATGTGCATATGTATTCACCCTCTTTGCTATGAAGCCCTTAAAATTTTCTGGTGCAAGCAATTACCTTCAGAAGTCACATGCTTAGTGACAGGAGGTCCATCTGTGTGTCATCTAAGTGTCACATGTCTGTCAGTATATACACTTTACCTTGTCTGAAAGGCCCCAGAGGCTGCAACACGATTAAGAAAGAGGCATCACTAACCCAACATCATGAAGACCAAAGAGATCTCCAAACAACACCATGAAGACCAAGGAGATCTCCAAACAACACCATGAAGACCAAGGAGATCTCCAAACAACACCATGAAGACCAAGGAGATCTCCAAACAAAAATAACCTCTATTCATATATTCAATTAGGCCATGTATAGGGAGATCGGTACTTATCAGAGAATGTCTTGAGTGGCTGCCTCAGTGTGTTTCCCCATCTGGTGAATTGATATAGATAACACATGTCAGTTCATGATATTCAGTTTAGTGTGGCAGACACATGCTAGGAGATGAGGGAAAAGGCAGTTCCTGCACCTATAGTGCTGGTAGAATACTGAAGAGTAAGAATCAGCCACTGAAAAAGAGTAGATGGAAAGTTACAGAGCATAGGAATCAGGGCAGTTCTTGAACATGTTAGACTGGTTTTGTGTGAAAGGTGAAGTACCTTTTAAATTTGGACGCTGCTTCTGGAATCAGTCCATCGTTTGTTAACAGACACATCCCTAACAACAGGCCAAGCTTCTATAATCCAATGTTCTGTACTGCACGTCATTCATGAACGACTAAGTGTAAAGATTACACTTCACCAGATCCCTCAAGTCCTTCATGTAAAAAATCTGGTGGCATGTTATGGGTGGCAATCCACCAATTTAATCCTATAGTTGTCGGCATTGGGGGACAATATGCCATAATATCATCATGTCCATGACCAGCTTTGGTTGGCATCATATGTTATTGACAAGGGTGCCTCAACTATGCCACTGCAAAAACAAGGCCCGGCTAATTTTGTAGGTCTGAAATAGCTGGAGCGGAGCGCCTGGCCATAAGAGACTAAAATCATAGAATGGTAGAGTTGGAAGGGACCTCCTGGGTCATCGTGTCCAACCCCCTGCTCAATGAAGGATTCACTAAATCATCCCAGACAGATGTCTGTCCAGCCTCTGTTTGAAGAGTTCCATTGAAGGAGAACTCACCACCTCTCGTGGCAGCCTGTTCCACTCATTGATCACTCTAACTGTGAAAAAGTTTTTTCTGATATCTAATCTGTGTCTCCTCCCATTCAGTTTCATCCCATTTCTTCTAGTCTTTCCTTGTGCAAATGAGAATAAAGATACCGTATTTTTCGGACTATAAGACGCACCGGACCATAAGACGCACCCCAAATTTTGGGGTGAAAATAGCAGAAAAAAAAGATTTTTACAATATGGAGGTCCGTCTTATTGTCCGAATTTTAAGGTACCTGAGGGCCAGCGGTGGTACAGCAGGGGTTGCGGCAGTGGTGTGGCAGAGGTGCGATGATGTTGATACTCACCCTACTCAGGTGAGGTGACGCTGCTGCCTGGTGTCCAAGGAAAGCCGGGTTAACCACAAGTTACCGGGGGGTTGATTACGGCAGTGGTGTGGAGGTGGCAGAGGTGCGGCGTTGCAGATGCGCGGTGGGCGGCGTGCACCTGAGCAGGGTCCCTTCCTCAGGTGGTGAGGTGACGCCGCGGCACGGAGAGCAGACAGGACAGCAGAGCCGGGTTTGTCGGTGGTGGCGGCCATCTTCCTGAGGCGGCGCGTGCGCAGAGTACTCTGCTTCCTGGGGCTTCAGGAAAATGGCTGCACATGCGCGGCCTCCCGCGGCCATTTTCCTGAAGCCACAGGAAGCAGAGTACTCTATTTGCGCACGCGCCACCTCAGGAAGATGGCCGCCACCACCGACAATCCCGGCTCTGCTCTCCGTGCCGCGGCGTCACCTCACCACCTGAGGAAGGGACCGTGCTCAGGTGCACGCCGCCCACCGCGCCTCTGCAACGCCACACCTCTGACACCACCACCGCCACACCACTGACGCAACCCCCCGGTAAGCTGCGTTCGGGCTATAAGACGCACCCCCCATTTTCCTCACAATTTTTTTGGGGAAAAAGTGTGTCTTATAGTCCGAAAAATACGGTAATCCTTCTACAATGTGACAGCCGTTCCTCATAGGACATGGTTTGCAGACCGGTCACCATTCTGGTCGCTCTTCTCTGAACTTGATCCAGTTTGTTGATGTCTTTTTTAAAATGTGGAGCCCAAAACTGGACACAGTATTCCAGATGAGGTCTGACCAAAGAGGAGTAGAGGGCAATAATGACTTCACATGATCTAGATTGTATGCTTCTGTTAATACATCCCAGAATTGTATTTGCCCTTTTTGCTGCAGCATCACACTGTTGACTCATGTGCAGTCTGTGATCTATTAGTATACCCAAGTCTTTTTCACATGTGCTGTTACTTAGCCCTATTCCTCCCATTCTGTATATGCTTTTTTCATTTTTATTGCCCAGATGTAGTACTTTGCATTTTTTCCGTTAAGAACCATTCTGTTAGTTGCTGCCCACTGCTCCAGTTTATTTATATCTTTTTGAATCCTCTCTCTCTCTCTTCTCTAGTATTAGCTACCCCTCCTAGCTTTGTGTCATCAGCAAATTTAATCAGTTTGATAAAGATGTTGAACAATACAGGGCCCAGGACAAATCAAAACAAAACAACCTGTTGGAAAAGCAACAGTGTATGTTTCCTAAATTAGCCAGGGAATTACCCTCCGAGGACAGGAAAGCCTGAGCCAAAAATGATTGCACCACAAAAAGAAATGACATCCTCATTCTGTAGCCGGCAGAGACATTCAGATCAGAAGTATTTGCTTTATTGTGGTGTTACATGGGTTCAATACTGATGGCCGTTCAGTATCAGATCAGTGGAGTTCCCAGTCTTGGCACCAGCACATTCATCTGATTGCTCCGGCTTTGGTACAGCAGATATGGCACAGCTCCATACATTGGTACTACAGATATGGCACAGCCCCAAACATTGGTACAGCAGATATGGCACAGTTCCATACATTGGTACAGCAGATAAGGCACAGCTCCATACATTGATACTGCAGATATGGCACAGCCCCAAACATTGGTACATCAGATATGGCACAGCCCCATACATTGGTACAGCAGATATGGCACAGCTCCATACATTGATACATCAGATATGGCACAGCTCCATACATTGGTACATCAGATATGGCACAGCCCCATACATTGATACATCAGATATGGCACAGCCCCAAACATTGGTACATCAGATATGGCACAGCTCCATACATTGGTACAGCAGATATGGCACAGCCCCATACATTGGTACATCAGATATGGCACAGCTCCATACATTGATACATCAGATATGGTACAGCCCCATACATTGGTACTGCAGATATGGCACAGCCCCATACATTGGTACAGCAGATATGGCAAAGCCCATACATTGGTACAGCAGATATGGCACAGCCCCATACATTTGTATTACAGATATGGTACAGCCCATAAATTGGTACATCAGATATGACACAGCTCCATACATTGATACATCAGATTTGGCACAGCTCCATACATTGGTACTAAAGGTATGGCACAGCTCCATACATTGGTACTACAGGTATGGCACAGCCCCATACATTGGTACATCAGATATGGCACAGCTCCATACCTTGGTACTAAAGGTATGGCACAGCTCCATACATTGGTACTTCAGGTATGGCACAGCCCCATACATTGGTACATCAGATATGGCACAGCCCCATACATTGGTACTGCAGATATGGCACAGCCCCATACATTGGTACAGCAGATATTTCACAGCCCCATACATTTGTATTACAGATATGGTACAGCCCCATACATTGGTACATCAGATATGGCACAGCCCCATACATTGGTACAGCAGATATGGCACAGCCCCATACGTTGGTACATCATATATGGCACAGCCCCATACATTGGTACAGCAGATATGGCATGCCATTGAATGGACACCACTGTGGTGGTCAACGAAATTTCAGGAAAACCCTGGCAATGTTTTTCCTGACTCGTCTTTTATGAAGTCTTTTTGAACGTCTTTTATTTCTACAGTCTAAACATAAAATAGCGACGGCTGCCACCTGGGCCTCTCCATTAGTCATTGGGTGAGGAGCTCCTGCCCGTCACACTAGCGAGCTAGATCAAAGAGAGGTTTATACCAAGAAAAAAGACTCCCAGTACCTTCAGTAGTCTGTCCGAGGTCCACTTAGTAAATCCTCTATCCTGGTGCGGTAAAGGTGGAGATTAGGTTGTTAGCAGGGGCGGTGGTGTGCCGCTGTATGAGGGTAGACCAGCGCTTGTTCGCTCAGGCTGGGAGTGTGGATGGAGTGACCGCACTGGAGTGACCGGATCCCTTCTCCCAGCCTGAGTGAACAAGCGCTGGTCTACCCTCATACAGCGGCACACCACCGGCCCTTCTAAACCAGGAAGCGAAGCACGGGAGACCAGGAGTGCCAGCTCGCTACTACACCACGGCAAACCGCCCCTTCTAACAACCTAATCTCCACCTTTACCGCACCAGGAAACAGGATTTACTAAGTGGACCTTGGACAGACAACTGAAGGTAATGGGAGTCTTTTTTCATCTTCTTGGTATATACCTCTCTTTGATCTAGCTCGCTAGTGTGATGGGCAGGAGCCCCTCACCCATTGACTATTGGAGAGGCTGTCACCTGCAGGGACAGCTCTCCTTATCAATTTAACCCCTTGGATTATTTATCTCTATGCAAGTTTATATCTTGCAATGGACTAACTTACAGCCTTAAGTCGGGACTTAATATATATTTTGACCCTATTTATGTGCCCTGTATGTGCTCTTAACCCCTTACTTTGTCTTTATTATATTTCACAGCTTTCAGGAGACCTGGTCCTCTGTCGTTTTAACCCTTTCCTTCAGTTTTTTCCATTTTTAGATATACTCCACTTTTTCCACCTAGGTCTAAGCAGATACAGTGGAACCTGTAGTGGACATCCCAATCATTTGCGCCATTGGTGATTGATCTAACCATTCCTTTTCAGCCATCCAGGAATTATTTGCTTTTGATTTTACTCCTTGCTCCCATGGTGGTTTTTAATCAAGCATTTAGCTGATTCATTTATCCTTTGATCCACTCATTTATTTATTTTAACCAGAGCATCATCATATTGTTCTCTATAACGTAATAAAGTACCTGTTCTAGATAATTACCTATCCGTATTGGTTTTTCTCAGCACGAGTTTTATTGTTTTTGGGTTCCAGATAAAAACTGCTTAAAAAAGGCCATACCCTTACTATGGCGGCCGCCAAGAACGACCTACAGTCAGCGCCATTATAAACCATCTGCTTACAGGTGTCTTTTTGGCCACCAGTTTTGAGTTTAAAGTTGGAAAGAAACTTTTCCCACTATTCCAATTCTGCCTGATATATGTTTCAAAAATGGAAAAAAAAGAAATAAAAATGAGGCCTCACTTCTGCACTCAGTCACCCGTTTCAGTTCTGCTCTCCGGAGCCTTTCTCCAGCCTTATGTCATATACGATAAGTGAAGATCCACGTCGCTGTCAGCACCTGAACTTCAGGGGTACTTTCCTACTTTCCAGAGCGTTACTCCATGTCACAAGCTCCTGTTACATAATTAAGGGGATTTCTGCACTTACCATCTCAGCATCATGGATCTTCTTTGTATGTTCTTGACTTGTAGCATAGTTAGGTAAGGCCAGAAAGGGATTGTTCTGTACATGGAAACTGGCAAAGGTCCTGGAAATTTGGCAGATGGAACCCACCGACTTATTGATTGTGTGACAGCAGTTGTTTCATTATTAGTTTTCGTTGTGATGCGTCTCCTTGTTTTCCCCAGAGAACTCCTTTATCTCCTATCTGCTCGACAAGTGATAACTTATGGGGGTCCGGCCGCTGGAAACTGCACAGATCGGCATACCCGGGCACCTTTATCCCCATTAGAATACAATGCATAGTGGTAAAAAGTTCTCCATCAGGAATAAAAATGCCCTGTTCTGCCGATCGGTGCAGATCTGATCATTAAATTTTTCAGCCATTCTTAGAATCATAGAATCATAGAATGGTAGAGTTGGAAGGGACCTCCTGGGCCTTCTGGTCCAACCCCCTGCTCAAAGCAGGATTCTCTAAATCATCCCAGACAGATGTCTATCCAGCCTCTGTTTGAAGACTTCCATTGAAGGAGAACTCACCACCTCTTGTGGCAGCCTGTTCCACTCATTGATCACCCTAACTGTCAAAAAGTTTTTTCTAATATCTAATCTGTGTCTCCTCCCATTCAGTTTCATCCCATTGCTTCTAGTCTTTCCTTGTGCAAATGAGAATAAAGATGATCCTTCTACAATGTGACAGCCCTTGAGATATTTGTAGACAGCTATTAAGTCTCCTCTCAGTCTTCTTTTTTGCAAGCTAAACATTCCCAAATCCTGCAACCGTTCCTCATAGGACATGGTTTGCAGACCGGTCACCATTCTGGTGGCTCTTCTCTGAACTTGCTCCAGTTTGTTGATGTCTTTTTTAAAATGTGGTGCCCAAAACTGGACACAGTATTCCAGATGAGGTCTGACCAAAGAGGAGTAGAGGGCAATAATGACCTCACGTGATCTAGACTGTATGCTTCTGTTGATACATCCTAGAATTGCATTTGCCTTTTTTGCTGCTGCATCACACTGTTGACTCATGTTAAGTCTGTGATCAATTAGTATACCCAAGTCTTTTTCACATGTGCTGTTACTTAGCCCTATTCCTCCCATTTTGTATATGCTTTTTTCATTTTTATTGCCCAGATGTAGTACTTTGCATTTTTCCCTGTTAAAATCCATTCTGTTAGTTGCTGCCCACTGCTCCAGTTTATGTATATCTTTTTGAATCCTCTCTCTCTCTTCTCTAGTATTAGCTACCCCTCCTAGCTTTGTGTCATCAGCAAATTTGATCAGTTTACCCTCAATTCCTTCATCTAAATCATTGATAAAGATGTTGAACAATACAGGGCCCAAAACAGAGCCTTGTGGTACCCCACTTGAGACATTCTTCCAACTGGATGTGCAGCCATTTACAACCACTCTTTGGGTCCGATCACTAAGCCAGTTATGAATCCACCTAACAGTTGCCTTGTCCATTCCATACTTAGTCATTTTTTCAATAAGGATTGTGTGAGATACTTTGTCAAATGCTTTGCTGAAGTCAAGATATACTATATCTACAGCATTTCCCTGATCCACCCATTCTTGAGATATTGAAACTTTTCTTGTCTGTCTTTGGAAACCGACCACCACTGCCAGACAGTAGTACATGCGCAGTGCGTACAAGTTCTTTTCTATTGAGCTTGTAAGCACTGTTTTGATGCTGGCCAGGTTCGCTTGAGTGCAAGTGTTTTTGCTGCATCTCCAGCCCTCCGAGCTCATTATAGATCAAATCAGTGTTATAGTAGTCAGAGATAGAGTATATTTCGACTTCAGCAAAGCATTTGATAAGTATCTCATACTATCCTTATTGAAAAAACAACCAAGTATGGGATTGACAAGGCTACTGATAGGTGGCTCAGTGATCGTACTCAAAGAGTGGTAATAAATGGTTGCACATCCAATTGGAAAAGTGTTTCAAGTGGGGTACCACAAGGCTCTGTCCTGGCCCCAGTGTTATTCAACATTTTCATAAATGATCTAGATAAGGGAACTGAAGGTAAACTAATCAAATTTGCAGACGATGCAAAGTTAGGAGGGATAGCTAAAACGAGAGAAGGCAGAGAAAGGATTCAGAAAGATCTAGATAAGCTTGATCAATGGGCAGCAACTAATAGAATGGTATTTAACAGGGAGAAATGTAAGATTCTACATCTGGGCAAGAAAAACAAAAATTACATGTATAGAATGGGAGGAATAGAACTAAGTAACAGCACATGTGAAAAAGACTTGGGAGTACTAATAGATTACAGACTGCACGAGTCAACAGTGTGATGCAGCAGCAAAAAAGATAAACACAATTCTAGGATGTATTAAGAGAGGCATAGAGTCTAAATCACGTGAAGTAATTATCCCCCTCTACTCCTCCTTGGTCAGGCCTCATCTGGAATAATGTGTCCAGTTCTGGACCACACATTTTAAAAAAGACATTGAAAAACTTAAGCAAGTTCAGAGAAGAGCTACCAGGGTGGTGAGCGGACTGCAAAGTATGTCCTACGAGGAACGGTTAAAGGATCTGAGAATGTTTAGCTGGCAAAAAAGAAGGCTAAGAGGAGACTTAATAGCTGTCTACAAATATCTGAAGGGATGTCACAGTGTAGAAGGATCATCATTATTCTCATTTGCACATGGAAACATAAGAAGCAATGGGATGAAACTGAATGGAAGAAGACACAGATTAGATATTAGAAAAAACTTTTTGACAGTGAGGTGATCAATGAGTGGAACAGGCTGCCACGAGAGGTGGTGAGTTCTCCTTCAATGGAAGTCTTCAAACAGACGCTGGACAGACATCTGTCTGAGATGGTTTAGTAAATCCTGCATTGAGCAGGGGGTTGGACACGATGACCCTGGAGGTCCCTTCCAACTCTAACATTCTAGGATTCTATGATTCAGTGATATAACTCTGGAGCCACTGATCTTCAGTTATGATGAGCTCAGAGGGCTGGAGATTCAGCAGAAACACTCTCTCGTGATAAAAAGGGCAGGGAAATGTTTTAGTTCAGAAAGTAGCCGATGTGATCCCAGCTGTCATCTGTATACTTTCTTATCATAAGTGACTTCATGTTTCCTCCCCTGTCCAGGAACTGTGGTATTTGGTGACCATGAACTGGAGCAGCTCTACATGGTCAGGCACAACCATCCCACAGCATACAGCAGGGGCACATTTGGAAGATTTTCTCGGCACAGAAACATTTTTTAAACGCATCAAATTATGGAACTATTATTTTTTCCAAGAACTATTAATTAAAATGTACTTTGTTTGCGGGCGACCCCTTTACAGTTAAAGGGGTTGTACATATTAGGCTGATTTATTATCTATTTTTTCAAAAACTTCATCGCACCTGACCACAGTTTGTATGTGGTATTGCAGTTCAGCTCCACTGAAGTGACTGAAGCTTAGCTGCTGTACCGCACACAACCTGAGAACAGGTGTGGCACTGTAGTACTACATTGTAGAAAAGTACATATGGCAGCATATCAAGTTGATAGTCCCTTGTGTATAATTGATGGTGGTTATATCAAGTTAATGGATGGGCTGCATTCCTTGTGTGTTACTGAAACCCCCATTTTCAGAATTGGCACCCTTCTAGTGACATGCATCATCTCAATTACTAGGTTAAGACGAGGTAAAAGCCATACGAGTCCTGGAAATATCACAGTCCCTGGAAAGGCGATCCTGACTCAGTGGAAAAAGTAAAACAGTCATCACTTTTCCAGAGATGACAGATGCAGTCAGACGTGTGCTGTTCTGGATTAGTCAGAATAAAGGGGTTTTCTCTTCTTTCCAGAGGAGGATACCAGTTAATGAGAATTTTTTTTATCAAGAAATCCTTGCAAATGATGTATCACTCTCAGTTCTCACTTTTACAGAAAGGGAATAGAAAGTAATGTTATAGCATGTGAACAGGATATGCCATAAACGCCACCTCGGGGACCTTGACCTCCACTGAAGCAGTGGCCCCTGTCACTGGTCATTCCATAATCTCCATAGACTTCAATGGAGAGGGCCTCACTCATTCATGGCCACCTTTCTATTGAATTATATCCATACACACCAAAAAGTTGAGTAACTTTGTAAATCCAACGCATTACTTGTACTGCTGCTGATTTTTGATGTAATTTACCCCAAAGCTGCACACATAGCGCTGCATTGCTATTTAAAACTGATGACAAAGTTGCCACAATACAGTCCTCTGATATCTAGCTGAACCCCTGTTACTTGATAGGTGGCGCTATAAAGAGGTGGATTTTTGGAGACTGTACAGAATGCAAATGACTCTGGTGTGAGTCTGCAAGCTACGCTGGGAGATTTCAGCTGTAGTATAAGCAGAAGTATGAATGCAGCTCTGGAGTACAATGCAGGCTAGATCTATCATCATGTTAGGCTGGGTCTAAAGCTCTGGTTCTAAGTCCGAAGATCGCTGTATGCTGCAAAGTGCAATAGAGTGGGGTCACAAAAAATCCAGCTGGTTCTGACTTTTTGTCACTTGCTTTTTGCTGTCACAGTATCTTGCAGATTTCTTTCCGACCTGTTTGCTTATAATCAGTGTGTGCATAAAAGCTGAGTGAGTTTCTGGGATCCAGACAGACTCTTGCATCTTTCATCCAGCCACTGACATTTCTGGATTGTGAGTCATGGGGAAAGCAAAAAAATTGTCAACGGATCTACAGGAAAAGGTAGTTGAACTGTATAAAACAGGGAAGGGATACAAAAATATATCCAAGGAATAAATGCCTTGCATTAAAGGCCAGCGGCATACAGCGATCTTTCACCTTCCATCACGGCCAAACCCATCATAGTGCCTCAGGACATTGACTTAAAAGGTTGCGTCCTGTAGGTGGCACTAGAGAGAGAGATTTCTGAGGGCTCATCTGCATACCATTTCCCAGGGAGCCTTGCCTATGAGATTCCGGAAACCAGATTGATCTCCGCAAGGAGAAACGGAAGGAATTTATCAGATTAGTCAACACTTGTCAGTCTGCTATGCAATCACCTAAGTGCAGCATGTAAATGTACTCCTTTCTGTCAATCCCTACACTGGCTCCCCATTACCCAGAGACTCCAGTTCAAAACCCAAACCATGACATACAAAGCTATCCACAACCTGTGTCCTCCATACCTCTGTGACCTTGCCTCCCGGTACTGGCCTGCACGCAACCTCCGATACTCACAAGATCTCCTCTTCCCACAACCGCATACAAGCTTTCTCCTGCGCACCCCCCTACTCTGGTCCTCTCTCCTCCTGTACCAGTCAGTGACCTGTTTTGTTGAAGATTATTGTACTTGTTTTTTTCATGTTTACTCTTTTTTACATGTAAGGCGCCATGGAATAAATGGCGCTATAATAATAAATAATAATAGCAACACTTAAAAAGTGTTAAAATCATGCCTGCGTTAGTGGAGCGGTGGTTACGTGGAGGAAATTTATTTGGATTCCTTCTGCAGCCGCTCGCTTCCAGTCATTGGGGCGGTGCAGGGAACAGTTACAGTCACTACTTGCTATGCTGTCAGTATGCGGTAATCACTCCTGGTCCACTGATTGACTGCAGCGTGTGTGTGCAGACCAGGCTGTCAATCATTGTGCCTGGGAGTTATCACAGCTGTATTCACTGTATAGTGAGTGGCGACCGTTACCACTCTGCACTGCACCCATGACTGAAAACGAGCGGCTGCAGGGAGGACATAAGTCCATTTTCAGCTGCAGATGGAAGGAAGAGAGCCACAGTATTCATTACTGATGGGTAGGCGGAGCCCCAGATCAGGATGTCACCTCAGATCAAAAGAGTGCTGACTGGCTGGCCCCTCCAGCTCGGGCTCCTCCTACTCAGCTCCAGTCTAAGATTTGAGGTCCAGAGGATGGTCGCTGCTAATGCAGCTCCTCAGAAGATTTTATTATTTTATATTCGGACAGGAGACTTGGATCACCAGTTGGTCTAGAGGTCTCAGGGGTACCAGCGCTGCTGTACCCCAACCTCTCCCTTGGCGGATCTGTATTTACTGAAAGTCCCTGCAGAATCCTTGCCGGCCCTGGGGGATGAGGAGAGCTTCCCTGGCGGGACGCAAACCACACGTGTGGTCACTGCGTTCCTCGCCCTGGGGGAAGCATGGGCACAGCGCCAGAAACCCCTGAGGGTCCCTGTGGCGCTTTGGCTGGTGAGTACTCCACACAAATTTTTTATTATAATTATGTGTGAGTGCTTTAGCGTCTGATGGCAGCGCTATTACATGTATATCAGTATGCATGTATGTCAGTATGCTTCAGTGCTGCGGTGACAGCGCTGTTACAAGTAGATGTGGTGATTTTTTGTCCGCAGGCAGATACCTGCAGGACAGAGAGGGAGCAGGAGCGGGGGAGTTTGCGCTCAATATTCGAGCTGGCGGGGGGCGTGGCCTAACTATTCCCGGTCTTCTGAGCAGGAAGACGCGCGCTCTGGCGTTTCTCCTGCGACTCCCCCACTGTGGCGGCCATTACACAGGCTCCTGGGCTCCTCAGACCGCTCCTCTCCTCATAAGACACCACGGCCAGCTGGGTGAGTGCTGATTCCTCACCCCGCAGCGCAGCGATCGCTATCCTGCAGCTGCAGTCTCATTAGAGACATAAAATTGGCTGGGGCTCACAAATATATATATTGTGGTGAGTTTGCAATATTAACCCCTCTGAGGGTTATTTCTACCAGCTAAATTTTTTGACTGAATACCGCTGGGGTAACCCTGCCTGGTGGAGCGTTAACCCTTCAGCGTTTAAAAAAAAAAAAAAAAAAACCGCATAGTTTTTGCTGGTATTACCGCTTTGACCTGCTCATACAGGTGAGACATGTCTGAACAGAGTTCAGATGCCGCGGACCATGTCCCAGTGCCATTACGGCAATCAGATACGCAGACCTCCACAGCGTCTAATGCTGCGGTCGACAGCGGTGAAAAATTGGACGATATCGCTCGATCGATCAACAACTTGTCTGACCTTTTAGGTCAATATGTGTCTGCTAATTCCTCTCAGAGGAAGCGACGCAGGCCGTTACCGGCCTCTACACGGAGCGAGTCAGATGTATCTGATATTGGGCAGAGTTCCCCTTTAAATTCGGATGGAGAAATATCCGATTCAGATGCGGACGAGCCGCAGGGGCGTTCCTCTATGGCGAAGCGTACGGAGGCATTAATTGAAGCCATGAGAGATATATTACAGTTACCGGAGGAGGTAACTAGTCGTCCTGGTAAATCAGCACGCATGTTCCAGGAGTCCCGTGCTTCGCGTACAACATTGCCAGCTCTGGATGAGCTTAATAGTGTAATAGAGGAGGAACGTCTGTGTCCAGATAAGCGTTTTCATGGAACGCATTTCTTTGATACACTTTATCCTTGCTCTGCGGAGTTAAAGGCTAATTGGACTTCTGCTCCTGAGGTGGATGTGTCTTTATCTCAGCTTAGTAAATCCTCACTACTCCCTATTAAGGGAAAAGCGAGCCTACAGGAGCCTTTGGATAGAAAAGCAGAATTGGCGGCAAAAGCAAGCTATGAGGCTGCGGGTCATGGATTCCGAGCAGTGCTAGGATCCATGTGTGCTGCTAGAGCTTCTCTAAGCTGGTTGGCACGTCTGAAGACGGAGTTGCAAAATGAATCTCCGTTATCTGAGATACGGGAAACTTGTGAATGGTTAGAAACGGCAGCCTGTTATATATTTGATGCCGGTCTGGATACGGCATCTCTGCTGGCCAAAGCGCAAGCTTCAGCGGTCACAGTCAGAAGAGCTTTATGGCTCAGACAGTGGGCCGGGGACGCAGTTTCCAAACAAGGGTTGTTGGCCTTACCTTACAAGGGTGGCCATCTTTTTGGATCCGACCTCACAGAGCTGATTTCCAGGGCTAAGGCGAAGGAATCAGCATTACCACAGCGTAGGGCCATGGCCTCGGTGTCCAGTAAGCCTGGTGTCTATAGTGTCGGCGGTCCTTTCGGGGCCGAGGACGATCTAGTCACTCCTCGTGGGGATCGGGTCGTCCTTCCTTCTCAGGAAAGAAATCCTCTCAGAAAACTCGTACTCCCTGGAAGCAGAGTTTCCGCCAGGACAAGCGGGAACTTGACAAGAAGCCCGCAAAGTCGGATTGACGCCAGGGGTCCACTCGAGGATTCTCGAGTGGGGGGTCGCCTGCTTCTTTTCAAGGAGACTTGGATGGCTCGCGTTCCAGATTCCTGGGTAACGCGGATAGTGTCGGCAGGCTATTTCATAGAGTTTGCTTCTCGACCCCCAAATGTTTTTTGTCAATCTCACGTTCCGTCGGAACCCGAGCTTGTTGTCGCTCTACAGCGAGAGGTCGAATCTCTGCTACAAAAGGGTGTAGTGATACCGGTTCCGTCAGAGGACCGAGGGAAAGGTTTTTATTCCAACCTTTTTATAGTTCCCAAAAAGGAGAACAAATTTCGCCCGATTCTGGATCTCAAGCGATTAAACCGGCATGTCCATGCCCGGAAATTTCGCATGGAGTCGCTTCGTTCCGTTGTGGCAGCTCTGTCACAGAACGATTTTCTGGTGTCAATCGACATTCGCGACGCCTATTTGCATATTCCCATCGGAAAGGCTCATCAGCGCTTTCTTCGATTTGCCATAGGTCAGAATCATTACCAGTTCGTGGCTCTGCCGTTCGGCTTAGCCTCAGCGCCAA
Organism: Oophaga sylvatica; assembly: GCA_033576555.1. NCBI lineage: Eukaryota > Metazoa > Chordata > Amphibia > Anura > Dendrobatidae > Oophaga > Oophaga sylvatica. The sequence continues at coordinate 38,425,237 of JARQOD010000008.1, forward strand.
GGGTCTTTACAAAAATTCTGGCGCCCCTCATGGCAATCCTTCGAAGACAGGGGATTACGATTCTCCCTTATCTGGACGATCTTTTGATCATGGCTTCCTCGGAGGAGGAGGCGTTGACGGCTCGGGATTTGTCTCTTCAGTTTCTGAAGGACTTCGGTTGGCTGGTCAATTGGGAGAAGTCGTCCCTGGAACCATCGAGGACAATCCTCTTTTTGGGAATGCATCTCGACACGTTTCGGTCGGTAGTTTCCCTACCACCAGACAAACAGTCATGTCTTCTTCGACATGTACAGATTATGAAATCCTCAACGGCAATGTCCATACGGAAGTGTATGCGTCTTCTGGGACTGATGGTGGCGTCCATGGAGGCAATTCCTTTTGCCCAGTTCCATTCCAGGACTCTCCAAAGGTTCATCTTGAGTCGGTGGAACCAGTCGCAATCGCTGGATTGCAGTGTCACCATTTCTCGCGCGGTGCGGGATTCTCTAGAATGGTGGTTACGTCCAGGGGCATTCTCCCTGGGGAAGTCTTTCCTCCCTCCGAAGTGGTCAGTCATAACCACCGATGCCAGCCTGACGGGCTGGGGGGGTGTTTGGAACAATCTCTGGATTCAGGGGGTATGGTCATCGGAAGAGTCTGTTCTTCCGATCAACATCCTGGAATTGAGGGCGATTTTCCTTTGCCTCCAACATTGGACGGTCCCTTTGAGCGGTCTGCCAGTCCGAGTGCAGACAGACAATGCGACGGCTGTCGCGTATATCAATCACCAAGGTGGGACAAGGAGTTCCAGACTCATGGTAGAGGTGTCCCGAATTCTGATTTGGGCAGAGGCCAGTGTACCAGCCATTTCGGCGATTCACATTCCAGGGGTTCAGAATATTACAGCGGACTTTCTCAGTCGCAGAAGGATGGATCCCGGGGAATGGAGCCTCCACCCGGAAGTTTTTGCACTACTGTGCTCTCGCTGGGGAACCCCACAAGTGGATTTGATGGCATCCAGGTCCAATGCCAAGTTACCGACGTTCATGTCCAGGTACAAGGACCCGAAGGCTGTGGCGGTGGATGCTCTAGTGGCTCAGTGGGATCAGTTCGAGCTGATCTATGTATTCCCGCCAATATCCTTACTTCCTCTAGTACTGCGTCGGATCAGACTAGAGAGAATTCCAGCTATTTTGATAGCTCCAGACTGGCCAAGAAGGGTGTGGTTCTCGACAATAATGTCGCTGTTGGCGGCACCTCCTTTTCCACTCCCTCTTCAACCGGACTTGTTGACTCAGGGGCCCGTTTGTCATCCGGACTTGATGTCCCTGCGTTTGACGGCGTGGCTCTTGAGACCGAAATCTTGACCCGTAGAGGTTTCTCAGCCGAGGTCATTGCTACCCTTCGTGCTGCAAGAAGTCCGGCTACTACTAGGATTTACCACAAAATTTGGGAAACCTTCTTTTCGTGGTGTTTGGGGTCCTCTCGGAACCCGAGAAAATTTTCCATTCCCAACCTGTTGGCTTTTCTGCAGCATGGGCTAGACAAGGGTTTGGCAGTCAGCACCCTGAAAGGTCAGATTTCTGCTCTGTCCTTATTGTTCCGGAGAACCATTGCTTCAAATAGAGACGTGCTCTCTTTTTTCCGAGGTATATCTCGTAAGTTCCCGCCGCGGAAGGCACCCGTGTCTCCTTGGCGGCTCAACCTTGTTTTGGAGGCTCTTCAGCATAAACCTTTTGAGCCTATGGTTTCTGCTAGCCTTTCTTTACTTTCTTGGAAGGTGGCTTTCCTTGTTGCAGTCACTTCCTTGAGGAGAGTTTCTGAGTTGGCAGCTCTTTCTTGTTCGCCTCCTTTTCTGGAGTTTTTTCCGGATCGGGTAGTGCTTCGCACTCGGGGTGATTTTTTGCCTAAAGTGGTGTCACAATTTCATGTCAACCAGGATATTGTGTTGCCTTCATTCTGCCCGGATCCGAAGAATGTGAAAGAGCGTGCTTTACACACATTGGATTTAGTGCGGGCCTTGAAGTTTTATCTATCTATTACTCAAGGTTTTCGTAAGACGGACTCCCTATTTGTGGTTCCAGTCGGTCGTCGGCGTGGTCAACGAGCTTCCAAGGATTCTATAGCTCGTTGGATTCGGTCAGCTATATTGGAAGCTTACCGTCTTCAGGGTGAATCTTGCCCGATTAAGATTCAAGCCCATTCCACGAGGGCTGTGGCTTCATCGTGGGCTTTTCACCAAGGTGCTTCGGCAGTGCAGCTCTGCCGGGCGGCGACTTGGCGCTCTGTCCACACGTTTACGAAGTTTTATAAAGTGGACGTCAGTGCTTCCGCTGATGCAGCCCTCGGACGTAGGGTCCTGCAGGCAGCTGTAGTTTAAAGTTCTGGATGAACTTGTGTTTAGCGCTGGTTGCGCTTTGTTGTTAAGGTTGTTGGGTTTCTGCCTCTTGTTGGTTTTTTCCCACCCTTATTTTTGAACTGCTTTGGGACGTCCCATCAGTAATGAATACTGTGGCTCTCTTCCTTCCATCTGCAGCTGAAACACGGATTTTGGTAAGAACTTACCTGTAAAATCCTTTTCAGCGAAGGAAGGAAGAGAGACACAGCACCCTCCCAAGGCAGAAGTGTGTTGATGTTTTCAGATGCAGCGCGACCCTTATCTGATAGCGATTATCTGGGCTGAGGTCAGCGCGCTAAGGCTCTGTTCCAGCATCGCCAGCTCATCGCAGTGGTCAGGTTCCGTGAGTAGTACCTGGAACTCTGTGGTTTTTGGCTTTCTTTGCATGCATAACCTGTATCCTTGTGTTTTTTCTCTGAAGTTCCTTCAGAAGGGGTTATGTTGCTCCGCTGGTGATCTTGGCTCTTTTCCTAAAAGCTTTGGTACGACTGGAGCTGAGTAGGAGGAGCCCGAGCTGGAGGGGCCAGCCAGTCAGCACTCTTTTGATCTGAGGTGACATCCTGATCTGGGGCTCCGCCTACCCATCAGTAATGAATACTGTGTCTCCGTTCCTTCGCTGAAAAGGATTTTACAGGTAAGTTCTTACCAAAATCCGTGTTTCTTCCTGCAGCCGCTGCTCTAGTAAGGCAGGGATGATTTTAACACTATTTACCTGCAGATTAACCCTCTGCACGATCGTTTCCCCGGCATGACAGATTTCCTTAAAAGGGGCTTCCAGGACAGTAGCCGGTCAGTGAAGGTGTAACAGCAGGCACCCCACCCACCGATCAGCTGTTATCCGCAGCTAAATGTACTCACTGAGTGGAGCTAGAACAGCATGGCTCTGTACATTTGCTGTTTTCAGGTACTGTAGCTGAGCCCCCATTACTTTGAATAGGTGCTGATCTGCAGTACCCGGTAGTGAGCACTACCCAGCGTACAGAGCCGTGCTGTTCTGCTCCATACACTGCTCACATCTGCCCACTGATAACAGCGATTGAAAGGTGTCAGCCCCCCCCCCCCCCCGATTGATTTGATTTTGATGACATTTTCTAATAGACCACAAAATTTTACAAAAATGAATCCTTGTGTATCACAAAAAAAAAGTTGCAAAAAGTATTTCTGCAACTGGTCATGATCGGAGGAAAATTGTCCAGTTACTCACCTCATGAATGATATAATCTCTGATTACATGACACCGGGAGATGGGTCGTCATTGCTGATGGCAGGTGCACCGCCGTGCACTACCTGTCGGTGCTGTGTCTGATTGTGCTGGCGAGGATGAAGCTGTGTGTGACCTGGGCTTTGTGAGTCAAGGAGTGTTTTCGAGCTGTGAGAAGTCGGGGAAAATGGGATTTCTAAACCAGCGCATCAAGTAGTGTGAGCTCACCTCTGAACCCGTCATGTGTTATGGCATCACGTGCATTTCTTTTTGTCCATTTTTTATAGACGACGTCATGGATTTCATCATTGATGAATCCAGACAACCTTGGACGAGCCTCTCCATCCTCCCCACAGTCATTGTTAACTCAAGGACACCCCCAGTGGAACCTGTCACCCCAAATTGGGTCCAATGCCCGAATACTCCTGAACCGAAATTAATCATTATGGAACAGCCAAAACAGCGAGGAATGCGGTTCCGGTACAAGTGCGAGGGAAGGTCAGCGGGCAGTATCCTCGGAGAAAGCAGCACCGAAAGCACCAAGACACTCCCTGCTATTGCCGTAAGGACATTGTTGTTCTGTTTTTAGACATATTTTCCATTGTTGACAAAAAATTCTCTAGTGAAAAATTATGATTACTAATAATAATTATATTTTTTTATTGCATTTTACTAAAATATTAAGCCCTGTTCACACGCTGCGTTTTTGCAGTGTTTTTTTTTTTTTTTTTTTCCAGTGTTTTTTGTTTATACAAATTAGAAAGCTGTTTTTTACAGTAAGAACAAAAGCTATGAACTTTTGCCATCTCCATGTTGTCGCCTCGTAGCCCTAAAAATTGATGGCAAGGAGAGGATGGAGTGACGACCTGTATTCACAGGGACTGAAAAACAACTACACTAGCAACTATAATGGCTACCGTCATTCAGCAGCTTCCTGCCCCCAGTCATTGAAGGAAGAGCAGCTCTGCAGCACAAACTTCTGCTTTTAACGAGTGAAAATGTATGCAGAAGCAGACTAGGATAATTATTTTTGAATCCCAGAAAGTTTATAATTCTAAGGGGTTGTCCCATTATTTTCAGCAGGACTGCTCCGCTCCTCAGCTACCTGGGGGGAGTCAGTTTGATTCTGCATAATTGACGGTTTGGACCCCAAACTGTCCCCCTCCCCTCCTCTAACTCTGCTTTATGAGGCAGCTTAGCATCAGAGGAGCAGAGAAGAACTGAAGCTTTCCAGATTAGCAGCTAACAATGAACACTAGCCACATCATAGCAGTGCAGCGCTTACAAGCTCCATAGAAAAGACCTTGTAAGTGCTGCACATGTGAGCCATAAACAGAAAATGAACATTTTTTAAAAATCTCAGTTTTTAAGAACGGAGAGGATTTTTAATAACAAGTGAATAGAAAACGTGCTCATTTTTATAAGCAATTTGACCCAGAAATAACAACCCTTTGAATTCGGGTTACAGTGTGATATGACATCATGGCTGCCTTAGCGCATGTCCATCAGCCAATGATGGTGACATCATGAAAATGCAACCTCAATAGCCATGTCTGGATAAGGGTAAGTCACAGTTTGGAGACGTCTGAGAACCGATTTAGCCCGGTTTTCCCCTTCTGCCATCTACCATATAAATGCATGTATGCTGACATGGCTCCCGGGCACCGTGCCCGACATCCTTCCTCTGTGTAATTACCCCGGCGGTGGGTGGTTGTCGTTTACAGCTGGCACAGTCCTTCGTCTCCTGGCGTGCCGGTTTTATGGTCCCGGACGTTGGATTATTGAGGTGGTTGCCATGTGCAGGTTTGGTTTCTATTTCTTGGGTACACGGTTACTCTATTTATCGTGTGATCACTAAGGTTGTGCTGTAATTATATTTACGGCTGACCCTCCTGTGGAAAGTACCTGAGATTTCTTCTCCTTCACGCCTTGTCAGATCCGTCACCTTTCTGTTCTTGTCACCTCTTAGCTTTTAAACTGTGAAGGAATTCATGGCGTTGAAGTCAAAGTGTGCCTTGTGTGGAAAGACCCCCCTTATCGGATCCACCCGCACGGACTGGTGGGCAAGGACTGCTATGACGGTATATGCGAGATTAAGCTGCATCCTGATGAAGGACAAAACCAGCATAGGTGAGCCGAAGACGAGGAGGGGGCCACGTAATAATGATATGACCGTCTGAGCAACGTACCCATATTTTATACTGTACGGGTAACTGAGAATTGGGGGAAGACTATGGTTCAGCTCAATTAAAGGGATTCTCCAGCCATAATGAAAACTTTAAACCTGGGTATTATTGGCTTAAAAATTACATACTGAGTCATACTCGCCTGCTTTTACCCTGTGAGGACCAAGCACAGGCTGTCCGGGACCAGAAGTCACAATGTTGCCCTTCTTCTGTCACAAGCCTGCGATTGGCTGCAGCCCTCATGTGATGACATTTTCTGCTAGCCACCTGACTGCTGCAGCCAATCACAGGCCTCAGCAGTCTTGTTACAGAAGAACAGAGATGTCATGGCTTCCCTTTTGGTCACAGACCACTGGATTGGCCCCAACTGGATCCCCGTGGATGAGTATATAGTACATCAATTTGTTATTTTTAAGCCATCAATGACCATGTTAAAGTTTATTTTATTATGGCCAAACAACTCCTTTAATTCATTGATTAATTTACATCTGCAACTGCTGAGAAATGCCTACCTATAAAGACATAAAAAAATACCTTAATTTCCTCTATTTACCAGTTTTTTACTATTTTATAGCATTCAAAATCATGAATGGACAATCCCTTTAAGTGAAAATAACATCCCAGCTGCCACCAATAACCCCCAAAGACAAGTTTCTTCTCCACTTCTTCTGCAGCAGGAGATACTAAGTAATCGGGGATATGGGCTCTTGGGATAGTGTTACCTTTAAAACCCACGATACATTGATATTTATTTGCACAATATGGTTGAATCCCGAAGACTCTGTTTGCTTTTATGTTCCAGCTTTAGTAATCTGGGTATCCAGTGCGTCCGCAAGAAGGAAATTGAGACGTCAGTCAGGAGAAGACTGAATTTGGGCATAGATCCATACAATGGTGAGTACTGACTTCCGAGTCTGGACTGAAGGTGTATAATGCAGAGTATGTATATGCAATTGTGCTCAAAAGTTTACATTCCCCGGCAGAATTTCTTTCTTTCTTGGCCTTTTTTCAGAGAATATGAATGATAACATCAGAATTTTTTTTCCACCCATGGTTAGTGGTTGGGTGAAGCCATTTGTTGTCACACTTCTGTGTTTTCTCTTTTTAAATCACAATGACAACCCAAAACATCCAAATGACCCTGATCAAAAGTTCACATACCCCATTTCTTAATACCATGTATTGCCCCTCTAACATCAATGACAGCTTGAAGTCTTTTGTGGTAGTTGTGGATGAGGTTCTTTATTTTCTCAGATGTGTGGTGTAGTGACTCATGCTGCAGCTAGGGGGCGCTGTATATGCTCCTCAAGAGATGCATGGAGGAGTGATATGGATGGGAAAACAGGCCCTGGCATTATTGTGAATGGCAGGTATGTGTCGCAGAGCTCCTCTGCGCTGTAAGCCAGGAATGTTGTTCTGGGACTTTTAGTCCTACAAGAGTTCTGTTTATTGTATAGGGTGGCTTACAGGGTTAGCTTGTGAGCTGGGTGGGACTGGCTAACCACACATACACCGCCCACTGGGGGTGGTGTGAGTTTGTGAAGGACCTGTGATGAGGTCATGAACATGTGACCAGACCATGTGCTTCATACCTTAGCTTGGGGAGTGGCTACAGGTATGTAAGGAAGTGGTTGGCACATGGTGAGTGAGTGTAGTCTGTCTGAGACTGGAAGAGAGTCTGTCTGAGACTGGGAAGTGTCTCAAGGGAGTCTGAGACCGTGAGAAGTTTCTGGAGGCCTGTGTGTTGGATGGTCCTGGGATGGACGTCCTGAATAGCGCACGGAGAGGCCAGGTGTCTGCGACTGCACTGCGTGGGGAGAAGCTAACGACCTTCTGAGGGTCTGGACTGTCAGGTGGCCTGGTGGGCAAGGATGGTGATCCCAGTTAGGAAGCTTCCCCAGAACCTAGGTCTGACAAGGAGTCAGCGTGAGGAGCAGGAGCTCCTGTAAGGTAACTCCATAAACTGTTGGTGCTTGTGAGGTTTCGTGGATGTCACAGAACTGTTCGATATGCGGACACCCACAGTAACTGGAGTGCAATAGACTATCCGTGATGTGTAACCTGACGCTTATGTTGGCTAAATAAACCAAAAGAACTGTGGTTTGAACCCTGAGCGTGCTAGTGGTTGCCTCTATGACCAGCTAAGTGAGTGATCCCCGTCCACACAGGCAGTGTGGATCGTCACAGATGGTAAAGCTGCCCACTCTTGTTGGCAAAAAGCCTCCAGTTCCTGTAAATTCCTGGGCTGTCTAGCATGAACTGCTCGCTTGAGATCTCCCCAGAGTGTCTCAATGATATTGAGAAGACAAAAAAACCTGACTGGCACTTCCAGACTAATGTGAACTAGGTGCAAACCAAAGGGAGCTACCCCCATGTAAAACATACAAAAAAAGGCTGCACTCAAGCATACTGAAGCATGACAACATAGAATACATGAAATTTTGAATAGCAATATGGCTTTGGAGTATAAGGAGAAATTTGAGACGCTTAGTATAAACATTTGGCGAAACATTTTAAAGCCCACCAACCATCGTCAAGGTGGTCTCAATTCTGGTGAGTCCCTGACATAATGTGAACATACCTCTATTAGGCTGATATCTGAATTTCTGGGTGAATATGCACCTCTGTCAGCAATGCCTGCATTTATGGGTAAAGTAGGGACCTGGTGTAATTAAAATCACCACCTGGTGGGGGCGGAGTGCTCGGTCAGTAAGCTAACATTCAAAAGACTAAAAAACCTGACTGGCACTTCCAGACTAATGTGAACTAGGTGCAAACCAAAGGGAGCTACCCCCATGTAAAACATACAAAAAAAGGCTGCACTCAAGCATACTGAAGCATGACAACATAGAATACATGAAATTCTGAATAGCAATATGGCTTTGGAGTATAAGGAGAAATTTGAGACGCTTAGTATAAACATTTGGCCAAACATTTTAAAGCCCACCAACCATCGTCAAGATGGCCTCAATTCTGGTGAGTTGGTGGGCTTTAAAATGTTTGGCCAAATGTTTATACTAAGCGTCTCAAATTTCTCCTTATACTCCAAAGCCATATTGCTATTCAGAATTTCATGTATTCTATGTTGTCATGCTTCAGTATGCTTGAGTGCAGCCTTTTTTTGTATGTTTTACATGGGGGTAGCTCCTTTTGGTTTGCACCTAGTTCACATTAGTCTGGAAGTGCAAGTCAGGTTTTTTTGTCTTTTGAATGTTAGCTTACTGACCGAGCACTCCGCCCCCACCAGGTGGTGATTTTAATTACACCAGGTCCCTACTTTACCCATAAATGCAGGCATTACTGACAGAGGTGCATATTCACCCAGAAAATCAGACATCAGCCTAATAGAGGTATGTTCACATTAGGTCAGGGACTCACCAGAATTGAGACCACCTTGACGATGGTTGGTGGGCTTTAAAATGTTTGGCCAAATGTTTATACTAAGCGTCTCAAATTTTTCCTTATACTCCAAAGCCATATTGCTATTCAGAATTTCATGTATTCTATGTTGTCATGCTTCAGTATGCTTGAGTGCAGCCTTTTTTTGTATATCAATGATATTGAGGTCAGGAGACTGAGATGGCCGCTCCAGAACCTTCACTTTGTTCTGCTGTAGCCAAGGACAGGTCGACTTGGCCTTGTGTTTTGGATCGTTGTCATGTTGGAACTTCCAAGTACGTCCCATACACAGCTTCCGGGCGATGACTGCAAATTTGCCTCTAGTATTTGCTGATAACGTGCTGCATTCATCTTTCCTTCAACTTTGACCAAGTTTCCTGTGCCTTTGTAGCTCACACATCCCAAAACATCAGCGATCCACCTCCATGCTTTACAGTAGGAATGTTGTTCCTTTCATCATAGTCCTTGTTGACTTCTCTCCAAATGTAACGTTTATGGTTGTGGCCGAAGAGTTCAGTTTTGGTCTCATCACTCTAAATTACCTTTTCCAGAAGTTTTGAGGCTTGTCTCTGTGCTGTTTGGTGTATTGTAGGCGAGATACTTTGTGGCATTTGCGCATTAATGGCTATCTTTGGGCAACTTGACCATGCAGCCCATTTTTCTTCAAGTGCCTCCTTATTGTGCATCTTGAAACAGCCACACTGCTAGTTTTCAGAGAGTCCAGTATTTCAGCTGATGTTATTTGTGGGTTTTTCTTTGCATCCCGAACAATTTTTCTGGCAGTTGTGGATGACATTTTTGTTGGTCTACCTGACCGTGGTTTTGTTTTTACAGAGCCCCTGATTTTCCACTTGTTAATCACAGTTTGAACTCTGCTGACTGGCATCAATTCCTTGGATATATTTTTGTATCCCTTCCCTGTTTTATACAGTTCAACTACCTTTTCCCGTAGATCCGTTGACAATTTTTTTGCTTTCCCCATGACTCACAATCCAGAAATGTCAGTGACTGAATAAAAAAATGCAAGAGTCTGTCTGGATCCCAGAAACTCACTCAGCTTTTATTCACACACACTGATTATAAGCAAACATGTCTCAGGTGAGGATGTTACTTTTAGTAGCCATTCAAACCCATTTGTGTCAACTTCTGTGCATGTTATCAGGCTAAAATCACCAGGGTGTGTGAACTTTTGATCAGGGTCATTTGGATGTTTTGAGTTGTCATTATCATTTAAAAAGAGAAAACACAGTAGTTTGACAATAAATGGCTTCACCCAACCAATAACCATGAGTGGAGAAAAAGTTTTGGTGTTATCATTCATATTCTCTGAAAAAAAGGCCAAGAAAGCAAAAATTCTCCTGGGGTATATAAACTTTTGAGCACAACTGTATATATATTGTACATGTGGCATTTATAGACTCTATAGTGAGTGGCGAGTATCATGGCTTCTGCTTGCTGTTTCTCCCCACAGCTGGCATGTGGCGAAATCATGAGGAAGTGGATCTGAACGTTGTCAGACTATGCTTCCAGGCTTGGTATACTACTCCATCCGGACAGCGAATGTGTATCGGCCCAGTGCTGTCAGAATCTGTGTATGATAAAAGTAAGTATCCAAATAATTAAAGTGTTACTTCCCATCTTCATACATGGGTATTGTGGGATAGTGCCTGTAAATACAAGAAAGTCTGCAATTTACTGCTTATTAAAATTTTCCACCGTTCTTGAGATATTAACACTTTTTTCTTTTGTTTACAGATCGTTGCCTTGGAGACCGACCACTGCTGCTAGTCAATAGAACGTGCACAGTGCTTGCTAGCTCTTTTCTATTGATCTCATAAACACTGTTTTGCAGTTGGCCAGAATCGCTGGAACATGCCGTTATCTCCTAATCCCGGTCAGCTCGAGTTCTGTGCTAACAAGCTAGACAGCAGCGGTTGTCGGTCACTTAGGCAACAAGCTGTAAAGAAAAGAAAGTGTTAATGTCCGAAGAACAGCTGGAAATTTTAATAAATAGCAAATTGAAAAAAGTGCTTGTCTTTCTAAGCCCTGTCTGACAATATCCAGCTATGAAAAAGAGAATAACCCTTCAAAGGGGTCATCCCGCAAACAACATTAACCCCTCCCCGATATATATGTCCGGTGCGAATGTATTGAGCGGACACCTGCGGCTATATACAGGTGCTTCTCACATAATTAGAATATTATCAAAAAGTTAATTTATTTCAGTTCTTCAATGCAAAAAGTGAAACTCATATATTATATAGAGTCATTACACACAGAGTGATCTATTTCACGTGTTTAATTCTGTTAGTGTTGATGATTATGGCTTACAGCCAATGAAAACCCAAAAGTCATTATCTCAGTAAATTAGAATACTTTATAACACCAGCTTGAAAAATGATTTTAAAATCTGAAATGTTGTCCTACTGAACACGTGAAATAGATCACTCTGTCTGTAATGACTCTATATAATATAGGAGTTTCACTTTTTGTATTGAAGCACCTGTATATAGAAGACATATAGCCACAAGTGACCAGAGATAGGTTTGACTGCAGCTTTTATATGTTAAACAGCAGCACAATTGTTCTTGTGCCCCTGATCGCCTATGGTAGCCAAGGACCCACTGAAGGCCCCCCTTGATCGCCATCTTGGTGCCTCTAGGAAGCCTGGGCTTCATAAGAGATCAGTCATTTTCCCATAGACTGCACTAGACTGTTGAATTACAATGTACAGTACAAGTTTCAAGCCCCTACAGGAAGTAAAAAATAATAATAATAAAATAAAATAAAATGGGAGTTATCAGATACACTGCTGGCATAGTGCGCTGGCCAAAAGAAGAGATGGAAGCTGCAGATGTGAAGTCTAAGGGCCTGTGCACACGTTGCGGATTTGCCTGCGGATTTTTCTGCACAGAATCCGCACCTCTTGACAGAAAACGCAGGTGCTTTTTGGATGCTTTTTTTTATGCGTTTTTGATGCGTTTTTGTCAGCTAAATAAAGATATGTTATTTAACAAAAAAAAAAAGGTTTGTAATGTCATTTCTTGTCCAACCTCCTCTTTTACATTTGTCCAACCCACACTCCATTACCACACACAGACAGATATACACTGTGTGCAGAATTATTAGGCAAGTTGTATTTGAGAGGATTCTTTTTATTATTGAACAACAACTATGTTCTCAATCAACCCAAAAGACTCAAATATCAAAGCTTAATATTTTTGGAAGTTGGAGTGTTTTTTTTTACATTTGGCTATCTTAGGAGGATATCTGTTTGTGCAGGTAACTATTACTGTGCAGAATTATTAGGCAACTTAATAAAAACCAAATATATACCCATCTCACTTGTTTATTTTCTCCAGGTAAACCAATATAACAACACAAAATTTAGAAATAAACATTTCTGACTGTGTACTGTTTTCCCTCCCTGTAGATCTCACATTTTATGAAGGACCACAGGTTCTCTATGGGGTTGAGATCAGGTGAATAAGGGGGCCATGTCATTATTTTTTCTTCTTTTAGACCTTTACTGGCCAGCCACGCTGTGGAGTATTTGGATGCATGTGATGGAGCATTGTCCTGCATGAAAATCCTGTTTTTCTTGAACGATAGCGACTTCTTCCTGTACCACTGCTTGAAGAAGGTGTCTTCCAGAAACTGGCAGGAGGTCTGGGAGTTGAGCTTCAGTCCATCCTCAACCCGAAAAGGACCCACAAGTTCACCTTTGATGATACCAGCCCATACCAGTACCCCACCTCCACCTTGCTGGTGTCTGAGTCGGAATGGAGCTCTCTGCCCTTTACTGATCCAGCCTCGGCCCATCCATCTGGCCCATCAAGAGTCACTCTCATTTCATCAGTCCATAAAACCTTAGAAAAATCAGTCTTAAGATATTTCTTGGCCCAGTCTTGATGTTTTATCTTATGTTTCGTGTTCAAAGGTGGTAGTTATTCAGTCTTCCTTACCTTGGCCATGTCCCTGAGTATGGCACACCTTGTGCTTTTTGATACTCCAGTAATGTTGCAGCTCTGAAATATGGCAAAACTGGTGGTAAATGGCATCTTGGCAGCTTCACGCTTGATTTTCCTCAATTCATGGGAAGTTACTTTGCACCTTTTTTTATCAACGCGCTTCTTGCGACCCTGTTGGCTATTTGCCATGAAATGCTTGATTGTTCGGTGATCATGCTTCAAAAGTTTTGCAATTTCAAGACTGCTGCATCCCTCTGCAAGACATCTCACAATTTTTGAATTTTCAGAGTCCGTCAAATCTCTCTTCTGACCCATTTTGCCAAAGGAAAGGAAGTTGCCTAATAATTAAGCACACCTTATATAGGGTGTTGATGTCATTAGACCACACCCCTCCTCATTACAGAGATGCAAATCACCTGATTTACATAATTGGCAGTTGGCTTTCAAGCCTATACAGCTTGGAGTAGGACAACATCTATAAAAAGGATGATGTGATCAAAATACTCATTTGCCTAATAATTCTGCACACAGGATAGATAGATAGATAGATAGATAGATAGATAGATAGATAGATAGATAGATAGATAGATAGATAGATAGATATTAGATACCGGTAGATAAATAGATAGATAATAGATAGTTAGAAAGATATATAGAAAGACAGATATATAGGTAGATAGATAGATGATAGATAAAATGGTACATAAATAGTTAAAGAGACACACACACAATATCTTAATGCAATATAGTTAATAAAAAAAATCTTCTGCGCCAGAGGGGAAAGCCAACAGCCGGGGGCAATATTTCTAGCCTAGGAAGGTGTTAATACCCATGGAGCTTCCCAGGCTATGAATATCAGCCCGCAGCTAGCTTTTACTGGCTATTAAAATAGGGGGACCCCAAAAAAAAAAAAATGACGTGGGGTCCCCCTATAATTTATAGCCAGAAAAGCTAGACAGACAGCTGCGGGCTGATATTCATAGCCTAGGAAGGGGCCATGGATATTGGCGCACCCCCCTGGCTAAAAATACCAGCACCCAGCCGCCCCAGAATTGGCGCATCGTATAGATGCGCCATTTCCGGCACTTAGCCCCACTCTTCCCACTCCCCTGTAGCAGTGGGATATGGGGTATTAAGGGGTTAATGTCACCTAGCTATTGTTAGGTGACATTAAGCCCGGTTAATAATGGAGAGGCGTCAATAAGACGCCTCTCCATTATTAATCTTATGTTTTGAAAGGGTTAAAAAAAACACACACATAAGAATAAAGTATTTTAATGAAATAAAACACAACACGGTTTTCATATCTTTATTACACGCTCAGATCCAAGCGACGCCCTCTGTCTCCTGTAATAAAAAGTAAAAAAAAAAAACAACCATATACTCCATGTCTGACGCAGTCCAATTAATAACGAATGTCCCACGACGATCTCCCCTTTAGAACAGTGACATCAGGTGATGTCACTGCTCTATAGGGCCTCCCAGTGGTGAACTGACAGGAGACAATGGCTCCTGCAGTGCATCACTGAGGTTACCTGAGTTCATTCTCTCACTTTATGGCAATGCTGCGTGGGAATTCTCTCACCCAGCATTGCCAGTGAAAGAATGAACTGTAGTGACGTCATTCTCTCCCGGCGGAGCGATACACAGGAGAGTATCGCAGGAGCGGTGTAGAGCGCTGACATCACCCGATGTCAGTGTTCTACACCGGAGATCATCGTGGGACCCTTGTTAATCACTGGACTACGGCGGAAAGGTGATGTATAGGTTGTTTTATTATTTTATTTTTATTACAGATCTATGGCTTTGGGGATTAGGTGATTGGTGAGTATGTGCTCTATGTTATGTGTTGTAAGTCATGTGTATGTTCTGTATGTTATATGTTATGTGTATGCAATGTATGTGTTTTTTTTTTTTTTACATTCAACACATTAGCTGGTTGTTGGGACTACTACTGTCCCATCATTGGCTAATGTGTCAGTGACTGTCAGTGTAGCAGGCATCGTCGGATGGGACTTGTAGTCCCATCCGACGATGCCTGCATATGCAGAGACACACACACAGGCCCGCAGACCCCCACACAGGCCTGCAGACCCCCGCACATACACAGATCACGCAGACACCGGCACACACATACACGCACAGTCACTGCCCACACACATAGCGCCACACACTATACACGCCCACACTTCGCCCACACACTTCCCTCCTCCCGAACTTCAGCGTTTCACCCGCAGCAAAACTGCAGATCTTTTTTAGACCTGCGGTTTTGCTGCAGAAGTGCCCGACTCAATGCAAGTCAATGGGCGCAGAAACACTGCAGTTCCGGACAAAGAATTGACATGCTGCGGAAAATAAAACACTGAAAATAGGCGCGTTTTTTTCCGCAGCATGTGCACAGCAAACCTGCATTTGCCATAGAATTACATTGGATGTGCACTGTGCTGCGGGTTTGTTGCGTTTCCGCACGTTGAAAAACGCAGCGGAAACGCATCTAAAAATGCAACGTGTGCACAGGGATTAAGTCTAGACTTAGGGGGACTTAGCCCATATGCTGTGCAGATGTTCCTGTATACAATTCCCGCTACTTGGTTGTGGCGTTCGGTATACGCTGTTCCTGCTTGCATTTTGCATCCTGCCACTATGTGTTGGACGGTTTCTGAGGTTGCTTTGCATAGTCTGCACCTTGGGTCTTGTCTTGTGTGGTAGATTCCTGCTTCTATGGATCTGGTACTTAGTGCTTGCTCTTGTGCTGCTATGATTAGTGCCTCGGTGCTGTCTCAGAGTCCAGCTTTCTCCAGCCATTGGTAGGATTTCACCATGTCAGCCACCTCCATTATCTGTCGATGGTACATCCCATACAGCGGCTTGTCTTGCCATGGCGCTTCATGTTCCTGTTCTTCCTTCCAGATCTGTTGTTGTTGTTGCCTTAGGCTTTCTCTCAGCATCTCATCTTTTGGCGCCATTCTTCTAATGTATTCCTGGATACTCCTTGTTTCATCCATGGCTTGGATGCTTATCAAGCCTCGACCACTCTCCTTTCTATTGGTATACAATGTACAATCTTTGGTTGCTAGACTAAAGCCCCCCTGTCTCACACAGTGATCTCGCTAGCGAGATCGCTGCTGAGTCATTAGTTTTGTGACGCAGCAGCGATCTCCCCAGCGATATCGCTGTGTGTGACATTCAGCGACGATCAGCCCCCCTGCTGGGTATCGCTGATAGTCGCTGAATGTCCTGGACATTTTTTTGATCGCTAGTCTCCCGCTAGCCAGCATGCATCGCTGCGTGTGACAGGCGGGAGACCAGCGATCCGCTGGTAACCAAGGTACACAGCGGGTTTCCAGGTGCGGGGCTGTGCCTGGAAACCCAATATGTACCTTGGATACCAGCGCCCTGATGCAGGGAGCTGGTAACCAAGATACACAGCGGGTTTCCAGGCACCGCGCAGCGCCTGGAAACCCGATGTGTACCTTGGTTACTAGCTCCCTGCATCAGGGCGCTGGTATCCAACGTACACTGCGGGTAACTAAGCGATGTTACCCGCAGTGTCGCTGTACTGATCGCTGCCCTGAGCTGCCTGTTTGGCAGCTCAGCAGCGATCATGTAGCGACACACCAGCGATCCTGATCGTTGTTGGGATCGCTGGTGTATCGCTATGTGAGACGGGGGCTTTAGGGTGGAGACCTCCATGCATTGTGAGGAGCTTTCATGTCTTCACATCTGCAGCATCCATCTCTTCTTTTGGCCAGCACACTATGCCACCAGGGTATCTGATAACTGGCAGGGCATATGTATTTATGGCACAAATCTTATTCTTCCCATTGAGCTGGCTCTTCAGGACCGGTCTTACCCTTTGATGGTATTTAGATGTTGCTGCTTTCCTTGCCTCCTCATCATGGTTACCGTATCCCTGTGGGATGCCGAGGTACTTGTATCATGTCTGTACGTCTGCTACGTGATCTGCTGTTAATTCCACTCCATCAGTCTTGACTACCTTGCCTCTCTTTATTACCAGTCCGCACTTCTCCAGTCCGAAGGACATCCCGATGACTTCACTGTAGATCCTTGGTCAGGTCGTTTTTCACATACAGCTTGATGTCATCCATGTAGAGGAGGTGGTTGATGGTGCTTCCACTCTTGAACTTGTATCCATAGCCAGACTCTGTAATTATCTGACTGAGGGGGTTCAAGCCTATGCAGAACAGCAATGGGGACAGTGCATCACCTTGGTATATGCCACATTTACTTGTGCTAGTTGTCTTGAGTTGACTTCTAATGTTGTTCTCAATAGCTCCATTGAGTTTCTGAGGAAGGTTCTTAATTTCCTGTTGACATTGTGTAGAGCCAAGCATTCACAGATCCATGTATGTGGCATTGAGTCATAGGCTTTCCTGTAGTCAATCCAGGCTGTGCTGAGATTGGTCTGTCTGGATCTTGAGCGACTGCTCTATCTACTAGGAGCTGGTGCTTAGAGCCTCTGGTGTCGGTCCCAAAGCCTTCCTGAGCTGGATTCATGTACTGGTTTCAATATCAAAATATATATTGTGAGACAGTGAAGGCATGTGTATTGAATGGGGTGTACATTTCACCTAGATACTTTGCTAACTGGTATAAGGGAAATGTGTGGCTTTGTAGAACTAGTGGTGGAGAAAGGTCATTACACCTTCCATTCAGTGCACACTTGCAGCTCAAACCTGAAGCCACTCAAGTGATAATTAGAAAGCCAGAAGTAGGTGTCTGGGAATACAGACAGAGAGCTCGCTTAGTCTGGACAGGAGTCCAGGCACAGAAGGAGTCTCCGGGAGGTGAGCTCTCTCAGTCGGGGTGCTTGAGGTGCCCTGGACACAAGAGGAGTCTCTGCGACACTCCATGCTGGAAACTACTGAATATAAGGAGAACTCTCTCAGTCTGGATGCTAGGTGTGCCATTCAGACACAAAGAGGAGATTCTAGGAAAACCACGCTGGTAACTACTGAATATAATGTGTTGTTTTGGGTCAGGCTGGTAGAGTCTGGTCCCTGATAGAAAGGGACATTACATATGTGTAGTGAGAAACAGGCTTAGGACTTATGTTTATGATTTGTTTTGATCACGTTCTGTTTGCTGTGGACTTTAATGAAGCTGGCTGCGGCCAGTTTATACCAGAACTGCTGTCTGTGAATGAACTGTTTCCGTGCCACTCCGTCTACCAGGACGGCGATCCCGGAGCTATATCCCCTGGAAATGTTACAATTGGTGCTAGAATGCGCAGGCAGCACAGTGGCTAGAGACAGAAGCAAAGGAGAAGTCTGTTGAAGCAGCAGCAGAGAAAAAAAAAGTGTGTCAGCAAAAGAAACGTCTGTTGGAGCAGTCTTAAAGAGACAGTGGCCCTAATAGAGTTTGCAGAGAAAAAAAAAAAAAAAGTGTCTGCACAGCAAAGCTGAAATTGTTGTGGAAAAGACTGTGGAGTGTGTATGTCTTGAGTGAAGACTGCCGTTGTTAAGACAGAGAAGTCTGACAGTATGGATGACAGCCTGGAGAAGCTGATTAAATAAATGGCGCAAGTTAATGTGCAATATAAGACTGCCGTTGTTAAGACAGATAAGTCTGACAGCATGGATGACAGCATGGAGGCGCTGTTGAAACGAGGGGCGCAACTTAATTTGCAACACCAGGAGTTTAACCGATTGCTGAGGGAGCAGACTGTAGCACTGTGCCGGGAACTCGGTGCCACGTCCCAGAGTAATGTTGTAGAGGCACCTGCGTTGCCTACAGTAAAGAAGGAGCGGGAGGCTGCCGTCAGCAAATCGGATCATGGAGTCGAAAAGGTGATAGTGGACCACTACACCCGAACACGTCCTCCTGAGGTACAGCCAGAGGTCGGACAAGGAGGCCACCAGGACGCCACTCGTCTGGTCAGCCTGATGGAGAGGGCCTTCGCTACCAAAGACTGCCTCCGTGACCAGCCGTCTGAGTGGTCGTCACTTCAGAGTTCCCTGACGCTGAACTCTCGCGGTAAGAGCGTTCCAGCTGTTGGGGACATGGGGTATGCTGATAAGCGGGTTCAGGCCCGAGGGGACATGTGGGTGGAAAAGTGTGAGGGACAGTGTTGGAGATGTCGTGAAATTGCAGCCAACTGTCCAATAGAGGGGGAGCCTATGTATTGTGATGTTGGCAGATCCCTCTCTCTCTGCGCAGAACCTGTGTGTTTGTCCACCTCAGCCGAAGAGACTGGACCACAGGTGTACCCGGTGGTTGTAAATGACTGCCCAGCACAGGCCCTCTTGGACTCAGAGAGTCCAGTGACTTCCGTATGTGACAGCCTGATTGATAGGGACTTCATCCCTGATAAGCACCTGAGTGTGGTGTGCATCCATGGAGACACCAAAGTCTACCCAGAGACTGCCGTGGACTTGGTCCCCAAACTCGGGGAGGTTTCATATGAAGTGGGGGTAGTGAAGAACCTGGTGCACCCTGTTATATTGGGTAATGACTTTCCCCGGTCTAAGGATCTCTGGGGGAAAATGTTTCTGATGGACAGTGTGATGAAGCTCCTACTGAGGGTGCGCAGTCCCGAGGGGCGGAACACAATGCTAGTGGGCCGTTGAACTTATGTGATAATGATCATGATGATGATGATGATGATGATGATAATGATGCTGATACTGATAATGATGATGATGATGATCATGATACTGATAATGATGATGATCATGATAGTAATGATGATACTGATCATAATCATGATAATGATATTGATAATGATGATGACTGTGATAAAGATGAAATTCCTTTGCAGGTGATGTTGGGAGACGAGGATGGTGGTTCTCGGGAACCGAGTGTCCCTGACTTACCTGTGTCCTGTGATAATTTTGAGAGTGAGCAGTGGCGAGACCCCACTCTTAAAACGGCACAGGAAAATATAAGGGTTCTAAATGAGGTTTCCCAAGAGCCTGGCTCTGAGGAGAGGTTTCCTCATGTTGCCATAAACAATAACCTGTTGTATAGGGACACTGAAGTCCAGGGAGAGGTCGTGAGCCAGCTCCTAGTACCTGAGCTATATAGAAGTATAGTGCTGGGGTTGTCACATAGTCACATACTTGAGGGACCACCTGAGGGAAACCAGGGACCAGATGGTGACGTTAATGTTGTGGATGACATGTTAACTAAGGTTCCAGATCAAGATGAGGGATTGTATAACCCTGAAAGTGAGCAGGATGTGAATGAGAATGAATTGTATAACCCTGAAAGTGAGCAGGATGCGAATGAGAATGAATTGTATAACCCTGAAAGTGAGCCGGATGTGGCTGAGAAAAAGGGTCAGACAGGGATAGTGGAAGTGATAGTGAATCATCTGATGACGAGCAAGCAAATAGTGAAAAAGAGGAGGTTGAGGGTCCTGAGAAGAAAGCTGATGCTGACCTTACAGCCGGACAGAAGATGGCATCTGAAGATATTTTACAGTTGGCCGATTCCCTGGCGAAGACTAAGGTGAAAGGAGGAGAGCTGAGCTTTAAAGGCAGGACTCTGAAACTGAACACAGCACAAGTGGATGCTGTTGGGAATGAGAAGTTATCAATGTATGGTATGGAGCTGCATCATGCCAAGGACTCTGAAGGTAATGCTGCAGAGGTGGAAAAAGCCATAGAAGTGGTAGACACCAAACCAGATGCCTCATCAGAAGCTGAGGTCTCAAGTGCAGCTGTGAGGAACAAGACTGAGGATGTGGGGGCTGACTCTGCCCAGGAATCTGTTTCGGCCAGAGACAGTGGCGTGGATGGTGTACTGTCCGGATCAGTAGCGGCAACTCGCAAAGTTCAGGCTGGAAGTTCGGCACCAGGTGATTCATCAGTGTTCCCGAGCGACACAAAGGATCTGGATAAATCACAAGATGAGATTTTGAGACATCAGGCTGGCATTGGTGAGCTCAAGCGCACTTTCATGGAGTCTACATCTGAGCCACGTCCCAACGAATGGGAAAAGCGATGTATCACTCCGTTGCCGCTGCAGATACACGGGAGCCCAGATGGGATGCAGAACGTGGTGGAAGAGAAGAGCCAGGCGGGTTCTGAGTATACAGATGCAGCTATCAAGGAGAACTTGAAAGCTGGAATAAATGGAGATATTGGATACCATAGTGATGTGACTGAAGAGGTAGAATGTAAGACTGACGGTAGGGCTTCTGAGCATGTTCTACCAGAAGAGCCTGAAGAAGGGGCCGAGGACGTAAAGGACGTCCAACAGCTACAGGAGAAGATGCGTCTCCATGAGGTCTCCACCAAAGAAATAAAGACTGATAATGTTGCATTACGCGAGCGGCTTCAGCAGTGTGAACTGGATGTGGTTTCTCTTCGCCAGGAACGTGAGCGGTTCCAGCAGTTGCTCCAGAGAGCACGAAATGAAAGGGAAAGTGTATATAGTACCTTGCAAGATCAAGGAAAAGTGGTTGCACAGGTACCAGATGAATTGATTACTTCTCAGAAAAAACTCCAAACTGTGATGGAGTGTGATGAAAGCCATGAGCATCTTCGTGAGAAGGTCAATGAAGTAAAAGGAAGGATACAGGGAATCTCTTCGTTGCAAGAGCAAATGCTGCTCAATAAGTCTAAGGCTCTATATAAGAATGCTGTTGTCACGGTAGAACATTACAATTCAGCTGAAGATTTAGAGGATGAATTATGTGGACTGAGAAAGAAAAACGATCAGCTCCTTCTACAGTGCCAATCATTTGAACAGTGTAGCTTAAAATGGTCAGAGACCATGGCAGAGGAGCTTAAGGACTGTGAAATAGACTTTATGAGTCAACCGATATTCAAGAAAGTAGATGTGCTAAAGAGGGTTCAAGGGGAACTAGAGAAAAGTGAAAAACCCCCTATACCTCCTGTGATAGTTGGTGACACATGGTCAGTGCACCAAGGACAGGAGGTACGTGAGTTTCTGAGGAAGAGTCAGCAGAAGTGTTCTGATGTGCCGGGTCGTACTTCTCTGGCCAGGCACTATATTGAAACTGAGCCCGGCCCTAAGGTCAAGATGAAACCGTGCAGGATACCCGAGGCCCGCAGAGAGCATAGGCCTGGGAAGGTACAGGGTAGTGCGGATGCTTCAGATGAAGAGAAAGCTGATGTTGGCTATGGCTCAGGTGAAGATACAAATGACAATAGTGAAGATGAAGCTGATGAGGGCCATGACTGGTCCAGAGTTCACTGTCTCTTTTGGATTGTTGACCAGCCCTCCGGTCTGGATGACCAGCCCTCCGGTCTGGAGAAGAGGGGGGGGATATGTGAGACAGTGAAGGCATGTGTATTGAATGGGGTGTACATTTCACCTAGATACTTTGCTAACTGGTATAAGGGAAATGTGTGGCTTTGTAGAACTAGTGGTGGAGAAAGGTCATTACACCTTCCATTCAGTGCACACTTGCAGCTCAAACCTGAAGCCACTCAAGTGATAATTAGGAAGCCAGAAGTAGGTGTCTGGGAATACAGACAGAGAGCTCGCTTAGTCTGGACAGGAGTCCAGGCACAGAAGGAGTCTCCGGGAGGTGAGCTCTCTCAGTCGGGTGCTTGAGGTGCCCCGGACACAAGAGGAGTCTCTGTGACACTCCATGCTGGAAACTACTGAATATAAGGAGAACTCTCTCAGTCTGGATGCTAGGTGTGCCATTCAGACACAAAGAGGAGATTCTAGGAAAACCACGCTGGTAACTACTGAATATAATGTGTTGTTTTGGGTCAGGCTGGTAGAGTCTGGTCCCTGATAGAAAGGGACATTACATATGTGTAGTGAGTAGCCGGAGAGGCTTAGGACTTATGTTTATGATTTGTTTTGATCACGTTCTGTTTGCTGTGGACTTTAATAAAGCTGGCTGCGGCCAGTTTATACCAGAACTGCTGTCTGTGAATGAACTGTTTCCGTGCCACTCCGTCTACCAGGGCGGCGATCCCGGAGCTATATCCCCTGGAAATGTTACAATATATATATATTATATATGTATTAATCTGAGTGTGTGTGTATCAAGCCACACCCACTCCACATAGCCCCGCCCACTCCACATAGCCACACTCATACTCCCTCTCCCTCTGCTGGTGAGGAGACAGTAGCAACATGGGAGGTATCTCCTCCCAGACCCCGGTGAACTGGCAAAGCCCTTTGAGGCTTCCCAGACACCGGGGCCACAACAATCACCCCCACAGTGTCATTTAGGTTATATTGCTGTGGTGACATACTGCTTGCCACCGCCGCTTTCTCCCTCCATCTTTTCTCATTGTCCCCCAGTGGGGAAGAGTTCATCTCAATAAAGCTCCTCCTCCCTTCCAGTTCTCTTTGGTTTGGGGAAACCCTGGTGGCTTCCCCAGTCTCAGTATAGCAGGGGCTCCCCCCGCACAGTCCTGGCGCATCTGACCGGTCACCTCCTCAGCCAACATCCACGTGCGGTCCCCCCAGCATTCTTTTTTTCTTTTTCCTCCCCAGCGGCCGGCACAGGATCGGCATTGATATTAGTTATACTCAATCCCGGGTCCCGGCAGTCAGAAGGAGTCCAGGAGCCTCTCCGCCGCCGGAGAGTGAGACATAACGGGAACAGAGACAGTTATGCGGTGTGAGGGGGATAATGAGAGGAGTGAGGGGAAAATGAGAGATGTGAGGGAAAAATGAGAGGCGTCATGGGAACATGAGAGGTGTGAGGGGAAAATGAGAGGCGTGAGGTGCTGCTTCAGTATGAGGCTGTGTATAGAGAAGAGTGAGGGTTGCTGCAGGTGGAGGCTGTGTATAAGGCCACATTCACACGTTCAGTATTTGGTCAGTATTTTACCTCAGTATTTATAAGCCAAAACCACAAGTGGGAGAAAAATACAGAAGTGGTGACGTGTTTTTAATATACTTTTCCTCTGATTGTTTCACTCCAAGTTTTAGCTTACAAATAGTGAGGTAAAAATACTGACCAAATGATGTGTGAACGAGGTCCAAAGGAGAAAAGTGTGGTGCTGCACAACAAGCAGTATGTGCAATATAATCATTATAATTTGTTATAACTAACCACAGTTAGTTTACTATGCCCAGGCAACGCCGAGCTCTTCAGCTAGTATATATATATATATACATACATATATATATGTATGTATATATATATATATATACACATATATATATATATATATATATACGTTTCATTAAAATGGAAAATGCAAAAAAATAAAAATAAAAAATCGCTCTGATGGGAAGGGGTTAACACTTATCTTCACAATAGGTAGAAAATGTCTGATTGTGGAGGTCCGACAACAACTGGAACCCGAACAGATCCCAAGAATAGGGTCTAAAAGTCCCATATGAATGTAAATGCTGAATACATTACTCATTCACATCTGTACCGCCAGGGACGTAGCTACGATAGTGGCAGGGGTAGCAATCACCTGTGAGCCCTGGAACTTAGGGGGTGCAAAGGACCTGTTTGGCTCATATGACACTATAACTATTAAAATCCTGCGATAGTGGGGGCCGTGTAGGAGATTTTGAATTGGGGCCCATGAGATTCAAGTTGCACCGCGTAGGTGTGATCACATGGAGACTGGGTCCCTTGTTCTTGTGATTGGTGGAAGGGGGTCATTGCATTAGGACCCTCAGGTATCACAATTGCCCTGCATTGTCTTGTATCGGAGCTAATATTTTCCATCCATCTTCACAGAATCCACTAACACTTCGGAGCTGAAGATCTGCCGGATGAATAAAGAGCATGGCCGTTGTGAAGGCGGAGAGGAGCTGTATATCCTGTGTGACAAAGTGCAGAAAGGTGAGAGATCGGCACAGAGAATCCATAGATTGT
The DNA here is from genome assembly GCA_033576555.1 of Oophaga sylvatica. Classification (NCBI taxonomy): domain Eukaryota; kingdom Metazoa; phylum Chordata; class Amphibia; order Anura; family Dendrobatidae; genus Oophaga; species Oophaga sylvatica. The sequence goes on from JARQOD010000008.1 coordinate 38,450,171, forward strand.
CAGTGTTTTCATGACATATTGTGGGGGAAATAAGCATTTGATCCCTTGCTGATTTTGTAAGTTTGCTCACTGACAAAGACATGAACAGTCTATAATTTTAAGTTTAGGTTAATTTTAGCATTGAGCGATAGAATATCAAAAATAAAATCCAGAAAATCACATTGTATAAATGATATAAATTTATTTGTATTTTGCAATGAGAAATAAGTATTTGATCCCCTATCAACGATTAAGAGTTCTGGCTCCTACAGACCTGTTAGATGCTCCTAATCAACTCGTTACCTGCATTAAAGGGAACATGTCACCCACCCAGGGCCTTTTTAAGTAAAAGAGCCACCTTCAGCAGCACTAAGGCTGCATTCTGTCAAGGTGTCGCTTAGGTTTCTGATTGCTAGAAACGCTGAAAAACACAGTTTTATAATTTGTCCGACATACCACTATTGTGTCAGGTAGGTATGTCTTCTCAGCCTGTGTCAACGGCCTCAGAGGTGTCAATGATCTCCCTCTTTCGTCTGTGCGCCGCCTCCTGTGTTCGAGTTACATGCCCGGTGCTTGCGCTCTGCCTACATTTCTCGGGCATGCGCGCTCGCCGGGAACTTACATCATCGCCTGATGTAAGTTCTTTTACTTAAAAAGGCCCTGGGGGGTGACAGGTTCCCTTTAAAGACAGCTGTCTTACATAGTCACCTTTAGAAAAGACTCCTGTCCACAGACTTAATTAATCAGTCAGACTCTAACCTCTACAACATGGGCAAGACCAAAGAGCTTTATAAGGATGTCAGGGAGAAGATCATAGACCTGCACAAAGCTGGAATGGGCTACAAAACCATAAGACGCTAATTGAAGAGACAACTGTTGGTGCAATAGTAAGAAAATGTAAGAAATACAAAATGACTGTCAATCGACATCGATCTGGGCCACCATACAAAATCTCACCTCGTGGGGTATCCTTGATCATGAGGAAGGTGAGAGATCAGCCTAAAACTACACGAGGGGGAACTTGTTAATGATCTCAAGCCAGCTGGGACCACAGTCACCAAGAAAACCATTGGTAACACATTACACAGTAAAGGTTTAAAATCCTGCAGTGCCCACAAGGTCCTGCTCAAGAAGACACATGTGCAGGCCCGTCTGAAGTTTACCAATGAACACCTGGATGATTCGTCAGTGATTGGGAGAAGGTGCTGTGGTCAGGTGAGACAAAAATTGAGCTCTTTGGCATTAACTCAACTCGCCGTGTTCGGAGGAAGAGAAATGCTGACTATGACCCAAAGAACACCATCCCCACTGTCAAGCATGGAGGTGGAAACATTATGTTTTGGGGTTGTTCCTCTGCTAAGTGCACAGGACTACTTCACCACATCAATGGGAGAATGGAAGGAGCCAAGTACCATAAAATCCAGAGTGACAACCTCCTTTCCTCTGCCAGGACATTAAAAATGGGTCGAGGCTGGGTCTTCCAACAAGACAATGACCCAAAACATACAGCAAAGGCAACAAAGGAGTGGCTCAAAAAGAAGCACATTAAGGTCATGGAGTGGCCTAGCCAGTCTCCAGACCGTAATCCCATAGAAAACTTATGGAGGGAGTTGAAGCTTTGAGTTGCCAAGCGACAGCGTCAAAATCTTAATGATTTAGAGATGATCTGTAAAGAGGAGTGGAGCAAAATTCCTCCTGACATGTGCGCAAACCTCATCATCAACTACAAAAAACATCTGACTGCTGTGCTTACCAACAAGGGTTTTACCACCAAATATTAAGTCTTGTTTGCCAGAGGTATCAAGTACTTATTTCCCCCACTGTATGCCGTCATGGCTGATTTTCCTCTAGGGTCTACTGTGTCAGATGTCCATGTAATAAGATCTGTGATCACAGGCCCCTTTGACACTGTCCTGAGACTTCTGTGCCTGGTGATATAATAATCCGATCAGATCAGTAAATGTTGCGTAGACTATCCTGCTTGTCTGTTACCTTGACATTTGGTGCCTTCCTCCAGAGGATATAAAGGTTATGTTCTTGGAAGGCGAATGGCAAGCTTGTGCCGATTTTTCGCAAGCCGATGTCCACAGACAGATCGCCATCGTCCTGAAGACGCCTCCGTATCATGATCTGCACATCAAGGAACCGACTCCTGTGAAAGTATGTCTACAGAGGATCGGAGACGGGATCCGCAGCGAGGCAGTGATCTTCACGTACATGCCGCGAGCAATCAGTGAGTAATTACAATTCCATTTATTCCATCATAGACTTTTCTTAAGGATCACACGTAGCGCAAAATTCTGAAGATTTTTGTTCCCGGATTTGCAAGTGGAAAATCTGCGTCGGCAGCAAATCGGATTAAATAAATAATATTCGCCTGTAGATTGACATTGACGGATTTTAAATCTGCAGCTTGTCAGTTTATGTTGTGGAACGGTGACGGGTTTGTTGCCTATTTTTTTCCTTCAGTTCAACAAAAAAGTGAAAATACACAACCATGGAAGTATGTTGGGGATTTTGACTTTCTCGTTTGTTGCCTATTACCTGCAATTTTGCCTCAAAAGAATAAAATATGGACGGATCCACTCCAAAATCTGCATCCTTTTTATGTAGATTTGCCAGTGTGGATTTTCCTGCTGATTGGAGATTTTCTGCAGGAATTTTTCCTACAGTAATTCCAATACATGCATATTGCACCCTGAGAAATGCGGGGAAGGCTAGAAGAGAGCGAATCTGTTATTTCTCAACTTTATTAATCCAAGACTAAAATTCACTCTAGTTTGTCACGTCGACAGCACGGCAGCCAATCGCTGGACTCAGTGCCATCTACTCGGACGGAGCTGTTGAGCTCACTGATTGGCTGCGGCGCTGTCTACGTGACATCAGCGCTGCAGACAATAACACACCGTGAGCAGCGCAGACTCAGCCCTGGACCTGTGGAGGGTGAGTAAAGCACGTTCTGATTATTGTGTGGGTTTCAGAAAAACCCTTTAGCTCTCCAAGTGTTACAGATCGTTCATGCCTCTCCTCATAGTTACTAATCTTTTCTCCAGATGCCTATGGATTAGGCAAAAAGCGGCAACGGCTCTCGTCACCCTTTGATGACATTAACGGCCCAGGTATGTATCACCATAGGGGATTTATCCACAAGGCGACAATCCGGGGAAGTGATAGAATTGTCTGAATTTTCTATTTGCAGATCCACATGGGATTGAGAGTAAAAGGAATCAGCAAGTCAGACCTGACTACACGGAACACTGCAACCCCGTAGCAGGTACGCCCTGCCGTATAGGCACGTAATAATGATTATTGCTGGTAAAACTCTTCTTCCTAGTCTGACCATACTCATAGATGTCATGAAAGATCAGTGAGACGTGTCCCAGGCCACTATCACTGCTAAACACAATGCCATACCTTACGCAGTCATAAAGTGCCTATGTACTGCATTGGGAACCTGCCCCGGGTGGGTAGTATTTTGGCAATAAAAATATCGCTTCTAATGCCTACAGATGGGCATATTTCAAAGCAACCACCCCTCACCTTATTTTCATGCTCGCGCTTCAAATGTAGAGTTCTGTAAAATACTGACATCAGGGAGCATAGCTAGAAATATCTGGAAAGGTCTTCCCAAATACTAAAATTAATGCCACCCCCCATACACAATAGATAGCTGTCAAGGTCTTATTTCAGGGGTAAATTGTCAAGAAACCCTTCCAACAAGGGAGGACAGTGCAAATGAAAAACCCATCTCTGCAGCAATATCACGCGCAAACTTTCCACGTCTGACCCCCAGTGATCGGGAAGTTATCTCCTATTCTATAGAAAGGGGATTACTTGAAAACAACCCTTTAAGCCATTCCATCTACATGGAAAGTTTGCGTGTGATATTGCTTCATTGATAGGGTTTTGATTTGCACTGCCCTCCCTTGTTGGAAAGGTTTGTTGACATGATGATTCTTGCAATCCGCTGCGGAGGGATGGGAATAGTTTATTGGGATATTCCTCTCTCTTTCTCCTATTAACTCACAATTGCAAATAGCAGTAAGGTCGGACATGCGTTCCCCATGCAAAAATCAAATAATTGCTGCAGCTGACGGCTGCGACGTGAACGCCTTCTTCAGGCCTTGCCCTAAAGTGCAGTCGCACTGCCACCTAGGGGTTAAAGAAAAGAAGTGTTCGGCAGATAATGGAATCGTTTTGGAACCTTTCTATCTTTATTATAAAGTCGTACCTAGTTTGTGATGCAATTATTCAAACTGATAGATCTTATTTCATTTTCTGCCAGATGTTGTATATTATAGTTTGTCATGGGGCATTTGTTATTACGGCTTGTCAAGGGGGGGTGACACATGCTTTTGGGATTGAAGGACCTTTCAGCTGCAGATGGAAGGAAGAGAGCCACAGTATTCATTACTGATGGGTAGGCGGAGCCCCAGACCAGGATGACACCTCAGATCAAAAGCGTGTTGACTGGCTGGCCCCTCCAGCTCGGGCTCCTCCTACTCAGCTCCTTCAGTCTAAAATTTGAGGTCTCAGAGGATGGTCGCTGCTGGAAGCAGCTCCTCAGAAGATTTTATTATTTTTATCGGACAAGAGACTTGGACATGAGTCTGAAAGGTCTCGGGTCTCAGCGCTGCTGGACCCCACCTCTCCCCTGGCGGATCTGTATTTTACATAAATAGTCCCTGCAGAATCTTGCCGGCCCTGGGGGATGAGGATGGCTTCCCTGGCGGGGACGCAAACCGCACACTGGGGTCACTGCGTTCCCCGCCCTGGGGGGGAGCATGGGCACAAGCGCCACAAATCCTGAGGGGTCCCTGTGGCGCTCAGCTGGTGAGTACTCCACAATATATATAAAATGTGTGAGTGCTTTAGCGACTGCTGTGACAGCGCTATTACATGTGTGTTAATGTACTATTAGCGCTGCTTTGGTAGCGCCATGACATGTGAATGTGGTGTTTCTGTACAACTTTTGTCCGCAGCAGATGCCTGCAGGACGGGGGAGCAGGAGTGAGGAGTTTTGGCGCTCATATTTTTGAGCCGGGGGGGCGTGGCTTCACGCTTCCCGGTCTTTCATGCAGGAAGCGCGCGATTGCGCTTCTCTTCCGGCTCCCTCAGCACGGCGGCCATTAAAAGGGCTCCCGGGCTCCTCAGACTCCGCTCCTCCCGTCTCAGGCACCAAACCAGCTGGGTGAGTGGCGTTTTTTCCTCACCACACAGCGCAGATACATAGCGCTATTCTGCAGCTCGGTCTCACATAGAGACCTTGTTTTTTCTTACAGCCTGCGACATTAACCCCTCTTGAGGGTTTACTTGGCAACAGCTGGGGTAGCTCTATATTTAAGACTTAACCCTTCAGCGTGCTGTTTTGCGTTCACTTAAAAAAAAAAAAAAAAAAAAACTGCGGTTTTTTTTTCAGGTTTTCTGACATTTGACCTGCTATATACAGTGTGAGGCATGTCGGAACAGGGTTCAGAAGGCGCGGACCATATTCCAGTTCCGCTTCGGCAATCTGGTACGCAGTCCTCCACAGCGTCTAGCGCTGCGGTTGGAGGTCACAGTGATGCAAAATTGGATGCTATCGCCAGTTCTATTAATGGCTTGTCTGACCTTTTGAGTCAATATGTGTCAGCTAGATCCTCTCAGGACAGAAAGCGACACAGACCGTTACCATCCTTCACCCGTAGCGAATCAGATGTCTCTGATTTAGATTGTGGAGAGGGTTCTCCTTTAAGTTCAGATGGGGAAATGTCCGATTCGGATAAGGAGGAAAGGCGGGGGCTCTCGTCCCTTGTGAGACGTACAGAGGCATTTATTGAAGCCATGAGAGAGGTTTTACAGTTACCGGAGGTGGTAACTAGTTTACCTGGTAAATCAGCGCGAATGTACCAGGAGTATCGTACGTCACGATCAGCCTTGCCAGATCTAGATGATCTTAACAGTGCAGTAGAAAAGGAACGTCTGTGTCCGGATAAACGTTTTCACGGAACACGTTTCTTTGACGCACTTTATCCGTGTTCCACAGAGTCGAGAGATAATTGGATTCCCTCCTGAAGTGGATTTTTCTTTATCCCAGCTTAGTAAATCCTCACTGCTTCCTGTTAAAGGGAAGGCGAGTTTGCAGGATCCACTGGACAGAAAAACGGAAATGGCGGCGAAATCAAATTATGAGGCCGCGGGTCATGGATTCAGAGCGGTACTAGGATCCATGTGTGCTTCTAAAGCTTCTATAAGCTGGTTGGACCTTTTACACAAGGCGTGGAAAAATGGATCTCCGTCATCTGAGATGGAGGAGATTTTCGAATGGTTGGACACTGCAGTCCGATATATCTATGATGCAGGTCTGGATACTGCGTCGCTTCTGTCCAGGCGCAGGCTTCGGCGATCACAGTCAGAAGAGCGCTGTGGCTCAGACAGTGGGCCGGGATGCGGTCTCCAAACAAGGTTTGCTGGCCTTAGCTTATAAAGGTGGTCATCTGTTTGGGTCTGACCTCACAGAACTGATTACCAAGGCAAAGGCAAAAGAAGCGACGTTACCACAACGCAGAGCTATGGCTTCTGTGTCTGGCAGGACATATAGTGGTCGGCGGTCCTTTCGGGGCCGAGGTCGATTCGCTCAGTCCTCTTGGGGATCGGGTCGTTCCTCTTTCTCGGCAAAAAAGTCCTCCCAGAAATCTCGCATCCCCTGGAAGCAGAATTTCCGTCAAGACAAGCGGGAAACTGACAAGAAGCCCGCCAAGACGGACTGACGCCAGGAGTCCACTCGAGGACTCCGAGTGGGGGGTCGCCTGCTCCAATTCAAGGAGACTTGGATTTCTCGCGTTCCAGATTCATGGGTAACGCGGGTCGTGTCAGCAGGTTATTTCATAGAATTCTCTTCTCGACCCCCAGACACCTTTTGCCAGTCTCGCATTCCGTCAGAACCCGAGCTTTTGGTCGCTCTGCAGCGAGAGGTCGAATTCCTTCTTCAGAAGGGTGTGGTAATACCGGTTCCGCCAGAAGACCGGGGAAAAGGATTTTATTCCAATCTGTTTGTGGTTCCCAAAAAGGAGGACAAATTTCGTCCGATTCTGGATCTCAAAAGATTGAATCGGCATGTCCACACCCGGAAATTCCGCATGGAGTCACTTCGCTCCGTTGTGGCAGCCCTGTCGCAGAACGATTTTTTGGTATCAATCGACATCCGCGACGCTTATTTACATGTTCCCGTCGGAAGGGCTCATCAACGTTTTCTTCGTTTTGCCATAGGTCGGGATCATTACCAGTTCGTGGCTCTGCCATTCGGCTTAGCCTCGGCGCCCAGAGTATTTACAAAGATTCTGGCGCCTCTCATGGCAATTCTTCGAAGACAAGGAATTACGATTCTTCCTTACCTGGACGATCTTTTGATCGTGGCATCCTCGGAGGAGGAAGCAGTGACAGCTCGCAATCTGTCTCTTCAGTTACTGAAGGACTTCGGTTGGCTGGTCAATTGGGAGAAGTCGTTTCTGGAACCGTCGCAAGCTATCCTCTTTTTGGGAATGCATTTCGACACGGTACGGGCAGTGGTGTCCCTACCTCCAGACAAACAGTCATGTCTTCTTCGACATGTACAGATCATGAAGTCTTCGATAGCAATGTCCCTTCGAAAGTGTATGCGTCTTCTGGGTTTAATGGTGGCGTCCATGGAGGCAATTCCGTTTGCCCAGTTTCATTCCAGAGCTCTCCAAAGGTTCATCCTGAGTCATTGGAATCAGTCGCAATCGCTGGATTGCAGTGTCACCATCTCTCGCAGGGTGCGAGAGTCTCTAGGATGGTGGTTACGTCCAGGAGCTTTATCCCTGGGGAAATCTTTCCTCCCTCCGAAATGGTCGGTCATAACCACAGATGCCAGCCTGACGGGCTGGGGGGGTGTTTGGAACGATTCCTGGATTCAGGGAGTATGGTCATCAGAAGAGACTGTTTTACCGATCAATATCCTGGAATTGAGGGCGATTTTCCTTTGCCTCCAACACTGGACGGTCCCTTTGAGCGGTCTGCCAGTCCGAGTGCAGACAGACAACGCCACAGCGGTTGCGTATATCAATCACCAAGGCGGAACAAGGAGTTCCAGGCTCATGGCGGAAGTGTCTCGGATCCTGATCTGGGCCGAGGCCAGGGTTCCAGCCATTTCTGCAATCCACATCCCAGGGGTTCAGAATGTTATGGCGGATTTTCTCAGTCGCGAGAAGATGGATCCCGGAGAATGGAGTCTTCATCCGGAGATTTTTGCAATGCTGTGCTCCCGTTGGGGAACTCCCCAAGTGGATTTGATGGCATCCAGGTTCAATGCCAAACTACCAATGTTCATGTCCAGGTTCAAGGACCGGAAGGCTGTGGAGGTGGATGCTCTGGTGGCTCCGTGGGATCAATTCGAGCTGATTTATGTGTTTCCACCGATATCCTTGCTTCCTCTGGTACTGCGTCGGATCAGACTGGAGAGAATCCCGGCTATGTTAATAGCACCAGATTGGCCAAGGAGGACGTGGTTTTCAACGCTAATGTCGCTGTTGGCGGCACCTCCATTTCCACTTCCTCTTCGACCGGACCTGTTGACTCAGGGGCCCGTTTGTCATCCGGACATGAAGTCTCTGCGTTTGACGGCGTGGCTCTTGAGACCGAAATGTTGACTCGTAGAGGTTTTTCAGCCGAGGTCATTGCTACTCTTCGAGCTGCCAGATGTCCGGCTACTACTAGGATTTACCACAAAACTTGGGAAACCTTCTTTTCGTGGTGTTCGGGGTCTTCACGGAACCCGAGGAAATTTTCCATTCCCAATTTGCTGGCTTTTCTGCAGCATGGGTTAGACAAGGGTTTGGCAGTTAGCACCCTGAGAGGTCAGGTTTCTGCTCTGTCTTTATTATTCCGGAGAGCTATTGCCTCGCGTAGGGACGTGCTTTCCTTTTTCCGCGGTATAGCTCGTAAGTTTCCGCCGCGGAAGGCACCTGTGTCTCCTTGGCGGCTCAACCTTGTTTTGGAGGCTCTTCAGCATAAACCTTTTGAGCCTATGGACTCTGCTAGTCTTTCTTTACTTTCTTGGAAGGTGGCCTTCCTAGTAGCGGTCACCTCTTTGAGAAGAGTTTCTGAGTTGGCAGCTCTTTCTTGCTCGCCTCCTTTTCTGGAGTTTTTTCCGGATCGTGTAGTGCTTCGCACTCGGGGTGATTTTTTGCCTAAAGTGGTGTCACAATTTCATGTCAACCAGGATATTGTGTTGCCTTCATTCTGCCCGGATCCGAAGAATGTGAAAGAGCGAGCTTTACACACATTGGATTTAGTGCGGGCCTTGAAGTTTTATCTATCTATTACTCAAGGTTTTCGTAAGACGGACTCCCTGTTTGTGGTTCCAGCAGGTCGTCGGCGTGGTCAACGAGCTTCCAAGGATTCTATAGCTCGTTGGATCCGGTCAGCTATTTTGGAAGCTTACCGTCTTCGGGGTGAATCTTGCCCGATTAAGATTCGAGCCCATTCTACGAGAGCTGTGGCCTCATCGTGGGCTTTTCATCAAGGTGCCTCGGCAGTGCAGCTCTGCCGAGCGGCAACTTGGCGCTCTGTCCACACGTTTACAAAGTTTTATAAAGTGGACGTCAGTGCTTCCGCTGATGCAGCCCTCGGACGTAGGGTCCTGCAGGCAGCTGTAGTGTAAAGTTCTAGATGAACTTGTGTTTAGCGCTGGTTGCGCTTTTGTTAAGGTTGTTGGGTTTCTGCCCTTTGTTGGTTTTTTCCCACCCTTATTTTTGAACTGCTTTGGGACGTCCCATCAGTAATGAATACTGTGGCTCTCTTCCTTCCATCTGCAGCTGAAAGACGGATTTTGGTAAGACCTTACCTGTAAAATCCTTTTCAGCGAAGGAAGAAGAGAGACACAGCACCCTCCCAGGGCAGAAGTGTGTTGATGTTTTCAGATGCAGCGCGACCCTAATCTGATAGCGATTATCTGGGCTGAGGTCAGCGCGCTAAGGCTCTGTTCCAGCATTGCCAGCTCATCACAGTAGTCAGGTTCAGTGAGTAGTACCTGGAACTCTGTGGTTTGCCTTACTTTGCATGCATAACCTGTATTCTTGTGTTGTTTCTCTGAAGTTCCTTCAGAAGGGGTTATGTTGCTCCGCTGGTGATCTTGGTTCTTCCCTAAAGCTTTGGTACGACTGAAGGAGCTGAGTAGGAGGAGCCCGAGCTGGGGGGCCAGCCAGTCAACACGCTTTTGATCTGAGGTGTCATCCTGGTCTGGGGCTCCGCCTACCCATCAGTAATGAATACTGTGTCTCTCTTCCTTCCTTCGCTGAAAAGGATTTTACAGGTAAGGTCTTACCAAAATCCGTCTTTTCAGCTAATGGGGGCACAAATGGGTTCAAGACTCATTAATACTCAATGCAACAGGTTCTAAGTTTAAAGCGTTCGCCTCAAAATCACTAGTAGTTAAAATTGCAAAGTTTTCTTAAATATAAGCAACTTTGCAATTCACATGTTACTAAAAATCATCTCAATTCTCAAGGTTACTGTCTAGGTTACCGGCTACTTCTGCAGCCTTTCAGCGGTGGCCGATCATGACCACTGCTCTATTATACAGAGCTTGTAAGCGCTGATCTGATGCTGGCTGGATCGCTGGATGCAAGCATTGCTTCTGTGCTTCCTCGATGCTGCAGAAACAAAGCTACACATGCGTGCAAGCATGGAAGAGCGCAGAGCTCAGACAAGACGTGCAGTCACGCCATTAGTCTGAACAGTCAACTGGTCCAGAATAAGTGGAGTAGCGGCAATTGGAGGAAGTGCGGAGTGTAAATTAAAAAGATCCAGTGAAAGGTCCCCTTTAAGGAGTTACTTCAGCTCCATTTTAGAACTCTGTTTTATAAGATCTCTAGGGGTCCCAACTGTAAAGATCTGCAAGGTGAATAGGTGATAACTATAAATGTTGTGAATAACGCTTTAATGTAGTGATCTTCATCCGGTAAGGCCAATATAACTGCATGGATTATAGCAGAATGTATGAAATATTTTTAGTAATTCTATTTTATCCATTTTCATTGTATTTTTAAGATTTATTTCCTATTCATGAACCCTTCCCTAACCTTGAATACTTCCCTGTGAACCTGATGGGCACCAATGAACCTACGCTCCATGAACCTTTTCTTGAAGACTCCACTACCAACTTCAATGCCATGATGCCATGGATTCATGGAGAATACAATGAATTACCAGATCCAGTCAATTTCGAAACTTTAGCGCACGATCAGGTCGACACCGCAACAGCCAGCTTGGTGGGTGACAGCCTTGCCCTCACTGGCGAGCATGGACAGCATTTTGCCAATGTTCCTTACCTGGAGGATCCATTGGATAGGTGCTGAGCTCTCGGTAGTCAGTCATTTTTCATGAATAGACTCGAATTTTGGACTTTATTTTAAGACCCCAAGGAGGAAGGAGCGTTGGACAACTTGGGTTGGCTGTGGAAGATTTTTTTTTTTCAGTCGTAATGTAAATATACAAGGTAATGGCATATCCACTAACATAACAGCATTAAGGTCCCACCACAGCTTTCCACCACACATGAAAACGAGATGATTTATTGGATTCGGCGAGTATAAACCACCGTACAATGCTGGGATCACGGTGAGGAAGGATGGTGGGGATGCACTTTATTAATTTACCCTATGCTATCTAACAATATGGCTGCAAAGTGGTTTTGTGTTGGGAAATGGGGTTTTATATCGGAAAGCTTGTAAGTAGCGATTGAAAATTTTTAAGAAAAGCTTCAGTCAGTGCACTAAGTTTTAATGTAGATATTAAAAATCATATTTTTTAAAAAAGCATTTTGTGTTACATGCCTGTGGTCTGAGGGTAGTCCATGGAAAGCTACGAGGGGTGAAGCTCTAACGTCCTTGTGAAAAATAAAAGTCGCTCTACAGCCCTTGTTATGGCCGGTTATTAGATTTGAGCAAAACAATTTTCAGGCCACTCACGCTGGTAGTCCATTGCCGCCGGATCAAAGCACTGCAAACCTCCTGCTTCCTGTGGCATAACTGACCCTTTTCTAATTAGTAGACCATGTGGCGTCGTTCCACAATGTAATAAACTGAAAAGTACTAATCAGAAGAGGCGCCGGGGATACGAAGGTAGTGGGTTCACGGTCCTCATTGTTGGCCACGGATTACCAGTGTGGCATCGGACCTGAGCCTTGCAGCATCGTTACTTTGCAATTTTGCATAATGTCGCAGGGGCCACTATCATCACAGGGTCTTGGTCTGATGGCCATGGACTTCTGATGTGGCCATCAGACCAGAGCCTTGCAACATTACGTTGCAACTCCACATAATGTCGCAGGGACCTACTAATCAGAAGAGGTGCCGGGGATGCCTAATGCAGTAGGTTCACAGGGTCCTGGTCGATGGCCACATCGGAAGTCCATGGCCTTGCAACATCATACATTGCGACTCCACATAATTTCGCGGGACCTTTCACTATCTACGCATAGTGGGACCTTCCACTATCTACGGCATCCCCAGAAGAGGCGCTGGGGATGCCGTAGATAGTGAAAGGTTTGTAGGCCTCAGGCGGCCATAGATAGACGTGCAGCTTACCCAGTATCCTGCAAAATCTTTTTGCTCAACCTATATTAGTTGTGGGTTCAAGTTTTTCACATTTCAATAAGTTTCCACAATTGTCCATTACTGAGTGGTGAATTCATCCATTATGTTCAGGTGCAGACGTTGGCTAAAACTAAGTCATACTTAAGTATATGGAGAGCTTGCAGCAGGAGTGGGTGGGCACAAGCCGGTCCACAAGACAACGCGCACGTTCCTTGGCTACCAAACTCCGGTTGTATGGTCATCTCTCTTATGCCATGACGCTTAAAAAGTACTTTGGCCTGGGCTAAAATGGTCCTTGTATTCCTCCATCCCGGAACAATGAACATGGAGAGATGCCACGCTATGGTCGGGGCAAGGGACCATATGTGAAGCTCATGATGTCCATTATTGCCGCAATTGAATCCAGATCTGCTTAGGCTCTGTAATTTAGCAGAGGGAGCACAGCTTGGAGGAGAAGGCAGCCATTCTGGACGATGTTGGAGTAGGCGAAGCAATCATGATTGCTATAGACACCAAGGAGAGAGCGGGATCCAGGTAGTGCACGGCTGGGTGACTGAGCAGGTGAAGCAGCAAGCTGCTGGACAGGAGGAGCGATGAAGGAGTGAGGAAACAGAGCATGCGCCAGGCCAGATACCACCGAGGCTGATATAGCTGCAGTCCCGCTAAGCACAGACCTGGTTTTATTAGATGAGAAAAGAGGAAATACAGTCATATGGCTGAACACGAGCAAAGCGACAATACAGACAACTACATACTACAAGTAATGCTCCTGTGCGCAATGTACTGGGCCCCACTAATTTACAATGCTGCTGGGCTCTTTGTGGTTGACTGGTATTTAGGCCGCCTGAAAAAGACACCATGTGCACATACCCTTAGGCCCCAATTCACCGAAGTGTTTACGCCAGAAAGCAGGCGTAAAACAGTGAAAAGTTGCAATGCAATGGTGAGCGAGCATTTGAAAAGTTTTGGAGTTTTCACTCCAGTTTTGGTCACCTCCCCAAAAATGAATGGAGCTATGGAGTACACAGGGCGGGACATGGGTGCGTTTACACCCTTCCATCAAATTTATCAAAACAGGCAGTAGTTCTTGCACCAGAAAATGCTACTCCAGTCCCTGACGGAGTAACATTTCTGGCGAGGACACACGCCACTGATAACTGTGCCGAATTCATTAAGTGTATGTAATTAGATTTATACATAAAATGGGTATAATTTATATAATATATATATATATATATACTGCTCCTATATATATAATATATATGTATATATATATATAATACAGTACGACCAAAAGTTTGGACACATCTCATTAAAGATTTTTCTGTATTTTCATGACTGAAAAATGTACATTCACACTGAAGGCATCAAAACTAGATTACACATGTGGAATTATATACTTAACAAAAAAGTGTGAAACAACTGAAATTATGTCTTATATTCTAGGTTCTTCAAAGTAGCCACCTTTTGCTTAGATGACTGCTTTGCACACTCTTGGCATTCTCTTGATGAGCTTCAAGCTTCAGAGGTAGTCACCGGAAAGGTTTTCACTTCACAGGTGTGCCCTGTGGGTTTTAATAAGTGGGATTTCTGGCCTTATAAATGGGGTTGGGACCATCAGTTGTGTTGTGCAGAAGTCTGGTGGATACACAGCTGATAGTCCTACTGAATAGACTGTTAGAATTTGTATTATGGCAAGAAAAAAGCAGCTAATAAAGAAAAACGAGTGGCCATCATTACTTTAAGAAATGAAGGTCAGTCAGTCTGAAAAATTGGGAAAACTTTTTAAAGTGTCCAAAAAGTGCAGTTGCAAAAACCATCAGCGCTACAAAGAAACTGGCTACAGAGGACCGCCCCAGGAAAGGAAGACCAAGAGTCACCTCTGCTTCTGAGGATAAGTTTATCCGAGTCACCGCCTATGAAAATTGTACATTCACACTTGAAGGATCAAAACATGAATTAAAATGTGGAATTATATACTTAACAAAAAAGTGTGAAACAACTGAAATTATGTCTTATATTCTAGGTTCTTGAAAGTAGCCACCTTTGCTTTGATGAATGGCTTTGCACACTCTTGGCATTCTCTTTAGGCTTTTAAAGGTAGTCACCGGAAATGGGGCTTTCCCAAAAATCTTTAAGGAGTTCCCCGAGATGCTTAGCACTTGTTGGCCCTTTTGCTTCATCTGCGGCCACTCACCCCAAACCATCTCGATTGGGTTCAGGTCTGGTTACTGTGGAGGCCAGGTATCTGGGTAGCACCCCAACACTCTCCCCTCTTGGTCAAATAGCCCTTACACCCTGGAGGTGTTTTTTGGTCATTGTCCTTTGAAAAATAAATGAGGCCAACTAAACGCAAACCGGATGGAATACATGCCGCGCAAGATGCGTGGTAGCCATGCTGGTTCAGTACCCTTCAATTTTGAATAATCCCAACGTGTCACCGCAAAGCACCCCCCACACCATCAACCACCTCCTCCCCATGCTCACGGTGGGAACCAGGCATGTAGAGTCCATCCGTTCACCTTTTCGCGTCGCACAAAGCACTGTGGTTGAACCAAAGATCTCAAATTTGATCATCAGCCCAAAAAGCACAGATTTCCATGGCTAATGCCATTCCTTGTGTTTTTTAAAGCCCAAACAAGTCTCTTCTGCTTGTTGCCTTCCTTAGCAGTGGTTTCCTAGCAGCATTTACCATGAAGGCCTCGCACAAAGTCTCCTTTAACAGTCATTGTAGGATGTTCTGCGCTTGAACTCGCGTGACATTAACCTGGTCTCTAATCTGAGGCTGTTAACCTGCGATTTTGAGGCTGGTGACTCGGATAAACTTATCCTCAGAAGCGAGGTGACTCTTGGGGCTCCTTTCCTCTGGAGCCAGTTTCTTTGTAGCGCTTGATGGTTTTTGCAACTGCCTTGGGAAACTTTCACAGTTTTCCCCAATTTTTCGGATGATGACCTTTATTTCTTAAACCCCTTCACCCCCAAGGTGGTTTGCACGTTAATGCCCGGGGCCCAAATTTTTACAATTCTGACCACTTTCTTTTGAGGTTTAACTCGGGGGAACGTCAGGGATCTTCGCGATTTGAGATTTTTTTCCCTCGTGACATATTGTACTTCACGTTAGAAGTAAAATTTCTTCGATATAACTTGCGTTTATTTTTAAAAAAAAAACGCAAATATGGCGAAAATTTTTTAAAATTTTGCAATTTTCAAACTTGAATTTTTTATTCCCTTAAAACAGAGAAATATACACACAAAATATAAGAAATAACATTTCCCCAATGTTATTTAATCAGCACAATTTTGGAACCAAAATTTTTTTTTTTGGGAAGTTATAAGGGTTAAAAAGTTGGACCGGATTTCTCATTTTTACAACAAAATTTACAAAGCCATTTTTTTAGGGAGCACCTCATATTTAAAGGGTACATTTGGGGGGGTTTATGCAAAAATCCCAAAAGTGACAATTCAAAAAACTGAACCCCTCAAGTACAAAACCAATTCAAAAGTTTTTATTAACCCTTCAGGTGCTTCACGGAACTAAAGAACGTGGAAGGAAAAATGAATATTAATTTTTTAGCCACAAAAATGATCATTTACAAACTTTTTTTTATTTTCACAATGGTAAAAGGAGAAAATGGACAGATAAGGTTTTAGCAATTTCTCCTGAGTACGCAATACCCAATATGTGGGGGAAAACCATGTTTGGGCACAGGGCAGAGCTCGTAAGGGAAGGGAGCGCCGTTTGATTTTTTCAAACAAAATTGGCTGGAAGGAGATTGGACGCCATGTCGTGTTTGGAGAGCCCCTAAAGCCCTAAACAGTGGAAACCCCACAAGTGCAACATTTGAAACTAGCCCCCCTAAGGACTTATCTAATCGTTTTTGAGCACTTTGAACCCCCAAGGTTTCACAAAATTTATAATGCCTGGGGTTGAAAAAAAAAAAATAATAATTTTCCACAAAAATGATTTTTTAGTCCCAAATTTTTGAATTTTCCCAAAAATTGGACCCCAAAAGTTTTGTCCATTTGTCCTGATACGCTATACCCCATTTGTGGGGGGGGGGAAAATGTTTGGGTGCCGGCAGGTTGGAAAGGAAGAGTAACGTTTTGGAATGCAGACGTTGATGGGGGTATGTTCCGTTTGCATGCCCCAGTGAAACCTAAACATGAAACCCCCCACAAGTACCCCATTTTGGAAACTAGACCCCTAAGGAACTTATCTAGATCTTTGGTGAGCCTTTGAACCCCCAAGTGCTTCACACAAGTTTAAATGCCCCGGGGATGAAAATAAAAAAACCTATTTTTTTCCCACCAAAAATTATCTTTTAGTCACAATTTTTTATTTTCCCCAAAAGGGGAACAGGAAAATTGGACCACATAATTTTTTGTACAATTTTCTTGAGTCGCTGTCCCCATATGTGGGGGAACCACTGTTTGGGCGCACGGGCAGAGCTCGGAATGGAAGGAGCACCATTTGCTTTTTCCAACCAAAATTGGCTGGAATTGAGATGGATGCCATGTTGCTTTGGAGAGCCCCTATGTGCCTAAACAGTGGAAACCCCCCACAAAGACCCCATTTGGGAACTGAACCCCCTAAGGAACTTTTTTAGAACTTTGGTGAGCAATTTGAACCCCCAATGCTTTTACAAAGTTTTAAGTAAGCCGTAAAATTTAAAAATCATATTTTTTTTCCCCAAAAATGATCTTTTCACCCCAATTTTTTTTTTTCCCCAAAGGGAACAAAACTCCAAAAGTGTTGTGCAATTTGTCCGAGTGCGCTGATACCCATATGTGGGGGAAACCCTGTTTGGGGCAGGCAGAGTTGGAAGGAAGGACGCCGTCTGACTTTCAACGCAGAATTGTGGACGCCATGTCGTGTTTGGAGAGCTCCTGATCTGCCAAACGTGGAAACCCCCATAAATACACCATTTTGGAAATAGACCCCTCAAGGAACTTTTCTAAAAGTGTGGGGGAAAACTTTTAAACCCCAGGTGTTTCCTAAAGTTTATAACGACAGCCTAAAATAAAAAATCCTTTTTTTTACAAAAATGATTTTTTCGCCCCCAAATTTATTTTCACAAGGGTAAAAGAAATTGGAACCCAAAAGTTTTGTCCAATTGTCCTGATACGCGATACCCAAATGTGGGAAAGAAAATACTGTATGGGCGCACGTCGGCTCGGAAGGGAAGTAGTGACGTTTTGGATTCAGATTTGATGGAATGGTCTGGGGGCGTCGTGTTTGGAGAGCCCCTGATGCGCCTAAACGTGGAAACCCCCCACAAGGACCCCTTTTTGGGGAAAATAGACCCCCAAGAATTGTCTAGATGTGTGGTGAGCACTTTGAACCCCGAAGTGCTTCACAGAAGTTTATAACCACAGCCAAAAATAAAAAATCTCTTTTTTTTTTTTTGCAAAAAATGATTTTTTTGCCCCAATATTTTTTTTTTACAAGGGTAACAGGAAAAAATTGGCCCCCCAAAAGTTTTGCCAATTTGTCCTAGTACGCTGAATCCAATAGTGGGAGGAAAACTCTGTATGGGTACACGTGGGGCTCGGAAGGGAAGTATGACGTTTTTGGATTGCAGACTTGAGGGGAATGGGTCGGGGGGGCCCGTCATGTCGCTTTGGGACCCCTGATGCGCCTAAAAGTGGAAACCCCAACAATGACCCCATTTTGGAAAATAGACCCCACAAGAACTTTTAGTGTGGGTGAGCGCTCAAAGCCCCCAATGCTTACAGAAGTTTATAATGTACAACCGTAAAAAACAAAAAAAAAAATTTTTTTTTTGTACAAAAATGATATTTTCGCCCCCATTTTTTTTATTTTCCCAAGGTAACAGAAGAAATAGGACAAATTGCACAATAACTCTTGGGGTCCAGAGTCGCTGATCCCCCATATGGGGGGGATAAACTACTTTTTTGGATGCATGGCAGGCTGAGAAGTAAAAGGAGCACCTTTTGATTTTTCAACGCAGAATTGGCTGGAATTGAATCAGACGCCATTCACATTTGGAGGCCCCTGATGTGCCTAAACACGGAAACCCCCAATTTAACTCCAACCCTAACCCCAACACACCCTAACCCTAGTCCCCCCCTAACCACAAACCTAACCCTAACACACCCCTAATCCCAACCCTAAACCCTAATCCTAACTTTAGCGCCAACCCTAACCCTAACTTTAGCCGCAACCCAACCAAATGGAAAATGGAAATAAATACTTTTTTTTATTTTATTATTTTTTCCCTAACTAAGGGGGGATAAAGGGGGGTTTGATTACTATTTTAGCGGGTTTTTGATTGGCAGCTGTCACGTAAAAGACCTTTTATTGCAAAAAAGTTTTTGCATCATCACATTTTGAGACTAAAATTTTTTTTCATTTTTGGCCCACAATGTCTGTGGTCTTATTTTTCGGGACGAGTTGCGTTTTTTTTGTACCATTTTTGGCACGTGACGTTTTTTGACGTTTTTATTTCATTTTTGGGAGTTGAATGACAAAAAAGCAATTCATGAAATTTTTTTTGGGGGAGGCGTTTTACCATTCCGCTGTGGTAAAATTGAAAAAAGCAGTTTTATTCTTCGGGTCAGTAACGATTATGGCGATACCTCATTTATACATTTTTTCATTTTTGGCGCTTTTATGAAAAAAACATTTTATATAAAAAATAATTATTTTTGCATCGCTTTATTCTGCAGCTTAACTTTTTTATTTTTTCCTGATGAGCTGTAGACGGCTCGTTTTTTTGCGGGACAAGAGACGTTTTCACAGTACCTTTTTTTTTTTATCAGTCTTTTTGATCGCGTGTTATTTCACTTTTTTTTCGGCGGTAGTGAAAAGCATTGATTTTTGCTTCGGTTTTTTTTTAATTTTTTTTTAAGGGTTCACTAAAGGGGTTAACTATGGGACAATTTATAGGGGGGTCGTTACGGACGCGGCGTCCAAATATGGTACTTTTATTGCTTTGTTTTTTTTATTTACAGAAGAAGTGAATTTATTGGGGAATAATTTTTTTTTATTTATTTTGGATTTTTTTTTTTAAAAAATGTTTATTTTTTTTTTTTAACTTTTTTACTTTTTCCCAGGGTGGGACATACTGTATTTTATAGATCGCGGTGTAACAGTGTCCGCACTCTGTCCCCAGCGATCGTTAAAGGGAGGCAGCGGCTTCTCAGTGCCTTTTTCGGCAGGCCTGAGGTTTGCCGCCTCCCTCCAGGACCCCCGGCGCCATCTTGGATCCGGGTCCTGGGAGGGAGGAAGCCCCAGAACAGGCGCGATCACATCGCGCTGCTCTGAGGGTCCAGGGGGGGGGCGGGAGCCCCCACCCTGGCGATCCCCCCCTGTGCCCCCGTACAACCGCGATCATGTTTGATCGCGGTGTGCAGGGGTTAATGTGCCGGGAGCGGGCCGTGACCCGCCCTGAACAACAGTCATGGGGGCAGCTTGAAATCGCTGACCCCGGCCGCGATCGGTGCGCTCCCCCCTGGGCGGTCCATCGCACGAGACGTATATCCCGTCCAGGTCATCGGGCCCAGGTACCTGGACGGGTAGTACGTCCGATGGCAGTAAGGGGTTAAAGTAATGAAGGCCACTCGTTTTCTTTACTTAGCTGCTTTTTTTTGCCCTAATAAAATTCTTACAGCTATTCGGTGGACTATCGTGGTACCACCAGATTCTCCACACACAACTGATGGTCCCAACCCCATTTATTGGCAAGAAATCCCCTTATTAAACCGAGGCCACCTGTGAAGTGAAAACCATTTCCTTATACTCGTGAACTCTCAAAAAAATGCCAAGGTGGGCAAAGCATCATCAAAAAAAAGGTGGCTACTTTGAAGAACCCCGAATATACAAAAAATTTTCAGTTGTTAACCTTTTTTGTTAAGTAAAATTCACATGTGTTTTAATTCATAGTTTTTGCCCCTTAGTGTGAATGTCAATTTCATAGTCTAAAAAAGAAAAATCATTTAAGAGAAGGTGTTCCAAATTTTGGTCTTACTGGGGATTTTTTATATATATTTTTTTATATATAATAATTTTTCAACAAAAGTTTGGCCACCCTTTCTTCAATGATTTTCTGTATTTTAGACATGAAAAATTGTCATTACATGGGCTCAAAACTATAAATTCACAGTGAATTTACTTTTAAATTTACAAAAAAGTGTGAAACAACTGAAAAATGTTTATTTTAGTTCTTCACGAGCCCCTTTTTCTTTAGAGCTTGCCCCGATAAGGTAACGGATGGACTCTACTGTGGGGTTCCCCCGTGAAACATGGGGAGGAGGTGTG
>JARQOD010000008.1:38471126-38532236 GCA_033576555.1 Oophaga sylvatica
CCCGGAGAATGGAGTCTTCATCCGGAGATTTTTGCAATGCTGTGCTCCCGTTGGGGAACTCCCCAAGTGGATTTGATGGCATCCAGGTTCAATGCCAAACTACCAATGTTCATGTCCAGGTTCAAGGACCGGAAGGCTGTGGAGGTGGATGCTCTGGTGGCTCCGTGGGATCAATTCGAGCTGATTTATGTGTTTCCACCGATATCCTTGCTTCCTCTGGTACTGCGTCGGATCAGACTGGAGAGAATCCCGGCTATGTTAATAGCACCAGATTGGCCAAGGAGGACGTGGTTTTCAACGCTAATGTCGCTGTTGGCGGCACCTCCATTTCCACTTCCTCTTCGACCGGACCTGTTGACTCAGGGGCCCGTTTGTCATCCGGACATGAAGTCTCTGCGTTTGACGGCGTGGCTCTTGAGACCGAAATGTTGACTCGTAGAGGTTTTTCAGCCGAGGTCATTGCTACTCTTCGAGCTGCCAGATGTCCGGCTACTACTAGGATTTACCACAAAACTTGGGAAACCTTCTTTTCGTGGTGTTCGGGGTCTTCACGGAACCCGAGGAAATTTTCCATTCCCAATTTGCTGGCTTTTCTGCAGCATGGGTTAGACAAGGGTTTGGCAGTTAGCACCCTGAGAGGTCAGGTTTCTGCTCTGTCTTTATTATTCCGGAGAGCTATTGCCTCGCGTAGGGACGTGCTTTCCTTTTTCCGCGGTATAGCTCGTAAGTTTCCGCCGCGGAAGGCACCTGTGTCTCCTTGGCGGCTCAACCTTGTTTTGGAGGCTCTTCAGCATAAACCTTTTGAGCCTATGGACTCTGCTAGTCTTTCTTTACTTTCTTGGAAGGTGGCCTTCCTAGTAGCGGTCACCTCTTTGAGAAGAGTTTCTGAGTTGGCAGCTCTTTCTTGCTCGCCTCCTTTTCTGGAGTTTTTTCCGGATCGTGTAGTGCTTCGCACTCGGGGTGATTTTTTGCCTAAAGTGGTGTCACAATTTCATGTCAACCAGGATATTGTGTTGCCTTCATTCTGCCCGGATCCGAAGAATGTGAAAGAGCGAGCTTTACACACATTGGATTTAGTGCGGGCCTTGAAGTTTTATCTATCTATTACTCAAGGTTTTCGTAAGACGGACTCCCTGTTTGTGGTTCCAGCAGGTCGTCGGCGTGGTCAACGAGCTTCCAAGGATTCTATAGCTCGTTGGATCCGGTCAGCTATTTTGGAAGCTTACCGTCTTCGGGTGAATCTTGCCCGATTAAGATTCGAGCCCATTCTACGAGAGCTGTGGCCTCATCGTGGGCTTTTCATCAAGGTGCCTCGGCAGTGCAGCTCTGCCGAGCGGCAACTTGGCGCTCTGTCCACACGTTTACAAAGTTTTATAAAGTGGACGTCAGTGCTTCCGCTGATGCAGCCCTCGGACGTAGGGTCCTGCAGGCAGCTGTAGTGTAAAGTTCTAGATGAACTTGTGTTTAGCGCTGGTTGCGCTTTTTGTTAAGGTTGTTGGGTTTCTGCCCTTTGTTGGTTTTTTCCCACCCTTATTTTTGAACTGCTTTGGGACGTCCCATCAGTAATGAATACTGTGGCTCTCTTCCTTCCATCTGCAGCTGAAAGACGGATTTTGGTAAGACCTTACCTGTAAAATCCTTTTCAGCGAAGGAAGGAAGAGAGACACAGCACCCTCCCAGGGCAGAAGTGTGTTGATGTTTTCAGATGCAGCGCGACCCTAATCTGATAGCGATTATCTGGGCTGAGGTCAGCGCGCTAAGGCTCTGTTCCAGCATTGCCAGCTCATCACAGTAGTCAGGTTCAGTGAGTAGTACCTGGAACTCTGTGGTTTGCCTTACTTTGCATGCATAACCTGTATTCTTGTGTTGTTTCTCTGAAGTTCCTTCAGAAGGGGTTATGTTGCTCCGCTGGTGATCTTGGTTCTTCCCTAAAGCTTTGGTACGACTGAAGGAGCTGAGTAGGAGGAGCCCGAGCTGGAGGGGCCAGCCAGTCAACACGCTTTTGATCTGAGGTGTCATCCTGGTCTGGGGCTCCGCCTACCCATCAGTAATGAATACTGTGTCTCTCTTCCTTCCTTCGCTGAAAAGGATTTTACAGGTAAGGTCTTACCAAAATCCGTCTTTTCAGCTAATGGGGGCACAAATGGGTTCAAGACTCATTAATACTCAATGCAACAGGTTCTAAGTTTAAAGCGTTCGCCTCAAAATCACTAGTAGTTAAAATTGCAAAGTTTTCTTAAATATAAGCAACTTTGCAATTCACATGTTACTAAAAATCATCTCAATTCTCAAGGTTACTGTCTAGGTTACCGGCTACTTCTGCAGCCTTTCAGCGGTGGCCGATCATGACCACTGCTCTATTATACAGAGCTTGTAAGCGCTGATCTGATGCTGGCTGGATCGCTGGATGCAAGCATTGCTTCTGTGCTTCCTCGATGCTGCAGAAACAAAGCTACACATGCGTGCAAGCATGGAAGAGCGCAGAGCTCAGACAAGACGTGCAGTCACGCCATTAGTCTGAACAGTCAACTGGTCCAGAATAAGTGGAGTAGCGGCAATTGGAGGAAGTGCGGAGTGTAAATTAAAAAGATCCAGTGAAAGGTCCCCTTTAAGGAGTTACTTCAGCTCCATTTTAGAACTCTGTTTTATAAGATCTCTAGGGGTCCCAACTGTAAAGATCTGCAAGGTGAATAGGTGATAACTATAAATGTTGTGAATAACGCTTTAATGTAGTGATCTTCATCCGGTAAGGCCAATATAACTGCATGGATTATAGCAGAATGTATGAAATATTTTTAGTAATTCTATTTTATCCATTTTCATTGTATTTTTAAGATTTATTTCCTATTCATGAACCCTTCCCTAACCTTGAATACTTCCCTGTGAACCTGATGGGCACCAATGAACCTACGCTCCATGAACCTTTTCTTGAAGACTCCACTACCAACTTCAATGCCATGATGCCATGGATTCATGGAGAATACAATGAATTACCAGATCCAGTCAATTTCGAAACTTTAGCGCACGATCAGGTCGACACCGCAACAGCCAGCTTGGTGGGTGACAGCCTTGCCCTCACTGGCGAGCATGGACAGCATTTTGCCAATGTTCCTTACCTGGAGGATCCATTGGATAGGTGCTGAGCTCTCGGTAGTCAGTCATTTTTCATGAATAGACTCGAATTTTGGACTTTATTTTAAGACCCCAAGGAGGAAGGAGCGTTGGACAACTTTGGGTTGGCTGTGGAAGATTTTTTTTTTTCAGTCGTAATGTAAATATACAAGGTAATGGCATATCCACTAACATAACAGCATTAAGGTCCCACCACAGCTTTCCACCACACATGAAAACGAGATGATTTATTGGATTCGGCGAGTATAAACCACCGTACAATGCTGGGATCACGGTGAGGAAGGATGGTGGGGATGCACTTTATTAATTTACCCTATGCTATCTAACAATATGGCTGCAAAGTGGTTTTGTGTTGGGAAATGGGGTTTTATATCGGAAAGCTTGTAAGTAGCGATTGAAAATTTTTAAGAAAAGCTTCAGTCAGTGCACTAAGTTTTAATGTAGATATTAAAAATCATATTTTTTAAAAAAGCATTTTGTGTTACATGCCTGTGGTCTGAGGGTAGTCCATGGAAAGCTACGAGGGGTGAAGCTCTAACGTCCTTGTGAAAAATAAAAGTCGCTCTACAGCCCTTGTTATGGCCGGTTATTAGATTTGAGCAAAACAATTTTCAGGCCACTCACGCTGGTAGTCCATTGCCGCCGGATCAAAGCACTGCAAACCTCCTGCTTCCTGTGGCATAAACTGACCCTTTTCTAATTAGTAGACCATGTGGCGTCGTTCCACAATGTAATAAACTGAAAAGTACTAATCAGAAGAGGCGCCGGGGATACCGAAGGTAGTGGGTTCACAGGGTCCTCATCTGTTGGCCACGGATTACCAGTGTGGCCATCGGACCTGAGCCTTGCAGCATCGTTACATTGCAATTTTGCATAATGTCGCAGGGGCCTACTAATCATCACAGGGTCTTGGTCTGATGGCCATGGACTTCTGATGTGGCCATCAGACCAGAGCCTTGCAACATTACGTTGCAACTCCACATAATGTCGCAGGGACCTACTAATCAGAAGAGGTGCCGGGGATGCCTAATGCAGTAGGTTCACAGGGTCCTGGTCTGATGGCCACATCGGAAGTCCATGGCCTTGCAACATCATTACATTGCGACTCCACATAATTTCGCAGGGACCTTTCACTATCTACGGCATAGTGGGACCTTCCACTATCTACGGCATCCCCAGAAGAGGCGCTGGGGATGCCGTAGATAGTGAAAGGTTTGTAGGCCTCAGGCGGCCATAGATACTGACGTGGCAGCTTACCCAGTATCCTGCAAATCTTTTTGCTCAACTCTATTAGTTGTGGGTTCAAGTTTTTCACATTTCATAAGTTTCCACAATTGTCCATTACTGAGTGGTGAATCTCATCCATTATGTTCAGGTGCAGACGTTGGCTAAAACTAAGTCATTACTTAATGTATATGGAGAGCTGCAGCAGGAGTGGTGGGCACAAGCCGGTCCACAAGACAACGCGCACGTTCCTTGGCTACCAAACTCCGGTTGTATGGTCATCTCTCTTATGCCATGACGCTTAAAAAGTACTTTGGCCTGGGCTAAAATGGTCTTGTATTCCTCCATCCCGGAACAATGAACATGGAGAGATGCCACGCTATGGTCTGGGGCAAGGGACCATATGTGAAGCTCATGATGTCCATTATTGCCGCAGATTGAATCCAGATCTTGCTTTAGGCTCTGTAATTTAGCAGAGGGAGGCACAGCTTGGAGGAGAAGGCAGCCATTCTGGACGATGTTGGAGTAGGCTGAAGCAATCATGATTGCTATAGACACCAAGGAGAGAGCGGGATCCAGGTAGTGCACGGCTGGGTGACTGAGCAGGTGAAGCAGCAAGCTGCTGGACAGGAGGAGCGATGAAGGAGTGAGGGAACAGAGCATGCGCAGGACCAGATACCACCGAGGCTGATATAGCTGCAGTCCCGCTAAGCACAGACCTGGTTTTATTAGATGAGAAAAGAGGAAATACAGTCATATGGCTGAACACGAGCAAGCGACAATACAGACAACTACATACTACATGTAATGCTCCTGTGCGCAATGTACTGGGCCCCATCTAATTTACAATGCTGCTGGGCTCTTATGTGGTTGACTGGTATTTAGGCCTGCCTGAAAAAGACACCATGTGCACATACCCTTAGGCCCCAATTCACCGAAGTGTTTACGCCAGAAAGCAGGCGTAAAACAGTGAAAAGTTGCAATGCAATGGTGAGCGAGCATTTGAAAAGTTTTGGAGTTTTCACTCCAGTTTTGGTCACCTCCGCCAAAAATGAATGGAGCTATGGAGTACACAGGGCGGGACATGGGTGC
The DNA here is from genome assembly GCA_033576555.1 of Oophaga sylvatica. Taxonomy (NCBI): domain Eukaryota; kingdom Metazoa; phylum Chordata; class Amphibia; order Anura; family Dendrobatidae; genus Oophaga; species Oophaga sylvatica. Next base: position 38,476,575 of record JARQOD010000008.1, read on the forward strand.
GTTTACACCCCTTCCATCAAATTTATCAAAACAGGCAGTAGTTCTTGCACCAGAAATGCTACTCCAGTCCCTGACTGGAGTAACATTTCTGGCGAGGCACACGCCACTGATAAGCTGTGCCGAATTCATTAAGTGATATGTAATTAGATTTCATACAATAAATTGTGTATATATATATATATATATATATATATATATATATACTGCATACCTATATATATATATATATATGTATATATATATATATATATACAGTACAGACCAAAAGTTTGGACACATCTCATTTAAAGATTTTTCTGTATTTTCATGACTGAAAATTGTACATTCACACTGAAGGCATCAAAACTATGAATTAACACATGTGGAATTATATACTTAACAAAAAAGTGTGAAACAACTGAAATTATGTCTTATATTCTAGGTTCTTCAAAGTAGCCACCTTTTGCTTAGATGACTGCTTTGCACACTCTTGGCATTCTCTTGATGAGCTTCAAGCTTCAAGAGGTAGTCACCGGAAATGGTTTTCACTTCACAGGTGTGCCCTGTGAGGTTTAATAAGTGGGATTTCTGGCCTTATAAATGGGGTTGGGACCATCAGTTGTGTTGTGCAGAAGTCTGGTGGATACACAGCTGATAGTCCTACTGAATAGACTGTTAGAATTTGTATTATGGCAAGAAAAAAGCAGCTAAGTAAAGAAAAACGAGTGGCCATCATTACTTTAAGAAATGAAGGTCAGTCAGTCTGAAAAATTGGGAAAACTTTGAAAGTGTCCAAAAAGTGCAGTTGCAAAAACCATCAAGCGCTACAAAGAAACTGGCTCACATGAGGACCGCCCCAGGAAAGGAAGACCAAGAGTCACCTCTGCTTCTGAGGATAAGTTTATCCGAGTCACCAGCCTATGAAAATTGTACATTCACACTTGAAGGCATCAAAACTATGAATTAACACATGTGGAATTATATACTTAACAAAAAAGTGTGAAACAACTGAAATTATGTCTTATATTCTAGGTTCTTGAAAGTAGCCACCTTTTGCTTTGATGAATGGCTTTGCACACTCTTGGCATTCTCTTGATGAGCTTCAAGAGGTAGTCACCGGAAATGGTCTTCCAACAATCTTGAAGGAGTTCCCAGAGATGCTTAGCACTTGTTGGCCCTTTTGCCTTCACTCTGCGGTCCAGCTCACCCCAAACCATCTCGATTGGGTTCAGGTCTGGTTACTGTGGAGGCCAGGTCATCTGGCGTAGCACCCCAACACTCTCCATCTTGGTCAAATAGCCCTTACACAGCCTGGAGGTGTGTTTTGGGTCATTGTCCTGTTGAAAAATAAATGATGGTCCAACTAAACGCAAACCGGATGGAATAGCATGCCGCTGCAAGATGCTGTGGTAGCCATGCTGGTTCAGTACGCCTTCAATTTTGAATAAATCCCCAACAGTGTCACCAGCAAAGCACCCCCACACCATCACACCACCTCCTCCATGCTTCACGGTGGGAACCAGGCATGTAGAGTCCATCCGTTCACCTTTTCTGCGTCGCACAAAGACACTGTGGTTGGAACCAAAGATCTCAAATTTGGACTCATCAGACCAAAGCACAGATTTCCACTGGTCTAATGTCCATTCCTTGTGTTCTTTAGCCCAAACAAGTCTCTTCTGCTTGTTGCCTCTCCTTAGCAGTGGTTTCCTAGCAGCTATTTTACCATGAAGGCCTGCTGCACAAAGTCTCCTCTTAACAGTCATTGTAGAGATGTGTCTGCTGCTTGAACTCTGCGTGACATTAACCTGGTCTCTAATCTGAGCTGCTGTTAACCTGCGATTTCTGAGGCTGGTGACTCGGATAAACTTATCCTCAGAAGCAGAGGTGACTCTTGGTCTTCCTTTCCTCATGTGAGCCAGTTTCTTTGTAGCGCTTGATGGTTTTTGCAACTGCACTTGGGGATACTTTCACAGTTTTCCCAATTTTTCGGACTGACTGACCTTTATTTCTTAACCCCTTCACCCCCAAGGGTGGTTTGCACGTTAATGACCGGGCCAATTTTTACAATTCTGACCACTGTCTCTTTATGAGGTTATAACTCTGGAACGCTTCAACGGATCTTCGCGATTCTGAGATTGTTTTCTCGTGACATATTGTACTTCACGTTAGAAGTAAAATTTCTTCGATATAACTTGCGTTTATTTTTGAAAAAACGCAAATATGGCGAAAATTTTTAAAATTTTGCAATTTTCAAACTTTGAATTTTTATTCCCTTAAAACAGAGAAATATATCACACAAAATAGTTAAGAAATAACATTTCCCACATGTCTACTTTACATCAGCACAATTTTGGAACCAAAATTTTTTTTTGTTAGGAAGTTATAAGGGTTAAAAGTTGACCAGCGATTTCTCATTTTTACAACAAAATTTACAAAGCCATTTTTTTAGGGAGCACCTCATATTTGAAGTCACTTTGAGGGGTCTATATGGCAGAAAATACCCAAAAGTGACACCATTCTAAAAACTGCACCCCTCAAGGTACTCAAAACCACATTCAAGAAGATTATTAACCCTTCAGGTGCTTCACAGGAACTAAAGCAACGTGGAAGGAAAAAATGAATATTTAACTTTTTAGCCACAAAAATGATCATTTACAAACTTTTTTTTTATTTTCACAATGGTAAAAGGAGAAAATGGACAGATAAGGTTGTTATGCAATTTCTCCTGAGTACGCCAATACCCAATATGTGGGGGAAAACCACTGTTTGGGCACACGGCAGAGCTCGTAAGGGAAGGAGCGCCGTTTGACTTTTTCAAACTAAAATTGGCTGGAATTGAGATTGGACGCCATGTCGTGTTTGGAGAGCCCCTGATGCGCCTAAACAGTGGAAACCCCCACAAGTGACAACATTTTGGAAACTAGACCCCCTAAGGTACTTATCTAGATCTGTTGTGAGCACTTTGAACCCCAAGTGTTTCACAAAAGTTTATAATGCCTGGGTGTGAAAAAAAAAAATAATAATTTTCCACAAAAATGATTTTTTAGTCCCAAATTTTTGAATTTTCCCAAGGAAATTGGACCCCAAAAGTTGTTGTCCAATTTGTCCTGAGTACGCTAATACCCCATATGTGGGGGGGGAAACTGTTTGGGTGCACGGCAGGGCTTGGAAAGGAAGTAGTAACGTTTTGGAATGCAGACGTTGATGGGGGTCATGTTCCGTTTGCAGTGCCCCAGATGAGCCTAAACAGTGGAAACCCCCACAAGTGACCCCATTTTGGAAACTAGACCCCCTAAGGAACTTATCTAGATCTTTGGTGAGCACTTTGAACCCCCAAGTGCTTCACACAAGTTTATAATGCCCGGGCATGAAAATAAAAAATCCTATTTTTTTCCCACAAAAATTATCTTTTAGTCACTAATTTTTTATTTTCCCAAGGGTAACAGGAGAAATTGGACCACATAAGTTATTGTACAATTTGTCTTGAGTACGCTGATACCCCATATGTGGGGGGGAACCACTGTTTGGGCGCACGGCAGAGCTCGGAATGGAAGGAGCACCATTTGACTTTTTCCAACCAAAATTGGCTGGAATTGAGATTGGATGCCATGTTGCATTTGGAGAGCCCCTGATGTGCCTAAACAGTGGAAACCCCCCACAAATGACCCCATTTGGGAAACTAGACCCCCTAAGGAACTTTTTTAGATCTTTGGTGAGCAATTTGAACCCCCAAGTGCTTCACACAAGTTTATAACGTAGAGCCGTAAAATTTAAAAATCATATTTTTTCCACAAAAATGATCTTTTCACCCCAATTTTTATTTTTCCAAGGGTAACAAGACTCCAAAAGTGATTGTGCAATTTGTCCTGAGTGCGCTGATACCCCATATGTGGAGGTAAACCACTGTTTGGGTGCATGGCAGAGTTTGGAAGGGAAGGAGCGCCGTCTGACTTTTTCAACGCAGAATTGGCTGGACGCCATGTCGTGTTTGGAGAGCTCCTGATCTGCCTAAACAGTGGAAACCCCCATAAATGACACCATTTTGGAAACTAGACCCCTCAAGGAACTTATCTAAATGTGTGGTGAAAACTTTTAACCCCCAGGTGTTTCACTAAAGTTTATAACGTACAGCCGTAAAATAAAAAATCCTTTTTTTTTACAAAAATGATTTTTTCGCCCCCAATATTTTATTTTCACAAGGGTAACAGGAGAAATTGGAACCCAAAAGTTGTTGTCCAATTTGTCCTGAGTACGCTGATACCCAATATGTGGGAGAAAACTACTGTATGGGCGCACGTCAGGGCTCGGAAGGGAAGTAGTGACGTTTTGGATTGCAGACTTTGATGGAATGGTCTGGGGGCGTCATGTCGCATTTGGAGAGCCCCTGATGCGCCTAAACAGTGGAAACCCCCACAAGTGACCCCATTTTGGAAAATAGACCCCACAAGGAACTTGTCTAGATGTGTGGTGAGCACTTTGAACCCCGAAGTGCTTCACAGAAGTTTATAACGCACAGCCGTAAAAATAAAAAATCTCTTTTTTTTTTTTGCAAAAATGATTTTTTTGCCCCAATATTTTATTTTTACAAGGGTAACAGGAGAAATTGGACCCCAAAAGTTGTTGTCCAATTTGTCCTGAGTACGCTGATATCCAATATGTGGGAGAAAACTACTGTATGGGTACACGTTGGGGCTCGGAAGGGAAGTAGTGACGTTTTGGATTGCAGACTTTGATGGAATGGTCTGGGGGCGTCATGTCGCATTTGGAGAGCCCCTGATGCGCCTAAACAGTGGAAATCCCAACAAGTGACCCCATTTTGGAAAATAGACCCCACAAGGAACTTATCTAGATGTGTGGTGAGCGCTACGAAGCCCCAAGTGCTTCACAGAAGTTTATAATGTACAGCCGTAAAAAAAAAAAAATAATTTTTTTTGTACAAAAATGATATTTTCGCCCCCAGTTTTTTATTTTCCCAAGGGTAACAGAAGAAATAGGACAAATTGCACAATAACTCTTGGGGTCCAGAGTACGCTGATACCCCATATGTGGGGATAAACTACTGTTTGGATGCATGGCAGAGCTGAGAAGTGAAGGAGCACCGTTTGACTTTTTCAACGCAGAATTGGCTGGAATTGAGATCAGACGCCATGTCACATTTGGAGAGCCCCTGATGTGCCTAAACAGCGGAAACCCCCCAATTCTAACTCCAACCCTAACCCCAACACACCCCTAACCCTAGTCCCAACCCTAACCACAAACCTAACCCTAACACACCCCTAATCCCAACCCTAACCCTAATCCTAACTTTAGCGCCAACCCTAACCCTAACTTTAGCCGCAACCCTAATCCTAATGGGAAAATGGAAATAAATACTTTTTTTTAATTTTATTATTTTTCCCTAACTAAGGGGGTGATAAAGGGGGGTTTGATTTACTATTTATAGCGGGTTTTATGATTGGCAGCTGTCACGCTAAAAGACGCTTTTTATTGCAAAAATAGTTTTTGCATCATCACATTTTGAGAGCTATAATTTTTTCATATTTTGGCCCACAATGTCATGTGAGGTCTTATTTTTTGCGGGACGAGTTGACGTTTTTATTTGTACCATTTTTGAGCACGTGACGTTTTTTGATCGCTTTTTATTTCGATTTTTGGGAGGTTAGAATGAACAAAAATCAGCAATTCATGAATTTCTTTTGGGGGAGGCGTTTATACCATTCCGCGTGTGGTAAAATTGATAAAGCAGTTTTATTCTTCGGGTCAGTACGATTATGGCGATACCTCATTTATATCATTTTTTCATGTTTTGGCGCTTTTATAGAATAAAAACAATTTTATATAAAAAATAATTATTTTTGCATCGCTTTATTCTGCGAGCTATAACTTTTTTATTTTTTCGCTGATGATGCTGTATGACGGCTCGTTTTTTGCGGGACAAGATGACGTTTTCAGCAGTACCATGTTTTTTTATATCAGTCTTTTTGATCGCGTGTTATTTCACTTTTTGTTCGGCGGTATGATGATAAAGCATTGATTTTTTGCTTCGGTTTTTTTTTAATTTTTTTAAGGGGTTCACTAAAGGGGTTAACTAGTGGGACAATTTTATAGGGGGGGTCGTTACGGACGCGGCGATACCAAATATGTGTACTTTTATTGCTTTGTTTTTTTTATTTACAGGAAGAAGTGAATTTATTGGGGAATATATTTTTTTTTATTTATTTTGGATTTTTTTTTAAAACATGTTTATTTTTATTTTTTTAACTTTTTTACTTTGTCCCAGGGTGGGACATCACTGTATTTTATCAGATCGCTGGTGTAACAGTGTGCACAGCACTCTGTCACACCAGCGATCGCTCAGGCAGTGCAGCAGGCTTCTCAGTGCCTGTTCTCGGCAGGCACTGAGGTAGCCGCCTCCCTCCAGGACCCCGGCGCCATCTTGGATCCGGGTCCTGGGAGGGAGGAAGCCCTCAGAACAGCGCGATCACATCGCGCTGCTCTGAGGGTCTCAGGGGGGTGCGCAGGGAGCCCCCACCCTGCGCGATCCTCCCCTGTGCCCCCAGTACACCGCGATCATGTTTGATCGCGGTGTGCAAGGGGTTAATGTGCCGGGAGCGGTCCGTGACCGCTCCTGACACACAGTCATGGGTGTCAGCTGTGATAATCAGCTGACACCCGGCCGCGATCGGCTGCGCTCCCCTGGGAGCGCGTCCGATCGCACGAGACGTACTATCCCGTCCATGGTCATACGGGCCCAGGTACCATGGACGGGATAGTACGTCCGATGGCAGTAAGGGGTTAAAGTAATGATGGCCACTCGTTTTTCTTTACTTAGCTGCTTTTTTCTTGCCATAATACAAATTCTAACAGTCTATTCGGTAGGACTATCAGCTGTGTATCCACCAGACTTCTCCACAACACAACTGATGGTCCCAACCCCATTTATTAGGCAAGAAATCCCACTTATTAAACCTGACGGCACACCTGTGAAGTGAAAACCATTTCCTGTGACTACCTCGTGAAGCTCATCAAGAGAATGCCAAGAGTGTGCAAAGCAGTCATCAAAGCAAAAGGTGGCTACTTTGAAGAACCTAGAATATACAACATATTTTCAGTTGTTTCACACCTTTTTGTTAAGTATATAATTCCACATGTGTTAATTCATAGTTTTGATGCCTTCAGTGTGAATGTACAATTTTCATAGTCATGAAAATACAGAAAAATCATTGAATGAGAAGGTGTGTCCAAACTTTTGGTCTGTACTGTGTGATATATATATATATATATATATATATATATATATATATATATATATACAGACCAAAAGTTTGGACACACCTTCTCATTCAATGATTTTTCTGTATTTTCATGACTATGAAAATTGTACATTCACACTGAAGGCATCAAAACTATGAAGTAACACATGTGGAATTATACATTACACTTTACAAAAAAGTGTGAAACAACTGAAAATATGTCTTATATTCTAGGTTCTTCACAGTAGCCACCTTTTGCTTTGATGACTGCTTTGCACACAGATAAGGTGAACGGATGGACTCTACATGCCTGGTTCCCACCGTGAAGCATGGAGGAGGAGGTGTGATGGTGTGGGGGTGCTTTGCTGGTGACACTGTTGGGGATTAATTCAAAATTGAAGGCATACTGAAGCAGCATGGCTACCACAGCACCTTGCAGCAGCATGCTATTCCATCCAGTTAGCGTTTAGTTGGACCATCATTTATTTTTCAACAGGACAATGACCCTAAACACACCTCCAGGCTGTGTAAGGGCTATTTGACCAAGAAGGAGTGTTGGGGTGCTACGCCAGATGACCTGGCCTCCACAGTCACCAGACCTGAACCCAATCGAGATGGTTTGGGGTGAGCTGGACCGCTCACCGCTTCAATTTTGAATAAATCCCTAACAGTGTCACCAGCAAAGCACCCCCACATCATCACACCACCTCCTCCATGCTTCACGGTGGGAACCAGGCATGTAGAGTCCATCCGTTCACCTTATCTGTGTGCAAAGCAGTAATCAAAGCAAAAGGTGGCTACTTTGAAGAACCTAGAATATAAGACATATTTTCAGTTGTTTCACACTTTTTTGTAAAGTGTAATGTATAATTCCACATGTGTTAATTCATAGTTTTGATGCCTTCAGTGTGATTCTACAATTTTCATAGCCATGAAAATACAGAAAAATCTTTGAACGAGAATGTGTGTCCAAACTTTTGGTCTGTACTGTATATAAATATATATATATATATATATATATATATATATATATATATACAGGTCTGACAAAAATTAAGAGACCACTGCAAAATTTTCAGTTTGTCAGATTTTTCTCTTTATAGGTATATTTGTGAGTAAAATGTAAATTGCTATTTTATTCTATAAACTACTGACAACATGTCTCCGAAATTCCAAGCAATAAATTTTGTATTTATTTTCAGAAAATGAAAAAAGGTCAAAATAACAATAAAATGCAGTGCTTGTAGACCTCAAATAATGCTAAGAAAGCAAGTTCATAATCATTTAGAAACAACAATACTAATGTTTTAACTCAGGAAGAGTTCAGAAATCAATATTTTGTGAAATAACCATGATTTTTAATCACAGCTTTCATGCGTCTTGGCATGCTTGCCACCAGTCTTTCACACTGTTTTTGTGTGACCTTATGCCACTCCTGGTACAAAAATGTAATCAGTTCTTCTTTGTTTGATGGCTTGTGACTATCCATATTCCTCTTGATTACGTTCCGGAGGTTTTCAATGGGGTTCAGGTCTGGTGATTGGGCGGGCCATGACAGGGATTTGATGTGGTGGTCCTTCATCCACACATTGATTGACCTAGCTGTGTGGCATGGCGCATTGTCCTGCTGGAAAAACCAGTCCTCAGAGTTGGGGAACATTGCCTGAGCAGAATGAATCAACTGTTTTTCCAGGATAACCTTGTATGCGGCTTGATTCATACGTCCTTTGCAAAGATTAACCTGCCCAATTCCAGCTTTGCTGAAGCATCCCCAGATCATCAGCGATCCTCCACCAAATTTCACAGTGGGTGCAAGACACTGTGGCTTGTACGCCTCTCCAGGTCTCCATCTAATATTAGACGACCAGGTGTTGGGCAAAGCTGAAAATTAAACTCGTCAGAGAAGATTACCTTACTCCAGTCCTCTATGGTCCAATCCTTATGGTTTTTGGCAAACTTCAGCCTGGCTCTCCTTTGCTTCTCATTGATGAAAGGCTTTTTTCTTGCTTTACATGACTTGAGCCCTGCCTCTAGGAGCCTGTTATGAACTATTCTTGCCGTGCACCTCACCCCAGCTGCCATTTGCCATTCTTTTTGTTGGTCACTTGATGTCATCCTGTGGTTGCTGAGTGACATTCGAATAAGATGACGGTCATCCCGGTCAGTGGAGAGTCGTTTTCGCCCTCTGCTGGTCTGTAGCTTTGTTGTCCTCAGTGTTTGCTGCTTGACCTTGTTGTAATGGACTGCCGTCTTAGAAATTTTAAGGATGGAGGCAACATGACGCTCACTGTATCCCTCTGCTAGTAAAGCCAGAATTGAGCCCTTCTTTTCCTCACTGAAGACTTTTCTTTTCAACTCCTTTGGCATGGTTGAAAGTTATGTTTTCATTCCTATTACTTTTTGGATATTACTAGCACTTGTTTTGCCATCCAGCTTGTCCTATTACAAGAGGATTGTGAACACCACAGCAGGTTTTTTATACTTTCTTTCGTTAAATAAGATTTGGTTCAGGTGATCACCTAATCAGAAGCACATTAAGTAGAATGAGGTGTACTCTGGAATTCAACTTACACTGGAATGGAATGGCTGTCAGACATGTAGAGAAGCTGATTTTTATACACTGTGCAGTGGTCTCTTAATTTTTGCCAGAGTTGTGTGTGTGTGTGTATATATCTATATATATATATATATATATATATCTATATATATATATATAGATATATATATATATATATATATATATATATATATGCAATTTGTTGTGTGAAATCTAATGTCAGATCCACTTTAACAGTAATTGCTTTTGTATCTTCAGATATATTTATATTTAAATACATATATATTGATTTTGAAATAATTCTTGGACCTGATGAGGCAGATGTGTTTACTTTGATAATACATTCCGGAATGGCTTGTAGAGCTTAGCTTTGCTTACTTTATTATGTTTTGGATTACGCAACTGTTTGGATTTTCAAAGCAAGTCCACCGATATCATCAAGGCTAAGAGATCCATTTACATAATGTCTATACTGTATGTACGTATCTGGTCATCTAATATCTCAAAACTTCATTCTTGCTCCGTCAAGTAAAAATAAAGGTCCCCATACCCATTAGGTTTAAAGTTGGCCACGCTGGATGGTAGAGGCAGGATCGGCCGGCAGTGTAATGTGAACTTTTCCTTGACAGATGATTTAAAGGGAGAGAAGTCAGGGGCACTCAACTGAGCCAAAAGTGCTTTTGTTGGGGGAAAATATTTAGACTTGAGAGTCCTCAGTGGTTGATACCTTTTAATGGCTAACTGAAAAGATGGTAACAAATTGCAAGCTTTCCAGACTACTTTTGTTGGAGATATCTATGATGTGTATGGGAGGCTATAATGCACCAAGGTACTGCACCCACCCAAATACCCTACCCTAGCACCAGTCTTACCTTGAAAAGTTCCAGTAACAGCCATGTAAATTACATTGAACAGCAGACCTAGGACTCCAGCCACAAAGATGAGCGCCGGACGGTGAGAGTGGTGCGGATTGACGAGATGTCCGAGTGACCCTAGGGTGAGAGACAGACAAAGGGAAGAAAGAAAGAGCGGGGAGAGTAGCGAGAAGAGAGTGGGGAGCCGGACCTTGGCATGTGGGGGCAAGGAGGGTAAGTGGGTAAGGATGAGACCGGGACACAGAGCAATGACGAGAGAGAGGGTGTGAGCGGAGTCCGCCAGCGTCAGCAGGGAATCTGACAGCCTGCTAAGTACGATCTGCGTTAGAAAGACAGCGAGCGAGACTGCAAAGAGCAGAAGGTGCGACACCATGGCGGCAGCTGCGCCGAAAGCGGTGGAAATATGAAGAGGAAGAGTAAAAAAAAAAAAAAAAAAATGGTTATCAAATACAACATTAGGTCAAAAAGAAGCCCGGTTCCGTTTACACATGCTAAGAAAATCCCACGGAGATCAGTTCGTCACATAGACATGACCTCTCAGTTCTTATACCATCAGTCTGTCGTGGGTCACTTGGGAAGGAAATTTCTTCTGCACCAACCAATGATATTTATCGATCTGTTCTGGTGTTGTTCAGACTAGAATATTTCTCCATCGCCTCATTGGGGGACACAGACCATGGGTGTTATGCTGCTGCCACTAGGAGGACACTAAGCTAATACACAAAGAAATTGGCTGCTCCTCCGCAGTATACACCCTCTGCTGGCTCTAGCCTGAACCAGTTCTTGCTTAGTGTCTGTAGGAGGCACTAGGATCTGGCTTCAGACCCCTACGTTATTATTTTAATTTTTTCCATTTTTACACTTTTTTCTACGGATTCAAGGGGCGACGGGGCCTTTCAAGGTCCCGATCTCCCAAAACCATCAACAGGTGGGCACGCGGAGTTTTCGTCTCCCCGTATCCCCTCCTGCAACCTCAATGCCGTCCTTAGCTCTCCTCAGGGGCGACGGATTCCTTCAATGGGTCCGCTCTCCCCACATCAGCAACAGACGGGAACATGGGGTGTTGCCCCCAAGTACCCCCTTCTGGAGCCAGGTTCTTCAGCCAGACATGCCAGCCCGCCTCACCAATCCTGACAAGAAAATTTACCTCAGGTAACATGCAGAGGCTCCATGCGGCATCCGTGCGGCCCCACTGCACCACCACTGCCCGAAAGTGGATGGTGACTGGAGGCAAACGAGACCTCTCCACCTCCCTATCAAAGGGAAGGTGGATTGAGAAGGATCTGTGCGGCCCACAACCAGGCACTGGTGAAGGCTGCCTTGGGCACAACCTGGGCCTAGTACTCTGACCAACTGGCTCTGCTTCACGCACCCGGCTCTGCTGCATTCCTCCTCAGCAGCGCAGCAGCAAGGGGAGAACGGGGGTCCCCATAGGGTTATGGGCACCTACAGCTAAAACTGCTTTTCAGCACTGCATGTGGCCTCCGCCATGCCCATTGCCGCGATACCACTGCGGCCCTCGGCGCGCCACTGCACTGCTCCCTCTGCCACCGCCGCACTAACCCCACTCCGGTACCCGGCGCCTTCGCACTGCCGCAACAGCACCGCGGCCAAGAAATTTAGTCCCCAGCTTCTGACCGGGATAGGCCAAGTTCCGCCCACCTGACAGATCCGCCCACTTTATAGACTTCTCGCTCTAAGCGAGGAACGCTGTGGCCACATCCCGCCCGCTGGCCCTGTCCCCGCCCTCTTCTGCCCGCGCTTGTCGTATGGCTTGGCATCGTGCGCCTCTGCTGGGCGGCCGGTAAAATAAAGGATACCCTCATTGCTTGGCTCATCCTGCAGCAGGAGTGGCGTGACATCCTCGGCTCAGCTGGCGCCGAATAAATGGAGCTCCCCTGCTTCGGCCTACTTTAGGCCACACCCTAAACACCCCGCCCACGGACGCGCTGTGACGCCTGCACCCACTTGGCATGTGGTGGCGGCTCCTCCCTCCTTGGCGCTTCTTGCACAAGAACGAGAAGTGTCCCTGAGATTCTCGTCGGCCATCTTGTCTCCCCCCCACGAGCTGGCACGGAATTGGCTGCCGCATGCGACCCGGCGGCGTTCAGTGCTGATTACAGCGCTAATTCATGGCAACGCGCAACTCCAAGCACTATGGCGCTCTGGGTAGAAGCATCGCCTAGCTGAAACGCAGTGTGACTACATGCTCTAGCGCACGGACTCAGGATCTGGGTAAGCTGGTACACAGCGCCTACCCCTTCCCTGCAGCAACCTCTAAGCGGCATTTAAAGACATATAAGAAGTCTGATAAAACACAATCATGTATGCCTCAGGTACCGCACTTAATGCACTACCACGCTGATGTTGCTAAGGCAATCTATGCAGACGGCGACCCCTTAAGCGCACAGGAGCCCCCTCCTAATGCCGTCCCCAGTGGCACTTGTCCGCCCTAAAGGGCCTCGTCTCTGGTACAGTGCATGGCCTCTCTGGCCAAGGCTATTAATTCTTCCACCTCACGAGAGTCTCCCTCAGGACAGGGACCGGACTGCGACAGAAGACATACAAGATTCTAGAGATCGTCCCCACTGATACTTCGTGCCTCGGTTTCCTCAGACTCTGCTTCATACTTCCCTTTCACCAGGGGTTTGCGGCTAGCCTGGCTCAGAACATGAGTCTCACGTGGCCGTAGTCCCAGACTCGCTAGATTACCAGTAGCCTTTAGATTCTCTCATTGATGCGGTTAATAGAATCCTGAAAGTGGAAGCAGCAGTCAGGACCTCGTCATGTCTTTCTATAGGACCAAATGTCCTCGCAGGGTTTTTGGACAACCACCCTGAGTTTACGGACATTGTTCAGAGGCATTGAGCTTGCCTGGACGAGCGATTCCCAGGGCAAATGCCACTGGTACACAGGTACATTTTTTTTGCTCCTACTACAAGAAAGGAGTAGACTCAGTCCTCCCGCAGTGGCTCCACCCATATCTCTCCATTGATAGCCTTACTGACCGACAGACGATCTTGCTCGATCAGTTCTTGAGGCTGCCGAAGCAGCATTCTTCCCTCCCTCTGCCCCTCCCCCTGGTGGCCAGAGTCTGGTCAAGACATTGACCTACCTCCCTATGTGGTAACCCTCGTTTGCCATATTGCCTCAGTAAGGGAGTATACTGTGCTTGTCTTAATATATGCGGCTAACTAGTCGCGCTTGTAGCTGCTATCGTCGCTCCATCAAGAAAGCCCCTGGAGTTCCGGGAGTGGCCTGCAGACCCCGCTTCCAGGAAATCTCTAGCTTCCCCAAGTAAGGGATTCTCAAACTGCATCCATGCCACATTCCTGAAGACAATACCCTCTCCGTCTGGAGCCAAGGGTTCCCCTTTCCACATGTTTTTCTGCGCTATGACTCATTCCAGTATCTGGAAGACATAGGCAGGGTAGGCGACTGTCTGCTCTTCTTTTGACAGGTCCCACTGCGGTCGTTCAAGACCAAAGGGGTTAGAGATCTGGAGTCCTTTGGACACATAAATTAGAATCTTCCCCGCCAACACGCTTCTTCCAGTCGCGTGTTCCAAAGGACAGAGGCTCATGCAGTTCCATTGTATTAAGGACGAGGTGGCCGAGTGGTTAGGGTGATGGACTGCTAGTCATTGTGCTCTGCACAAGTAGGTTTGTATAACTCTGAGCCAGGTGCCCCCTCCTAAATCTAAAGCTGTTAATCAAGCTTGTCAAAGTGCGCCTTTTCAGAACCCAGTCTCTCACTTCGGTTATCACCATCGTTGGAAGCAGGGAAATATCTTGCGTCTGTCAACATCAGGGACGCGTATCTTCATTCCTATCCTCTCAGGCCAATCAGAGACTGTCATTTTCAGTTCATGGTCTTGCCCTTTGATTTCGCCACCGCCCAGAGTGTTCGCCAGGGTCATGGCTGATGTCATGTCCATTCTGCACTCTCAAGGCGTGGTGATTCTCCCCTACCTAGACGACCTCCTCATCAACGGATTGTCTCTGCAGGTCTGCACGGAAGGTGTCGGTGTCACAGTGGACTCTTTCTCTCTCTCCCCCGTCGGGGTTGGCGATGTACTTAAATAACCCCTTTTCAGTCTCATCCCAGCAAATTTCCTTTTTGGGAATGATCATGGACTCTTCCCCGAGGGATGGTAATTCTCCCTCCAGAAAGGATCTTGTTGCAGATCCGGGAAGCCCAGAAATTTTCCCTTGCCCGCCCCCTCTCCCTGCAGCTCAGTTGTACGTCCTGGAGAAGCTGGTGGCGTCTATTGAGGCAGTACCATTTATCCAACTTTTCTTCTGCTACAGCAGGCCGGTTTTCGCCTGTTCCCCCGAGTTAAGTGGTCTCTCAGGCGGTGGACGTTAACATCCTCACGGGGTTGAGGAACGTTTTTTACTTCCGGTTCACTAGTTGGGGCGCGCTTTTACCATCCTTCTCTACCCGTGGACGCTGGTCCATTCAGGAACCGCGTCTCCCGATCGATATCCTCCAGTTTCGAGCAATCTAGAGGGTCCTTCATGGTTTCCATCGATTCTGGCCGGCTGTTCCAGTCGGACAACGCCACGGCGTACTTTAAAGAAATAAAAAGTGGGGGCCCATGGAGCAGAAAAGTGATGCTCAAAGTACCATACATTCTGCGGTAGGTCAAGTCTCACCATCCAGCAATGTCGGCTGTTCATATTCCGGAGTAAAGTATCGGGTGG
This sequence comes from Oophaga sylvatica, assembly GCA_033576555.1. Classification (NCBI taxonomy): domain Eukaryota; kingdom Metazoa; phylum Chordata; class Amphibia; order Anura; family Dendrobatidae; genus Oophaga; species Oophaga sylvatica. Next base: position 38,491,945 of record JARQOD010000008.1, read on the forward strand.
CTGATTCTCTCAGCCGTCGAGGCCTGGCCTCAGAAGAGTGCTCTCTTCATCCGGAAGATTTTCAGCACATTTATCAGCGCTGGGGTACTCCGGATGTGGATCTCATGTCCTTCAGGCTAAGCGCCGAAGTTCTGTCTTTGGTTGTTTGCTCCCTAGGCCCATTAGCCTTCGGATCAGAAGCTCTGGTGCTTCAGTAACATCTGCTTCGCTTTCCTTACATTTTTCAGCCTCTTCCGTTTATCCCAAATATCATTCAAAACATCAAGGCGGAGGGTGTCCTGGTCATTCTCACCGCTCCAGGCTCGCCACGCGGAGTGTGGTGCGCGGAACTAGTGCATCTAGTCGCCGACGTCCCCTGGCGCTTACCGGACCGTCCAGATCTCTTCTCTCACTGGCTCATTTATCGCCAGGACTCGAGAGTGCTGAGCTTTACAGCCTGGGCTCTGAATGCGAAAAGTAACGTTCACCATCATCAGTGTCCTAAAGATCTTACCTTCAGGCGTATTTACCATCATATTTGAGAAAGCCCCCTTTTTTCTCTGATATAAAAAAAAAAAAATATATATATATATAACTGTAAAGCTGCGGAATCTGTTAGCGCTATATAAAAATAAAGATTATTATTATTATATATACATCAACCATGTTTGCTCCCCGCTTGGGTTTGCTCTTTCGTCCATGTTGGAGTTTATCCAAGCAGGAGTCCATTCAAGCCTGGCACTGTCTTCTCTCAAATGCTGTTCGTCCTGTTCCAGCGAAAAATACCTTCCAAATCTCAGGTTAAGACCTTCTTGCAGGGAGTGCCGCACCTTAATTCCTCCCTACAGGATGCCTTTGGTACCTTGAGTCTTTCAACCGGGTCTCAGGTTCTTTACAAGTGGCCCCCTTCAAACTCATGCAGGATGTGTCACTCACTCTTCTTTCTTTGAAAGATCCCTTTCTTATGTCTGTAACAGACATCACGTAGATCTTGGAATTGGCGGCTTGTTTTGCAAACCTCCATTCTGGTCTTTCTCCAGAACAAGGGGTGTTGAGGACATCTCTGTCCTTCTTGCCTAACGCCGTTTCTTCCTTTCATCTTGAAAAGAACATAGTCTTGCCCTCATTCTGCGCAGCTCCGGGTCTTCAAACTGAAAACCCTCTCCACCCTTTGGACTCGGAGACAGAACTCAGGAAATACATTTTCAGAACGGCGCCTTTCCGCAAGTCGGACTCCCTCTTTATGTTTCCAGAGCCACACAGAAAAGGGCCTATCTGCTTCTAAAGCCACATGTGCCAGATATATCCGCTCTCCAATTCAAGAGGTTTACCGTGTCAGAGGTCGTGTATCCCTGCGAGCCTCAAGCTAAACCCCACTCGTTCAGTGGGGGCGTCCTGGGCCATTCGGCTCCGGGCGTCGGTACAGAACGTTTGCAAGGCTGCAACTTGGTCCAGTCTTCTCATGTTAGTCAAGCATTACAACATTCATTTTTAAGCCTCTTCAGATGCTGCCCTGGGCAGATAAATTCTGCAATCGACAGTACCGCATCTGTAGGCCAGTTTATTCATTAGGTACATAAAGGTTTCAGCTGTCGTGCTGTTTCCCACCCATGGACTGCTTTGGGACGTCCCATGGTCTGTGTCCCCCAATGAGGCGATGGAGAAATAGGGATTTTTGTGTACTCACCGTAAAATCCTTTTCTCCAAGATGCTCATTGGGGGACACAGCACCCACCCTTTTAGTCTAATGACTTCTGCTTGTCTCTTTCATTCGATGCGTTGATCTCTAATATTATGTGAATGATCGTAATTTGATATGATGTTAATCTTCTCCTACTGCTTTTGCACTGAACTGGTTCAGGCTAGAGCCAGCAGAGGGTGTATACTGCGGAAGAGGAGCCAATTTCTTTGTGTATTAGCTTAGTGTCCTCCTAGTGGCAGCAGCATAACACCCATGGTCTGTGTCCCCAATGAGCGTCTCGGAGAAAAGGATTTTACGGTGAATACACAAAATTCCCTATTTTTCACACGGACCAATTCTCTGTTGTACGGATGAAAAAAAAATGATGGATGATTTTTCATTCACTCATTTGAACCCGGCCATCAGCTTCATTCACACGTTGGTGACGGCACACTGACACATTGTGGGGGGGGAAATATTTTTAAAGGTTTTTTTGCAGCAAGAAAAGTAGCAGAATTTGGCACAAACTTTGGTGACTTTGACAACTTGAGCTGTTCTCGACATTTTTCAAAAGCGGAGGCAGTCAGATTTATGAACCGCTGATTTGTAAAGTCACAAAAAAATACCTCCAAATAAGCCGGGGGTGGGGTAAAAAGTGGGGCAATATTTTTAGAGACAATTGTAGTATTTTCATATTCAGTACATTTATCAAACCTTGTGAAACACTTTTATACATTTGATGCAAATAACAGCAACACAGTCAATAGCAAAACTGAGCTCATTACAAGGCATATTTGGCGCATCGTTCAACGGCCGGGTGCCACCAGGCTGGTACACAATTCGGTTGTAATTTACGCCAATTTGTGACCTAAGTTCTGAATTTTTCTGGCACACTTGGACACTGCCCGTCACACGCATCTGAACACTAGTGTTGAGAGAACCCAAACTGTAAAGTTCAGGGTTCTTGGTGCTGAACTCCGAGCACGGACTTCTCCCAAAAGTCCATTTTAGTATTCGGAGAGAGAGAGAGAGGGTTCTGAAAGAGAGTTCAGAGAGGGAGATTTCGGAGAGAGAGAGGGGGTTCAGAGAGAGAGAGAAGGTTTGGAGAGAGAGAGAGAAGGTTCGAAAAGAGCGTTCAGAGAGAGGGTTCAGTGAGAGAGAGGGTTCGGAGAGAGTGAGGGTTCGGAGAGAGGGTTTGGAGAGAGAGAAGGTTCGAAAAGAGTTCAGAGAGGGAGGGTTCAGAGAGAGAGGGTTCGGAGAGAGGGTTCAGAGAGACAGAAGGTTCGGAAAGAGTTCAGAGAGGGAGGGTTCAGAGAGAGGGTTCAGAGAGATAGGGGGTTTGGAGAGAGAGGGTTTGGAGAAGTTTTTGAGAGAATTCAGAGAGAGAGCGGATTCAGAGAGGGTTCGGGGAGAGAGAGAGAGAACGTTGAGAGAGTGAGTTTGGAGAGATGGAGAGTGCGTTTGGAAAGAGAGCTTTGGCAGCCCCCTAGCCCTTACTACGACCATTTTACAGCACCAAAGTTTGGATACTCATAATTTCTATAGGGTTCGGATTCAAGTTCAGGTAGAGTTCTGGTACCTGAACCAAACTTCGGACCAAAGTTTGGTCGAACCCAGACAGCCACGGGTCCGCTCATGCCTACTCTGCACACTTTTCTAAAATTTGACAGATAAACTCAAAAATTTTAAAATATTTGCACAACTTAAGGGTTACACAAAACTTTTGCAACATTTTCAGGCAGTTTTATGAATTCTGAATTGGGCTCTATGGGGCCATTCACATGTCCGAGTATTTCTTTGCCTGGACCATTGGCCTGCACAAAAAACAAGACGGAGGCCTGTGCTATTCTCGACAGATTTGCGCAAAGAATTTGTGTACATAAATGGATGGATCAAACAAAAAGAAAAAAGGAATGGACAACATATGATTCCATCAGTCTGATATACTTTTTCAATAACTGATTGCTTGGAAAATCCTCCATTGTCCCGCCTGGTACTGCTAATGACTGGTACAGCGCTATTTGAGGGAAGGCTAATGGGTGAAGTTTTTCCACGTTGGTGTGAGGAGGCTTACAAGCCATGCAATGCTCCTCTGGAGTATATTTGAAGGAAGGAACAAGTACCTGGAAGCAACAGAATCCAGAATACTACAATTGTGTCAAAATCATCAGAATTTAACCAGTGCTTTGCTAGTCATTACAAGACATGCTGCAACCAGTAGTACTACAACAGGCAGAGAATGACTGGTTGCTAGGATCTCTGTTAAAAAAAGAATGAAAGGACATGTGAGCACATTCCTGAGTCTGTGGCAGTGCTGGAGGGGCAGTGTGAGGGGAGACAAGAGGGGGCTTTACAGCAGCAGCTGATGCCTTCTTCTCATTGCTGTCACGTCTGTCTCTTTCCTCCATGCATTGCTGTCTCCCAGGGTTGCAGAGAATCACCTGTCCCATTACTTCTCTTACCTTTCTCGCCTTCTTCCAATGTCGGTTTCTTTCTTGCGTCCACGATGTCCCCCTCCATGGATCATGTGCTGGTCACACTCCCCCTTTGGTGCGATGTCTCTGGGTCACTGTCAGCGGGGTTCCTCCACCCCTCACTTCTTGGGTCTTTCCTCCCAGCTGTAGCTGACCATGTGCCTGGTTCCCTCCTCTCCATCAGTTGTTTTATAAATCATATGTCCTCTCTTTAAGCCCCTTTCTTTTTCCCCCCTCCCAGTCCATGCAATCCCTTCTCGCTCAGCTGACACCGGCCTAACAATGGCCATTTATATACAGGAATAGGAAGAAAAAAAACATCCAATGGACCGGTGCCCAAGGATATAATGAACCCTATACCCTCATACTAGCAATAAAGTTTAATTCCCTGTGTCTGCATGATAAATTACCAGGAGTTGCGCCTTATCGACCTTCGGCTGTTCTAAGTCCAGGGATTTCTGTCCATCAGCGCTTCTTAGCAGTCACTGTATTGTACACAGCAATGTACAGTCATGGCCAAAAGTTTTGAGAATGACACAAATATTAATTTTTACAAAGTCTACTGCTTCACTTTTTCTAATGGCAATTTGCATATACTCCAGAATGTTATAAAGAGTGATCAGCTTAACAGCAATTACTTGCAAAGTCAATATTTGGCTAGAAAATGAACTTTATCCCCCAAAACACATTTCAACATCATTGCAGCCCTGCCTTAAAAGGACCAGCTAACCTCTTTTCAGTGATTGCTCCATTAACACAGGTGTGGGTGTTGATGAGGACATGGCTGGAGATCAATCTGTCATGATTAAGTAAGAATGACACCACTGGACACTTTAAAAGGAGGCTGGTGCTTGGCATCATTGTTTCTCTTCTGTTAACCATGGTTATCTCTAACGAAACACGTGCAGTCATCATTGCAATGCACAAAAATGGCCTAACAGGAAAAAGTATCGCAGCTAGAAAGATTGCACCTCAGTCAACAATCTATCGCATCATCAAGAACTTCAAGGAGAGAGGTTCCATTGTTGCCAAAAAGGCTTCAGGGCGCCCAAGAAAGACCAGCAAGCGCCAGGACCGTATCTTAAAAGTGTTTCAGCTGCGGGATCGGGCTGCCAGCAGTGCAGAGCTTGCTCAGGAATGGCAGCAGGCAGGTGTGAGTGCATCTGCACGCACTGTGAGGCGGAGACTCTTGGAGCAAGGCCTGGTCTCAAGGAGGGCAGCAAAGAAGCCACTTTCCAGAAAAAAACATCATGGACAGACTGATATTCTGCAAAAGGTACAGGCAATGGACTGCTGAGGACTGGGGTAAAGTTATTTTCTCTAATGAATGAATCCCCTTTTTGGGACATCAGGAAAACGCCTCATTCGGAGAAGACAAGGTGAGCGCTACCACCAGTCTTGTCTCATGCCAACTGTTAAGCATCCTGAAACCATTCATGTGTGGGGTTGCTTCTCAGCCAAGGGAATCGGCTCTCTCACAGTCTTGCCTAAAAACACAGCCATGAATAAAGAATGGTACCAGAATATCCTCCAAGAGCAACTTCTCCCAACCCTCTAAGAGCAGTTTGGCGATCAACAATGCCTTTTCCAGCATGATGGAGCACCTTGCCATAAAGCAAAGGTGATAACTAAATGGCTCAGGGAACAAAACATAGAGATTTTGGGTCCATGGCTTGGAAATTCCCCAGATCTTAATCCCATTGAGAACTTGTGGTCAATCATCAAGAGACGGGTGGACAAACAAAAACCTAAAAATTCTGACAAAATGAAAGCATTGATTGTGCAAGAATGGACTGCTATCAGTCAGGATTTGGTTCAGAAGTTGATTGAGAGCATGCCAAGGAGAATTGCAGAGGTCCTGAAGAAGAAGGGTCAACACTGCAAATATTGACTTGCTGCATTAACTCATTCTAACTGTCAATATAAGCTTTTGTTACTCATATGTTTGCAATTATTATATTTCTGTCTGTGATAAAAACATCTGTCAAACACACATAAAAACCAGAGGGCAGCAGATCATGTGAAAATATAATATTTGTGTCATTCTCAAAACTTTTGGCCATGACTGTATAGTGAAGATCTGCTAAAAGGGGACTTATCACCTCATGGGGAAACCTGATAAAGTTAAAGAAGACCAAATATACATTTTTTTCTCAAATATATACAATTTGAAAAAGTAAAGCATTTCCTTACCAATTTAGTGATAAAAGCGCTGGCCCTTTAAGAGGAGTTTGAAGTCTGTCTCACTATTTCACAGCTGTGTGAGACTTCCTGTTTGTGAGCTGGGAGATACCATTGTGTGTGTGTGGAGAGGGGGGGCTAGCAGAATGTAGCATGTAAACAAATTAGTAGTCTGTTTGCTTCAGACTGAATGTTGTTATACAGTGGATAAATAAAAGTCTACACACCCCCGTTAATATGCCAGAATTTTGCCATGTAAAAAAAAAAAATCACACCTAAAAGAATACTGTCAGAACTTTTCCCACCTTTAATGCCTCCCCATAAGCTTTTGATGTAAAATTGACTGATTTTTAGAACTGTTCTCAAGTCCTTCCACCTTGACTAAAGCCCCAATTCCAGCTTCCAAAAAGCAGCCCAGAAGCATAAAATTGTCTCCACCGTGCTTCACTGTGGGTATGGTGTTCTTTTCGTAATGTGCAGTTTTGACTTTGCACCAAACATACTGTTTGGAATTCTGTCCAAAAATTTCAGCCTTGGTCTCATTGGACCATAACATGTTATCCAACATGCTTTTGGCAGACTTAATGAAGGTTTTGGTAAAACATAGCTGGGTTTGGATGTTAATGTTTGTAAGAAAAGTCTTATGTCTTGCCACCCTACCCCACAGGTCAGACATATAAAGAATACGTGAGATTGATGTCACATGCAATACACAACCGCTGTTGTTTCTGTGCAGGATATAGTAAGACACTCAGCTTAACCCTTTAGAAGCAGGTTTGTCCTCCTATTAGCAGATTAATCCTTTATAAACAGGTATGTCCTTTTTCTTTAGCTGATTTGCAGAACACATAGGAAATCTTGTGATCATGTGTAATAAATAGTAATATTAAGTCTCAACTAAAGTCTAGGCTCCTGGTTGAAAGGAAGAAACTTTTCGCCTGAGTTGCGTCTCACTTATTCACTGCTCATTAAGGATACCGTAAATTTGTGAAATGATTCACCTGGTTTGCAAATCTGTTTAGGAGAATTTATAAAAAAAAAAAAAAAAAGGTTATTTGATTCTACTATTGTAATCAATGGACAAGCGACTTGACAAAACAGGTGAATTTATGAGTCCTCCCTATATTCCTCAAATCTAAGCTCATAGCCCAGATTCAGAGTGCACTATGGAAAAGTCAGACTAAAAACTCCATCCCTGTAATGCTGAGAGAAATCAGCTGGTTTGCTAAGGACATGGATTTTTCTCATAACTAATAGGTCCTTTGTTAAAGGGGTTATCCACCTTTGGGAAAATTCTTTACCCTATACATGTATTTAGGTCTAAAATATTTTTTCCTATTGGGTGTCATTAAAAGTTTGGCACCCTTTGCCTTCTCCAGCCTCTGGGTTATTCCATCTAATACTGGCTGCAGAATGAGTTAACTAAGAATCAGTCATTGTACTGTGATGGTCTGACCCGGTTTGTTTAACTCTTTTACCTGCATTTTTCTGATTTATGCCAACAGACCAAATGAGCATCTTCTCAACACCTGAGCTATGATTCTTTCATGCGAGAGAATCGGATCACAGTAATCTGACACTCGCTTCAAACTATGATCAGACCCAGTGTGTCCCCGGTCTAAGTTCCTCCGGTGCACATAAGCCAAATATTTTTCACCGCTGGGTTTTTGCATGTGGAGAAACCACAGCCTACTACAGTTCCAGAAAAGGAAATGAGATTTTTTGAAGATACAAAAAATTGACTTAGGGTACAATTTTAAAATCCGCTGAATGTCCATTTCTATTATGTGGTAAACAGGAGGTTTTTCCTAAATATACTAGTTTTATTTAAAATGACTACCCGAAAAGAGACAAAAAATGCAGTGGAAATAACACGATAAAAACACGGGAAACGTGCACTGAAAATAGTAAACACAATTATCTTATTGGTGCAGAAATGTTGCTGAAAATCAGAAGCATCAAAAATGCACCAAATCTGCAACATAGGACATGTAGATCAGGAGAGAAGACTGTCAGTCATTACATGTCTCACACTGGTAAAGCCTCCCTTTCAGTTAAAATAAGCTCTGGCGGCAGAGTCCTAAGGAGATCTATGTCCGGCCCATAGATCTTAACAGCTCATTTACATATTAAGAAAAATGTGGATTACTCTGGAATAAGACATCAGATCATAGATATCAAGGAATCATTTTATTAAGCTTCCTATGACCTGCATATCCATATAGACGACTCAGGAGGGTTCATCCTACTGACAGATGCCCTTTAGTCCCTTTCCGACAATGGGTGTAAATTTACGCCAATGTCGAACTCCCTCCCTTTGATGTGGGCTCCGGCGATGAGCCCACATCTTTCCCAGCACATGTCAACTATTTTGAACAGCTGACATGTGCCCGGAACAGCCACGGGTGGAATCACAATCCACCCGCGGCTATTAACCTGTTAAATGCCACTGTCAAACTCTCATAACGGCATTTAACACGTGCTTCTGGTCATCGGGCCGGAAATCCGCCCATTGGTGACCCCCGTCACGTGAGTCTCCTGGAGTCCTCTATGGTTGACACTGTCGGATTGCTATAAGCGCCGCCCGTGGCCGGCGCTCATAGCAAGTAATCAATTCTGCTACATACAGGTGATATGATAATCGCCTGTATGTAGCAGGCGCCGATCGGGTAGTGGCAGCTTCTAGTCTCCATGGAGACTATTGAAGCATGCCAAAAGTAAAAAAAAAAAAAAAAAAAGCAATTTTTTAAATATTAAAAAAATAAAAAAAACAAAAGTTCAAATCACCCCCTTTTGCCCTGTTCAAAATAAAACAATAAAAAAAAAATAAACCTACACATATTTGGTATCGCCAAATTCAGAATCGCCTGATCTATCAACAAAAAAAATGATTAACCTGATCGCTAAACGGCGTAATGAGAAAAAAAAATCAAAACCCCAGAATTACGTTTTTTTTGTTGCTGCGACATTGCATTAAAATGCAATAACGGCGATCAAAAGATCGTATCTGCACCAAAATGGTATAATTAAAAACATCAGCTCGGCTCGCAAAAAATAAGCCCTCACCCAACCCCAGATCATGAAAAATGGAGACGCTACCGGTATCGGAAAATGGCACAATTTTTTTTTTTTAACAAAGTTTGTAATTTTTTTTCACTTAGATAAAAAAAAGAACCTAGACATGTTTGGTGTCTATGAACTTGTAATGACCTGTAAAATCATAACGGTAGGTAGTGTGGGATTGCACTTTTTTGCAATTTTACCGAACTTGGAATTTGTTTTCTTGTTTGTTAAGTACACAACATGGTAAAACCAATGGTGTCGTTCAAACGTACTACTCGTCCCACAAAAAATAAGCCCTCACATGGCCATATTGACCAAAAAATAAAAAAGTTATGGCTCTGGGAAGAAGGGGAGCAAAAAATGAAATAACAAAAATACCTCTGGTTGTTAAGGGGTTAAAAGCTTGTTCAGACAAGCGTATTATGTGGACCCCAGTGTGCCAATGTACATGACTGTTGGTCTGTGTTGAAAAAAAAATGCGCCATGCACTATTTTAGTCCATTTTTGTGTCTTGATGTGTGAACCATTGAATCCTGTGTTCTTCAGTGGGACCAGTCTGACCCTGTGTGGACCATACCTGGAGGTGAAAAGGTCCTTTTTCACCAGAGGCTTTATAAGCAATGCTATACACTACTCACAAAAAGTTTGGGATATTTGGCTTCCGGGTGAAATTTATGGAAAATGTAAAAAGTTCACTGTACAGAGATATTTTATCATGACAGTCGGGCATTTAGGTAGAAGTAGAAATGCTGATTTCCTCATCGCTAACAATTTATCAAAACAAGCAACAACAGTGGTGGATATACCTCACTCCAAAATGTCAGTGTCTCAACGTGTCCTGTGGCTTTGAGCGCCAATTACAGCTGACAACGACGTCTCCTGCTGGTCACAAGTGGAGTTCCTGTCTGCTGAGGCATGGCGTCCCACTCTTCTTGAAGGGCGGCCCTCAGGTCATTGAGGTTCTGGGGTACAGAGTTAGGAACCTCTACACGGCCACTCAGCTGATCCCACAGGTTTTCTATGGGGTCCAGGTCTGGAGAAAGTTCAGGCCGCTCCATGTGAGGTCCCCCAGTCTCCAGCAGCCGCTCCATAATGACGAGACCTCAATGAGCTGGAGCATTGTCGTCCATGAAGATGATATTAGGCCGGTGTTGTTCGTGCAGCGGCACAATGACTAGATATAGGAACTTGTCACAAAGTGTAGGGCCGTTCTGTATGGACCTGACACCTGCCCACACTGTAACACCACCAAAGGCTCGTCTGGTGACAACAGTGGCTGATACATAGCGCTCTCCCTGACGTCTCCAACATCATTGGCGGCCATCATTTCTGCTCAGCGTGAATCTGCTTTCATCAGTGAACAGCACTGAAGCCCCAGGTCCCTCGTCCAGCGTAGATGACGGCTGTGCCTGGTGGTGTGGTCAGGTACCTTACAGGTCGTCTAGCACGCAGACCACGGTGATGTATTGAATGGTCTGACGTGACATGAGTGCCTCTCACCTCAAGTACATGTTCTGGAGTTGTGTGGCATTCATCATCCGCTTCTGAAGGACATTGTTCACCGTCATCAGTGTGGGATGTGGCCAAAGAACGTCCACATCTCTGCCTTTCTGTGACTCTTCCAGTCTCTGTAGCATCCTGCTGACTCCGACACTGAGCTCAGTGGCCACAACCTGCCTGAAGCCCCGTAATGGCCACGTACTGGGGATCAATTGCTAGGTGTCGTCTTCATCTCATGATGTCAAAATGTGACCAGCCTGATGAGGAGGACGACTGATTAATACCAAGTCTAATTTAACCCCGAAATGTATTGGGCGATTCGTGGATCAAACACCTCTTGTGAATTTTTGCCATTAATCTCTTTGTTAGAGAAGAACAAGTGGTGCAGAAAGTCCTGAGACATCGAGCAGTTGGACACGTGCGCTCAGAAGCTTAGAGATGTGACATTAAGGTCACCTGAAAAGGTTAGAGGGAGTTTTAGGTTCAGCCTGAAATTTCACCCGAAAGCCAAATATCCCTAACACTATGAATAGTGTATAATGACCCTTCCTGTAATGATTCTGTGACTACATTTTATAAATGAAGTTGTGCATTGCGAGGATTAATGTGCCCCCCCACTGTGAGATTATCAGGGTATTTCACGTCACCTTGGAGCTTTGTGCTCATGGTATTAGAAGCACTTATACTCCTGCTAGATTTACATTGCTGTAACATGACAGCACAGAGTTGTAGAGTCGATAAAAAAGGTCAAAGTTCTGAAACTTTATGAACATTATGAGTAAAACGCCATAGTTGGCTGTAGAAAATATTGCTCTCTCCTTAAAGGGTATCTCCACCTTTAATCATTATAGGCTGTGTAGGTCCATATTATTCTGTGCTGATTAATATATCTATGAAGTACCAAATTCAATGCAAGACCTTCAACTTAAAAGATAATGTTCTGACTGCCAGTAGTCACCACTAGGGGGAGCTCTCTGCATTCTGTGTTATTATGGAGTCTGAAGCTCCCTCTAGTGGTAAATGAAGGTAGGTCTATGCAGGGGTTTGGAACACAGAATCGGAGAAGAAAAAACAAAACTCCAAAAACAATAAAGATATATAAAGAAATGATTCAGCACAGAACTTAACCGATTTAAATAAAAAAGAAACTGCCCAAATTTATGATACTTCTGGGATATTTTCTCTACTGGCAGGGTGCCAATAAGGATGGAAATGCACGGCGATGGGAAGTGGCTGTAAATCACCAACTGCGACACTACAAATTCATGGTCTGGTATTAAATCTCCATCCATAGTAGCAATAACCCTGCTTTGGAGCCCAATATAGAGCTTCAAAAAACGTAGACCTGGTGTCTCCCTGACATGTTCTTACACTTTTCCATTTGAAGTTTTTCTCTTAAATGTGAAGTTTTTATTTATTTCTCCTGAGGATGTTGAATTATCGTCTTGCTCAGGAGCCAGGATGGAGTCTGTCCTTGCGATGCACGCTGAACGCCTTTCCTTTTTTGACATAAAAGTCCGTAAGTCTATGTGCACACAGAATCTTTTTGCCAAGGTTTCAGAGCAGAAAGTGGCTAGGTATACAAAGAGTTTTTCGAGGAGTCTTTGGAGCCCAATAGAAACTTTCCAAATTCCTGCTCAAAAAATGCAAAACTCCTTAAAAACTGAGTTTCTGCTCAGTTTCCTCTCCAAAAATTCAGCACAAAGACTCCGTGTGCGCACAGCCACTGACTTTTTTGAGATTTGGAGGAGGATTTGAAGAATTTCTGCTCTGTTTGTAAATCAAAAACTCCTCAAGAAACTCTGTGCCCAAACTTGAAGGCTAGGTCCACACAGAGATTTTTTTTAAGAAGGTTTTGGAGCAGAAAGCCTTTTTCTTCAAAGACTCAAAATTCCTCAACAACTTAGGAGATTTTGCTCAATTTCAGTTCTGTAAACCCTGCAAAACAAGTCCGTGCGTGATTAGAAGTGGATTCCTCATATGCAGTCCCTGTCAAAGGAACCCCATAACGTGGACCTACTCAGGACCAACAAGTAATCAGGAGAACACTTAAGGGACTCTTTGCTGGTGGAAGAATACGACTAGATGGCGGTAAGAAAGAGCAATCGGTGCCATTACTAGTTGAGGCAATTATCAAATTTTTACATCAGTGTCACTTTTTCACTTTTCTTGTCATCTTCTGCTTTCATCAATTGTCCGTTTCTTCACCATAGGCTGGCGCTCTATAAAGAAGGATCCATGCACACCCTGGGCACTGTGACCTTGCACCGCTAAAGCACAATTTGCAAACAAGGGGAGCAGGGCAGTCCTATGTGATCTTTCAGAACAAGAGGGGAGTACAGTCATGGCCAAAAGTTTTGAGAATGACACAAATATTATATTTTCACATGATCTGCTGCCCTCTGGTTTTTATGTGTGTGTTTGACAGATGTTTTTATCACAGACAGAAATGTAATAATTGCAAACATATGAGTAACAAAAGCTTATATTGACAGTTAGAATGAGTTAATGCAGCAAGTCAATATTTGCAGTGTTGACCCTTCTTCTTCAGGACCTCTGCAATTCTCCCTGGCATGCTCTCAATCAACTTCTGGACCAAATCCTGACTGATAGCAGTCCATTCTTGCACAATCAGTGCTTTCATTTTGTCAGAATTTTTAGGTTTTTGTTTGTCCACCCGTCTCTTGATGATTGACCACAAGTTCTCAATGGGATTAAGATCTGGGGAGTTTCCAGGCCATGGACCCAAAATCTCTATGTTTTGTTCCCTGAGCCATTTAGTTATCACCTTTGCTTTATGGCAAGGTGCTCCATCATGCTGGAAAAGGCATTGTTGATCGCCAAACTGCTCTTGGAGGGTTGGGAGAAGTTGCTCTTGGAGGACATTCTGGTACCATTCTTTATTCATGGCTGTGTTTTTAGGCAAGACTGTGAGAGAGCCGATTCCCTTGGCTGAGAACCAACCCCACACATGAATGGTTTCAGGATGCTTAACAGTTGGCATGAGACAAGACTGGTGGTAGCGCTCACCTTGTCTTCTCCGAATGAGGCGTTTTCCTGATGTCCCAAACAATCGAAAAGGGGATTCATCAGAGAAAATAACTTTACCCCAGTCCTCAGCAGTCCACTGCCTGTACCTTTTGCAGAATATCAGTCTGTCCATGATGTTTTTTCTGGAGAGAAGTGGCTTCTTTGCTGCCCTCCTTGAGACCAGGCCTTGCTCCAAGAGTCTCCGCCTCACAGTGCGTGCAGATGCACTCACAGCTGCCTGCTGCCATTCCTGAGCAAGCTCTGCACTGCTGGTAGCCCGATCCCGCAGCTGAAACACTTTTAAGAGACTGTCCTGGCGCTTGCTGGTCTTTCTTGGGCGCCCTGAAGCCTTTTTGGCAACAATGGAACCTCTCTTCTTGAAGTTCTTGATGATGCGATAGATTGTTGACTGAGGTGCAATCTTTCTAGCTGCGATACTCTTCCGTTAGGCCATTTTTGTGCATTGCAATGATGACTGCACGTGTTTCTTTAGAGATAACCATGGTTAACAGAAGAGAAACAATGATGCCAAGCACCAGCCTCCTTTTAAAGTGTCCAGTGGTGTCATTCTTACTTAATCATGACAGATTGATCTCCAGCCATGTCCTCATCAACACCACACCTGTGTTAATGGAGCAATCACTGAAAAGAGGTTAGCTGGTCCTTTTAAGGCAGGGCTGCAATGATGTTGAAATGTGTTTTGGGGGATAAAGTTCATTTTCTAGCCAAATATTGACTTTGCAAGTAATTGCTGTTAAGCTGATCACTCTTTATAACATTCTGGAGTATATGCAAATTGCCATTAGAAAAAGTGAAGCAGTAGACTTTGTAAAAATTAATATTTGTGTCATTCCCAAAACTTTTGGCCATGACTGTAAACGATACTTGCTAACTCTTCCAAAATGTTTAGGGGGCTCACGCAAAAAAAAGGGGTAGTCCTGCCTGGAGTCCCAAAAGAACTGGCAAATACCCCAAATGCCACCAGAACTTCCTGGTAGTCTTCTTTGTGCTTGAGGATGAAATGCTCCATCAGGCACTGTGCCGTACACAACAGCATTAAACATCTTAAGAATGGAGAGGATTTTTTTTATAACAAGTAAATTGCAACGTTGCTTGTTTTCTACCAGCAGTTTGCACATTTTTTTTCATAAGAACATGGCAGTAACTATTTGTTGGGCCCCAGGCGCATTAGACATCTGCATACTTTATTACAACTTCATGCATGTTTTGCAATATATTTTTTATTTTGTTTTATTTTAGGATATTTGTTTCTTGTTTTCTCTGTTTAATGGTCATGTGTTTGATATGCATTTACATCTTGCATACACATCAACTTACTTTTTCAGTTCAGACCCAGTTTTTCATTTAGTTCTTAGTGCATCTTGTGCATATAAGGGTGTGACCGCCCTGCCTTTGAGCTGAAAAATCCATCCTGTCTGGCCTATGCTTCAACTGGTGGGTTCAGTCCCTCTGCCTTGTTCACATTTACGTCACTTGACAAGTGGAAAGGTTTTTAATATTAGAGTAGGACTGTCCCACAAAGGGTTGCCTTGACGTGGCGGGATGGCTTGTACATTCTTTTGATCAAAATTATGTTTACCAAATACCCTTATTATTATTATTACAACTTCATGCATGTTTTGCAATATATTTTTTATTTTGTTTTATTTTAGGATATTTGTTTCTTGTTTTCTCTGTTTAATGGTCATGTGTTTAATATGCATTTACATCTTGCATACACATCAACTTACTTTTTCAGTTCAGACCCAGTTTTTCATCTACATACTTTAGTTCTCGAACCTCGTAGCACTTAAAACACATCCAGTATGACACTGTACTGTACATGACCTCGTATCACATGAGTACGGATGAATAAGAAGCGATGTGTGTGAGAATAGGACAAAGCCTACACTAGTGTAACAGCACAAGGCACAAATACTCAAGATCAAAAGTTTAAAGGGAATTTTATATGTACAAATAATGTGTGCTAGACAAGTCCAGCAATGCCTTTACATGGCCGGTCTGTTCCTCCATTACTGAGAAATCAGTGCTTGAATGGATATCGAAAAGAGGCTGAAGAGCTATGGTAGATCTGAAGCCTGTGTCACTCCAGCTCTATTCCCGCACCCAGCACCGCCTCCTGCTGCTTGACCGACAGCCTGTTGCTAGGAGCCATCAGTCAAGCAGGAGAAGACAACATCTGGACTTCTCCTTAAAGAGAACCTATCGGCAGGTCAAATGTAACCAGTTTTTGCTCTGATTTTATTCCCGCTGTGCCCGAGTCTTCCAATTACTGTTGTATTTAAATCTGCCATAAGGCTTCAGAAATACAGTCCTTTTTATTTATTGATAAATATTATGGTATTTTCAAGGGGGCGTGGCTCACAGGTTCCTCGGGGGCGTTTCTTTAGGCTGCTCTGCATTAATTACCCTGTGAGCCTCACCCTCTTGGTAAAGACTATAAATAAAAAAGTCCATATTTCTTGAATGGTGGATTTACAAAAGACGGAATACTAAGCAGACCAGTGGGAATAAATAAATGCAACAGGTCTTCTTTAAGGTCACATTCACACATCTATGTGTTGCCTTCCGAGAGAAATTGAACTTTTTTCCTGCAGGTGTCATCTTAGTTGCATGTTTTTTTTTCACTGACGCAGTAGACTGAACATTTTTTTTATCAATGTATCAGTGAGAACTGATGGAACTCTGACGTACAAAGTTTGTCTTCAGTATGTCATTCATGATTCCCATGGACTTTAGTGTCTGACTCTGATCGGCAAAACAGAGAATAGGATCTGCTCTGAAAATCGGATGTTTTTTAAACCTGAACTGTATGGATCACTAAATCTTTATGGGTCAATGAGCAAAGAAAAAAATATTTTGGGGTTTGGCCCTCCTCCGTGCAAAGTAAGAGTATGGATTTGTCTGTACAGCAACTCTAGATGTGAACTCCAGATAGCACCAGAGTTCAAGTCCTCTTTCTCTAAAGAGGCTATTTGCATGTTTAATTTCCAGAGGAGCATTGTATGGCCTATAAATCTCCTTACACTGGCATGTTCCTCTCCACAAGAACAGAAGTTACCCCATTAGGCCCATCTGAGTTCTCTAATACAGCCAAATCAGGTCTCTCACTTTGCACTAAGGAGGGGCAACACCCTGAAACACATCTTTAGAGATACTCGTTTTGCTTTTATCAGGTCTTCTTCCTCTCTGAAGAGGTGATTTGCATACTTAATTTCCCAGAAGAGAATTGCATGACCTATAAGTCTCCTTAGACTAGCATGTCACACTCCACAAGGAGAGATGCTACCCCTTAGACCCGATAATAAAGGACAGTATCAGGATGTGTCACGCTGATGTGCCCTAAGAAAAATGAGCCGCATCTTCCGCCAAAGTTTGCAAGAGACAATGGATATATGCAGTGTTAAGGTCGTGTGATTGATGAAGTGAGAGTGGCCCTTTAAGCCTCCCCCATAAACAAGGCAACCAAGCTGCAGTCAATAGCTGTATCCTAATGAAGTCGAGGTAAACTGCAGCCAAGCAGCTACCCTTAATGAAAGAAAATATGAGATAAGTGTTAGCCAAGAGCTCTCCGTACTGCAGCTTCATTAGGTCTCATTGATTAAAGCTAGATCTGAACGAAGACCTAATCACCTGAAATAACAGGCACTAGCTCCCGCTCCATGGAGCAGATGCTGGATGTACACGCTCCACGGTGACCCTCCGATGCTGCCGTGTACTAGTCACAAGACGGCAGTGACTATTTCACACGGGTTTCCTCCCTCCAGCGTATCACCAGGCTGCTTAGATCACTTAACAATTTGCACGTAGGTGGCCCCAATTCGCCAAGACTGGCATTTTATACTTCAGTCTTGATGAAGGGTGCACTTATTAATGAAATTGACACATCTTTCAGCTTCTATGTGGCACTTCTATGTGCTCTAACAAAAAAAGGGCAAAAGTCACTTTTTTTTTTTTAACAGCGTTGCAAAAAAAAAAAAAAAATTTGAGGATAGGGGTGGTCCCCCACACGGACAAGCAGACCCCCTTCTGCAGGGACAAGCATGTATCCGATGCATGTGTCCCGTATAGTTTGGGTAGAGTACACGGCCACCTAGATTTAAAGGCCTCCACTAAACTTCTTTAAAGAATCATTCGGGTATCCATTTTCGGATCACTGCTTCCATGTATAGGTGGATCCTATTAATGAGTTCTGTATACAGCCTAATGCAGTGAGCTCCCTCTAGTGGTGACCAATAATAGACACAATACAGTATCAAGAAGAACCAGTATAGAGTGCTATTATAAAAAATATCAAATTTTATTAACATAATCAAAATGCAGAAAAATTTACAAAATGCACAAAATATACAAATAATAAAAAATGAGTAAACGTGGAAAACAGGTACTACCAAACCAATATTAAAATAGGGGATGAGACCACAAATGTACCTAACCTACAAACAAAGTATATAACGCCCATTAACTAGTGTTATATTAAAGAAACAGCCGCTTGAGTAAATAGTAAATCAGCCTATTATAGCAGCATTAGCAACAGTGTGCCTCAGCGGCTGAAATAAAACATAACAGTATTAAGGGCACTTACATCGGTGGTGGTCAGTGCTATGTGGTATCTAACCTTCAAACAATGTGTATAACGCCCATATACTAGTGTTATACCAAAAGACCAGCCGTTTAAGTAAATAGAAAATCAGCCTGTTATAGCTGCATTTACAACAGTGTGCCTCAGCGGCTGAGATAAAGCATACCAGTATTAAGGGCACTTACATTGGTGGTGGTCAGTGCTGTGTGGTATCCCCTAGGCGCCCCAACGCGCGTTTCGTCCCTTCGTCAGGAGGTTCGCCGAAACCTGACGAAGGGACGAAACGCGCGTTGGGGCGCCTAGGGGATACCACACAGCACTGACCACCACCAATGTAAGTGCCCTTAATACTGCTATGCTTTATTTCAGCCGCTGAGGCACACTGTTGCTAATGCTGCTATAATAGGCTGATTTACTATTTACTCAAGCGGCTGTTTCTTTGATATAACACTAGTTAATGGGCGTTATATACTTTGTTTGTAGGTTAGGTACATTTGTGGTCTCATCCCCTATTTTAATATTGGTTTGGTAGTACCTGTTTTCCACGTTTACTCATTTTTTATTATTTGTATATTTTGTGCATTTTGTAAATTGTTCTGCATTTTGATTATGTTAATAAAATTTGATATTTTTTTATAATAGCACTCTATACTGGTTCTTCTTGGTTTAGTTACATATGCTTCAGTTATGTGCTTTGTTAATTTGGGTTTTTGTTGAGTGCACAATACAGTATCAATCAAGTAATGGAAAAAAGCTTCTCCACGGAAGTCCAAGGATGACTGTCCACCACAAGAATTACGCCAATCCAGCTCCGGGATAGAATAGAGAAGCAATGAGACATATAAGAAATCAGTTTATTTGACAATAGGAAGAAAAACCCTTTTAAAACACAGCACGTAATTGTAGGGTGTATATAAGGGGTGACCATATAGGTAAGAAGAGGTGTGCAAAGCAACATGTAGTGTTCAGATAGTGGGGGGTGGGCTGTATTGCACATCATTTTTGGTTTGCATTAGTCATATCGCACTTTTGAGTATCATTTTATTTAGCATTTCCAATGTCGGCTAGTAATAAAAGGAGATGGCTAAAAACAGACAAATGTGTGCTTTCTTTAATAAAGTCGTACACACAGGCTTTTGCATAAATATTGATTCTTTACAATAAATTAGGAATAAAATTACTAGTGTAAACATGCCGGCTTCTTCCATGTACTGGACCATTACACTGGATGGAAGCCGCCATTGTCAGTCCATGCTTGGGTGGATGGAGCCTGTACAGGGTCTAGTACAGAGTAATGGCAGAGAAGACGGGGCCAGAGGCGTGGGAACAGTGCAAGGAAATAGCGGCTTCCACCGAACACAGGCAATGCCTATTCCTTGAGGGTTCACTTCAGGCAGCAAGGGGACTTTATTATTTAGTTTTTGTTTTTTTTTTACAAAATAAACTTTAAATATCTACATCCAGAAAAATGGCTGGAAAGCAGACATGATCAATGGCAGGGAACAGCTGCTTAAAAGAATATTTTACCTTAAAAGTCCAACAAGTAATGTGGATCTTGCAGTCATAGCCCCCATTATATTGACGTTTCCCAGGGTCCTAATGAGGCTGCATCCGTTCTACCATCTTTGCAAAAATATGACTCCCATCCCAGCAGGAGCGATAAAACTCCAATCAGAAACCTATCCCAAAAATGAAAGGTTTCCTGACTTTTCAGTACTGGGATCCTTTCTCCAGCTTGAAGAGATGGCTCTTTGTGTATCCAGCCTTAAAAAGAGATATTCCGATGTTTATAAGTTCTCCTATTCTTAGGATAGGGAATAACTTGCTGATTTGTGGGAGGCTGAATACCGGGACCCCGGCTGATGCCAATCAGCCCTCTGTGAATGGAGTGGTGGTCTGGAGTGCACAACTACTCCATTAATACCCTATGGAAATGTTGCAAACACCCGAGCACTGTAGTCTGCTCTCGGTCCCATAGAGCGAAGAAGTGCACGCCAAGCCACCACTCCATTGACAGGGCTGCAGAGTCCTGTCCTTGGCATCCGGCAGGGTCCTTGTGGTCAGAACCCCACTAATCAGAAAGGCGTCAACCCTTTAAAAGAGCAGGTACGAGATTAAGAAAAAAAAAAAAAACAGGATGCTTGCTTTCGGAAACAGCAGTGCTTGGGCTTTGGTTGGTGTTACAGATCACCCCTAACGGACTTACAGGGTTACTCCCATCTTCATGGATGTAAGAATAAACATAGCACAGCTGACCGTACACAAGCACTTTTGCAATTTAGTGCTCATTACAATTTGCAAATGTTTGTAAGATATTGACACTTGTTTACGGCTCGTTGCCTGGGAGACCGACCACCGCTGCTGTGTAGCTTATATCCAACATACTGAAGGTGGCTGGAGTTAAGCAGGATGGCGCGCTCCAACGATCTTTGCCAATTGCCAAACAGTGCTTGCAAGCTCAATAGGAAAGAGCTTGTTAGCACAGAGCATGCAGCGGTGGTTGATTTCCAGTCTCCAAAAAACAAAAGTATTAATATCTCAAGAATGGCTGAAAATTTTAATGAGTACATTCCAAAATTGCTTGTATTTAATAGAATAACCCTTTAATGGAGACGATTTACAATGCCAGACACAAGTGGCGTCGCTTCTTAAAACATCCATGTTATAATCCCATAAACATCTCTCTTCACAGGATAAGTAATAAATGTACACATTGCCGGGAAACCCACCCAAGAACGGAGGGTCCCAGTGTCACCTGCATAAATGGAACGGTAATGAGCATGTGTGTCCATTCCCTGTCTATAAGGAGGTGGCCGCACATGCTTATTATACAGGGGGAATAGTGGGCCTTCCATCCTTGATGGGGGTGAGGGGGCTTAGACACTGGATCATATATTCTTCATCTATTCGGACGACAGGTCATGAATGTAGGTTACACACAAACGCTGCTGCGTTTCAGGACTGTAGGATAAGTGACGACACCGGTGGGAGCAGTAATAGCTGCCATCTGTGGGATCTCGCAGCTTTCTGATACGAGTGTCTGATATTTGCTCTTTATCCTGTGCAGGTCATGGATCTGTACCCATCGTCTACAATAAATGTCAATCTGCATAATAATAATGTTCTGAGCGAATGCCAGACAAAAAAAATCTGCACGGTTTCAACACAAACATGTATTGTGCCAACACAAATCTGAGGACGTATGTGACATCACGACGATACACTGAGGGGGGCAGCTTCTCAGACAAGCCATCATGGGGTATATCCGACTTCTGCAGACATGATGGGGTAAGGCAGGACAACCTCAAAAGCAGGAGAACTGCATTCTTCATCTTACCTGGCCGGCAGTGGAATAAGTAGGGACACATTGGGGTGGACAGCCATCCGCGGGCTCCGGAACATTTACAAGGCTGGTGTAACAGAGTGCAACACATGTAGAATAAAACCAGCGAGCGAGGAGAAGAATTCAGCCCTGATATGTGGAATCGCAGCGCAGGAGCCGAATACTTCATAAAGAGCAAGAAGCTGATGGCTGCTCCAACTGGCGAGTCCATAGGATACGTGACACTTTAAGCCGCCGGGGACCAAGAGACGAGACGTCGAGACGCTCAACATATTCCAGCGGTGGGAACACATCTGAATATCCAAATATATTCACTTCTCTCTATTTATAAATGCTCCAGCGTTGGCATGCTGGGAGTTCTAGTTTTGCACCAATTTTGTACAGGCACTGGTTGGAGAACATAATGGCTGCTCTCCATAATCTACCTTTTTTTGTCACTGGCAATATTACTTGATGTTAAAACACACAAAAAAAAAAAAAAAATGTCAAAATTAAAAAGAGCACCACTCCATTTTTTTTTGCATTTTATTTCACCACTGGAGTGGTATCACTAATATAAGCTCCCGGCACCTAGTATTATACCTACCACCCTCCATCATCTTCTGTTCCCGCTCCGTCATCTTGAGACCGCAACTCCCGAGTCACAGGTAAGGGACACCAGCTCCTCTCAGGGTAAGGCTGGGGTCAGACATGCGAGAAACTCCAGACATGCGAGAAACTCGCACGAGTCTCGCATGTCAATACCCAGCACTGCCGCCGGCACTCGGGGCCGGCGCGTGCGGCTGCATAGAAATACATGGAGCCGCACGCTCCTGTTCGAGTGCCGGGTATTGACATGCGAGACTCGTGCAAGATTCTCGAATGTCTGACCCTGGCCTAAGGGCTCTACTAGTCGTCCGCCATCATCGGTCCAATCTCGGATCACAGTGCACGGACTGAACACGCGTGTCCTGAGCAGAGAGCGACAGTCTCATAGAAATACATGCAGCCATCACGCTCGGGTCAGGAGATGCTCGGCCAGTTTGTGCATTCCGATCCAAGATCAGACCGATGATCGCGGACGTCTATAAAAGATTCTGGCAGTCAGACTTGCATGGAGTGGCGACTTCCGGGTCCAAGAAAACACTCCGAGAGGTGACAATCTGTGCCATGCCAACAACAGATGAATACGGCGGCTGGTAAGTATGAGACTAGGAGCAGGGAACTTACATTAATGATACCACTCTATTGGTGACATAAAAAAAGCCGGAGTGATGCTTTAAACAACCCCAGAAAATATTAGGAGTATGTCCGTCTCAACAGCTGTACATCCTTCATCGAGGTGTTCTCTGATTTACAAGGATTTTGGCCTAAAACGCTAATTATGGATCCACCATGATTTAGGAAACTCCCATTTACTGGCATATTAAGAATTAGAAAAAGACGGTTACTTTGCTCAAAAGACAGTGTCACGTGCGGTCATAGGATGTGTCTGGTATTGCAGCCAAGTTCTACAGACGTGAATGGAGCTGAGCTGCAATACCGTGGTCAAGCGTGGTGCCAATATTTGAAAAAAGCAACCATGTTTGGTTTTTTTTGCCATTTTTGCGCACCCCTTTAGGAGAACCATGAGGTTGAAGTTTTTTTTTCTTCAGGGAATGGGTCCCGTCAGAACATGTAAAGAATCTAAAAACAAAAAAACAAAAACAACAGGCTTACCACTCACCATCACAGGTTTCTGAAGTTTTTGCAGCCCTATGCAACTAGCTAAGTCTAAAAGAAAAAAGTGACCAAGACTGTACCAGGGATGGTGGCAAACAAGTAATACAAACATTCTACATTTGGTGGAGGATGGTGGTTATGGTCCATTGAAAGAGAGGATGTCGGAAAGAACATGCTTTGGGAGTCAGAAGCTAAACCGACCAGAACAGTGTAAGGTAAAATACTAAAAAAAAAAAAACCTCAAAGGAATGGAATAAATAGGGAATTGGTTCCATCAGTCACTGATTCAGCCCTAGTAACAGCACATGGCTCAAAGCAGGCAGCAGACCAGATATTCATTAGAGTTCGGTAGTTTCTACCCCTATATGCATGAACCCCTATATCACCCTATAATGTCCCGGCCATAAAGAATGACTTTTTTTTTTTAATACAGTCCGCCTGTTTGATTCCCTAGAGGCAAATGCTATTGTGCCGTGAGTAATGTTGTGAATTCTGTATCCATATGTGTAACTCAAGCAGTGGGATGTATATAAGGCTGACAACCCGAATATAATGTAGATGAATGAATGTTCCGCTGAGTGTGGGCAATCATGAGGGTCAGTTTATTAGTCCGAAGCAGCCCTCATCTGCAGATTTCCCCAGAACCAGTAACAGTCCAGTGTTTTTTTTTTTTTTTTTTTCGGAAAGACCATTTATGTCCTTTTCTCCAGGAACCCGTAAAAAGTAACCTCGTCTCTGAAATGAGCCGATCTGGGGAACGTCAGCTTAAAGCCTTGTGAGCTTTATGTTTACTCTGTGCAAATTCCATTACCTGCAGGAACGGTGGGGTCGGCCCTTATTGCCATCATATGGGGCGGGGAACCAAAAATTTAGGATCAGTTGAATGTTCTCAAAAGGGAACCCATTTATATGTGATCCTATAGGGCCCCATTTCTTAAGGCGAGATGAATAGGGTGGTAGTGGGGGTTGTGTAAAAAGGATTTAGGGTATGAAGAAAAGGAAACCCAAAAAGCCGGAAGAATTAATCCTACAAGGAAAAAAAAAAAAGATTTACTCAGCACAATGTGAAGACTTTACCAGAAAGAACTGAGAGTTGTGCCAGACATGGTTACCTTATAGTGTTATAACGTTCAGCGATGGGTCCGGCTCCGTGGAGGCTTCACGTAATAAATCCTCCAACTCTGTGTCACAATATGTCCCACGAGAATCTGTAAAAAAAAAAAAAGGTGAAGGGAAGAAAAAGGAAACGCTCAATGCAAAATGCTGATGTAGCATCAGTTACTATTCAGTTTCCATATGCTTGTTGGGGACAATACCCTTTATGATGGCAGAATACCACTAATTTTCTTTTTTCGTGTATAACAACCAAGCACCACACATGTATGATGCTCTATCAAGGGCTTTAATTGAGCAATGTCGTAAATTTACGGATCAGAATTAAAGCTCTGACAATCAAAGAGTTGACCAAAGTGCCTCAATGTCTGGCAAATACCCACAGACCCCTAAAAGATTTATTGCTTCTTCCTTTGCAGGCTACATAGTGGTGGGCATTGACAATGCTTCTATTGGAGCTGGCGATCGCATGGTGCCGGCCTGAGATATCAGAGCCAAGAACATGTGTGGTGTTTTTCTAAGTAAGAATTCTACCTTGCTTTTAAAATACGGCCTCATATGACCAGATCACTAAAAAAAAAAAAACATCACTTGGAAAAAGTAAGTTATGGTTACTATGATGTCAAAAAGCAAAAAAAAACCAAAGTAAAGTAAAAGACGGATTTTGGTAAGAACTTACCTGTAAAATCCTTTTCAGCGAAGGAAGGAAGAGAGACACAGTCATTACTAGTGGGTAGGCGGAGCCCAGATAGGATTGACACCTCAGATTAAAAAGAGTGTTGACCGGCCCCTCCAGCTCGGGCTCCTCCTACTCAGCTCTTCAGTCGTACCCAAGCTTAAGGAAGAACAATATCACCAGCGAAGCAACATAACCCCCTTTTGAAGGACTTCAGAGAAAAAACATAAGAGTACAGGTTATGCATGCATTCGGCAAAAAAAATCACACAGTTACAGGTACTACTCACTGAACCTGACTACTGCGATAAGCTGGCAATGCTGGAACAGAGCCGTAGCGCGTCGACCTCAGTCCAGATAATCGCTATCAGAGAAGGGTCACGCTGCATCTGTAAATACAACAACACACTTCTGCCATGGGGGGGAGCTGTGTCTCTCTTCCTTCCTTCGCTGAAAAGGATTTTACAGGTAAGTTCTTACCAAAATCCGTCTTTCAGCTGCAGATGGAAGGAAGAGAGCCACAGTCATTACTAGTGGGACGTCCCAAAGCAGTCCAAAAATTAGGGTGGGAAAAAACCAAAATAGGCAGAAACCCAACAACCTAGATAAATGCGCCACAGGCGCCAAATACAAGTTAACTAAAAACTTTAAATTACCGCTGCCTGCAGGACCCTACGTCCTAAGGCCGCATCAGCGGAAGCACTGACGTCCACCTTATAAAACTTTGTAAATGTGTGGACGAAACGCCAGGTCGCCGCTCGGCAGAGCTGAGCTGCCGAAGCCCTTGATGAAAGGCCCACGATGAAGTCACAGCCCTCGTGGAGCGAGCTCGAATCTTAATCGGGCAAGGTTCGCCATTAAGACGGTAAGCCTCCAAAAAGGCCGACCGAATCCAACGAGCTATAGAGTCCTTGAAAACTCGTTGATCACGCCTACGACCTGCTGTAATCACAAACAGGGAATCTGACTTTCGAAAACCTTGAGTAATAGACAAAATAGAACTTCAAGACCCGCACTAAATCCAATTTGTGCAAGTTCCGTTCCTTTGCATTCCCTGGGCCCGGGCAAAGCGAGGGCAACACAATATCCTGGTTAACATGAAATTGCGACACCACCTTAGGTAGAAAATCGCCCCGTGTGCGAAGCACTACTCGATCCGGGTAAAACTCCAGGAAAGGAGGCGAGCAGGAAAAAGCTGCCAACTCAGAAACCCTTCTTAAAGAGGTTACCGCCACTAAGAAGGTAACCTTCCAAGAAATTAAAGAAAGGCTAGCAGAACCCATAGGCTCAAAAGGTATATGCTGAAGAGCCTCCAAGACAAGGTTGAGCCGCCAAGGAGACACAGGCGCCTTCCGCAGTGGAAACTGATGGGTTACTCCGCGAAAAAAGGAACGTATGTCCCTACGCGAGGCGATAGCCTTCCGAAATAGCAAAGACAGGGCAGAAACCTGACCTTTCAGAGTGCTAACTGCCAAACCTTTTGTCCAGCCCGTACTGTAGCAAAGCCAACAAATTGGGAATGGAAAAAAATCCTCGGATTTCTTGAAGAACCCGAAACCACGAAAAGACCAAGTCTTGTGATAAATCTTAGTAGTAGCCGGACCTCTGGCAGCTCGAAGAGTGGCAATGACTTCGGGTGAAAAACCTCTACGGGTCAAGGTTTCGGTCTCAAGAGCCACGCCGTCAAACGCAGAGACTTCAAGTCCGGATGACGAACGGGCCCCTGGGTTAACAGGTCCGGGCGAGGAGGAAGTGGGAATGGCGGTGCCACCAAAAACGACACCAGTGTCGAGAACCACGTCCTCCTTGGCCAATCCGGGGCTATCAACATAGCCGGAATTCTCTTCCAGTCTGATCCGACGCAGCACCAGAGGAAGTAAAGATATCGGCGGAAACACATAGACTAGCTCGAAATGGTCCCACGGAGCCACCAGAGCAACCACCGCCACAGCCTTCGGGTCCTTGTACCTGGACATGAAGGTCGGTAGTTTGGCATTTGAACCTGGATGCCATCAAATCCACTTGGGGAGTTCCCCAACGGAAGCACAGCAGCGCAAAAATTTTCGGATGAAGACTCCATTCTCCAGGATCCATCTTCTCGCGACTGAGGAAGTCCGCCGTGGTATTCTGGACTCCTGGAATGTGATCGCAGAGATGGCTGGAACCTTGGTCTCGGCCCATAGCAGGATCCGAGACACCTCCATCATGAGGCTGGAGCTCCTTGTCCCGCCTTGGTGGTTGATATACGCAACGCCGTCGCGTTGTCTGTCTGCACTCGGACTGGTAGACCGCTTAAAGAGACCGTCCAGTGTTGTAGGCAAAGGAAAAATTGCCCTCAACTCCAGGATGTTGATCGGTAGAACAGACTCTTCCGATGACCATACTCCCTGGATCCAAAGATCGTTCCAGACACCCCCCCAGCCCGTCAGGCTGGCATCGGTGGTTATGACCGACCACCTCGGAGGGAGGAAAGATTTCCCCAGGAATAACGCTCCTGGACGTAACCACCATCCTAGGGATTCTCGCACCCTGTGAGAGATGATGACGCTGCAATTCAGAGAAGCTTGCGATCGATCCCAACGACTCAGAATGAGCCTTTGGAGGGCCCTGGAATGAAATTGGGCAAACGGAAGTGCCTCCATGGACGTCAAACCCAGAAGGCGCATACACTTCCGAAAGGACATTGCTGCCGTAGACCTCATAATCTGTACATGTCGAAAGAGACATGCCCGCTTGTCTGGAGGAAGGGACACCACAGTCCGTACAGTGTCGAAATGCATTCCCAAAAACAGGATTGACTTCCAGAGACGACTTCTCCCAATTGACCAGCCACCCGAAATCCTCCAGGAGCTGAAGGGATAGATTGTGAGCCGTCCCCGCCTCCTCCTTTGAGGACGCCACAATCAGAAGGTCGTCCAGGTAGGGAAATCGTAACCCCCTGTCTTCGAAGAATTGCCATGAGGGGCGCTAGAATTTTTGTAAAAACTCTGGGCGCCGAGGCCAAGCCGAATGGCAGAGCCACAAACTGGCAATGGTCCTGACCTATGGCAAAACGAAGGAAGCGCCGGTGAGCCCTTCCGACGGGAACATGCAAATAAACGTCGCGAATGTCGATTGACCAAAAAGACGTTCTGCGACAGGGCTGCCACAACGGAGCGAAGCGACTCCATGCGGAATTTTCGGGATGTAAACATGCCGATTCAATCTTTGTGGTCCAAAAAGGAGGACAATTTCACCCTATTTGGATTTCAAAGAGGTTGGAATAAGAATCCTCTTCCCCGGTCCTCTGCGGAACTGGTATCACCACACCCTTCTGCAGAAGGGAATCGACCTCTCGTAGTAGAGCGGCAAATAGCTCGGCTCTGACGGAATGCGAGATTGGCAAAACCTGTCCGGGGGTCGAGAAAGAAACTCTATGAAGTAGCCTGCCAACACAACCTGTGTTACCCAGGCGTCCGACACACGGGAAACCCAAGTCGGTTTGAATTGGAGTAAACGACCCTCCACTCGAGAGCGCTCGAGTGAGACCCAGACGTCAGACCGCTTTAGCGGGTTTTTTG
Source organism: Oophaga sylvatica (assembly GCA_033576555.1). NCBI lineage: Eukaryota > Metazoa > Chordata > Amphibia > Anura > Dendrobatidae > Oophaga > Oophaga sylvatica. The sequence goes on from JARQOD010000008.1 coordinate 38,520,848, forward strand.
CCAGCTTCTGTCTTGATGGAAGTTCTGTTTCCAGGGTATGCGGAATTTCTGAGAATTCCCTTTTTTTTTTTTAAAAAAAAAGAGAGGAACGACCCAAACCCCCAGAGGGTTGACCGGATCATCCCCTGGACCGAAAGGACCGCCGACAACTATCGGCACTAGTCCTGCCAGACGCAGAAGTCACAGCTCTGCGCTGCGGTATAGCTGTTTCTTTTGCCCCAGAAATCAGCTCTGTGAGGTCAGATTCAAATAGCTGACCACTTTGTAAGCTAAAGATAGCAAACCCTGCTTGGAAACCGCGTTCCACTGTCTAAGCCACAGTGCTCTTCTGACTGTGACTGCCGAGGATTGCGCCCTGGATAGCAGTGACGCAGAATCCTTCAACTTGAAAAGCCCATCTATCTCGATAGAGGGGATCCATCTTGTCACGCCGTCCGTAGACGGTCGAAACGGCTCAGGGAAACTTTACAAGTACACATAGATCCTTAATACTGAATCCATGACCCGCGGCCTCGCAGATGGATATTGTTGCCATCTCCATTTTTCTGTCCAGCAGGTCCTGCAGACTCGCCTTCCTTTACCAGGATAAAGGGACATTCACTTCAGGAGATCCAATTAACAATCAACTCCGTAGAAAACGTATACAGATTGTAAAGCCGTCGCGACCTATGCGACTCCTGAAACATCCGGGCCGACTTACCAGGACGCCTAGTTACCTCTCTCTGGTAACTGTAACGCCCTCATGGCTCCAGTAGTACGTCCATGAGAGTGTCCCTGCCGATCCTCCTTGTCCGAAACGGACATCTTCGCTACGCGAGAAGTAAGGCACCGATTTGTGTCGCTTCCTTGAGAGGATCTAGCTGACACTCCATAACCTAGAAGGTCAGACAGGCCATCATAGAAACTAGCGAGGGCCTCCATTTTGACACCACTGGAACCTCCGACCGCTGCGCATGACGCTGTCGGGGTCTGCGTGTCAGATAGTCCGCATCTGACATGTCCTTGCACAGTATATGGCAGGTTAAACCTGTCAGTAACTAGAACAGTGTGTTTCTTAAAGAAAAAACAATCGCTGAAGGGTTAAAGCTCTTAAAGAGAAAGCTACCCCAGCATTAATAGTTAACCGCCTAAGAAGGGGTTAAAGTAGCAGACTCCCCACAACCTTGATAATGAAAAAGTTGTGCGAGCCCCAAGTGCCTCTTATAAGGCAGCAGCTGCAGGACAGCTTTTTATGCCACACTAACAGAAAAAACGTTCCACAAGATCGCTAAAAATTGCGCTGTTTTGTATATCGCAATGACTGCCAAAGTTGTTAAAGAGATCGCTAACCGCTTATGCGATGTTAATGAGATCGCTCAGATTGGCAGCTACTAGCGACATTAAAAAATGATCACACAAACGATCGCATAGTATGCGTCGTTATCAGGATCGTTAGTGGGAACGTATAGTGGCAGTATTAAAATCGCAGACTCCCCACAAACTCTTTATTATTATTGAAAAGAGTATGCGAGCCCCTTATGCGATAACAGCCGCAGGACAGCGCAGTCTGTCACTCAGTGCCCCAGAAGGCGCCCGCGCTGTGGGGGTGAAGGGGTTAAGCTTCTACTCACCCAGCTGGTAACAGTGTAACATCTTGCCGGGAGGGGAGGAGGGAGAAGAGCCAGAAGAAGCTTTCAGCCTGCTTCTTTAATGGCCGCCGCGCTGTGCATCCGTGTGCTCCATGAGGGAAGCCGGAAATGGAGACAGCAGTAAAGCGCGCGCTCAGAGCGGCGCGAAAATTCAAATAAAAAGGCGCGCACTCCTCTCCTATGTCCTGCAGGCATCCACCTGCAGACAAAAAACACAGTCACCGACATGTATTGTACAGCGGCTGCCGCAGCAGTCGCTTAAACACTCACACACACATTAATAAAAATGTGAGGTAAAAATGTGAGGTACTCACCAGCCGAAGCGCCACAGGGACCCCCAGGGGTTTCTGGCGCTATGCCCATGCTTCCCCCCAGGGCAGGGGACGCAGTGACCCCTGCAGCGCAGTTTGCGCCCCCGCCAGGGAAGCCATCCTCATCCCCCCGGGCCGGCAGGGTTCTGCAGGGACCACCATTAGGGTAATACAGATCCGCCAAGGGAGAGGTTGGGGTCCAGCAGCGCTGAGACTCCTGAGACCTCTAGACCACTTCTGGTGATCCAAGTCTCTTGTCCAATAAAAAATAATAAAATCTTCTGAGGAGCTGCTTCCAGCAGCGACTATCCTCTGAGACCTCAAATTTTAGACTGGAGAAAGCTGAGTAGGAGGAGCCCGAGCTGGAGGGGCCGGACAACACTCTTTTTAATCTGAGGTGTCAATCCTATCTGGGCTCCACCTACCCACTAGTAATGACTGTGGCTCTCTTCCTTCCATCTGCAGCTGAAAAACTAAATTTTTTGGTTGTTAAAGGGATTTTTGAGCTTCAGAAAACACCTTGTGCTTAAGTTGTTTCATAAAACAAAACAAACAAACAAAAAAAAAAAAAAAACACCTGCTCTTTTCTCGCCCTCCTTGGGTCCAATGCTTAGTTTCTGGTGTCTGTCATGGAGTGCAGTGCTGCCATCAAATAACGGAGCTCAGCGAGCCGTTGTTGTCAACTCAGGCCGAACAGCCGTCGTTACGGGCTGAAGCTGTTGAAGTGACGTCAGCCCTTCCAACAGCAAGAGACACAGGGAGCGGCAGCGAAGACTCAGCGCAGAACCAGGGGAGGGTGGAGTGAGCAAAGAACAGACTGCAACTGCAGCCGGGAAACGGGGTAAATACCCTTTAAGAAGCCAAGTAACTGATCATTAAGGGTTAAAATCTGAGTCACAAGAAGGTTCTTAAGGGTCCTGCAGAATTTTCAGCATAAGGTATAGGGATCCATACAACACATAAAATGAACATTGTTGAGACCTTACGGACACAAAACATTAAAGACAACCTGTCAGCAGCATTTTGCTTTGTAAAGTTCACATGCGGCCATATTGGCGCTGTGATACTTATTAAAGTGATACCGGTGGAGAAAAAAAAATCAGTTTAGTGGATTTTGTGTAATCAGGGTTTGAAGTTCTCTTATAATCCTAGCTTTATGCACCGGAGTGGGCTGTGGGTAGGGTCTTCAGCTCTGACACGGCCCCTCCGCTGCGCCTGGTGTCTTTATCGTCCTTCTGGTTTAAACTTTATACCAACGGCGTATTGTGGGTGGCACTTGCGCACATTGGTCTCCTGACAGTCTTTAGGAAAATGGCACTGGTGAAGGCGCATGCTCAATGACAAGCTGAGATCTCAATCTCTCTATTCATCAGCATCATTTTACTGAAGACCGCCGGTAAGTAAATTTGAGCATGCGCCGCCATTTTCCTTCAGACTGCAGGAGATCAATGTGCGCAAGCGCCACCAGCGGCTAGGATGGCGTTGGCACAAAGTTTAAACCAAGAGGACGCTAAAGACAATAAGAGCAGCGGAGGGGCCGTGGCAGAGCCGAAGACCCTACCCACAGTCCCACCCCGATGCTAAAGTTATAATTATAAGAAAACATCAAACCTTGACCACAAAAAACGGATTTCTTTGCCACTGGTATCATTTTAGTCAGTATCACAGCGTCAATATGGCCACATGTGTAATTTACGTAGCAAAATCCTGCCGACAGGTTCCCTTTAATAGAAATGAGTAAAGCTGTGTGTCAATTTTTAAAGCAACATGCTCATCAGACACAATGCTGATACAGTCCTATGCCTAACGGGAGGGTCCTCAGGGGCGGTGCATCACACAGTGATTCACTTTGTTTTCTTTAATGTGTCATGCTCCCCCCAAGTCTCTGCAATTTATTTAACAGTGTATATGTTTCTTCCAGAAGGTTTCCTCAATTGTATTTTCACATGACCAATCTGTCCTCTTTGCTAAATATTCACATAGTAACCGCAACGCTGAAATGGCCTAGAATATAAGACCGCACATGACACCCACCCTTGTTATCACAGCATATTGGTGCCCTTCCAAATTCGGACTCAAGTCCATTGGCAAGGGCAGGACTTCCTGACGTAGCTTCTCTCGTTACTGAAGATCCTATATTCTCCTGAACTCCCTTTCCTCCATCCGCTGTACTTGGATTTTCCACCCTTGTGACCAAAAAGACTTTATGGCCTCTCCCCGGGCTAGACACGGCCACTGGAGCCGGGGGGCTCGGTGCGGGCTGCTCAGCAGGCTTTTCTTCTTCTTTAACCTCTTCCTCGTCCTCTGTATCGGAGTCAGAATCCTGACCTGGAGTTTCTGGGGCAGGGGCGACCTCTTCTGCCTCTTGGTTATCAGAATGAGGTTTGCTATTCTCATTGGCAGTGTCCGAGTTCTCAGTAGCATGGCTGATCTCCTCAGGGGCAGTGCTCGTATCTTCTTCAGCAGCGCTGGCAATCTCGGCCATTGATACTGAATGTTGGAGGCGTTCTTCTTTCTCTTTGGCTAAGACAAAGTTTCTCCTGCAACCGTTCTGAATTTCAGTCAGCAAAGCCTTCTGTGTTTCGATAAAGCTCTTGACCTGATAAAATGAGTGAAATTGTCAGTAAAAGGCAATGGTACGGATGCATGGATACACAACATGTACTAACAAAACAGGGGCCATTCACTTCCGCATTGGGAGCGACATTAGGAACGTCATCGAAGGCGCTCACCTCACAAAGCGGAAATGAGTTACCCCGGAACAACACTTTAAAATTCTATATGCCATAATTAAATCCATCCCTCTATAAATCCTTCCAGAAATCGATCAACACAGTTGTGCAAAAATTTTGCGACTTTTGACGTTTTTACTACGATTTCAACCCGCCCTGCTCAGCTTTTAAAAAGAAAAGTGGAACTTGACTGGAAAGAAGCATGACTTATATGTGCCCAACAAATTAATCCTAATTTACACCACGACAGTGTTGTAAATTACTACAGAAACATACTCCAGTTCGTGACTTGCATACACGCCTTGTGGTGATGTACGGCAGCTGCAAGTGCGCCGAATCCACTAAGAGTGGTGCATTTCTTAATGAATTTGGTGCATCTTACTGCAGTCCGTCGGGGGCCAAAGTGCTTTTTTTTTATTACATCCTAACAGAAGTGTCACTATCCATTAGGACGTGAAAATGGCATCCGCTGATTCTCCCTGGGATTGCCTTGCCAGGGCTAACCCGCTCTCATTTAGGGAGGATTACAGGACTGACGTGGATAATTCCTTACTGGATACGGCCAATCACAGCGGCAGAATCTATGAAGTTGAGTAGAAACACATGATGGTATGGGCTATTTTTTTTTACTATTACCACTGGGCATGGCTATTATAGAATAAAGTATTTTGAATGGTGTCAGTCACCCCCAAAACTGAAACTGAACTTTTTAGACATTTATATAAGAAACTTGCCCTTCTAAAAATCATACTGGTACTGTAGAGATTAGCACATTTGTTGTATAGAAAAACAGTTTTATTAGATATGCAATGAGAGGGCTTAGGCGAGTCAAGTTCTCAGTGCACTGTCCCGCTCCTGTTAATTACTATCCTCTCCCCATACGGTGATTGACAGTGCTCGCTTTGGAGCGAGACCTGATCTAAATCCCCAACTCTGCACACACTGATACAGTAAGGGCAGGGAGCACACACAGTGTCGGTGTGTGCAGATGCCGTCTCTTGTGTGTAGCGGACACTGGCTGCATGCAAGGTTACACCGCAGCAGGTGGTCAATGATGATGAGACGGAGACGAGAGTGTGCACAATGTCACTGTGCAAATTCATATCTGTAGTGGCCGCTCGCTGAACACATCACAACAGCAGGCGGCCAATGATAAGAGGGAGACCAGAGTGTACACAATGTCGGTGTGTTGCACCCTCTCATCTGTGTAGTGGCCGCTCGCTCCATACAGGATCACACAGCAGCAGGCAGCCAAGGATGATGAGACGGAGATGAGAGTGTGCACAATATTGTTGTGTTACACGCACTCATTTCTGTAGAGGCCGCTCGCTGCATACAGAATTACACAGCAGCAAGCGGCCGAAGCTAATAGGAGAGGTAGATGAGAGTGTGCACGTCTCTCCAGTGTGTAGCGTCCACTCGCTAACATGCAGGGGCCAAGAATTTGCACACTTGGAAAGCGTGGAACTTGCACAAGTTTGCATTGGGTCTTCACATAAATGATTCAGGAGATCTTCTCCTGATATATCTCTAAGCACTATTTTTATAATGAATGAACATTCAGAAAAAACGACAAAAGTCTACAGACAAAACCTCAACGCAATATTCAATCTTTAGTTTTACCCTTTAACTTCTTAAAATAAAAAAAATAAAAAAGTTGTAATTCATAGAAGAGCATCTCTTACAGCCTCTTTCTTGGGTTCTCTGTCCAAATCCATCCTGAGAAGAGATTGGTTGACACGAAGAGCCAACGACAGCGCCATCAAACCTCCCGTCTTGATCTCATTCTCCCTCAAATCAAGACGCAATAAACGAGGGGATTCGGCTACAAACTCAGCTACAGCCACCGCGCCTGGGAACACAGTAAAGTCCGGTAATGTTACCATTTCATTATCTGCAGAATTATTTTCAAGGACACGATGAACTGAAAATGTTCCAATAAAAAAATGCTTGGGTGTATTCCCAGCTCCCATAACAGGGAATGGAGAGAGCTGACCCCTGTCCTGGGAAACAGATGGGGGTCCCAATCTATTAGACATTCATTGCATATCACTTGGATACGTCATAAATCAACCCATTTAAGTGTACGGCCACTCTGTGGATTTGGAGCTCCGTGTCAGAAAAACTAAGCTCTGGTCCCTACAAAAACATGTTAAAAAAAAAAAAAATGTATCAGTACATAAAAGGTGGAGGTTCACTTAAAAACCGCTGCAGCCATTCAGTGGCGCATTACCACTTTGGATGCAGAGGTCAGGGCAGAAAACAAGAGATTAGACTGTCAGCGGAACAGAGACGAGGGGGAGGATCCATGGCAGAGTATGTGGCATTTGTAACTAACCTCTTCATTATGGTTTACCACCTACACATTACCTTCACAAGTGAGTTTAGCACATGCCAGGCCAAGTCGGAGGACACTGCGGTTCCCAATCAGACCATTTTTAAGATGTCGGACGCCTTCGTTGCCGACTACATTATGACCAAGGTTCAAAGTTTCTAATGTCTGAGTGTGAGGCTGTAAGAACAAAAAACAAACATTATTGAATTGATACAAGAAAACTAAAGGACTAGACTCATTAAAACTACAAAAGCCAACTGGGGTCTTACCAGGCACATGCTCATGTACACCATGCCGGCGTGAGTCAGCTGATTGTTCCACAAAACGAGGGTTACCAGTCCCTGGTGCTGTTCCTTCAGACCCTCGCAGAGATAAGCCAGCCCTTGAAGTTATATATATATATATATAATTTTGTTTGTTTTTTTTAACAACTATATAATACATAAATATATATAGTATTTAGTCTCAGCACTAATCAACATCCTTAAGCTAATAGTCATCCACAAAAATCAATCACCTTTGATCCCCATTCTCAAGTATGCAGGGCGTCCCAGAGGTTGGGTTTCCAATAATCAGTACGTTCTGGGTAGGATATCATTTTCAATTGTGGGAAGATCTCTTTAAGCGACTTTTCTACCCAAGGAAACCTGGGAAGAGCCTTTGCTCCAGTTTTGGATGTCTAAGACCCATTGTATTAACGTCCAGCAGTGAAGGTACGGCTTACTCACCAGAGTCCATTATGTGGTTGTTCCGCAGGTCCAGGATCTGTATGCAGCTGTTGAACTTTAATACGTTCCCCAGTTGCGCTGAGTCTTGTAAGCTGTTCAGACGGTTGTCAGCGAGGTAAAGCTCCCGTAATACTATGTTCATTTTTAAAGCTGTGGCTGATGGGTGGAAAAATGTAAAAAAAAAAAAAATTAGGGTGAAAGTGTTAAACGTGTAGATTATGTGTTCGGAATGCAAAAGCACAAGCAATGCCTGCTCTGAGTGTGCAAGCGACGCATTTCGGTGCCTTTTACATTGGACAGTAGTGAGAAGTCTGCTGCTATCCCACAGATAGGGGATAACTTGGTTATTTGGGGTTTACCCTTTAATTAGCGATGGATGTGGTATAAATTGGCTGTTGAACCCTTAAGAAAAGCACTATCCAAATGGAGGAGGTCTAAAGCAGTGCAATGACTTACCTAATAACATAAGGGGTCTTCCAGAAAGACTGGTGTTTTCAAGGTGAAGGACAGTTAAGCTGCTGCTGATGCGTAGCGCCCGAGCCACAAATGGTGCCGAGTGATCTAGCAATGGGGTATTTCGAGCATCCAAATACTGGAGGCAGTTTGTCTGTACAAAATAATATATAATTAAAATAAATAAAAATTCCTTCTAAAAATATTTATTATGACCACGCATATTTTGCACTGTGGCCAGTAGGTGGCGCTATGCCTGTGCATTGTAGATACAGAACTATATCCAGGATAAGCGGTATATTTACTCTGATCAGGATACAATCAATCTACTGTTAATAAAGGTTTGCTATCAAATAAGAAAATAAAGTCCGGAAACAAAGAAGAATCCGGCACACGACGGTTGAACCTTACCTTCCGCATCATGTGAGCGGCGGCCTGCCAACCCCGAGTGCCAATGTGCTTGTTGAAGGAGATATTGAGATGCGTCGCCGACTCATAATACTCAATCATGTCAAACAGAGCGGAGGCTCCCTGCACAAAATGGGAGAAGGGATGACAAAACCGAAGGCTACTGACGCCAGAGTGCAGCAAGTAACAAGTGTCATTTATATAGAAGACCACCCCATCTATTTAGAGATCCCTGGGACCCACAATGATCACATTTTCCATTCACCCCAACTTACATCCTCATCCAGGTTTGTCTGCTCCAAATCCACCATTTTAAATTGCACCCGCTTAAAGATTTCCTCCAGGGCTTCGCACGCTTTATGGTCCAATTTCTCCCCTATGGAAATAAATATATATATTTTATCAAAAAGGGTCTATACTTTGCAGGGGAGAGCAATTGTGGTTAGGAGCAGTCAGAGACAGGCTTTACAGATGCGGCTTATAAACCAATAGACCTAGATGCTCTGACCTGTGCAGGGAGGAGGAGGAGGTGTGCTGTGACCTTTAACTATTGTATTAAAAGGCTGCAGGCAACACAAGTGTTACTGACAAGCGACTCTTGATGGCTCCGTGGGAAAACTACATTTAAAAAAAAAAAAAACGCCAGCCATGGGGCAGCGCTTATAGCAGATCAGTAACAACAACCACGGGTGCCTTCTGCAGACCACTGATTTTCATGACAACCCATCGACGCCCCGCGATCATGTCACAGGGGCGCTAATGAGTGGGGTTAACAGCCGCGGGTAGATCGAAATTTCACCGGAGCTTGCATCAAAGGGGGAAGACACGACATATGACATATGTATACATCATATTTTGTGAAGGGGTAATGTATTTAGGACTGGGGGGAAAAATGGCTATTATAATGCGGTGGTCATTTTGAATTTAGTAAAAAAAAAAAAGTAATAATTTAAAAAACTTGTATATATAATATCTGAATTGTAATTTTTTCAAAACCTATAACTTATGGTAGATGAAGCTGTTTGAGCGCTTGACATTTTGATCATTTTTTACTGCAATTCTGAGGTGCAAAAAAAAAAAAAATTGCAATTTTAGAGTTTTGCATTTTATAAGGTTTATTAATGTCACTTTATATTTTGATAAATCAGACTTTTACACACATTCCCATACCAAGTATTCTTTTTTTTTTAATCTTTCAATTTCTTTATTAAAAGATGGGGGGAGGGGAAGGAAAGGGAGGAGGGGATTTGGATTTTTACAATTTTTTTCATATTTTTATTTTTTCACATGAGGACAAAGATGGCAGTTGCGAGGCATCCTTCAGTGGGCCCACAGCTGCCATAAAAACGTATAAGTCACCACCAGCAATCGCCTTTTGGGGGTCCGGTGATAAAACCAGTGGCATTTAAATAGTTAATTAGCAGGGATAATTATCGGAGATTGCTCCAGTTGCTTGTGTTACATCAAGACGCAGGTAAACACTGGCACCCGACGTATGCAATTGTGCCATACCATTATGTCACGTTTCAATAAGGGGTTAAAACAATAACTAGACTGACATTTTTTTCCTGTAATCCTTTCAATTAACTGCAGATTATGTTTTGTCAGAGAAATGTAAGATTTAACTATGGGACAACAGTTCTGATTGTTTTGTCTCCTATATAGAACTATGTTTCCATGGAAACAGACTACAAACAAACCTTGTGTAGTCTGATCCTGCAATCATGCTTCCATCTGTCCCCTAATTCTAACTAGCGTACAAAAAGCAGATGACCGATGGATGGGAGAATAACCACCAGTTCAGACTGCAGGTGACCACAGGATGCCTTCTACCTACAGAAATAAAAAGGCCTTACCCTTGAGATCCAGGCTCTCGACTCTCCCTGAAAGATCAGTCAGATCCTGGAAAAAAAAAAAAAAAAGGAGCAACCAAGTATTAGATTACGTTAAACGGTCTACAATGAAGCAAAACATCACATTTAATAATAGACTCCAAATCAGACTACTCTTCAGTCTAAATTTTTTTTTTTTATCAGCCATACACAAAAAAAATCCCCAAAAAACACAAATTGCCTACTTGTTTGGCCGACTTCATCTCCTGATTCTACCATCAAAATGCACTGTCGACTCAAGCGATCATGCATATTAATTACAGTTAATTACAGCAGCTTATCTGTTGAGATTGGGCAGACTTAAATGCAACATGCCTTACCCCTTGTCATCCCGCCCAATATTTTGTCACAAGTTCATCCTATGTATAGCCTGCTCTGGTGAAGTTGTATTGTCTCAGCTGGTGACAGTAAGGCTGCATTTATGGCCACTTTTGTACATTTTTTGCATATTACACATGTACGCAGCATACTTTACCTGAAGCTGACGGATAAGTTTAGGGATCTGTTTACAGTTCAGTTTCTGGCAGGCTTGTGTATAGGACATGATGACATCTTCCACAGTGACATTCTGGGCTAAAGAGAAAGACAGAAGAAACATTAATAGTTCCTTGGTGTCATACTTCTGGCAGACTGCCCCCATCATTAAATGTTAATTTTGCACTTGAAGGCTACATTCACAAGAGGTGAAGTCTAGAGCAGGGGTGGGGAACGTCCGGCCCGCGGGCCGTATACGGCCCGCCATATCATCTGGTCCGGCCCGCCGGCCCGGCAGGCAGCCGACACTTTTTCAATTAAGTTTTGGGGTCTGCGCCACCTGCAGGCCTCTCGCAGTGCGGCGCACCGGAACCCCCACCCGTGTTCCTGGTGAGCGGAAGCAGAATATCCATCTCTGCTTCCCCCCC
>JARQOD010000008.1:38532336-38551780 GCA_033576555.1 Oophaga sylvatica
TTGAAAAGAAGCAGGCGACCCCCCACTCGAGAATCCTCGAGTGGACCCCTGGCGTCAATCCGACTTTGCGGGTTTCTTGTCAAGTTCCCGCTTGTTCTGGCGGAAACTCTGCTTCCAGGGAGTACGAGTTTTCTGAGAGGATTTCTTTCCTGAGAAAGAAGGACGACCCGATCCCCACGAGGAGTGACTAGATCGTCCTCGGCCCCGAAAGGACCGCCGACCACTATAATCACCAGGCTTACTGGACACCGAGGCCATGGCCCTTCGCTGTGGTAATGCTGATTCCTTGCCTTAGCCTTGGAAATCAGCTCTGTGAGGTCGGATCCAAAAAGATGGCCACCCTTGTAAGGTAAGGCCAACAACCCTTGTTTGGAAACTGCGTCCCCGGCCCACTGTCTGAGCCATAAAGCTCTTCTGACTGTGACCGCTGAAGCTTGCGCTTTGGCCAGCAAAGATGCCGTATCCAGACCGGCATCAAAGATATAACAGGCTGCCGTTTCTAACCATTCACAAGTTTCCCGTATCTCAGATAACGGAGATTCATTTTGCACTCCGTCTTCAGACGTGCCAACCAGCTTAGAGAAGCTCTAGCAGCACACATGGATCCTAGCACTGCTCGAAATCCATGACCCGCAGCCTCATAGCTTGCTTTTGCCGCCAATTCTGCCTTTCTATCCAAAGGCTCCTGTAAGCTCGCTTTTCCCTTAATAGGGAGTAGAGAGGATTTACTAAGCTGAGACAAACACATCCACTTCAGGAGCAGAAGTCCAATTAGCCTTTAACTCCGTAGAGCAAGGATAAAGTGTATCAAAGAAATGCGTTCCATGAAAACGCTTATCTGGACATAGACGTTCCTCCTCTATTACACCATTAAGCTCATCCAGAGCTGGCAATGTTGTGCGCGAAGCACGGGACTCCTGAACATGCGTGCTGATTTACCAGGACGACTAGTTACCTCCTCCGGTAACTGTAGTATATCTCTCATGGCTTCAATTAATGCCTCCGTACGCTTCGTCATAGAGGAACGCCCCTGCGGCTCGTCCGCATCTGAATCGGATATTTCTCCATCCGAAATTTAAAGGGGAACTCTGCCCAATATCAGATACATCTGACTCGCTCCGTGTAGAGGCCGGTAACGGCCTGCGTCGCTTCCTCTGAGAGGAATTAGCAGACACATATTGACCTAAAAGGTCAGACAAGTTATTAATCGATCGAGCGATATCATCCAATTTTCCACCGCTGTCGACCGCAGCGCTAGACGCTGTGGAGGTCTGCGTATCTGATTGCCGCAATGGCACTGGGACGTGATCCGCGGCATCTGAACTCTGTTCAGACATGTCTCACCTGTATGAGCAGGTCAAAGCGGTAATACCAGCAAAAAACTATGCGGTTTTTTTTTTTTTAAACGCTGAAGGGTTAACGCTCCACCAAGCAGGGTTACCCCAGCGGTATTCAGTCAGCAAATTTAGCTGGTAGAAATAACCCTCAGAGGGTTAATATTGCAAACTCACCAAAATATATATATATATTTGTGAGCCCCAGCCAATTTTTATGTCTCTGATGAGACTGCAGCTGCAGTATAGCGATCGCTGCGCTGCGGGGTGAGGAATCCGCACTCACCCAGCTGGCCGTGGTGTCTTATGAGGAGAGGAGCGGTCCGAGGAGCCCAGGAGCCTGAGTAATGGCCGCCACAGTGGGGGAGTCGCAGGAGAAACGCCAGAGCGCGCGTCTTCCTGCTCAGAAGACCGGGATAGATAGGCCACGCCCCCCGCCAGCTCAAATAATGAGCGCGAACTCTCCCCGCTCCTGCTCCCTCTCTGTCCTGCAGCTATCTGCCTGCGGACAAAAAATCACCACATCTCCTTGTAACAGCGCTGTCACAGCAGCGCTGAAGCATACTGACATTACATGTAGTAGCGCTGTCACAGCAGCGCTGAAGCATACTGACATTACATGTAGTAGCGCTGTCACAGCAGCGCTGAAGCATACTGACATAACATGTAGTAGCGCTGTCACAGCAGCGCTGAAGCATACTGACATTACATGTAGTAGCGCTGTCACAGCAGCGCTGAAGCATACTGACATACATGTAGTAACGCTGTCACAGCAGCGCTGAAGCATACTGACATTAGTAATAGCGCTGCTCATTCAGACGCTAAAGCACTCACACATAATTATTATTAAAATTTGTGTGGAGTACTCACCAGCCAAGGCGCCACAGGGACCCTCAGGGTTTCTGGCGCAGTGCCCATGCTTCCCCCAGGGCGAAGAACGCAGTGACCGCACGTGTGGTTTGCGTTCCCGCCAGAGAAGCTCTCCTCATCCCCCAGGGCCGGCAAGGATTCTGCAGGGACTTGAGTAAATACAGATCCGCCAAGGGAGAGGTTGGGGTACAGCAGCGCTGGTACCCCTGAGACCTCTAGACCAACTAGTGATCCAAGTCTCCTGTCCGAATATTAAAATAATAAAATCTTCTGAGGAGCTGCATTAGCAGCGACCATCCTCTGGACCTCAAATCTTAGACTGGAGCTGAGTAGGAGGAGCCCGAGCTGGAGGGGCCAGCCAGTCATCACTCTTTTGATCTGAGGTAACATCCTGATCTGGGGCTCCGCCTACCCATCAGTAATGAATTCCTGTGTCTCCCTCCCTTCCATTCTGCAGCTGAAGGTCGTTTTCACCCATTCATAGTCAGTGTCATACAGGAAGTCAAAGGGCCCAATTAAGAGAAAAAAAATTAGTTATTGACAGATTTTTTCCTCTAGGGCTATTTGAATGGTTATGTGTATAGTAACAAGCCACAAACATTACAGGATCCCTGAGAGAACTTAAAGTGAGACATTCAAGCTATGACCCCCAGATGTCCTACAAAACTTAGGAACGACCCCAAAAGACGTGGTTGGATGCGAATGGCAGACATTTTCAACACCTGCTTTAAAACCTCAGTTTATCATAAACCAAGGTATGTACAGTCCAAATTTCAGTATGATGGATGGTCACCCTTAGAAGTAACAGCAATTTTTCCGGGTAAAGTAGTGAGTGAATCACCCTGTACTTGGAAACCAAGGAGTTGTGTTGTGGGATTGCGTTTTTCAGTTACACTTTATTTTGACTTAGTCTATATAAAAGAAGAACAAATAAAAATATACTATACATACACACGTACATGTATATATATTAAACCAAAAGCCAAGACCAAAAACAATCTCCCCATAATTGCAATTTGGAATGAAGTTAGTACATGTATTAATTGCAATGATATAATTTAGAAGTTGTTTACCACAGAACTGATCCATGCCAGTTATGCCTCCAAGCATCTAATGCTCCTATGCCAAAGTATACATACACACAACTGGCCCTACAGAATCACGGTTAAGTTATTGCGCTTGGAGACATCGCCCACACAACTCAGCTATTGGGCAAATGTTCGTTTGGCCGAATGTTCTCCTCTGCTAAACATTAATGTGTATTTAAATGGGAGAAAGCAGCTACAAGAGAGGTCTGTAACCGGCGTATCATCTCTACGGAGAACCAAAGAATTTGGAGTGTAGCAAAGGATCAGATGCTTACATTTAAATTGCCTGAATCGTCCTGCCTGACGCAACGAGTCAGGCGAAAAATCGATTGGACAACATGCTGGCCAGTTCCGCCAAAATAGCTTTCAATGATTTTAACACAACCACAGTGATAATTTTCTAAGTACGCCCATCTGCTTCATTTGCCATTTTGTTTATGCTTGAAAAAGGCCACCTGTTGGCCGAAACGTTGCTTTTATGATGCATTTTGAAAGAATAAAAGGAAAAGAATCATCTCTCTGGTTCCTTGGAAACGATTTGTCTCTTAATTTGCTGGTAACTCAGTAGGAAGTTGCTTCATGGAAGCACAGAGCCTGTGGAGTGGTGCAAAGAGAACTACCATTACGGACATTGGACATTCTAAGTACACGCTAAGATTGAATGTGTTAAATTTAAACTGTAGACTTTACGCATAAAATGAAAATACTTTGCACACGAATTGGCCAAATTCCTACATGCCCATGAAAAAGCAACCTTTCTTTGATGGGACCTTGGCCTAATACTCATCAAACTTGCTTCTGCCAGGCTAAGAGCCTTCATGTTTAAAGGTCAACATTAACAGAAATAATCACTTGAAATAGATCACTCTGTGTGTAATGACTCTATATGAGTTTCACTTTTTGCATTGAAGAATTGAAATAAATTAACTTTTTGATGATATTCTAATTTTGTAAGAAGCACTTGTATATTACAATATGGATATAAACATATACCTTTATATTCCTTTTCTTATATCACTTGTGTTAATTTACTTGCAGTTTATTTTTTTCACATACACGGTCTATTGAGTTATATATTCCCTTGATCGCCGTATTCGGCCATTTATACTCATGCTTCCAGGAGGGAAAACGCACTTCCATCAATCCCACGTTTTATCCATGGTTCTTATATGTTCTTCCGGTGTTACTCACGCATGTGCAATCATTCTCCTGGTGACCTCTTATGATGTGTGGCTAACGCCGCCATGTGTTGGCGTTTGACAAATTACTTGAAAGTGCACTTACTATATAAGCCCGACTTGACTGTCGAAGCTTCAGTACATGAGGTAGCGACGCACGTTGGGTTACGACTCCATGTTACTATTTGTATGAATGACTTATTTTTTCACTATTAGGTTGGTGTCTCTCTAGGACAAGTCATATTCCTCATTAGGGTCTTGTACCAAATACACATTGTCCTCCTGGTATCCATCTCAGTTATATCTACATAGTCATGATTTTGCAGGATTAGTGGCATGTTTTTCATGCAGCTATATCAATTAATGGTTATATTTGACATCTTACATATTATCTGGTACTTTGCACTTCATATTTATGGTGGCATTTGTCATTATTGGCTGTTTTTGTGCATCAACTTTCATACTTGATTGGTGATAATCCCATTAGATTATTACCCTTTCCATTAAGTATCTTACATTATTTATCCTCAACATATTGGGAATTTTTTGCTGTTTGTATATAACGTATTACCTGGAATCACTTTCATATTGATCAACTATTGCATACTTGACTGTTGGAGTAATTATCTGTCCACATGTATGTAGGTACCGTATTTTTCAGACCATAAGACGCACCTAGATTTTTCATGAGGATATTAGGAAAAAAAAATTGGAGCAAAAATATGGTCAATTCTGTACTAGTATCCCCTACCCTGGTATGCATGGCCCCCTCATCCCCATCCTGATAGGCATGGCTCCATCCTTATCCTGGCCCCCTTATCCCCATCCTGGTAGGCATGGTACCTTTGTCCCCAGCCTGGTGGGAATGGCCCCCTCCTTATCCTGGTATGATTGGCCCCCATCCTGGTATGTATGGCCCATCAGGAAAATATAAAAAAAACAAACAAACCATTATACTTAGTTTCCTGTGCTCACTCTCCTGTTCCAGTGACAGAAGCTGATTTATGATTGTGAGCAGTGCATGGCAGTGACGTAATGCACTGCTTACAAGCCGGGGACAGCAACCAGAATACTCGCTGCTCCCAACGCTGGGACTATGTGTGTGGAGAGCAGTGAATACTCATTGCTCTTTAATAGCAGGCACAGTGTTAGCTGCAGCTGCCGGGCAATCACGTGTGCCTGCTACTAATATTCATTCCCTTAAGTAGCGGGCACACGCGAACGCCCAACAGCTGAAGGAATCCGGCTGTAGAGGCCAACAGCATGTCCACTGTTCCACCATGGGCGTGGAATACAGTGAATATTCATTTCTCTTTAGCAACAGGCACAGGAGTAAGCCGCAGCAGCCGGCTCCTGCCTCCTGTGACCTGCTGCTCCGACGCTGCCGCTCCCCCACCTCCTCGTCCACCGCAGGTACATCCGTACTATAAGACGCACCCCCCATTTTCCTTCACATTTTTGGAGCAAAAAGAGTGTGTCATATAGTCTGACACACATGTATATATACATATATTTGTATACAAATCTCTACGGGCGATCATTTATTTTCTCTGCCTGTTGTCAACTTTGTTTTGTGTTTTCATTCTGTTTAGCACTTAGTTTTTTCAATAAAGCCATTTTTTTTACCGGTTTTCATGCTTGGGTGTGCAGCTTTTTTTCTAATCTGACCGGTTTTCCAACGCATTTTGTAGTATGTCACTTTATCAGAATAAAACCCCAAATCATTTCACCCATCTTATGGCTTTCAATTGAGGGCCTGCCACAGCTAATTCCAACAACAAAAAAGGTGGCTGGAGGGTACCTGGTCCTGGGGCTGTCAGCTGGGCGGCTATAAGGTACCGGTTTCGTCTTCCTACCCTGCACGTCTGGCTCTCGAGTGAGCGGGCAAGGACCAGTCCGCATTTTCATCGGTGCAAACGCCCCAAACACTCTGATGTGTTAGGAGTAGTGTTGAGCGATACTTCCCGATATCAAGAAGTATCGGATCGGATCGATACTCAAAAAGTATCGGGTATCGCCGATTCCGATACCGGAAACCAATGCAAGTCAATGGGACAGAAATATCGTAATTAAAATAAACCCTTTCTTTCCTTGTAAACACTAGATATACACACATAGAATACATACATATTATATATATATATATATATATATACACACACACACATACACATGTCATTGTGACATATATATATATATATATACACACACACACATATATTTATAGTTCATACACTTCTACATAGTAAAATAGCCGCTGATTCAATTGCTGGCTTTTGTGAAATAAAACACACACACTTCAATTAAAATCATTTTAATGAAATAATGAAACATATTTTGACCATATTTTATTTTCCAGGTAAATCCATTCTAAGCCCTTGATCACCTGTAATAAAAATAAAATAATAAAGCAACATTATTCTTACCTATCCGGTGCTCTGTCAGGTCCCCCGATGTAATCCTTCTGAAAGGGTTAATGTTTACTGCAGGGACCGCAGCTAACGCTGCCAGCTTCGCAGTAAACCCCGAATGAATCATCTCCTCTCCTGGCTGACAGGAGAGGAAGTGATTAGTGTGGGAAGCTTAATTGATTGTTTCCCACTTTCACATCAGGTCAGCCGGGGACACAGCATCAGTGACGTCAGAGGGAATCCTGGCTGACCTGATTAACAAAAATAGGGGATCCCCTCGAAAAAAAAAAAATGGCATGGGGTCCCCCCTATTTTTGTTAACCAGCCAGATGAAGCAGACTACTGAGGCCTGGTATTTAAGGCTGTTAAGGATCCAAGATCCATGAACCTTGCAAGCCTGATAATACCAGGCCACAACAGTCTGCTTATCTTGGTTGGTTAACAAAAATAGGGTATCCCCTCGAAAAAAAAAATAGCATGGGGGTCCCCCGATTTTTTGTTAACCAGCCAAGTGAAAAGCAGATTGCTGCTGCCTGGTATTAAAAGACTGTCAAGGCCCATGGATTTTGGCCCTCAACAGACTAAAAATACCAGCCTGCAGCAGCCCCACGATTGGCGCATCCAAAGATGCACCAATTGTGGCACTTTACCCGGCTTTTCCCACTTGCCCTGTAGCGGTGGCAAGTGGGGTAATAAGGGAGTAATGTCACCTTTGATTGAACGGTGACAATAAGCACGGTTAATAATGGAGAGGCCTCAATAAGACACCGATCCATTATTAATCATAAAGGTTGTAAATGTTTAAAAAAATACACAGCCAGAATAAAGACTTTTAATGAAATAATACACAACACAGTTTTCATTAGTTTTTATTGCACGCTCATCCTGCGACGCCATCGATCTCCTGTAAAAAAAAACAAAAAAAAACAAAAATAACAAACCAACACAAATACTTCCTGTCCGACGTAGTCCAAGATAACGAGTGTCCCACGACGAGTCCAGCTCTGCTACATCTGGATGCCAGGCTCAGCCTGACATCCAGACACAGCAGAGCTGCTTACCGGAGGAGATTACCGGCGGTGACATCATCCGGACTTAATTACGGCCAGCTGTCGTGAGAGTACAGCTGGCCGAGATTACCCAGTACCCAGCAGTCACGTGTAGTTATCGCGAGAAGCTGCCCGTGACCGCCAGGGAGAGGGTAATGGTGGCCATCCATGCCATGACTACCGGGGATCTTCTGCCAGGTAAGTGCTGAGTCCTGACTCCTGACAGACCCGACCGACACTGACAGTGACACTTTCGGGAAGTTCCTGTGTCACGTACTTCGTTCTGTGACACAGGAACCCCCCATATACTTTACAGGATATGCAAAAAAATATCGGAACTCAGAATCGGAATTCCGATACAGCGAATATTGGCCGATACCCAATATTTGCGGTATCGGAATGCTCAACACTAGTTAGGAGGAATAGGGTCCTGCCTGGTAGACACTAGAGGATACAGTAGTGATAAGACTTCCAAGACAAATTTCTTAGGAATGCTACATTAGCATTTATAAAAGCCTAGGGGGTTGAATAAATGCCAAAGTGTAGGGCAACAAACTAATAATGATGAATGTGACCTTCCTGGTGGATAGAAAATCTCAAATCTTTGATGGATTAGTAGGTGAAAGTAGACTTTTTAAGTTTATTGTTGCTAGAAAAGAATATTCCTTGCATAAAGGAATTGTGGTCTTTATAGTTTTCATTTTGAAGTGTTTGCCTTTGATATGATTTAGAAATGTAAGATTTATTATTGGCTACCGGGACAGTTTACGTTTTTTTTTGACTATAAGCAAATTGAGACTAGTGACCAAGCCTTTGATTTGAAACTGGTACTTGAATGACTGCTCTTAGAAGACATCTCAAACCTAGTCAAGCTAACAGTCTCGGGCAGATGTACGAATTTTTATGTGTAAAACGAAAACTGTAGGATTGGAGAGAAAGCATGTTGTAAACATTCTTCATAGTACTCAGGATTCAGATTTCTCCTTTGCCTCATTGGGGGACACAGGACCATGGGTGTTATGCTAGGAGGCTGACACTAAGTTAAAACAAAGAAAGTTAGCTCCTCCCCTGCAGTATGCACACTCATGCTGGCTCCAAGTGAACCAGTTCTTGCTTAGTGTCCGTAGGAGGCACATGTGTCTGGTCTTCAGACCAAAAGCTTTGTTATTTTTCATAAACGCAGATTGGCATGATTCCTATGGGAAGATCATAATAAGACTTATTACACATAGTGTTTTTCAACCCCAGTGTGCCTAGTTCCCCTGAGTGGGCTTCGTCACTGTAGCGGTCCATAGGCTTTACTAGCTAAAGCAATTGAGTCCCTACAAGATCCCTCCATGGGCCGGGACATGTGGCTGCCTGTTTTCAGAGGGTTCATCTACCTCAAAAGGGAACCATCGGCCAGCAGGGGCCACTCAATATAAAAAATAAAAAAAAACAACAGGCGTCTAGGAAACTGTCCCATAACACGTTTCCAGGACATTCTCACGCATCTACGTCCGGAATCTCCATTTCCTGCTCCCTCTCACCAGGGATTCGCAGTGACCAACGAGTCTGACGGTCCCCTAGGCCATAGACCTGGTTTCACCGAAGTATCAGGTATGGCGGATACCGGCATTGAAGCCATCAACCAGACCTTGATGATTGACAAGGATGGTTTCTCTTCCCCAGATCATGCTGTGTCTTTCAAGAGGACCTAATGTCCTCATAAGGTGTTTGCCAAATGTCCTGAGTTAGGATCTGCGGAAGGAATGGACTGACCCTCTTCGGTTGATCCACCTGTAACTCGCCTGGTCTCGAAAGTCTTCCTATTCCTACCAGATGGACCCTTGATTAAATGCCCCACGGATTGTCAGATTGGCAATCTTGCTCGCTCAGTTTGTTCAAAACCTCAGGCTCGACAATCTCCTTCGTTGCTCCGGCATGGATAGTAATCTTCCTTTGGAGGCAGCGGATCTGGACAACCAGATTTTCCAGACGGAAGGCTATTTATTTGGGGCATGCACCCTGGAGGCTGATAGCTGCCCCACGCTTGTAGTCTCTAACCACCACTTTTAGACGGACTCTGTGGCTCAGGGAATGGGCCTGTATTCAAAAAGTCCTTAACCTATGCTGTCTTTCCAGAGTTTGATTCTATTTGAGGAATACCAGGATCATCTTATATCTGATGTCACAGAAGGGAAAGTGTGAATTCCTTTCCCTACAAAGGACCAGGCAACCATTTCACTATCAGCAAACTCTGTTTTTGGGACTTAGTTTATACTCGAGCCTATCCGGGATCCGAAGAAGGATGGAAGGGCGAGATCCATCCCGAACCTGATTCTTCGAAGCAAGTTCCACGGTCCGACACTTCAGGATGGAATCCTTCCCTTCGGTGAACGGGGGAGGGTGCCTGGCATCCATCGACATCATGGGATGTTTTCCTCCATATCCTAATCATTTAATTTCACCAGAAGTGCCGGCGCTTCGCTGTTCCTGAACAACTCACAGCTAGCCCCTCGGACTCTCCACCGCTCCCGGAGCATTCACGAAGGTCATGTACATTTTTGTATTTTCGGGCCATGGGTTTTTTTTTTTTTAACACACGTTGAGACTTTTCTATTCAAGGGACCGTTCTTCCAAGCCTGCGCAGTGTGCGTGCGTATCACTTTGGATAACCTTTGTCGCCTAGTTGGCTGAAAGACTTAAATAAGTCTTTTTCCCGCACAAGCTCAGCAGACATCCCTTTTAGGGATGTTCCTGGACACCTCCCGAGGGTTGGGAGTTCCACCTCGAGATAAGGTCTTAATCCCGCAACAGGGAGCCCGGACACTGTCGTAATTCCCTCATTCCATCCGATTTGGCATGGGGGTACTGGAAAAAATTGAGGTAGTGATGGAAGATGTCTCCTTAGCTGAGCTACACTTCCGTCCTCTGCAGCATGCGCTTCTGGTGGCTTGGGATGGAGCCCATTTTTCCCTCCATCAGACGTTGAGGTTCTCCCTCCTTTCTCCCGGCTCTAGGGCTGGTGGTGACTAACGATGCCAGTCTCCTCGGCTGGGGAGAGGTCTTTCAACGCCACACTGGCTGGTCAACTCGGGAATCGAGTCTCCCCATAAACGTCCTGGAGATTCGGGGGATCTGATAGCCCTCCGGCAGTTCAAGCTTCTCCTGGAGGGTTACCCCATCCGAATCCATTCGGACGCCACGGCTGTGGCATACAATAAATCCTCAAGGGGGTACCCGCGCGGTATCTCACTTTCCAATGGGCTGAGAGGCACCGCTCGGAAATTTCAGCACATCCCAGGTGTAGATGACTTGGCAGCAGTTTTTCCTCAGCTGTCAGAAATCGCCTTGGGTGAATGAGAGCTTCATCCAACAGATCTGTCTTTGTTGGGGGACTCTGGACGTGGACTTGATAGCTTCAAGTTTGAACGCCAAGGCGTCCAACTTCATAGCTCGGCCTCGAGACCCAAAAGCCATCAGGGTGGATGCACTGGTTCTTCCGTGCTTTCAGATTCGCCTTCCATACGTGTTTCCCCCGCTCTAGCTAGTTCCGAGGATCATCAGGAAGATCAAAGCGGAAAGGATTTCAGTGATACTAGTTACCCCGGACTGGCCTCGCCAGGCGTAGTATGCAGGGTTAGTGTAGCTCGTCGCCGCTGTTCCCTGGCTATTGTCGGATCGTCCAGATCTGCTCTTACAGGGTCCACCAGATTTGCCACCAGAACTCAGGGGTCCTGGGTTTAACGGCTTAGCCATCGAAGCCTTGGTCCTAATCCAAGCTGGGTTTTTTCGACAGGTGTTCTCCACCATGTTTAGCGCTCGGAAGCCTGCATCAACATGCATTTTTCACCTTACCTGGAAAACCTTTGCATGGTGCAGGGACCGCTGATGTTCTCCTCTCGTCTTCTCTATTCTCTACACTTTTGTCCAGACCGGTCTGGAATCGGGTTTGGCACTCAGTTCCCTCAAAGGCCAGATTTCGGCCTTATCTGTTTTATTCCAGCGCAGGACTGCTTCCAAACTGCAAGTAACAACTTTCATTCAAGGGGTCTCCCATGTGGCACCTCCCTATAGGATGTTGTTGGAGGCTTGGGGCCTTAACGTGGTCCTGGGTGCTCTTCAGGAGATTCCTTTCGAACCGATGCAGGACGTCTCGCTGACAGTTTGGTCTTGGAAGGTCGCTTTTCTTGTCGCAGTGTCTTCTATCAGGCGGGTTTCAGAGCTAGCCACCCTGTCCTGTCGAGCCACTTTCCTAATTTCCACCAGGACAAGGTGTTTCTCAGGCCATCTCCGTCCATCTTGCCCAAGGTAGTCTCATCTTCCCATCTAACAAGGACATTGTCCTTTCCCTTTTTTGTCCGTCACTAGTACATCGGCTTGAAAGGGTTTTTTCCACACCCTCGATGCAGTGAGGGCTCTCAGAAAGTATGTCTCGAGGACGACATCCTTCAGTAAGTGCTTCCGGAGGGTCACAGGAAGGGTTTAGCCGCTTCAAAGGCCGCAACAGCCAGATGAATTCTCCTGGCTATTCAGGAGTCCTACCGCATCTGAGGTAAGCCTATACCAGCGGGGATTAAGGTACACTCTACTCGTTCGGCGGGTGCTTCTTGGGCCATTTTGCTCCAGGCGTCGGCAAAACAGGTCTGCAAGGCTGCGACTTGGTCTACTCGAAGCACTGCAATATTCACACTCAGGCTCCTGCAGATGCAGCCCCTGGCAAACAAATTCTGCAAGCGGAAGTAGCGAATCTCTAGTCAGTGGGCACAAAGGGGTCAATCTGTTATGTTGTTCCCCACCCATGGACTGTTTTGGGATGTCCCATGGTCCTGTGTCCCCCAATGAGGCGAAGGAGACACAGGGATTTTTGTGTACTCACTGTAAAATCCTTTTCTTCGAGCCATTCATTGGGGGACAGCACCCACCCTGTTAGCCTTTCGGCTTTGTTCTTGTTTCTTAACTTTGACGTGTTGTACTCTGGTGTGATGTTAATGATTTCCTACTGCTTTTGCACTGAACTGGTTCACTTGGAGCCAGCATGAGGGTGTACACACCAGGGGAGGAGCTAACTTTCTTTGTTTTAACTTAGTGGCAGCCACCTAGTGGCAGCAGCAAAACACACATGGTCCTGTGGCCCCCAATGAATGGCTCGGAGAAAAGGATTTTACGGTGAGTACACAAAAATCCCTGTTTTTGGTTATGGACTCCATTTGTAGGATGAAAGCAAATAGAGTGAACAGAATGTTAGACCAACAACCTCCTGTTCAGTTTTGTAAATTTTGCTTAGCCACAATAGATCAAAGCTAATCGATTCCAGACGGTCTTGTAAAAATTGGATAAGCCTACTAGCAGCCACAAGAATCAGGTACAAAAGACCTCTCCAGTCCCTGTCCAAATAGGTACAGAAAAACACTAGGACTTTAAACCTCTATTCCCTGTTCCTTAGAGATAGCACCATGATGCACTATGAGAGATAAGCAAATCAGCGCAAGAAGTTCTGCTGGGAAACCATGGTCCTGGCTAAAATTGGTGCGAGTTGATTTGCAGGACCCGATCCTGCGGCTATGTCAGTAATCTGGCTGCTGGACGGGAGTCAAGAACCGACTTCTACCTCTCAGCATCCACCTCTTCCTTCAATTATGTGGCCTGGCCGAAGTCACATGTCACACTGCAACAAAAATTTTGCACCAGCTCAGATCATCAAAAGAGCCTCTGATAACAGAAGTTAGGCGGTGGTGTAACCAGTCCTGTAGATAGATTTGCATAATTTATGTGCACATGCTGAAGTTTAATTTTGCTCAGAGCGCTAAGTATGCTGTCAGGTTATGCCACAAGTTGTAGATTTGCACCTGCACAGGTTAGTGACCACTGCGTCACAGAATATAGTATAGGAAACATCGATTAATCACACAGAATCTTCCGCATTAGAAAGCAAAAATAAATTTATTTACATTAACAATAAAATAAATGCTATTCAGGAACCAACATAATATTGTACAATAATCAACCTCCTGTGGAAAACCGGTTGGTAAATGATAAAGAATACGGCACTTGCATAACTCATTACACCACTGCATCCTAGTAACTGAAGCAGTTGTGAAAGTAACTGCAGAAAAACTTAGCAAATTTATAATTTGGTCAGATCAGAAAATGATCGATAATGTCAATAAAGCCCATAACAGACCAAAAGTTAACAGAGTGGCATGAATTAAACTTTTCTTCATTATGCCACCTGCCAAAAAAGCAGATATTTCATGGAAAGTAGGTTTATTAAAAAAAAATAAAAAAGGATCTGTCACCAGGTTTCACAACACATTATTAAATAGCTGTTAGATCTGATGAGACCGGTGTACAACTACAATTGGACTCCTGAAATTTGTATTTTAAAACCAGATAGGAAAACTTTCAAAAACTATTCGACAGCCATTCTTAAATGGATTTTCAAAGCAAGTACTCCAGCCTCATCAGGTCAAAGATTTATCAAAAAAAGTTATACAATTTATATTGTGAAATCTGGTGACAGATTTCTTTTACAACATATGTCCTGGAAGACTTAACTGGTCCAAGTAATGCAAGTTTGTCATATTGAGAAGAGGACGGGAAAAAAACAAAACAAAAAACACAACTTACCATCTGCTCTTGGATTTCTAGTTTAGAATTAATCTAATCTTGCATACACTTTTACTTGTTTGCATATGACTTTACGAAAAACGGGATCACATTTCAGTTGTGCCCAGTTCTATTTTTTTTTTCCTGCCTGCGCAAGACAACTGATAAATTGTGCCACTGAGCTGGGTCTATAGTACCCGAGACGCGAAGAGACATCTCGTATCACAATGGACGGCATCAGGCACAAAACTGACACCACAGAAAACTAGGGGATCAGTTTTGCCAACAGTAGCATTGAAAAAAAAAAAGGTGGAGAGCCAGATACACATTAAGACCCCAAAATGGAACTTTCAGCAGCAAAAAAGTGGAAAAATACAAAAGCACCAGTGTGGATGATAGCTTTACGAGAATCATCTTCTGAATCCTTGCGAAAATGTCAATGGAAACTTGTTCCTAACAGTTCTCCTACAAACTAACGCCATCTTATAGGTGCTCGTGACTAATAATTGTTCCATTGACGAATTACAAAGCGCAGAAGAAAAACGTGGCACGCTGTCAAGTCTCCGTAAGGCTGGACCCTCAAGTGCAGTTTTCGGTGTAGATACACCTGGACGCATTTTTTTGTTCCAAAGCCAGAGTGGATGGATGAATAGGTCCTTTTATAATGGCTATTCTCTGTGCGAATCCACTTCTGGCGTTGCCTCAAAAAGCTGCATCCAAAACTGAACATGTGATTTCAGCTTAAATCTGCAGAACCAAATTAAGTAATAGGTGTTGCTACTTTGCCAAAACTTCACATGGCACCACCGATCTACAAGAGGTATAGTTTATAGGAAACCTGCCATTGACTGAGCACTGGTAAATTATGGGGTAATGTTTAGCCTAAATAGTTAGTGGTCTGTAGTATATGGAGGAGACATCCTCTCGGACTCCACGTAGTCCAATATATGGAATGTACAGTCACTTGAGCGAGAGCCATATTTATAACGTATGACGTATAATACAAGGGCAGAGTCACTAAGAAAACCTTGCACCATTAGTGTCGATGATGCGGGCTCCTGGATCTTGAGCGTGATCTCCTAATAAAAATAAAATTTAAAAAATCAGTAGGTAACAAAATACTTTCACTTTGATCTGGACCACCTATCTGATCCCTCAACATGCGACAATGCGTCTTTATTCATGGGGTGGTCTCACCACACACACCATTTAATTCCCATGGCGTTGTGGTTATTGATGAACTTCTCAAAGACCAATGTCCTGGCAAACTGTAGACTATTCAGAAGGCTGTTCATCTTGTTCGCTTTTGCAGAAATTTATTATATATATATATATATATATATATATATCATTTAAAATAAGTGTCCCCCCTGGAGATTGGTGTTGATAGGTGACAATTCTTTGTAATTGGAATAGTCACTAAAGGGTATGCCACACTGAACAATATCGCTAACGGGATCGCTAAAAAACGTCACTATTTAGCGATCCCGTTAGCATGTTGTTCAGTGCGGCAGCTGCCAGCGACGAGCTTCCTGCTGTGATCTCGCTCGTCGCTGGAATCGTTCCGGACCCTATTTTCTCGTCGGCGCTCCCGCTGGGTAAGTATATATCGCTAGTGTGGCACCTTTTCTTAGCGATTTAGCGGTACTTTTGTACCGCTAAAGTCGTTAAGAAGATCGCTAACGGCGATAGCGTCGTTAACTATATCGCTAAATGTGGCCGCACTTAGCGATATAGAAACAATCCCGCTAGCGATCGCATTAGTATGCGTCGTTATCGTGATCGCTAGCGGGATTGTTTAGTGTGGCAGTACCTTTAATCTTGTAAAACCGCAGAAAATTACATTTGCAGAGACAGCTTCCCCCCAATCTTGCAAGAATTTACACCTTAAATAAAATCAATGCACATATATTCTCTAGTGGGGGGAGCAGGGCAGCACTTTATTCACTTTGCTAATGTAAAAAGGAAATGACCGGACTATATTGGGCTGAAAACTTTCTAACTATGTTGTAATGGAAGAATATCAATTATGAGCAAAAGCAGCACCCGGTGTATGTTACCTTTTGAAGAGCTGTAATCCCGACCTGCAATAGGAAAAAGTACAATAATATGGAACTGCTGAGGATAAATATTTTCATCACAATATGTAAGGAATATTTACAAATTGTTGCAAATATTCCACACTCCAAAGCCAATGGGAGCTGAAAAGACTCCAGGTTCGGTACAACAGTCTATCAATTGGTCCCAGTCACAGCAAATATTCATACCAAACGCAACTTTTAAAAAGATCAATTTTTTTTTTTTTAAAGTCACTAAATTCATGGTACCAACATCAGGCATGATAGAAGGCAGGTATGTTTTACTCCGAAATGCTGGGGAGTTTCAGAGAAAACAGTGTGAAAGGCCGAGGACCATAGGGAATAACATGACTAGTCTGGTGCGACCTATGTTCGACTCTGCCCAGCACCGCTCTAGTTGACTGACAGGTCTCGTACATATATGTATACAAGGAAAGATGTCAATCAACTGAGGAAGAAGCCGGCCAGGTACCACACACCGGTCTCTCTCTATAGTCCCTGGATTGGTTTTTAGTTTTCTACAAGTTTCAGAGTAACAGCACAGCCGGACTCCGATTCATGATGCCCTTGATTTGGGCAGTATGAAACAAGTGACAGGTTACCTTTAAATTCCAAGCACATAATAATCCAATCATTGTTTATCACGTGGCGGCAGACATCTGTAATCGTGGATTAAACAACTATAGCACAATCCGCTGCTGGGTACATTTAGGATGACGGCTCAAGAACAATTAACAGTGCACTTACTGTGTCTCGGAGAAGGCGATCGGCTTCTCGTGTAATGCCTTTCCCACTCATCACGCTCTCTCTCACGCCGCTCTCGTTCTCTGAAAGGAAACAATATCATTTAACATTAAAAAAAAAAAAAAAAAAAACGTAGAAATAACAAAAGTGAATAAGAAACACAGTTGCTCCAAGAGTTTGTCAGTCTTCAGGATTTGGAAAAATGGCGAAGGAGAAAAATAACCTGTATTTCCCTCTCGCACCAACACCGTTCCAGTGATGTCGGCGCCGGGTTTACAGAGGTACATGTGACAAAGTAATGCTGTGTGAACCCTGCAGCCAAATAAAGGCTGCAAATGGGCTGCAATGCCAAGAACATCCCTGGACCTCGGAGGTTCGTCCAAAAGAAGTTCAATAACAGCCACTGACTTATGCAACGTGATTTATGCAGCAGATGTCATGTGCGCCTCAGGAGATCCGACACCAGCATGGGAGGGGAGTATAAGGTACTTATATTTTACAAGGGGGATTGCAGTATTTAAGATGAAGTTCTTAAGCATTGGGCAACCCCCATAAATATTATGAGGCCGTCCAGGCATGTTTTAAGGAGCAATGAGAAATCAAGAGCAATAAGATCACTGTGGTGCAAATCAGCAAAAGCCCCCCACCAAAAATTATTACTAATTTTATATATAGATATACACGTATGTGCCAAGTATAACCCACTTCATGCGGATCTTCCGTGCCATAGCTCTGAGCTCATCCTCACGTTCCTAAGGAAGAGATTACATAAAAAGTAAGATACATATAGGACTGTTCCAATAGCTGACACTTTGTATTTGCCCCTTTTGAGAGCAGCGTAGTCCAGAATTGGAGCAGCTCTTACCTGGCGTTCATGCTCCTGCTGTATAATCTTCTCCTGAGCTGCCTTTTTATCCGCCTTGTCTAAAATATAAAGCAGGATGCACAATAAATCTAATCTGGTAGCAACAGTAACAGCCGCGAGACATGCAGCCGCGGGGACTAGAACATATTATTCGAGCACGCCAAGATACTCGGATAACTCGATATCTGAGAACACTCATCAATAATCATGACTTCCAGACAATGGTTATGCTCTGTTACCCTTTAAAAAACAGCGAGAAGATCGGTCACTTCCACAGAAGCAAATACATCCACCTCACTGTTTTATCTGGATTTCCAATAACCTGATTTTTGTGTTTTTTTCTCTCTCTATACCTATTCTATCAAATGTACAGCCACCATGGCTATAAGGCACGATACATACACTGCTTGTTTAAGGCTTTCTGCATGCGAAGTTTTAGCTTCTCCTGAGGCGTTAACTTGGCCTAGAAATATTGAGAAGGTATTTAAAGATTAGTAGAAGAAGTTAAGCAATTATTCTGTGGAAAAAGAGTGTAGGCGCAGGCGAGAATTTCTGCTTGTAAAAAGAAAAACATGTTAATGAGGACGTCAGAAGAATGATGGATTACAGAACCATTAACAGAAAACAAATAGAATCAGAATTTTCCATAATTGTAGCTCAACATATAAACCTACATATCACGCACGGATATCTCTTTTATTAACCAAAAATGACATTGTACTAAATTGTGTCATCGGCCTGTGGTGTAAATCTTATCAGCGGATGGCTTATTACGACACGCTGTGCGATATAAGGATGGATATATACGCCATGCTCTGTGCAATACACATGCTGCTGACCACAACACCGCATCCTGCGTCAATCAACAAAGCGGTAGAATTCTTACTGACTTTGGCTGCTCCGCTCTCTCTGGAAACGGCAAGTTCAGGCCTATAGAAAGAAAAAACAGGGATTTTTGTGTGTACTCACTGTAAAATCCTTTTCTCCGATCCACTCATTGGGGGACACACGACCATGGGTGTTATGCTGCTGCCACTAGGACACTAAGCAAATTACAATAAAAAGTTAACTCCTCCTTCGCAGTATACACCCCCTGCTGGCTCTCTCGTGAACCAATTCAGTGCCAAAGCAGTAGAAGCTCACAAACAGAATTCACAAACAGAAATGCACTACGTCAAAACCAAAACAGAGTATAAGCCAATAGGCTAACAGGGTGGGTGCTGTGTCCCCCAATGA